>PYHX02000494.1:71526693-71763798 GCA_004302925.2 Cochliomyia hominivorax
TTTAGTGTAAAATTTAAACTTAACTACAATTTTAGTACAAAACTAAAGTTTGATATACAATACATTTTTCAAAAATATTGAAATATTAGTACAGTACAAAAATTTTTTATATAGAAATTTTAATACAGAACCGAAATTAGTTCGAATTTGAAAACCTAAATTTTATATTAAAATTTTAATTTTGTGCAAATGTGATTTTTTGTTAAATTTTAGTATAAATTTAGTATAGAAAAATTTAAAAATTGTAATAATAAGTATAAAGTTGAAATTTTAGTAAAAAATTGAAATTTGTAAAAAAATAGAAATTTAGTACAAAAGTGAAATTATACATGAAATTGAAATTTTACAATAAAATTGAAATTTTAGTATAAAATTCTAATTTTGCATAAAATTGAAATTTTAGTATTAAAATTGAAATTTTAGTATAAAATTGAAATTTTAGTATAAAATTGAAATTTTAGTATAAAATTGAAATTTTAGTATGAAATTGAAATTTTTGTATAAAATTAAATTTTAGTATGAAATTGAAATTTTTGTATAAAATTGAAATTTTAATAAAAAATTGAAATTTTAGTATAAAATTAAAATTTAGTATAAAATTGAAATTTTAGTACAAAATTGAAATTTAAGTATAAAATTGAAATTTTGTATAAATTCGACATTTTAGTATAAAATTGACATTTTAGTATAAATTGACATTTTAGTATAAAATTGACATTTTAGTATAAAATGACATTTTAGTATAAAATTGACATTTTAGTATAAAATCACATTTTAGTATAAAATTGACATTTTAGTATAAAATTGACATTTTAGTATAAAATTGACATTTTAGTATAAAATTGACATTATAGTATAAAATTGAAATTTAATATAAAATTGAAATTTTAGCAAAAAATTAAAATTTAGAATAAAATTGAAATTTAGTATAAAATTGAAATTTTAGTATAAAATTGAAATTTTAGTATAAAATTGAAATTTTAGTATAAAATTGAAATTTTTAGCACAAAATTGAAATTTAAGTATAAAATTGAAATTTTAGTTAAAAATTAACATTTTAGAATAAAATTTGAAATTTTAGTATAAAATTGAAATTTAATATAAATTGAAATTTTAGCAAAAAAATTGAAATTTTAGCAAAAAATTAAAATTTTAGCATAAAATTAAAATTTTAGTATAAAAATTGAAATTTTATAATAAAATTGAAATTTTAGTACAAAATTGAAATTTAATATAAAATTGAAATTTAATATAAAATTGAAATTTTAGTATAAGGTTGAAATTTAAGTATAAAACGGAAAATTGAAATTTAGAATTTTAGTAAAAAATTGAAATTTTAGAACAAAATTGAGATTTTTAGTATTAATTGAAATTTTAGTACAGAATTTAATTGTTCAGTGTAAAAATTGATTTCTTTTTCATATTCAAATTTTGATACAAATTATAATTTTAGTTTCAGTTTTAGTTTTAGTACAAAATTAAAAAATTTGAAATTTAAGTTTTATTTCCAATTTTTAGCACTTAATGATTAATAAAATGAATACTTTCAGTAAACTTTGTCTTTTTCCTTCATTAGTCATTTATATTTTTCCAGAATTTCTTCTTAATTTCGTATCCACAAAATCCTGCTTTTTTTTTCATTATATTTAAACAACTTCCGCCCGTCCTTCCGTCCATCCTTAAATATTTCTTTGGAAAAAAATCTTCAAAAACAAAACAAAATTTTTCTGACTCTCGTATTTCTAACTAAAAATTTTAAATAATAAAATTAAGAAATAATAATCATTAGAATCATGTTTTAATAAGCGTCATTTTCTGTCTAAACAACGTGATCAATTTTTATAATCAAATCATGTCTCATATTTCATATGTTCGTTCGACTACAAAAAAAATGTATCGGAATCGTTCAAATATGATTATTTTTTTTTCTCACTGTATTTTTATTAACATTCAATATTCAATATCTGACGACGATAAAACCACATTTAATGCTCATTTATAAACATATAAAGTGTATTTTTCGTTATGGGTTTGAAAGAAATGTGTCTTTAATACACACTCCAACAAACATCCAACAGAGTGTTACTTTTCAAACACTACACAGTCTGTCTGTCTGTCTGTCTGTCTGTCTGTCTGTCCATCCGTTGTTGTCTCTGTGTCAATCATTTATTCTCTAATAAAATAATATTTTTTTTTGAAAGTGTTCGGTTTTGGTCATTTTCGGTTTGGCTGCGTCTTGAACATTTATCAATGTCAATTTTGGAGAGTTTTTTATATTATACAATTCAATGCTTATTATTATTGTTGTTGTTGTTTGCTGATTGTTGTAACCAACATATTTTATTGTTAAATTATTAACATAAATTTATATGTAAAAATTATAATAAAAAAAATCCAAAGGAAATTAAAGAAAAGTTTAAGAAAATTTTCTAAGAGGAAATAACTAATTGTCAATCATTTTTATATTAAAAACAAACAAAAAATTAATTGTAGGGAACAATAAATTTTGAAACATGTAAGAATGCCATATTCGACTATGCCGAAGCTTCAATACCCTCCACCACAAATGCGTGTGAGTCATAAAATTATTTATATTTTGACTATAACTTTTTTTCTACTGAACCGATTTGGAAAATTTGGAATGTTTAGTGAAGTACCATAAAGCTTGACATTAGGGAAAATTTTAGTCTAATTTTTTGATTTAAAATTGAGAATTTTAAGAAAAATGTTTGCTTGAACTTAGAGGATGCCTCAGATATCGGTATATATCGTTTAACATACTTAACCGATTTTGCTTGTTTTTAATAGGAAACTTTCCAGGACTTAAGGGAATACTCAGACCAAATTCATTGAGCTGAAGGTGCTAAAAACAGGACGGACGGATAGACGAATGGAAAAATAGACGGACAATGACAGACAAACGGGACAGACAGACGCACATAGCTAAATCCGACACAGATTTATAATGTGATGCAATAATGGGGGTCTAAGATGATTCCTTCTTAGCGTTACATATGGAATAACAAAATTAATATACCCTCTTCAGCACTTGTGTTGGTGGAGGATGTACAAATTAGTTGTAAAAAAATAATCAAAACATAAATTCGGAAAAAAGTAAAATTCGTTGAAAAATATTGTTTTCTAACTGCAATTGAACATCAATAAATTTCGTTGTAATTGAATTAAAAACCATAAATGTAATTTAAAGAAATTTAAAATGAATAATTTTAATACATTTTGAATTAATACGAAAAGAAATTAAATTAAGAAAATTTCGAAATATTAAAAGTTTTAATATAAATTATGTTCTTAATTATACGATTTTGGTAAAAATTAAATTACAAAGTTGACATTTTTGAAAAAAGTGAGGTTATAGTATGAAATAGTAATTTTATACAAAATTTGTTCTAAAATTAAAATTAATTATAATTTTAGTATGAAATTGTAATTTTAGTATAAAATTGTAATTTAGTATAAAATTGTAATTTTAGTATAAAATTGTAATTTACTATAAATTGCCATTTTACTAACAAATTGCCATTTACTATAAAATTGTCATTTTACTATAAAATTGTCATTTTACTATAAAATTGTCATTTTTACTATAAAATTGTCATTTTACTATAAAATTGTCATTTTACTATAAAATTGTCATTTTAGCTATAAAATTGTCATTTTACTATAAAATTGTCATTTTACTATAAAATTGTCATTTTACTATAAAATTGTCATTTTACTATAAAATTGTAATTTTACTATAAAATTGTCATTTTACTATAAAATTGTAATTTTACTATAAAATTGTCATTTTACTATAAAATTGTAATTTTACTATAAATTGTAATTTTACTATAAAATTGTAATTTTTACTATAAAATTGTAATTTTACTATAAATTGTAATTTTACTATAAAATTGTTAATTTTAGTATATAAATTGTAATTTTACTATAAAATTGCCATTTTACTATAAATGCCATTTTACTATAAAATTGCCCATTTTACTTAAATTGTCATTTTACTATAAAATTGTAATTTTACTATAAAATTGTCATTTTACTATAAAATTGTAATTTTACTATAAAATTGTCATTTTACTATAAAATTGTAATTTTACTATAAAATTGTCATTTTACTATAAAATTGTAATTTTACTATAAAATTGTAATTTACTATAAAATTGTAATTTTAGTATAAAATTGTAATTTACTATAAAATTGCCATTTTACTATAAAATTGCCATTTTACTAACAAATTGTCATTTTACTAAAAAATTGTCATTTTACTATAAAATTGCCATTTTACTAAAAAATTGTCATTTTACTAAAAATTGTCATTTTACTATAAAATTGTCATTTTACTATGAAATTGTCATTTCACTATAAAATTGTCATTTTACTATGAAATTGTCATTTCACTATAAAATTGTCATTTTACTATAAAATTGTCATTTTACTATAAAATTGTAATTTTAGTATAAAATTTTCATCTTTACTATAAAATTGTCATTTTACTATAAAATTGTCATTTTACTATAAAAAATGTCATTTTACTATAAAATTGTCATTTAACTATAAAATTGTCATTTTATTATAAAATTGTCATTTTATTATAAAATTGTCATTTTAGTATAAAATTGTCATTTAGTATAAAATTGTCATTTTTGTATAAAATTGTCATTTTACTATATAAAATTGTCATTTTACTATAAAGTTGTCATTTTACTATAAAATTGTCATTTTAGTATAAAATTGTCACTAATATAAAATTGTCATTTTAGTATAAAATTGTCATTTTAGTATAAAATTGTCATTTTAGTATAAAATTGTTATTTTGCTATAAAATTGTCATTTTGTTATAAAATTGTCATTTTGCTATAAAATTGTCATTTACTATAAAATTGTCATTTTACTGTAAAATTGTAATTTAAATGTATATTGTAATTTTAGATTAAAATTGTAGTTTGAGTATAAAATTATAATTTAGTATAAAACTATAATTTCAGTATAAAATTATAATTTCAGTATAAAATTATTATTTCAGTATAAATTATAATTTTAGTATAAAATTATAATTTCAGTATAAAATTATAATTTTAGTATAAAATCATAATTTCAGTATAAAATTATAATTTTAGTATAAAATTATAATTTTAGTATAAAATTATAATTTCAGTATAAAATTTAATTTTAATATAAATTATAATTTCAGTATAAAATTATAATTTCAGTATAAAATTAAAATTTCAGTATAAAATTAAAATTTTAGTATAAAATTATAATTTTAGTATAAAATTATAACTTCAGTATAAAATTATAATTTTAGTATAAAATTATAATTTCAGTATAAAATTATAATTTCAGTATAAAATTAAAATTTTATTATAAAATTATAATTTTAGTATAAAATTATAACTTCAGTATAAAATTATAATTTAGTATAAAATTAAAATTTCAGCATAAAATTATAATTTTAGTATAAACTTATAATATCAGTATAAAATTTTAATTTTAGTATAAAATTATAAATTAAGTGTAAAATTATAATTTTAGTATAAAATTATAATTTAAGTGTAAAATTATAATTTTAGTATAAAATTATAATTTCAGTATAAATTTAATTTTTATATATTAAAATTTAGCATAAAATTGAGATTTTAGTATAAATTTAAGATTCAATATAAAATGCGTTTATTTCTTATGTATTAATGAATTTGGAAATTTAGTACAAAATTAAAATTTTAGTATAAAATAGAGATTTTAGTATACAATTTTAAATTTCAGCATAAAAATTCATTTATGGTAAAATTTCATTTTGATCCCAAAATAATGTTTATGTTAACTCTCTTGAAGTTATAAGTCTCCTTACCAAGTAATGCATAAGGTAATAAGATATATTTAGTAACTGAAACATTTTGTTTATTTACAAAATAAAACTCATTTTTGTTCTCTTCTGAATTCCTTTTTCAATTGATGTGGTCTCTTCGAGCCGCCTGATCACTCAGAATATTGAAAATAAATTCTAAATTTATGTTTCACATAAACAAAAGTTATTTATTTTTTGTAGCAACATGTGTGTTTCCACCACAATTCTTAAACCGAAAACAAACATTCGTTTAATAAAAAGAATTTTCATCTAAAGTACACAAGGACACTTGTAAAAATAATCATCATCGTCAACATCATCATGATGTTCAGCAACATAAATATTCATAAAAATTCATAAACAATTTTATTTATTTTGATACCCTACACCAGGAGGAAGAGGAGTTAAAGAGGTTTTATTAAGTTTTTTAATTCATGTTAACGCCTAAAGGGAATCATTTAAGGTCACCTGACATATGTATGTCTGTCCATCTGTCTTTCACGTAACTCTCTCTCTCTCTGACAGTCTGCGGTGGCTATCAAAAAGTGCCAAATAAATCACTATTAATAACTTTACTGCGCTCTCGATTAGTCACTGCGTTTGTGCAAAATTTGTAGGGGTAGAAAAAATTGTACTATCAAATCCACATTCCTCCGGGAATGTGGATTTAAGGTCACAAAAGTCCTAAATATAAGCTATTTGAATAAAATTTGGCACAAAGCAGTCTTATGATATTTTAGAGCGATGATGGGTAGATAATTTTACGAGGGTCAGTCCATTCTTTCTTCTAGCTCCCATATAACGCCCACAAAAAAAAAATCAGTTTAGAACGCACTATTTCACTGTATCACACCATTTTCCCATTTGTCGCTATCTAAAAGATATTTTACGGTCTTCTCAAGCTCTCTTGTTGGCGAAAAACTGTAATACTTTTATTTCGTAGCGCCAGTGTATAGTGTAGGGTATATAAGATTCGACACTGGCGAAAATCACATTCCTACATATTTTCCTTAATTTTTTCTTACAAAATCAGCACATTGAAAATTATCACTTGAGATGAAGGAGAAATGAGTATAATTTGAGAATTTTAAAGAAAATAAATATTTGGTTACATATGGTCAAGTGATTTCTCGTTTCCCTCATTTTCTCCCATTCGAAAGATCTTTTTTTAAAACCTTAAAATATTTTAAGATTTATTTATTTTTTTCATCCTCCTTTTCTTCTTATCCCTCAAGACTTTGACTATATTTTTTTTTGAAATGAAGCTTGAAATGAATTGTTTTCAGAATGTTTTTTTTTCTTAGTTTTTGTCTTAAATTGTTGGTTAAATCTTTAGCAGATTATTATTGGAACATGTGTTTTATTGTGGAAATGACATGAAAATCTGTTGTAAATACGAAATATGCAAAATGTAGAGTGAAAAAACCATAAAATACTTTAATAAATTGTACATGACTTAAAACCACAAGACTGAAAATAAAATTACAAAAAAAAAAAACAACAAATATTCATATTCATATTATGAATATGAACAGAACAGAAGAACAACATTTGAAATTCATTTCCCTTTCATGTAAAATGAAAAAGAAGATGAAGAAAATATTTTTATGTATGAAAAAGAAAAAAATATGTAAAAAAGATTAAACCACAAATTCTTTTTGCTGCTTTTTTCTCTCTTCCATTTCGGAATAAAAGTAGTTAAGTATCAAAGATTAAATCTGCATAAAATGCTAACTCCCTCTATTTTTCTACAGAAACAATTGATGGATTTTAGTACAAAAACTAAGAAATTAGCAAAAATTTTAGAAAAATAAAAAAAAAAATCTAAAAAATGTCTAACTTAATCATCTTAATTACAACAAGAAATTGTAAAAAATACTTTTTTTCTGTGCTATAATTTTGCCCTCTACTATAAATATTATCTTCTTTAAATGCTTAAAAATCAATATATTTATAAAAATCTCGTCTTTCCTGCAAACTGCAGAAAATATTTATAAAACGACCGTATTTTGTTATTCTCTTCTTATTTGAAATCAAGCATAAAATACTCGACTTTGGAAAACTTAAGTCTCTTTTAAATTCATGCGGAAGTGAAAATGTGTTTTTGCATTTAAAAGAGAAATATTTAAGTCTCTATAAACTGATTTAGAAAACGCAAAAATAAATATAAATATTTAAGAAAAAGAATAAATAATAAAAAGTGGAGACATAAGTTTTAAAATTTCAAATACAAATTATTTTAATGTTATAATTTTTGTACAAAATTGAAATTTTGGTATAAAATTGAAATTTTAGTATAAAATTGAAATTTTAGTATAAAATTGAAATTTTAGTATAAAATTGAAATTTTGGTTTAAAGTGTAAATTTTAGTATAAAATTGAAATTTTAGTATAAAATTGAAATTTTAGTATAAAATTGAAATTTTAGTATAAAATTGAAATTTTAGTATAAAATTGAAATTTTAGTATAAAATTAAATTTTAGTATAAAATTGAAATTTTAGTATAAAATTGAAATTTTAGTATAAATTGAAATTTTAGTATAAAATTTAATTTTAAGTATAAAACTGAAATTTTAGTATAAAATTGAATTTTAAGTATAAAACTGAAATTTTAGTATAAAATTTAAATTTTTATATAAAATTAAAATCTAAGCACAAAATTATAATTTTAGTATAAAATTGAAATTTTAGCATAAAATTGAAATTTTAGTATAAAATTGAAATTTTAGTATAAAATTGAAATTTTAGTATAAAATTGAAATTTAAGTATAAAATTGAAATTTTAGTATAAAAATTTAAATTTTAGTATAAAATTGAAATTTTAGTATAAAATTGAAATTTTAGTATAAAATTGAAATTTTAGTATAAAATTGAAATTTTAGTATAAAATTGAAATTTAAGTATAAAATTGAAATTTTAGTATAAAATTGAAATTTTAGTATAAAATTGAAATTTTCGTATAAAATTGAAATTTTAGTATAAAATTGAAATTTTAGTATAAAATTGAAATTTTAGTATAAAATTGAAATTTTAGTATAAAATTGAAATTTTAGTATAAAATTGAAATTTTAGTATAAAAATGAAATTTTAGTATAAAATTGATATTTTAGTATAAAATTGAAATTTTAGTATAAAAGTTGAGATTTTAGTACAAAATTTAAGTATAAAATTGTAGTTTTAATTTTTTATTAAATTTAAACAATAATTAAGGGTGTTAAGAATTTTTCGATCTCACTCATTATAAAATTAAAAGTTTAGTGTAATTTTGAAATTTTAGTATAAAATTTAAATTTTAGCAAAAAATTGAAACTGACAATTATATTTTGTTGAAATCACTTTCTAAACCCCCGTAAATAGTTCCAGATCTTAAACATTATTTTTTATATCAAATTATTCCTCCATTATTCCCTACAGGTTTAGAAAATTCTGCAACCTTTTCCTTTCTTAAGTGATTTTCAAAATTGATTATAACAATTTCCATTTGCAATTATCCCTAAAATATGCAATATTTATTGGTTATATTTATGCCATTAAATATGCTGACTATAATAAGGTTTTGTTAGCTCCACTTATAACCCATATGTACTATATAGAAAATAATGCCAATTATATTTAATATATAAAGAAAAATAACACACCCACATCCTTACAATTTATTTATAATAAAATAAAATCTATAGCCTATATTTAGGTGCTTTAGAGATTGGAAAAACTATAGCATAGCTGTTAGGCAATATTGAATTTTTCTTGCCTTATTACGGTTGAAAAAAAGGAAAAAAATCATCTATCATGTGTAATGATGTTAATATATATCGAATATATTTATAGCCGATTTTATAGTTTCAGCAACTATTTCCTTTTTTCAAGGGAAACGAAAAAAATAACATTTTCGTTAAATGATTCATGAGATTTTTGTTATTATTTTCGAAAATAGAAAGAAAACTGAAGGAAAAACAATATTTGATTGTTTTAACCCACAAAAGAGCAAAAGGAAAACATATGAGGAATATAAAGTAAAAGAAAATAGGAAAAAAGTTTTTGGCCCAAAATATATTTATAAGGATTGAGTTTTTGGAAAACAATAATCAAATAAAAATATATAGAAACATTTCGAAATATATATTTATTTTTCGTTAAAGGAGAGAGGGAGAAACGGTGACAGGAGGAAAGAGAAAAAGAGGGGGTTGTTTAAGAATTCCTAAAGTACGAATAATAAGTTTACCTGATTCTAAAAACAAATACATACTGAAATAAAATTTATACAAATACATATACATTTTAATATATTTATAGACACACAAACACACATACATATATATTACACACATATATATTTACTTTTTAATATATAAATGAGAAAAATATGCTACAAAAGGGAATAACTAAGGAACAAGCAAATGAAAAGTGGCAGCAAAAAAAAAACGAAATAACATTTTTTCCTAAACACACACACACACACGTACACTTAATGCTAAATGACAGAAAATGTGAAGGAGGGTGGTAGGAAGTGATGTTTATTTTATTTGACTCCCTGTGTCATTACACGTAGACATTTATTTGTATCCTTTATATACTCTTACACATACACAAACACACTTACAAAGAAAAAAAACACATTTCTATAATGTTGATTTTATGGATTTTTTTGCTGCCTTAAAGAAGCAAAAAAAAAAAAAAAAATATTGAAGCATACTTTTAGGTTGTCTTGCCTCCCATTCATTTCTTTTTATACCCTTCACCAACACAAATGGTGAAGAGGGTATAGTAACTTTGTCATTGCGTGTGTAACGATAAGAAGATATCATCTCAGACCGTTGAATGTATAAATATATTATTGCATTAAATCGAAATCTGAGCCGATTTAGCTATGTCCGTCTGTCTGCCTGTTGTTGACATGTTCAATTCCACAAGAGTTAACATAAATCAGTGAGTTTTTGCTATAGTCCTGAGAAGTTTCCTATTTTAAATCGGTATTTTTAATGTCACACTTATTTGTGGTGGAAGGGTACTGAAGATTCGTCATAGCCGAATATAGCATTCTTACATGTTTTTCCTTGCCACGTATCAGGATATACAGACAGCAAGGTGAAAGTTATTATTGAAATTGACATTTTTTTCTCTCTAAACAGCTTTAGCAACAGAAAAATTTCAGCATCTCAAATCTAACATTCAAATCCCTTACAATGAAAAAAGGTAGAACAAAAAAGGGGGAAAATACAAAAGCCTTAATGTAATGAGAAAAGAAAAACAGAAAAACTGCTAAGAGTAATATAGATCTACTCTTTTAATAAAGACAAACAACTTTTAGGGTGTTAAAGCGTAACTTTGTTTTATTTACTACAACAGAATATTTGCTAAAACACCTTAAAGTAGGCTTTACTTTAATCAGCATTTAGTTAGAGCAGAAATACAAAACAGGATATGAAATCTAATAATGGTCTGAAGACTTCAAATAGTATTTCCTTAAGTTTAAGAAATTATAATGAAATTTGGCATTTAGAAAATAACAAATTCTCTCCCCCTCTCTCGCTCTCACATACATTCCCTTAACACACACATGTCAAATAATACAAATTTTACTTTAAATTTGTTTAAAAATTTATGGGTTCAAATGTGTTTTGTTTTATTATTTTATTGTTTTCGCATAAATTATATTTTTTATTATTTAATTTTTATTAGTTTTTTATGGTTTTATATTTATTTAATTTAAATAAAAATAAAATAAAATTAATTTTAATATTTTTATTACCAATTTAGGAAAGTTTTATTGCTTGTTAACATAGTTTTCGATTGTAATTATTATCTGGGGATCTTTTCGGTGACTTACTGTCTGGTTGAGTCGTATTTCAAAAAAAAAAAAAAAAAAAAATAATCAAAATTTTATTATTTGTGGAGAAAGTTGGTTTAGAAGTAATAAAAATGACAATGAATTTTTTTAGCACAATTTCCTTTTATGGGGAAAAATATAAAGTTTTTCAGTATAAATTTAATAAATTTTCAAATTTTAGTTTTGTACTAAAAATTTAATTTTTTTTACAAAAATTTTAAATTTTTACAAAAATTTCAATTTTATACTAAAAATATAATTTTATGCTAAAAATTTCAATTTTATACTAAAATTACAATTTTACATTAAAATTTCAATTTTACAGTAAAATTTAATTTTATAGTAAATTCTTAATTTTGTACTAAAATCTTAATTTTATACAATTTTCTACTAAAATATTATTTTATACAAAATTTTAAATTTTATACTAAAATCTCAATTTTACCGTAAAATATCAATTTCATACTAAAACCTCAATTTTATACTAAAATATCAATTTTATACTAAAATATCAATTTTATACTAAAATCTAAATTTTATACTAAAATCTAAATTTTATACTAAAATCTAAATTTTATACTAAAATTTCAATTTTATACTAAAATTTCAATTTTATACTAAAATTTCAATTTTATACTAAAATTTCAATTTTATACTAAAATTTCAATTTTATACTAAAATTTCAATTTTATGCTAAAATTACAATTTTATACAAAAATTTCAATTTTATACTAAAAATACATTTTTATACTAAAAATTTGAATTTATACTAAAATTTTAATTAAAATCTCAATTTTATACCCAAATTTTAATGATGAATGTCTGTTAAGAATTTTTCGATTTCGTTCCCTACTAAAATTTCAATTTCCATTTATGCTTAATTTTAAATTTCGTACTAAATTTAAATTAAATTTTAAATATTAATTTCAATTCAAATTTTAAAATATTTGCCAAAACTTTGTTCTAGAGAACTCGACCGTCTGCGTTAGTCCTTCTTTAGCTTAATTTAATTTATCTTCAAATTTCTTAGCATACTTTTAGGTTATATATATTAGTTTTCTTTGGTATTATCTTTTAGGCGAGATCATCAAACATTTTTAAGTTTAATTTAAAATTTTCATTTTGAAACTTTTTTATTTTAAAATTTATTGTATCCTGTTTTATAAAGTTTATGTCCTTTTCTCTAGTTTAAGGACACAAAGAAAGCGAGAGAGTGACATAAAATAAACACGGCCTACTTTTAGGCTTTTCAAAATACTGTTGGCGCATTTATTTTAAATTTATGCAAATTTAATTTTTTTTTCGTAAAATACGAGGGACCTTCGTAAAAACTGTTTATCTTAATTTACAACAAAAGACGATGGCATCCATTTCCTAAAACTAAAATCTTTATTACAAGACTGAAAAAATTACAAGCAAAAAATAAATTTATTATTAAAACATTAATATGCAAATATTATTAACATTTTCCACTTTGTTGTTATTATTTTTTGTTTTTTCGTTATCAAGTTTTCCTCATGAAAAAAAAGACAAAACAGTTTCTTCCTTTTAATGTCACCAAGTAGGGTGTTTGTGGGTGTATGAGTGAATTTTTTTAATAGTGGAAACAGTTTTTTCTTCATTCATTATAATTCAGAATGTCACCGCTTGCTTTAAGAGTATGAGAGTGAAAGAGACTGTAATTGTTAGTGTGTGTGTGTGTGTATGTGTGTCTTTGTAAGTATTAGAAAATAAGTTCATAAAACTTATTAAATTAGCATATGAATCATTTAAGATAATTTGCATACAAATTGGTCAACTTGAGTTGTTTAATTAAACACAATTGAAGCGTAAGAATTCTAAATATAAAATAAAACCAAATTACAAACTCACACACACGCACACACACTCAAATACTCATACACACACATTTATATGTATAGACATTTACAAACATTTAAACCACAATTATTCTTCTTATAATGAGTAACAAATACAATTTAAACGACATTTATGCAAATTTTAACATTATTATGGCTCATTTCCCTTTTTCAAAGGTTTTTTCTTGAAATTTTCTTAATGAGAAAAATCTAATTAAAATTTGATTCAATGATTAAAGAGAAAATAGTAAAATTACTATTTTGCATTGAAATTTTAATTTTATACTAAATTTTTTTTTAACTTTATGCCTAAATTATTTAAAACAAAATATACTTTTATAACAAAAATTTAAATATGTACAAAAATTTTAAATTTAGTACTAAATAAATCATTTTAGTTTAGTACTAAATTTAAACTGAACATTAAACTTAAATTTTGTACTAAATTTTTTAATAAACATTTCAATTTTATAATAAAATTTCAATTGTGTACTAAAATTTTAATTTTATACTAAAATTTTAATTTTGTACTAAAAATAAAATTTTAGCATAAAGTTTGGAATTACATACGAAAAATTTATTCTACATAAAAGTTATAATATGAATTTTATACTAAATTTTTAATTTCAATTTTAAATTAAAATTTTGATTTTATACTAAAATATCAATTTTATACTAAAATCTCAATTTAGTACTAAAATTACAATTTTATAATAAAATTTCAATTTTATACTAAAATAACAATTTTATACTAAAAATTACAATTTTATAGTAAAAATTACAATTTTATAGTAAAAATTAATTAATTACAATTTTATACAAAATTTAAAATGTTATACTAAACTTACAATTTTATACAAAATTTACAATATTATAGTAAAATTAAAATTTTATAGTAAAATTTCAATTTTGTACTAAAGTACAATTTATACTAAAATTACAATTTTATACTAAAATTACAATTTTATACTAAAAATTACAATTTTATACTAAAAATTACAATTTTATACTAAAAATTACAATTTTATACTAAAAAATAAAATTGATACTAAAATTAAATTTTTATAGTAAAAATTAAAATTTATACTAAAATTACAATTTTATACAAAATTTACAATTTTATAGTAAAATTACAATTTTATATTAAAAATTAAAATTTATACTAAAATTACAATTTTATACAAAATTTACAATTTTATAGTAAAATTACAATTTTATACTAAAATTTCTATTTAACACACAAATTTCGATTTTGTGCTTACAATTTAAATTTTGTATTAAAGTGCTGATTTTTATTAAAATTTTTAAATTAAAATTTAAATTTTTTACATTAATTTTAAAAAATTTCAATTTCTTGCTGAAATTTCATATTTTATACCAAATTCAATTTAGTACTAAATTTTTAATTTGTACATTAAAATTCAGTACAAAATTTTTAAATTCAATTTATGTTCAGAATTTAGAACAAAAATGTGTTTGTACTTCAAACATGTACGAACTCAATTTGACACAATTTTTTTATTCAACATTTATTACCAGACCTTCAGACGCCTAATTCCATCTTCTTGTCTATAAAAATAAATTACAATTATTTTTTGTTTCTATTACAACAAAAAAGAGTTTCTATTATTTTCCCCTCCATTTTAGACCCACCGCAGTTTGAAAATGTCTATAAACAATTGTTGTTGTTATTATTTAAGTAATTTTTTATTTTTTCTTTTATTTTATTTCTTTATTTCGTTTTTTTATGGGCAAACATTAATCCGTCCATCCGTCTATCCAACCATCTATTTATCCATCCTCTAGTTAAGTTAACCATGTTAACGCCTTTTTCTTCAGTTTTGTAATAGAAAAGCGAAAGACAGACAGACTGTTTGTTCGTTTGTTTGTTTCTTTGTTACAACCAATAAAGTATATGAAATTTATAATTTAATTCAAGCCTCTGGTGATGTTTTTAATTTTCTTTCTCTCTTTCTCTCTCTCTCTATCCTTCTTTCTCTCATTATGGATTTTAAGACACTTTCAGTTCGTTTTAGTCTAAACGTGCTTCAGTAATTACATGTCGTTCTTTTTTCTTTCCATAAAAATAAAAGAAAAATGTTTTATTATTTTAACTCATTACACGTGCTATAAAAATAACAACAACAAAAACTATAACAAAAATGTTAGAAGAAAATTGTTACAACATTTCTGTTGGTAATGAATCACGTTTTCTTGGAGCAAAAAAAAGTGAAAAAAATTTTAAGATTTTCATAATTTAATGACTCAAAACGATGAAATGCATTTGAAAGATTTAAGCAATAAAAAATAGTAAAATAGTCTTTTTTCGAATATAAGCTTAACTCTCGGTCATAAATTACTTTACAAACCAATCTATACACCAGACCACAAACCAATCTATACACTATAGACTTCTATAGCTTCGGCTGCAAACTAATCTATAGTCTGGACTGTAAGCAAATGCATGATTTAGTCTATAGATTGGACTATAAATTAGTCTCGACTGTAAACTCATCTTTGGTCTCGACTGTAAAGTAGTCTATAGTCTCGACTGTAAACTAGTTCATACTGTCAATTACAATAAACTACTTCATATTCTCAAGTATAAACCAGTTTATACTCTCGACTAAAAACCTGTTTATACTCTCGACTAAAACCTGTTATACACTTGACTAAAAACCTGTTTATACACTCGACTATAAACTAGTTTATACTCTCGACTGTAAACCAGTTTATACTCTCGACTATAAACCAGTTTATACCCTCGACTATAAACCAGTTTATACTCTCGACTATAAACCAGTTTATACTCTCGACTATAAACCAGTTTATACTCTCGACTATAAACCAGTTTATACTCTCGACTATAAACCAGTTTATACTCTTGACTATAAACCAGTTTATACTCTCGACTATAAACCAGTTTATACTCTCGACTATAAACCAGTTTATACTCTCGACTATAAACCAGTTTATACTCTCGACTATAAACCAGTTTATACTCTCGACTATAAACCAGTTTATACTCTCGACTGTAAACCAGTTTATACTCTCGACTGTAAACCAGTTTATACTCTCGACTATAAACCAGTTTATACTCTCGACTATAAACCAGTTTATACTCTCGACTATAAACCAGTTTATACTCTCGACTATAAACCAGTTTATACTCTCGACTATAAACCAGTTTATACTCTCGACTAAAATTTAGATTTTACCTCTGACAATCCATACTATATATCCTCCTATGAACTGTTGTAGTCCTTAATATAATATAGTTGATTTAAATTTAAGTACTAAAATGAAAAAAAGCACTAAAATACTTTCTTATTTTAATTTTCTTTTCAGGTGTGTATTTATTATTACTCTTAACATTACAAGGTAATGGATGTTTCATTAAATGTTTACATAACTTATAGACTACAGGAATATTGAAACGATCTCTTGGGGCCTAGATAAACAGTGATTAAATTTTATAATGCGCTTTCAACAACTTGAACTAGAACCCGAATAGAATTATAAGGCATACGATAATTGCTCCTCAGACTTAATATTATCAATTATATAGATATTTGTTTATAGTTGAAAACCTCTTATCACTTTTAATTTTCCTGGAACTTAAAAAACTATAAAAGTCATTCATAAAACAACGTAAATCATTTCAATCAATCATGAAAAAGTAATAAAAATATTAACTGAAATAAAGTGATAATAATGGAATTATGCTCTCAAAGAGGAGTCTTCTTATATTTTTTTCTCTTTATTGATTTTCATCTTTTATTATTTCTTCCCTTTTCTTGGCTCCGATTCTTAATCTTTAAAATAAAACTTTAACGAGTAAAAGAAATTTTACAATAATATTTTTTGTTGCTGTTCTTGTTGTTTGCAAAATGTAGTTTTTTTCTCATGTTGCTGCTGCTGCTGTTGTTGTTGATGTTGTTGCTGTTATTGTAATTTTTTTTAAAGCCCCAATGATTTTTATTGGCGATAATTTAATTTGCGTATGTCAGACACAATCTTATTTGTTGTATCTTTCGGATTGAATTGAATTGTATTATTATTTTGTTTACAACAACAACAGAAAAAAACTCTAGACATTCAGAAGAGAAGAATCAGAAGAATTGAAGAATTTTGTATTGCAAATAATAAAAGAATGAAAAATGCCGCAAAAGAGGAATAAACATTATTTGTTGATTATTGACGAGTTTTGTAGATAACAAATGTGATGATATTTAGAGACATTTTTATAAGATTGTAAATAAATTTTATTCGAGATACTTTTCAATGTTGTAACATTCGTTGCAATTTTATTAATTTGTAAATTGTTGTCACAAAATTCGGAATTCATTAATTGATTAATTGGTATTTTATATGAAAATACGAACTGTTCAAAATTTATGGATGAAATTGAGATTTTAGAAAAAGACTAAAATCTTAGTACAAAACTTAAATTTTAGAATATAATTTAAATTTTGGTGTGATATTAAGGTTACAGATTTTAGACTATGGTCTATGGTTAACTAGTCAAAACTTTCTAAATCCTAAACTAAAAAATTAGCCCAATATACCGACTATAAAAAGTCTATACTCTCGTCCTAGCTTCAGTCAAATTAGCACTACAAATTAGTATAAGCTTCAGACTAAAAACTAGTCTGCAGTTCAGACTGTTAATATGTCCATATTCTAATAACTATTTTATGCTTTCGACTATAAACTTCTTTAAACTCAAGGCAGTAAATCAGTTAATATTTTCGACTAAAAATCAGTCCAAACTCTATCCTAGTTAACTGTTTTATACTCTTGAATATAGTTTATACACTAGTTTATACTCTCGACTACAAACTAGTTTATACTCTAGACTATAAACTATTTTTTCTCTCGACTATTAACTAGTTTATACTCTCGACTATAAACCTATTTATACTCTCGACTATAAACCAATTTATACTCTCGACTATAAACCAGTTTATACTTTCGACTACAAATCAGTTTATACTCTCGACCATAAACTAGTTTACACTCTCGACTATAAACCAGTTTATACTGTCGACTAAAAACCAGTTTATACTCTCGACTATAAAATAGTTTATACTCTCAACTATAAATCAGTTTATACTGTCGACTTTAAACCAGTTTTTACTCTCGACTATAAAATAGTTTATACTCTCAACTATAAAGCAGTTTATACTCTTGACTATAAACCAGTTTATACTCTCGACTATAAACCAATTTGTACTCCCGACTATAAACCAATTTGTACTCCCGACTATAAACCAATTTATACTCTCGACTATAAACCAGTTTATACTCTCAACTATAAACTAGTTTATACTCTCAACTATAAACTAGTTTATACTCTCGACTATAAAATAGTTTATACTCTCGACTAAAAACTCGTCTAGTACTAGTCAATACTCTGGACTATTAACTAGTCTAATCTCTCGAATATTAAAAAAAATTTTAAACTCTCAACACTCGAAAGTCTGATTTTTTTAGCTCAAAAAATCACTTGACAAAATATTTTTTTTTTTGTAAAATCATATTTTATGCTAAAAAAGCATAAAATATTCTAAATTAAGATAACATTAATATTAATTTCATATTAAATCATTTCAACATGACAGTGATATAAAAATATATTTCAGACATGATGATGATGACAATTTTCATTTAATGCTGTTTTTACCTTGACAAACAAAATTTTAAAATTTCTGACAGTTTTTTTCCGATTTAAAATTTACAAACAAAATAATAAATTTTACATTTAAATAAAATAAAATATCATTAGAAAAAGTGTTGTTTTTTATTTACAGAATAAAATATTTTTTTTTATAAAAATATGTTATTTACATGAAATGGGGGCATAGAGTTTTAACTGGAGAGACAACTCTCTGAGAAAAAAGAAATTAAATCAGGTGTTAGAAATTAGAACTGAACTATTTCTTTATTATTTTAACAATAAAATGAAAAAAGTTTCAGTTTTTCTGAGCAATCAGAAAAAGTTGTCTCTCTAGTTAAACTCTAGGAATTTTGATTGAATAAATTCATCGTTTTTTTGTTTAAAAATGAAAAATGTTTTAATTTAAATTCTTTTTTAAATTCTTTGCAAAAATCTACATATCGCTCATTTGCTGTAAGGTCATCATAACTAAAAATTCCCAGATATAAAGCTTTATTCCGGTTGGACATCGGTAGTTGTTTAAGTTTAATATAAAGTTTTAATTTATGAATTCTAACAATTTTTCAGAAAAAAAACATAAAATGAAAAGTGAAAATTTTTGAATTTGACTACCTTTCAGCAAATAAGCGATATTAGAACTATAGAATAGCAATTGGAATAGCAACTCCCTTTAAAGTAAAAACCTAAACCAAATCTTTGAATTAGTTCGTTAACCTTTTGACTTAACTTAATTTTGTGGCACAATACGCTAATTTCATATAGTTGATCAGCCAATAAGAGTTGCCTCTCTAGTGGTGTTCTATGATGAAAAAATTCTAAATAAATTGAAAACGTATGAAATATAAATAAGTGACAAAAATGTAAATTTGAAAAATTTATGTTAAATTTCTGTGCTACGGATTCAAATAATGTTGAATGCTGCTGTTGTTGTTGTTGTTGCTGAATTTGTTGAAAATGTGATGTCACACTTTCAAAAAGTAAACACTAAATTTGTAAATTTATTTTAATTTAGAGAGAAAAAACGAAAACGAAAACAAACAAATAGACAGTCGTTGAGATAGACAGTATGACATACATAATTTGTTAGATGAAATGTTTCAAAAGCTTTTTTTGAGAACGTGACAATGTTGTTGTTTTTTTCTTTTGGTCCCTGTCACTAACATCAAAAAAATCTAAACATTATTAACGTTTTTTAGGGCTTTTTTTCTTCGAGGGTTTGTAACAAACAAAAAACAATATTTCGAGTATTTTTTCTTTTCAAACATAAAATTGTTATAATATTTTTTTGTGTCTTGTTTCCTCTTATTTGTTATTGCAAAATATAAACAATAAAATTTATTATTTTTAAGCATAAAGTAAATTGTAACGAAATAGAAGAAAAAAATTAATAAATTTTATGACTTGACGCCATAGAACAATAAGAAGGCAAATATTAACAAAAAAAAAAAACAACAACAAAATTATAAACAGCAAATAAACATTAAAAACGTGACTGACATTTTTTGTTGTTACTCCTGACAAACAAAAACTTTAGGCGCTTCTTGAAGTCTTTTGGAAAAACACTTTAAATATGACAAAAAAAAAATTGTAACAAATTTGTGTTTTAAATAGAGGAAAAAAAACATTAAAATTAAACTACGTAGTTAATATTAGGACTACGATTTCTAAAGACATGACGTAGTCAAAGTTTACAAAAAATACATTTCCAATATAAAAAAAATTTAACAAATTTGTGTTTAAATAGGGGGAAAATTCATTAAAAATTCAATTACGTAGTTAATATTAAGACTACGATTTTTCAAAACATGACGTAATCAAAATTTAACAAAAATACATTTCCAATACAAAAAAAATTAACAAATTTGTGATAAAATAAAGAATACATCATTAAAAAAACTACGTAGTTCATATTAAGATTACGTTTTTTAACAAAATTAAAGTAAAAAACAAACAATTTAAATATTTCAAAGAATTTTAATAAATTTATACTTAAATAAAGAAAATAAGTGATTAAATGTGAAATACGTAGTTAACATTAAAACTATGTCGTCTTTAAGCTATGACGTAGTCAAAAAAGTTCTTTAAATATGAAATAAATATCTACAACAAATTTATGCTTAAAAAGAGGAAAAAATTATTTGAACTTTACAATTGAATTTAGAATTACGTTTTTTATGACATAACGTAGCAAAAAAAAAAACACTTCAAATATTTAAAAAACTAGTAACATATTTTTGCTGCAGAAGAGAAAAATCTTTAAAAGTCAACTACGTATTTAACATCAAGACTACGTTTTTTAAATCATAACACATAGTGTTTCCAAATCAATTTATTTGGGTAATAATTTCGTAACTTTTGAACCATTAGAAGTTTTTTTGAGTTGATTTGTAGGAGTACAAATCCCTGCTTATTGCCGTTTTCGGTGAACCTCCAAAGTTTGTCTCCTTAAAAAATATGTCTGCAGAATTTGAACCGTTAAAAATAAATTAATGAAATTGCTCACGTTTAGACTTGAAGCGTTTTCGAGTTGATGTGAAGGAGTACAAATCGCTTTCTACTCAGATGTTTAATCGGTGACCTTACAAAGTTGGTCATCTTGCATATGCAGATTTTTCGAAAATTCTTCAAAATTTCATATATTAATTGGGACAAGATCTTTCCAACTGTAAACAAGTGTCTGCTTACCTTAAGCAGACACTTGTTCCTAGTTTAGCACATTTATAACACGCTCGTACAGGTGACGATAAGTGTTATCAGTGATGCTAAAAATTCTAATCCACAATGCTGCAAGAAAAAAATTTAACTGTTTTTTGGGACGCAAATGCATCTTCAAATTGCAATGACGCAAATCAATTTTTTCCAAACTTAAGAAACGACGTAAATCGAGACGAGGCAAGTCTAGAGCTCCGACTGTATTTTTTGCATACCAACAAGTCATCTTTATGGTAAAATTATTTTAGAGGAAAGACAGATGGACAGATGCCTTTGTCGCAAAATCTTTTATTAGAAAATATAAATTTTATTATAAATTATTAGAATCAAATGTCTAAAATAATTCTCCGAAGTCAAATTAAAATTTTTCTGCGACTTTTAAGTTTAAATTAAATTTTCAAATTATTACCTCCATTAAAATACTTGTAATTTTCCATTAGCATTTTTAACTAATTAAAACAATTTTCTTTAATTATTTTAAAATATATATTTAATTAACGTTAAAATCCTCTTAATTACAGTATATTTCAAAAATAATAACAATTTAATATAAATGTTAAAATCACTCTTAAATAATCGACTTAAATTTTAAACTCAAAAATCTAAACTCCAGTTATGTTTTATAATGTTTTACTTCCCCAACAATTTCTAATTATCTACATTATTATGATGGTGCTAATTAATATTAAAACGCCTTTATGTCTTTATATCTGAAATTTAACATTTTGTATTTAACCAAATACCGAATAAGAGAAAAAAACAACAACACTTGATGCATCTGTTACAATTTTAATATCTTCTCTATACCCAGATACAAGACCATACAATCAAATTAGCATTATGGGGATATGAAAAAGACAAAGAAAAAAATCAAGAGAGAATATTGAAACCAATTTTGAGATATTTTAACTTGATGTTTGATTGTCTAGAGTAGAGTGACAAGAGAAAATTCTCAAAAAAAAAAAAAAATATCATCAAACTTACTATGAGACATTAAAAGACAAAAGACACATGCTGCACCAAACCAAAAAATACGAAAAAAATTATATATATAAGATTAACATTGAAAGAATCATTGAGGCATTGAAGCATCAAGGCATCACCGGCATCATCACCAACATCATGGTTGTGGCAGCATATAAAATAAACAATGACAATGCGTTAAACTAAAGTGAAAAATAATATTAATGACAGACAGACGGACGGGGAAGGACAGACAAACATACAGACAGACAGACAGACAGACAAACAGATATAACTCTTATAAAAATTACCCAAAATGAAGAAAATTTATTGTTGAAACAACCAACGCAAAATGTTCAAAACCCATAAAGAATATAAATACAGGCTGCGTTAAAATTAAACCACCACATTGCAACCCACACACATTTAAACATTAACACAGACTGTATATTTAAGATTCCTTAAAGCAAAAGGCCTGTAGTTCTAAAAACTTAAAAGAAGAAAATTTTTTAATAAAAATTTCTCTAAATTATAGAGAAGAATTTTCTACGAAAAATCTGCTCTTAATTATACGAAAATTTCTTAAAGAAAATGTGCTCTTAATTGCACAAGATTTTCTTAAAGAAAATCTGCTCTTAATTGCACAAGATTTTCTTAAAGAAAATCTGCTCTTAATTGCACAAGATTTTCTTAAAGAAAATCTGCTCTTAATTGCACAAGATTTTCTTAGAGAAAATCTGCTCTTAATTGCACAAGATTTTCTTAAAGAAAATGTGCTCTTAATTGCACAGAAGTTCCTTAAAGAAAATCTGCTCTTAATTGCACAAAATTTTCTTAAAGAAAATGTGCTCTTAATTGCACAAGATTTTCTTAAAGAAAATCTGCTCTTAATTGCACAAGATTTTCTATAAAAAATGTGCTCTTAATTGCACAAGATTTTCTATAAAAAATGTGCTCTTAATTGCACAAGATTTTCTATAGAAAATGTGCTCTTAAAAGCAAAGAATTCTCTATAAAAAGTTTGAATTTTCTATGAAAAATATGCTAATAAGTGCAGAGAATTTTCTACAGAATATGTGTTCTTAGTTGCACAGAATACACTCACTTAGACACAACATTTAAATAATTCAGAACTGCAGGGTAATTTGCTGCTTTAAAATCTTTTTATCCCTAAAACATTTTATATTAAGTTTAGATGAGTCTTGCCTTCTCTCCTGTTTTTTTTTTCTTGTTTTTGTCATTTTCTAATGTATGTTAGAGACTCTCCTTTGGTGTGTGTGTATGTGAGTGTGTAATTTTGTCATTGGAAATTGTTTGGTAATTTAACGCACATACGAATCCACTTTCTTTGATGTTCGACAGACAATTACAAATAGTTCGAAACACATGTCTCTACTTTCCTAAATGATCAAATGGTTTACGGTTACACTTCCTACACTCTTTTGTCTTTTTTTCGGTTTGAAGAACAAAAACAAAAGTACTCTTTTATAGTTATTTCATTTAGTTTTCTAAAAGATTTTCTCAGTACTGAAAATGATAATCGAATTACGGAGAAATATTCATATTTAAGTAAGAGATAATTGATTGAAAGACAAGGAAATTTGCTTGTGTAACTATTAAATTTATTAAATGGATTTTTAAAAAGGTCTCTTTATAAGGAGAGAAGAAAAATTAGAAGAAATTATATGAGATGAGAGTTTCTTGTCAGCTTGTGCTCTTAGAGTAAAATATATTCAGTCACCAGATTTTTCCTAATTGCAGGGAATTGTCTCTCAATTGCTAACAATTTCCTTAAGAAAAATGTCCCTTAATTCCAAAGAATTTTCTATAGAAAATCGTCTCTTAATTGCAGAGAATTTTCTATAGAAAATCGTCTCTTAATTGCAGAGAATTTTCTATAGAAAATCGTCTCTTAATTGCAGAGAATTTTCTATAGAAAATCGTCTCTTAATTGCAGAGAATTTTCTATAGAAAATCGTCTCTTAATTGCAGAGAATTTTCTATAGAAAATCGTCTCTTAATTGCAGAGAATTTTCTATAGAAAATCGTCTCTTAATTGCAGAGAATTTTCTATAGAAAATCGTCTCTTAATTGCAGAGAATTTTCTATAGAAAATCGTCTCTTAATTGCAGAGAATTTTCTATAGAAAATCGTCTCTTAATTGCAGAGAATTTTCTATAGAAAATCGTCTCTTAATTGCAGAGAATTTTCTATAGAAAATCGTCTCTTAATTGCAGAGAATTTTCTATAGAAAATCGTCTCTTAATTGCAGAGAATTTTCTATAGAAAATCGTCTCTTAATTGCAGAGAATTTTCTATAGAAAATCGTCTCTTAATTGCAGAGAATTTTCTATAGAAAATCGTCTCTTAATTGCAGAGAATTTTCTATAGAAAATCGTCTCTTAATTGCAGAGAATTTTCTATAGAAAATAGTCTCTTAATTGCAGAGAATTTTCTATAGAAAATCGTCTCTTAATTGCAGAGAATTTTCTATAGAAAATCGTCTCTTAATTGCAGTGGATTTTCTATAGAAAATTATCTCTTAATTGCAGTGGATTTTCTATAGAAAATTATCTCTTAATTGCAGTGGATTTTCTATAGAAAATTATCTCTTAATTGCAGTGGATTTTCTATAGAAAATTATCTCTTAATTGCAGTGGATTTTCTATAGAAAATTATCTCTTAATTGCAGTGGATTTTCTATAGAAAATTATCTCTTAATTGCAGTGGATTTTCTATAGAAAATTATCTCTTAATTGCAGTGGATTTTCTGTAGAAAATTATCTCTTAATTGCAGATAATTTTCTATAGAAAATTATTATTAATTGCAGTGGATTTCTATAGAAAATTATCTCTTAATTGCAGTGGATTTTCTATAGAAAATTATCTCTTAATTGCAGAGAATTTTCTATAGAAAATTATCTCTTAATTGCAAAGATATAAAACTATAAACTAGTTCGAATTAAAGAATTGTGTAGTCTATGAGTTAGACTTTCCCGTGTCTTTAATCCTTTAAATTTTTTAACATTTCCCCCTTCCCTTCCCTTAAAAGCTTTCTAGTTTTAATTTTAAATCCCTTTTAAATATTTCTCATTAATCTCTTTTTGTTTTTATTAATCTTTTTACTGTTTATTTTATTTTTTTCGTGTTAATATTTATTTTTCTCTTATTTCTCCTCTTTTTCCTGTAACTCTTAACTTATTAACATTTTAATTATTTTTTCTAAGAAATAATAATAATTACAAATAACATATCCAGCTCCTACAATTTCTACGATTTTACAAACTCCTGCTGCTACATATATGAACTAAGACGAAGGGAGGGGATGAGGAATATAAAAAAGTATCGTTTTTCTCATTAACATCAAGTAAATCCCAGAATTCCATTGTACTAAAACATTTAAGAGAATATTAAATTCTATTTTTTCAACACATACGCATAACACATGGCATCACAGCATCAGCAGAGGATGAATTTGAACCCTTTTTTATTTGAACTGATGCTGTTTTTTTGCTTTTTTTGCTTTTTTCCCTGATTCTTCGTTTTTGTTTAATGCCAATGTTACTACTAAACTGAAACTTCAACAGAAATTATTTAGCTCCTACAGTTTATAGAAAGTACTTAAACTTTAGAATGTTATGAAGAATACAAACAAAAAGAGAGGGGTGATAGAAAGACAGCCAGAGGGTGTTAAAGAGTTGTTACATTAGAGGTATTCAAAATATATCACAAGATCCTTTTTAATTAAAAGTATTTCAAATAAGTTAAAACTCCTCAAAAATACTAAAACCTTAACATAAAGCACCCTAATTTTTACCACCTTTAAAAACTCAACCATTTAAGTGATCATCCCTAATATATTTTATCTACAACTTTAATATATGTTTTGAAAATCCTACCAAACATTATTTTATATGTGACACATACAACAGTTGCTGATGTCGCTCAAACTGTTACATTATTTAATATATAATCGCACACACACTTCTACACACATCCACACAGAGCAACACATCACCAAGTGAAAGAAACTAAACGCCAACGCAGCAAAAACAGGAAACATTTAAATACACATACTTAAACATTTAACACCATGATCCCTTACTGGCGTTTTATATCCTGATATAGATTTTTCAATTGTTGTCAAATGCTCTACGAAATGTGCGTTTTTTTCTTGCAAAAAAAGCAATTTTGATATTGAAAGTAATTTTAGCAGTTATTTTAGAGTTAAACTTACCCGGAGGCTTAATAATCACATGATAAAAAGGCGGTTCTTTTAAAGACTTTTAAAGGCAAATAAAAACAATATAGAGACAAGAATCGAGTCTATAGTAGTTTATGGCAAGAGTGAAGACTTCAGTTTAGAGAACATTTTCAGTGTTCTCTAAATTGTAGCGAATTTTCTTAAATTCACAGGATTTTCTATAGAAAATGTGCTCTCAATAACAAAGTATTTTCTATAGAAAATGTGCTCATAATTACAAAGTATTTTCTATAGAAAATGTGCTCTTAATTGCAGAGAATTTTCTATAGGAAATGTGCTCTTAATTGCAGAGAATTTTCTGTAGAAAATGTGCTCTTAATTACAGAGAATTTTCTATACAAAATGTGGTTTAATTAAGGAGAAGCTTTTATACAAAAAGTGCTCTTAATTGCAGAGAATTTTCTATAGAAAATGTGCTCTTAATTGCAGAGAATTTTCTATAGAAAATGTGCTCTTAATTGCAGAGAATTTTCTATAGAAAATGTGCTCTTAATTGCAGAAAATTTTCTATAGAAAATGTGCTCTTAATTGCAGAGAATTTTCTATAGAAAATGTGCTCTTAATTGCAGAAAATTTTCTATAGAAAATGTGCTCTTAATTGCAGAGAATTTTCTATAGAAAATGTGCTCTTAATTGCAGAGAATTTTCTATAGAAAATGTGCTCTTAATTGCAGAGAATTTTCTATAGAAAATGTGCTCTTAATTGCAGAGAATTTTCTATAGAAAATGTGCTCTTAATTGCAGAGAATTTTCTATAGAAAATGTGCTCTTAATTGCAGAGAATTTTCTGTAGAAAATGTGCTCTTAATTGCAGAGAATTTTCTGTAGAAAATGTGCTCTTAATTGCAGAGAATTTTCTATAGAAAATTTGCTCTTAATTGCAGAGAATTTTCTGTAGAAAATGTGCTCTTAATTGCAGAGAATTTTCTATAGAAAATGTGCTCTTAATTGCAGAGAATTTTCTATAGAACTTTCTATGGAAAATGTAGTCTTAATTGCAATGATTTTTATTGAAAAAGATTTTCTCTTAATTACAAAAATTTATCTACATAAAATTTTCTCTCAATTTGCAGGAAATTTTCTACAAAAAATTTTCTCTTAATAGCGGAGATTTTTCTATAGAAAATGTTCTTTTAAATGCAGAGAATCTTGTGTAGAAAATATTATCTTTATTTTGTAATTATTTTACTAAATTAGCATTATTGTTCTTTTTCAGGTTTTATCCTCTCTGAACCTCTAACAACAACGTTATTTGCTGATCTCTAATACTTAAAGAAAACGACAGGTAATTTTATAGTCTGATATTTCAAAAACGAATATTTCCGTTAGAATCTCTAAAACAGTCGCTTATTAGATACAAAATCAAAACATAAATAAATCAAATCATATCAAAACTCAACAAAAAACTTTAACCTCAATTCCTAAACAAACTACTAGAGATAATGCACCTCTTAGTTCTCACAAATAAGTGAATTTAACTCCCTCTAAATCACCAACAACAACAAAAGTCAGAAAGTGTCATAATGTCATATAAAAGTCATATGAAAATAAATGATAAATTACCCCGAAGTAGACAAACAAACAAACAACAGACAAAAATACAAAAAACGCCCTTTTGGTAAATAAACTTTCTCGTATGTTAAAAAAATGGACTTAAAAAGATCCCCCCACTTTTATTACAAAAAGGAAAAAAAGGAAAAACAGATAAAAAGTTAAAAAAATTAAAGCTTAAAAAATATTATAAAAAATTTATTATTTTGTTTTAAGTAAAAAAGATTTGTTTATTAATAATAAAGTTATTTTAAATTGAGTGAGAACGCTTTATTCGGTTATGGCGAATTTTCAGTACCCTCAACCAAACAAATGCGTTTGAAGTGCATACGTACGAAAGTTCTTCGCTTAGAGGTTGGTTCAGATATCGGTCTATATTTTTGAACATACTAAACCGATTTACTTGGTTTTAAACAGAACACTTCTCAGGACTTTAACAAATACGCGGGACAGATTTTATTGAGTTCTGTCAATTATTAATGATCTGCAAAAAGATATAGCAAAAATGACTCAGATTGTGATTGAATGTGAGGATACATATACATAATGATCTCTGAGATGATTCCTTCTTGGCATTACATACAGAATGACAAAGTCAATATATCCTCTTCATCACTTGTAGGTGGTGTAGAGTATAAAAAAGAGGAAATTTTAACATTATTTTTCGCCTCATAAAAATATCACGGAAAACGAGTTAATTTCTATGAAAATTTATTTTACACGCAACTAAATATTTCTATTGCTACAACTATTCCCTCGTTTAATGTAACAAAAAAGACAATAATGAATTATGATTATTGATATCTAGAATTATGATTATTAAGTTTGAAGTTGAATAAAAGTGGGTTTGTTTTTTTCTATTGTGGCAAGTTTTTGTTTGTGTTGCCTCAAACAACAGAGAGATTTAAAGTAGAGATTTCGTGGTGATAAGTGTCATAAGAGTTATTTTTTCTTTTCAGAGAAAATATTATTTAATTCAGGCGCCATTAATCATTTATTAATCATAATGCCAAAAGATAATAGATTAATAAGAGGCACAGTGGAGTTAATAAGGAGAAAATAAAGAGGATATGGGTATAACAATAATATAGTTTTATTTTAACTAAAACAAGACTATGATCTTGTCTATAGGCAAGACTATGATCTTGTCTATAGGCAAGACTATGATCTTGTCTATAGGCAAGACTATGATCTATAGTCTTGTCTATAGGCAAGACTATGATCTTGTCTATAGGCAAAACTATGATCTTGTCTATAGGCAAGACTATGATCTTGTCTATAGGCAAGACTATGATCTTGTCTATAGGCTAAAAACTTATGAACTTGTCTATAGGCAAACTATGATCTTGTCTATAGGCAAGACTATGATCTTGTCTATAGGCAAGACTATGATCTTGTCTATAGGCAAAACTATGATCTTGTCTATAGGCAAGACTATGGACTATGTCTATAGGCAAGACTATGATCTTGTCTATAGGCAAGACTATGATCTTGTCTATAGGCAAGACTATGAATCTTGTCTATAGGCAAGACTATGATCTTTGTCTATAGGCAAGACTATGATCTTGTCTATAGGCAAGACTATTGATCTGTCTATAGGCAAGACTATGATCTTGTCTATAGGCAAGGACTATGATCTGTCTATAGGCAAGACATGATCTTTCTATAGGCAAGACTAATGAATCTTGTCTATAGGCAGACTATGATCTGTCTATAGCAGACTATGATCTTGTCTATAGGCAAGACTATGATCTTGTCTATAGGCAAGACTATGATCTTGTCTATAGGCAAGACTATGATCTTGTCTATAGGCAAGACTATGATCTTGTCTATAGGCAAAGACTATGATCTTGTCTATAGGCAAGACTATGATCTTGTCTATAGGCAAAGACTATGATCTTGTCTATAGGCAAGACTATGATCTTGTCCTATAGGCAAGACCCTAAATGAATCTTGTCTATAGGGCAGACTATGATTCTGTCTAATAGGCCAAGACTATGATCTTGTCTATAGGCAAGACTATGATCTTGTCTATAGCAAGACTATGATCTTGTCTATAGGCAAGACTATGATCTTGTCTATAGGCAGACTATGATCTTAGTCTATAGGCATAGGACCTTATGATCTTGTCTATAGGCAAGACTATGATCTTGTCTATAGGCAAGACTATGATCTTGTCTATAGGCAAGACTATGATCTTGTCTATAGGCAAGACTATGATCTTGTCTATAGGCAAGACTATGATCTTGTCTATAGGCAAGACTATGATCTTGTCTATAGGCAAGACTATGATCTTGTCTATAGGCAAGACTATGATCTTGTCTATAGGCAAGACTATGATCTTGTCTATAGGCAAGACTATGATCTTGTCTATAGGCAAGACTATGATCTTGTCTATAGGCAAGACTATGATCTTGTCTATAGGCAAGACTATGATCTTGTCTATAGGCAAGACTATGATCTTGTCTATAGGCAAGACTATGATCTTGTCTATAGGCAAGACTATGATCTTGTCTATAGGCAAGACTATGATCTTGTCTATAGGCAAGACTATGATCTTGTCTATAGCAAGACTATGATCTTGTCTATAGGCAAGACTATGATCTTGTCTATAGGCAAGACTATGATCTTGTCTATAGGCAAGACTATGATCTTGTCTATAGGCAAGACTATGATCTTGTCTATAGGCAAGACTATGATCTTGTCTATAGGCAAGACTATGATCTTGTCTATAGGCAAGACTATGATCTTGTCTATAGGCAAGACTATGATCTTGTCTATAGGCAAGACTATGATCTTGTCTATAGGCAAGACTATGATCTTGTCTATAGGCAAGACTATGATCTTGTCTATAGGCAAGACTATGATCTTGTCTATAGCAGACTATGATCTTGTCTATAGGCAAGACTATGATCTTGTCTATAGGCAAGACTATGATCTTGTCTATAGGCAAGACTATGATCTTGTCTATAGGCAAGACTATGATCTTGTCTATAGGCCAAGACTATGATCTTGTCTATAGGCAAGACTATGATCTTGTCTATAGGCAAGACTATGATCTTGTCTATAGGCAAGACTATGATCTTGTCTATAGGCAAGACTATGATCTTGTCTATAGGCAAGACTATGATCTTGTCTATAGGCAAGACTATGATCTTGTCTATAGGCAAGACTATGATCTTGTCTATAGGCAAGACTATGATCTTGTCTATAGGCAAGACTATGATCTTGTCTATAGGCAAGATATGATCTTGTCTATAGGCAAAGCTAATCTTGCATAGGCAACTATGTTTCTATACGGCAAGAACTATGATCTTTGTCTAAGGCAAGACTATGATCTGTCTAATAGGCAAGACTATGATCTTGTCTATAGGCAAGCTATGATCTTGTCTATAGGCAAGACTATGATCTTGTCTATAGGCAAGACTACGATCTTGTCTATAGGCAAGACTACGATCTTGTCTATAGGCAAGACTACTTTAGGCAAATCTTGTCTATAGGCAACGATTCTAAGACTACGATCTTGTCTATAGGCAAGACTATGATCTTGTCTATAGGCAAGACTATGATCTTGTCCTATAGGCAAGACTATAATCTTGTCTATAGGCAAGACTATGATCTTGTCTATAGGCAAGACTATGATCTTGTCTATAGGCAAGACTATGATCTTGTCTATAGGCAAGACTATGATCTTGTCTATAGGCAAGACTATGATCTTGTTATAGGCAAGACTATGATCTTGTCTATAGGCAAGACTATGATCTTGTCTATAGGCAAGACTATGATCTTGTCTATAGGCAAGACTATGATCTTGTCTATAGGCAAGACTATGATCTTGTCTATAGGCAAGACTATGATCTTGTCTATAGGCAAGACTATGATCTTGTCTATACAGGGCAAGACTATGAATCTTGTCTATAGGCAAGACTTAGATCTTGTCTATAGGCAAGACTATATGGATCTTGTCTATAGGCAAGACTATGATCTTGTCTATAGGCAAGACTATGATCTTGTCTATAGGCAAGACTATGATCTTGTCTATAGGCAAGACTATGATCTTGTCTATAGGCAAGACTATGATCTTGTCTATAGCAAGACTATGATCTGTCTATAGGCAAGACTATGATCTTGTCTATAGGCAAGACTATGATCTTGTTTACGATCTTGTCTATAGGCAAGACTATGATCTTGTTTACGATCTTGTCTATAGCCAAGAATATGATCTTGTTAATGGCCAAAATTACAATCTTATTATGCGCCTATAATATAAGCATTTTAACTTTATTTGAAAACTTTATTGCTGTGATTCATTCCCTGTCATAAATTATCATTATTTTCTCCATATCATATCATAATTTAATCATAAATAAATATTATAATTAGCATATAAATATTTATAAACTGGAGTAAATTATGACTAAAAATCAACATTTTCTTTTCTATTTAAAAATCAAAACTTTAACTTTATTTCTTTCTCTTCATAAACATAAAATAAACCGCCTTTTTACGATTATCATAATAATCAAAGAAAAATAATTTTAATAATTTTTTTATAACGATTTAACTAAATATTTAATTAACAAAACAAATATTTGTGAAAGAAATCTTAATAAGAGTCGCAAGTAAATGTTAATGCATGTAATAAATAAGAATGGAGTTTTATTGCAGACAGAGGCGTTTGAAAAGAACTGAAATTATAGAGGGGTTCAAATATCACACCTTTAAAACCGGACCTGATAGAATTATTTTTTTTTTAAATACTTCACACCTCATTTACAATTTAAGTGAGAAAAAAACGCCTGCTGTTTAGTTGTTTTTGTCAGAAATTAATTTTAGTCATTTTATTGTTTTGTCTTTAATTTAAGAACTTTTTTCGTTAAGCTGCTGCAATTTGCTATTTTTTAATCATAAAAGTTTCATCATATTTTTATACCCTTCACCATCAGAAGTGGTATAGTAAATTTATCATTCCATGTGTAACGCTAAGAAGGAAACGTCTAAGGTCTCATTCTATATATGAATTCTTGCATCAAATCAAAATCTGAATCGATTTGGCTATGTCCGTCTGTCTGTCTGTCTGTCTGTCTGTCACAATAATTGACAGAGCTTAATGAAGTTTGGCCCAAATATTTATTTCTAAGTTCTAAGAAGTTTCTTATTTAAAACCACCAAAATCGGTTTAATATATTAAAAGTTATAGTTCGATATCTGAGACATCTTCTAAATTCAAGCAAAAAGTCTTTTTAGTTATAAATCGATAAATTAGAATAAAATTTTGCCATAATATTAAGTCCAGTGCAAATTATCAAAATCGGTTCAGTTGAAAAAATATATATAGACAAAAATATAACTAATTTTATTACTCCTTAAGTGTTCGGTGTTATATTCACGAAAATTGTGTACGTTTGTGAGTGTATGCGTGTCAGTGTGTATATGTACAAAAAATAACATATTTCTTCACATGCATTTGTGTCGTAGGGTATTGATGATTCGGCATGGCTGAATGTAACTAATTGTTCTTATTAAATATGATTGTTAAAATTTGTTATTTCTTTTAGTTTTGTTGTAAATGTTGCAAATTTGTTGTTATTGTTGTTGCTGTTGTAGCTTTGTAGCAATTTATATGTCGGTCCCCTTCTGATTATTTGTAATACATTTAGTTTTCAACACCAATATGTTGGTAGTTTATTTTAAATGTAGTTGTTGTAGTTGTTATTGCATTATGCCACACTCTGTGTTATGTTGTTGTTGTTACTGTTGCTGTTGCTATTCATCTTAAAGTATTTAATTTTAATTGCAAAAGCACGTTTAATGCTATTTTTGTTGTTGTTGTTGTTAGTTAGTAGTTAAATGGTGCTGGCGTGATGCTGCTTTTGTAGTTCTCTTTTCCATTGAACCATTTCTATGACAAGTCACGAGTATGGCAAATCATATGGAACAAGTTAAAGTTATGCCCCTTAAACATGTTTATATATATATTAAGAGTTTTTCTTGTAGCATTATTTTTATGGGCAGTGCCTCTTTTTGTAGCATTTCAAGGTTACCATAAATGGTTTCCAACGGTTTGGTTTATTTTGTTAGTTTTTTTTTATATGGTTGAAATGGCTCTAAACAAGTTTTCAGGGGCAAATAATGGAGAGTTTAGAGAATATATTAGGTTACATAGAATATGTAATATAAGACCATACAATCCTATATAAACTATACTATTCAGATGCCACTGTACTCTACATTATAGTGAACTCTAATTTATTTAAGACATATTTATAGTCTCGATTATCGATTTCACTCATGGCTCAATTATGAAGCCGACTACTGCAACGACGAATGAGTTTTTTTTCGTCTATAGATTGAACTATAGCTTCGCTATATATTATAGTAAATATTTAATTATAGTTTAAAAAATAGTTTAGGATATAGTCTAGACCACAAACTAGACTAAAGTGTCGGCTACGAATTAATCGGAAATTTGACTAGTGATTAGTGTACGATTTAACCTTAGAATAAACTATAATCTAGCTACCAATTAGACTGTAGTTAGACTAAAGACTTTACAATACTCGACCATCAAATAATCTTGAGCTCCGAGGAAAGGCCAAACTTTAGCTTCGTCTCTTTAGTCTACAGATGCAACTACAGACAGGAGAAAAATTTTATACTTCCATTAACTGCAAATTCAGACAAGATTATAGTCCCAATTACGTACTTGACTGTAGTATCGGTTAAAATTTAGACTATAGTTTCGTTTATAGTTCAGTTCGCCTATACTTTAACTACAGATTAAATTATATTTACAATACAGACTAACCTTAGTGAGACTTAAATTCGATTAAGATTTGACTAAAGATTTGTTTATCAATTTATTTCAAATTAGACTAATATGACAACATTAGATTCGACAACTACAATTAGAACTCAAACTATAATTTCAGTATAATCAAGACTTTTTGCTAGTTTTACAATTGTATTTCAATTAGTTTAAACTTTAAATAACTGATAGACCCCACATTAAATTGACTATTCAGTCTCAATTAGAACTCAAACTATTAATCCATAGTTTCAAGAACTATGAATAATTTGAACTATAATTGTCGACTAATGCAATTAATGCTGTATTGTTCTAACTAATACAGATATATTTGTAGTTTAAACTTAAAAATTAACTGTAGATTTACTACAGTATTTAACAAATTGGACCTATTTTTTCATTCTATAATTCAGACTGTGTTACTACTATACTTGACTATAGACAAATCCATAAGTTTGGACTTTAGACAAACTGGAGACATGACTATAGATTTGACACAAAAAATCCATACAAATCTTATAACTCTTATTTTGTCTGTAGTTAAGACTATGAGTTGGGCAGGGTTTGAAATATGGATTCGACTATTGTTCGTATTTTAACTATACAGAAATTTGTAGTTTAAACTTAAATTAGACAAGACTACAAACCCCTCTATAGATTTGACTACAGTATTTAACAAATTGGACTATTTTTTCATCTATGATTCAGACTGTGGGTTTTACTATAGATTGACTACAAATTAATTTATAGTTAAAGTTTATATTTAGCTAAGTTTTCGATGTTAAAATTTACTATAATTTTACTACAATTCGGACTATAATTTCGATGATTATTAGACTATATTTATCAAAGCTTTGGCTTTTGAATAGACTACAATTTTTTCACAATATAAACTTAATTTTTCTACGATAAATTAGTCCATATTTTAAACCGCAAATGAAGTACAAACTCGACTATAGCATTGACTACAAGATAGGTAATAGATTCGGGTATAGATTAACTATAGCATTAAATATATCTCTCACTATAGACAAGTAGATAGTGTCGATTTTAGACTATAGCTTTTACTATAGATAAATGTGTTGTCTACACTTAAGACTATAATTTTGAGTTCAGACTACACTATAGTCTATAATAAAATGTTGAGTATATTTTAGACTAAAATTTTGACTATAGTTTCGACTATAATCTTACCCATTGTTTCCAGTTAGATTAGACTATAGTCAAGACTAGAGATTGGATTTATGTCTCTATGACAGATTAAAATAAAGTTCGACTTAAATTTTACTAACTGCAGATAAGACTATTTAATAATTTTACTACAGATATGAATATAGATTAGACTCATATTTTGAGAACAATTAAATATGTTTTTTAATTTCAGTTAAATTTGGACTATTACTACAAAATTGACTATAGTTTAAACAAAAAATTTATTATAGTATTGAACTTCTTATTAAGCTATGAAATTTAGTTTGTGCTATAAATTGACTATAGTTTAGACCGCAGTTTAGACTAATATTTTGGTTAACTGTAGTCCAAAATTTAGGCTACAATTTGGTTATAGATGAGAAGGAAGTTTCGCCTGCACACAAAGACTATTTATTATACTAAATTCTTTACTTGGCCTATTTTAGAGTTAGAGTAATCCTAAAATTTAGTGTCTTCTTTTGATTAGAGTGTTTTCAGTTCAGTCCATTAATTTTTCTTTACCTCTAATATAATTTCAATTGAGCCTGAATAAATTACAATAAAATCCAAATACTCTGTCTTATATTTTTGAACAACCACAATCAGGTTAAAATAACTAAAATTATCTCAGACTTTTAGGCTAAATTTAAACACAGATTGAAGCGATAAGGGCGTTACTTATTATTATCATCTGTTATTATTATTATTTCATTTTCCTGTTGCTTTTCTTCTTCCTTCTTTACACACATTTTAAAATCTTATCGATATTTATATTCCAGCATTATCCCCTGAGAGTTGATCTATATCTCAAACCAGGTTTGCAATCTTTTTTTTTTTTTTGCTGTCAAACAGTTGGTTGCAACTTGTTCGAGTCTTACAAAGGAAAACAAGATGTGATTTCTTTTGTTAAAGTGTTGGGCTTGAGAGATGATAATTTTGGTTTAAAAAACAAAATGTTTTTGAATTCCTTAAAATTCAAGTCTTTAGACTCATGTGGTGTCAGGTAATGATGGACAGAAAGGTAAATCCATATTGTTAATTGGTAACTTAATTTTTGTCAGTTATGAGAAGAAGTGATAATTTGTTGAGTTTGATTATATTTTATTTTGAAAATTTCCCTCATGTTCAAATTAATTCCCTTTAAATCTGTCATTTGAAATTTGTCTGCTCTAGAAATTAGCAGTAATTTGTTTTGATTTGATAACTAATCCTGTCTGTTAAATGTCCTGTAGCTTTTTATTGTAAAAATAATTTTCTATTAAATTTATATCAAGTTTTGTCTCACCTCTCGCCTTAAAAGTGGTAAAGAAGGTATAATATGTTTATCATAACGTGTGTAACGCTAAGAGAGAATCATCTCAAAATTCCATAATACATATATATATTCTTGCATCAAATCAAAATCTGAATAGATTTAGCTATGTCCGTCCGTCCGTCCGTCTGTCTGTATCTTTGTCCGTCTGTCTGTATGTCTGCTTTTGACACGCTCACATCCACAATAATTGCCAGAACTCAATGAAATTGAATTAAAGAACAATTGTTGTAGTCCTGAAAAGTTTCCTATTTCAAGTCAGCAAAGATCAGCTCCGTATATCAAAAGATATAGACCGATATCTGAAGCAACCTCTAAGTTAAAGAGAAAAATTTTCGTTCAATTATCAATTAGAAATCGACAAATTAAATATAAAATAAAATTATAAAAAATTATAAAAATCGGTTCAGTTTGAAAAAAAATTATAGCTAAAATATAACTATTTTTGACTCATTTAGTGTTCCTGTGTTGCATTTAAAAAAGCGTTTATGTATTATACGTCAGTCAGTGTATGTAACGTATTTACTTCACACGCCTTTATGGTGCAGGGTATCGAAGATTCGGCATAGCCGATTAAAGCATTCAAACTTGTTTGTTATGTAATTTTATTTTATGCTTCATGAATTTGTAATTTCTAATTTGTTGTATTTTGAATTTATTTCATTTTATTTTTTTTTCAGAATTTATTTTTTTTTTATTTCGATGACAAAACAAAATGTTTTTGTAACCTTTTTAATATAACATTAAATAATAATATTGTTGTTGTTGTTTTTTGTTGTTTTTGTATAATAAAAATATTCTAGAATAATTCAAATAAATAAATTCATTTGTTGTTTAACATTTTTGTTTACAAAGGTCCTTTTGACATCCTTTTTTCAGTTTGTTGGTTTTATGGTTTAACATTTTGTTGTTGTTTTGTTGTTGTTCTGCTTTTTTATTATTTCTAAGTCTTTTTGTGTGCAACAAAGTGTAACATCATGTTTTTAGAATAGAAATTAAATAAATAAAAAAATAGAAAAAATTAAATTAGTTAAACTAAAATTTAGGAAAAAAATTGAAATTCAGGATTTTAAACAGTCAAAAATTTAAATATGTTTTTCCAAAATTTTTAACTATAAATTTTATTCCAAATTATTGCGTATACAATAGCCCAGACTATAGTCCCGATTATAGTTTAAATTATAGTCCAGACTGTGGTGTAAACTATGGTCCAGATTATAGTGATAGGCCAGGTTATGGTGTAAACTATAGTCTAGAAAATAGTGTAGAATATAGTCCAGACTGTAGTGTAATCAATTTTCCAGACTGTAGTATAAACTATTGTTAGACTGTAGTGTACAGACTGAAGTGTAAACTGTAGTTCATAATATAATCTAACATACAACCAAATTTATAGTCCATGCTATAAATTATAGATCAGTTTATAGTTCATAATTACAGTCTAATGAATAGTCCAGATATTGGTCTATATTGTAGCCCAAACTATATTCCATATACGTAGCCCAGATCTTAACATTTTAGATAAGCGATTCTGATTTCACTTAATTGTGTCCGCAATGCTCTACGTTTTTGTCGCTCACACCCAAACGATTAATTCAAACGCAATGAAAATTGCTCAGATTATTTACTGGTTAACATCACAGATCTCGGATCTGAAATCAACAAAATCGGTATATAATTAAACAAGTTATAGACCTTGAAATTTTAAAAAATCGATCTAGAGTTGATACAATTAAATTCGTTCGTCTGTCCTCTCCAAACGCTTAAACCAAAATCTATGAAATTTATTCAGTCCTCTTGTCATTATCTGTCACGGATCTCTAGTTAAAATCAGTAAAATTAAGTTGGGTTGGAAAGAAGTTATAGGTTAATATATGAAATAATCTTGAAATTTAAGAAAAACAATTCTTATCGTCCTTCTGTCCATCTTTGATGCTGCCATTCAAACTTTCAAAACAAAATCAATGAAAATCTTTCCGATCTTTTGTCATTATGTCCCACCGATCTCCATTTAAAATCGTCAAAATTCGACTAGTGGGAAAGAAGTGACATTTTGTCATTGTAGAAAAAACGTATCAGAGTGTATTTAATTATATCCATCCATCCGTCCGTCCATCTTTGATGATCCCGATTAAATTATTAACCTGAGAAATCAGAGAAATTTATTAAGAAGTTTTTGTTATTTTTTGCGACTTGACTGTAGTAAAAATCGGTTTAGTCGGAAAGATGTTATAGATAAATATCTAAAACCATTTTGCAATTTTATCATTCCCATTCCCATCATGTCCATCTATAGTCTATCCAATGGGGTTCATGTTTTATAGTTTTAAGTTTAAATAGTTTTACAGTTGTGGACTTAAACCACATTTCATATTTAAGTTCAACATTTCTGTCATTACTTTCCTTTCAAAATACCCCTTTTTCTGCTGGATCTGTGTTTTTTCCTTAGATTTCACTTAAAAACAAATAATATTTTTGTTGGTTCTTTGCCAAAAATGTTTATTTAATAAAAAAAAACAAGAAAATGACAGATAAAAGCGAAGGAAAGCAAAGTCAGTAAGAATTTACATTATTTTATGGTTTTCATTTCCCCCCCCCCTTGTTTGGCCCTCTTTTAGCATCTGAAAAGCTAATTTCTTTTATTTACTTTAAAAAAGAAAAGTTGAAGAAAGAAGAAAATAATAATAATTTTTAGAAATGTCACTTAGATGTTTTTTGCTGAAGTTCAAAAAAAAAAAAGAGAGAGAGAGAGAAAAAAATCCTATAAAAACTTGAACAAGATGTTAGATACATATCATCCACAGCTGGGTAAAATCCTGATGCAAAAGAAGTATTTTGGAAAGATAAAGGGACGGCAGGAGAGGAACATTGCATCAGAGTTTGGGTATTCGTATGTATGTGAGTGTATGAAAATTGAAATCTTTTTTTTTTCTGTGTATATAATTTCGGTTGACCCACGTTCAAAATACTAAAAGATGCAAAAAAAAAAGGAGGAGGAAAAAAAGTAACAGACTGCACTTCATTATTTATATTGGAAAATTATAGAGTTGCGCACATTTACCACTTCTTACAACAAAATAACAACGCAACAGACAACAGCAACAACAACTGCAACAACTAAAATATATATAAAATAAGACAACAAGATTGTGGCATGTTTAAGGCCGCAACATCTTAACCGCAACTTGAAAACATTAAATAACAAAAAGAACAAACAGGAATGAAACAAAAAAAGAGTAAAATTACAAGAAACGGCAAAATATTTTGAATTTATATGCTTAAAAGTTGAGCCAATTACAAGTAAAGAATATTAGGGGGATTCAAGAAAGTTGGAGAAATTATAAAACAAGAACTGAAGCATCTTTTAACTGAGTTAATTAACTTATGTCCGTCTAAACATTTCCGATGCTCACGTCCAAAGTATTACACTGAACTCTATGAAATTTGTTGAAAAAGTTTGGGAAGCTCTGCCAATGGCCTCCACTTAACATAAGCATAATCGTTTGAGTCGAAAAGGAGTTATATACCAATATTAGAAGCATCCTTGAATATTTTGTCCATTCCTCTGTACTTCTTTCACGTTCTCATCCAAACTTTAATCTAAAGTCAATTTTATCTAGACTTTTTATTAGGGTCCTCTTATGATCTCCATTCAGCCGATCGTTTTAGTCGGAAAAAAATATAAAGCGATATCCTAAGCAATCTTAAAGTTTTAGAAAAATAATTTTAAGTTGATTTACTCAAATCAAAAAAGTGTCCAACGAACTGTATGAAATTTATTGAGACTGCATGAGAAGATCCGCTAATTATCTCCACCTAAAATGAGAAAATCAATTAAGTCGGTAATGAGTTATATACCAATATCTGAAGCAATCTTAAAATTATAGAAAAAAATATTATTAGTCGATTTAGTGATATCCGACTGTCTGCCCATCTATGACACTCACACTTATACTGTTACTCCGAACATAATGAACTTTGATCAGATGTTCACAAAGATCGGATAATAACCATCACTTGAAAATAGCAAAATCGTTTTAGTCTGAAAATATGTAAAATTTGATTTTAACATTTTAAAAACATGATTATTATGTCCGTCCGTCTGTCTAACATTGATCAAATTGTTTGGGAACGACTGCCAATGATCTTCACTTAAAATTAGCAAAATCGGTTAAGTCCGAAAGCAGTTATAAGCGAAAATCTGAAGCATCATTGGTATTTAACCTAAAAAATTTTGAGTTGATTGTTATGTCCATCCGAATGTCCATTGTGATGTTCATGTCCGACCAAACTATTAGACTGAAGTCTATGAAATTTAATCAGGTTGTTTGACATACCCCATCACAGATCGGTAGTATATATCAGCAAAATCGCTTTAGTTGAAAACAAGTTATAGATCCGTATTTGACGTAATTTTGAATTTTAGGAAAAACGCTTTTGAGTTGATTTAGTCATGTCCATTCGTCTTTGACGCTCACGTCCAAACAATTAATCCGAATTCAATGAAATTTGTTCAGATTGTTTGTTATTGACCATCAAGTATTTGACTTTGAAATCAGCGAAATCGTTTTAGTCGGAAATAAGTTATACGGAAATATTGGAAACCAACTCAAAATTTTATAAAAACGATTTAGTTATCCCATCCGCTGTCCGTCTGTGATGCTCACGTCCAAACGATGAATTAGAATGCAATGATTTTTTTAGATCTTTAGACATTGTCTGACAAGTTCTCTAGATAAAATCTGTGAAATCGGTTCAGTAGATAAAAAGTTATAGAATGATATCTGTGACAACCTCGAATTTCTAAGAAAAAACTTTAATAAGAATTGTATAAAATAGGCTCCATGGAACTTGCAATAGATCTGACCATTTGACGAAATTTTCTAGATACAAAGAGGGCCTGCTCTGTTTGTGAATCTCCCTTATTATTTCTTTAATGAAATTTAAGTCTTTTTTATTCTTACTGAGTTTTTTTTCTTAAATTTTTCGTCGTTTTACTTTTAAGTAACAAGAAAATTATTTTAATTTACCACAAACATGTTGGAAGATACTTATTCGTTTCTTTTACATATTTTTACACTCTTTTTATACATAAATACAACATTTTTCCTTTCTTACAATAAAAGTGTTGTCTTAAACCGAAAAAAAAAACTTTTTGCTCTTTTATGGCAGAATTTTAGTGAATTTTTAATACTTTTAATTTTGCATAAATTTTGTGCTTAAAGTGCCATTAAAATGTGTTTAAAACTTTGTGGAACCACAAGAAACACACATATTTTTTTCTCCAAAATTTTATACTTTTCCAAAAACCAGAAAAATAAAGAATTCTGAGGCAAAAAAAAAAATGCTTTTTAAGTGAAGATAAAATGGAATTTTCGCTGTTTTTATTAGTTAAAAGAAAAAAATATTATTTTCTTAGTTTTAATTTTGTGGTTCTTTGTAATAAAAGAAGTTTTGAGGTTTTCATGCTTGATTTACTTGACATGGTGTAGTGCAACTTGTTGTGGTTAATTGGCTTGAAATTTGAAAAACAACAACAAAAGATCCAAAATAAATAAAATCATAAACTTGAAAAATTAATTTAAATTATTATAATTAATTAATTTATCCAAAGAAAATTATCTGCCGTATCGAACCGGAGATAAATTAATCTATTATGGATTCAATTTTACAGTATACAGTTTGAATGTAGGTCAATTTTACTAAAAAGCTTATACCAAATGGTCCTTCAAACCCTGATAACATAAGAAAAAAAAAAACTAATTCAGTTCAGTTCTAGTTCAATATTAATTCAGTTGTAGTTGTAGTTCTAGTTCAGTTCTAGTTCAGTTCTAATTCAGTTCCAGTTCAGTTCTAGTTCAGTTGTAGTTCAGTTCTAATTCAGTTCCAGTTCTAGTTCAGTTCTAGTTCAGTTCTAGTTCAATTATAGTTCAGTTCCACTTCTGTTCTAGTTCAGTTGTAGTTCATTTGTAGTTCAGTTCTAATTCAATACTTATTCAGTTCTAGATCAGTTCTAGTTCAGTTCCAGAGTTTCTAGTTCAGTTTCTAGTTCAGTTCTAGTTCAGTTTCTAGTTCAGTTTCTAGTTCAGTTCTAGTTCGGGTTTCAAGTTCGTCAGTTCAAGTTCTAGTTCAGTTCTAGTTCAGGCTCTAGTTCTTAATCTAGTTCTTATTCTAGTTCATTTCAAGTTCGGTTGTAATTCAGTTCTAGTTCAGTTCTATTTCAAGTTCAGTTGTAGTTTGAGTTCTAGTTCTGTTCTAGTTCAGGTTCCAGTTCACGTTCTAGTTAAGTTTCTAATTCGGGTTCTTGTTCAGTACTAATTCATTTTTAGATCAGTTCTAGTTCAGGTTTTAGTTCAGGTTCCAGTTCACGTTCTAGTTGAGTTCTAATTCAGTTCTAGTTCAGTACTAATTCATTTTTAGATCAGTTCTAGTTCAGGTTCTAGTTCAGTTTCTAATTCGGGTTCTAGTTTAGTTTCTAGTTCAGTTGTACCTCAGTTCTAGTTGTGGTTAAGTTCTATGTGAGTTATAGTTCAGTTCTTATTCTAGTTCTAATTCTAGTTCATTTTCAAGTTCTAGTTCAGTTGTAGTTGAGTTCTAGTTTTTGTTCTTGTTCAGGTTCCAGTTCACGTTCTAGTTAAGTTTTAATTTCAAGTTTTGTTTCAGGTTCTAGTTCTGTTTACCTGTTCTGGTTAAAATTTTATATAAAATTTTCTTTATTTTTATCTTTTTTTGTTAATAAAATTATTTCAGTTATTTTTTTACTTTTTTTCATGCTAAATAATGTTTATCAATATTCAGTTACAATTATTATTATTTTATGCAAATTAGTTTCATGTTTCATATATTTAGTTTATTTTGTTCCTCTTCCATATTCCTCCTTTTGTTTTGTGCTGAACAAAAACATCACTTTTTTCCGCTTATTAAGTGGCCAATTTCCTGCTAATAATATTTCTTCTTTGCTGACTAAAATAGCAGCTATTTATACTCGTTATAATATTGAGAAGAAAAAAACAAAAACAATCCACCTACAATTTTGTACTAAATAAAATACAATTCCAGCTGTTTGACTAAAATGCGCATAAAATACAATAATAACCGAAAACGAAGTGGAAGAAATATCATACGTTTCGTGTTGTTTTCTTTTAAATTGTGAATTTTCAGTTCTCGAGAAGTAAAACACAAAAACAAAAAAATATATTAGTTTATGAAGCATTTTACTCAAGCTGGTGCTGTATGTCTTATGGTGATTGTTTTAACCATATTTTTTTGTTGTGTTCTGAAATTGTGCGTATTTCCTTGTAATATTTCTTGTAATACAATCAAACGTTATGGCCCGGATGCTTGATCATTTTTAAGGAGGAAGGAGAACATTGTAAGAAACACCTTTGAGGTTTGGTGTATTGTGACTAAGGTGAACGACAGTGGGTTAGAAGAGAGATTTATTTAAAAGAAAGTATTTTGTTTTTTAATTAATTAATAGAATATGACCTACGCACCTTAAATTTTAGTTGCAACATAATTTGTATTTTTTTTTTTTTTTTTTGGTTCTCGAACTTGGTTCTTCTATTGATTGAGTAGAGAGAAATGGTCCTTTGGATCTAAATTTCAGTTATATATTTATATTATTAATTAATCGTTACCATAATCTCTAATTTTACTTATCCAAAACTATTACATCACATACGCCAATGGTCCTTCCAACTTTTCTTTTTAAATTTTCTTTTTAAATTTTCCCCACTGTTCATTTCTTGTAAAATCCAGAGAGATTTTTGTTTAAAGCCAAAAACTTGCTTTAAAAGATTTCATTTTACATTAAAATCAGCCTCTAACAGAACCTAAATTCTATCTTTGTCTTTATCATAAGAAAAAAACAAGAGGAAGAAATAAAAAAATAAAAGTAAACAACTGTAATGAAAAACAGAAATTGCTTATTACCGTTTGAATGCCATAGAGAATGATACCTGGCACCAACTAAGTGACGCATTTCCTTTTTAAAAAAACAACAAGAAAAATTCAACCCAAAAAATAAGAAAAAAACTGAAAACCTCTGCTTGTCTACCAGAAGGCTGAATTTTAGTCATTGTCTTCGATTCAGTTGAGTTGAGTGGTTTGGAAGGTTTTGAAATACTTTTTTTTCTTAAGATAAAAAAAAATCATGTGTATCTTTCTTTATCTTTCGGTAGGTTGTTATGGGTTTCTAAAACCATATGAGGATATAATTTCAAGAATTTTTGTTTTTATTTTCGCTTTTTGTTCATTCTTTCTCTTCATCCATTTCCATTTGATAACTAAAGTGAAATATATTCTGTAAAAGGAAACTAGTTTAGTTTAAGACCATTTAAGGTTGATATCCTATAAATAAGGTATTGAAACAAATCACAAAAAAATAAAGAAGGAGAAAATATTTAGAATGGGGAAGTAGATAATAATGCTTAAGGGAACAGAGTGGTAGATATAGAATATTTTATTAAAGTTTGTAATTAGTTGGAAAGCAAAGAGGCAAATGGCATGTGATTCACTTTAAAGAGCAGGTGAAGTTTTCAAAAAATTTGTTAATTTGTCAATTTGTCATGAAAACTCGAATGTCGAATTTAACATAAATTTTCATTTTTTATGTTTTTTATTCAAAATTTAAGTTTTTAGTGAAAATTTGAATTTTTAGTGAAAATTTGTATTTTTAGTGAAAAAATTTTTTTTAATGAAAATTTGTATTTTTAGTGAATTTTTTTTTTGTTGTGAAAATTTTAATTTTTAGTGAAAATTTGAATTTTTAGTGAAAATTAGAATTTTCAGTGAAAATTTGAATTTTTTAGTGAAAATTTGAATTTTTTAGTGAAAATTTGAATTTTTAGTGAAAATTTGAATTTTTAGTGAAAATTTTAATTTTAAGTGAAAATTTGAATTTTAAGTGAAAATTTGAATTTTAAGTGAAAATTTGAATTTTTCAGTGAAAATTTGAATTTTTAGTGAAAATTTGAATTTTTAGTGAAAATTTGAATTTTTTGTGAAAATTTGAATTTTTAATAAATTTGAATTTTAAGTGAAAATTTGAATTTTTAGTGAAAATTTGAATTTTTAGTGAAAATTTGAATTTTTAGCGAAAATTTGAATTTTTAGCGGAAATTTGAATTTTTAGTGAAAATTTGAATTTTTAACGGAAATTTGAATTTTTAGTGAAAATTTGAATTTTTAGTGAAAATTTGAATTTTTAGTGAAAATTTGAATTTTTATTGAAAATTTAAATTTTTAGTGAAAATTTAAATTTTTAGTGAAAATTTAAATTTTTAGTGAAAATTTAAATTTTTAGTGAAAATTTAAATTTTTAGTGAAAATTTAAATTTTTAGTGAAAATTTAAATTTTTAGTGAAAATTTAAATTTTTAGTGAAAATTTAAATTTTAATAAAAATTTGAATTTCTAGTGAAAATTTGAATTTTTAGTGAAAATTTGAATTTTTAGTGAAAATTTGAATTTTTTAGTGAAAATTTGAATTTTCAGTGAAAATTTGAATTTTCTGTGAAAATTTGAATTTTCAGTGAAAATTCAGTTCTTGTACAGTTCTGGTTCTGTTCTAGTTCAGTTTAATTTTCAATTTTCCACTCTTTAACTTAAATTATTCATCATAATATTTATCACACTTAATTTCCAAAACAATTTAATTAATTTTCGTTCTTTTCTCTTTTATTTTCCAGCTGCCAGTTTTGCTATAAAAAAGTGCAGAAAAACGTCCTATAAAATATAATAATTGTTGCATCTAAATTTAAACACGTAACACACTTAAGCTGCATGCGTCAACGTGACAATATTTGTCAAGATATAAATATTTTTTGTTGTTTTCGATGCCAGACAGACGGAGAAATTTTTATAAACATATAAATTCAGAAAACATAAATAATAACAACTAAATAACAAATAGAGAGCGACATTATTTTAAAAGAGAATAAAATAAAATTTTACAGACTCTAATGTTGCAAGCAGACGTTGCAACAAAACCCAGTGGCAAGTGATAAATTGCCTTGAACGTAACAAGACGCTCATAAAAACTTCAAGTTGCACAACAATTTTATGGTGAATGTCCTTTTTTTCTGTTGGTATCCTACAACACTAAAGGGGAAAAATACTTAACAATTTCCAACATCCTTTTGTTGTACATTTTTTTCGTGTCGCTGTAGACAGAGAGAAAACAACAAATAACTGGCGACAACAAGGACAACAACTGAAAATACGTGGAAGCACTTGGAAAACGTGTAGAAGACTGAAAAATTCCATATTGTTTTTTTTGTTGTTGTGTTACTGTTGCTGTAAGATTCCTTGTTGGTGTTAAGGATCAAGTGCAAGGTTATATTACAATTTCCAAATAGCAAAAGTATTGTACTTGACACTCAGATGTTATAGTTTTTTTCTTCTTTTGGCAGCAGAATCAGGCAAAGAAAAAGAAGAAAGAAAAATCACAAATAATAATAAAAAGAAACGAAACAAGAAAATCGAAATAATAAAATTCTTTCTTTTTGTCTCTGTGACATTGTGTACTTCTTGTCTTGAGTGCGAAATGAACATGAAAACACTATAAAACTACTTCCTTTTCATAAGACGCATCTCACCCCAAAAAGTATGCAATAAATATTGAAAAACAAAAGAAAATCCTTTAAGTTTTTGCAAAACTTAAAGCAAAAGAAACTTAAAGTAAAATAATCATCAGAAAATATTTAAATTTTAATATCGAAGAAAAAATGCTATAAATATGTTTATCTTGAAAAGCAGTTCTTATGCTAAGAGCTGCCCAGCTTTAAGTCCTCTTCAAAGAGAACGAGAACACTGCCCGGAAGATAACAACACTGGCCACAAATTATCAATAAATTTGGATAAAATCTATGTTAATAGAATGTTTTATACGAGTATTAATAAAGGAGTATTTTTAAGTTTATATTTAACGCTGCTGATAACGATCTCATTAAATGAAGTTAAAGGTAAGTGAAATTTTTATATATATGAATTATATTGAATTGAAAATGGTTCTGCGAACCGGATACATTTTAAAATAATTTGTTTTTTTGCCAATATGTTTGGAAGGAAGCACTGCTTTCTGAATAGAACTAGAGAAGAATTAGAGCAGAACTATAATAGAACAAAAATAGAACTTGAACAGAACTAGAACAGAACTAAAACTGAACTAATACTGAACTAGAAATGAACTAGAACTGAACTAGAAATGAACTAGAACTAAATTAGAATTGAACTAGAACTGAACAAGAACTGAACTAGAACTGAACAGAAATGAACTAGAACTGAACAGAAATGAACTAGAACTGAACTAGAACTGAACTAGAACTGAACTTGAACTGAACTAGAACTGAACTTGAACTGAACTTGAACTGAACTTGAACAGAACTAAAACTGAACTAATACTGAACTTGAACTGAACTTGAACTGAACTTGAACTGAACTAGAACTGAACTAGAACTGAACTAGAACTGAACTAGAAATGAACTAGAACTGAATTAGAATTGAACTAGAACTGAACAAGAACTGAACTAGAACTGAACAGAAATGAACTAGAACTGAACTAGAACTGAACCAGAACTGAACTAGAACTAAACTAGAACTGAACTAGAACTGAACAAGAACTGAACTAGAACTGAACTAGAACTGAACTAGAACTGAACTTGAACTGAACTTGAACTGAACTTGAACAGAACTAAAACTGAACTAATACTGAACTTGAACTGAACTTGAACCGAACTTGAACTGAACTAGAACTGAACTTGAACTGAACTTGAACTGAACAAGAACTGAACTAGAACTGAACAGAAATGAACTATAACTGAACAGAAATGAACTAGAACTGAACTTGAACTGAACTTGAACTGAACTTGAACTGAACTAGAACTAAACTAGAACTGAACTAGAACTGAACTAGAACTGAACTAGAACTGAATTAGAACTGAACTAGAACTGAACTAGAACTGAACTTGAACTGAACTAGAACTGAACTAGAACTGAATTAGAACTGAACTAGAACTGAACTAGAACTGAACTTGAACTGAACTAGAACTGAATTAGAACTGAACTAGAACTGAACTAGAACTGAATTAGAACTGAACTTGAACTGAACTAGAACTGAACTAGAACTGAATTAGAACTGAACTAGAACTGAACTAGAACTGAACTTGAACTGAACTAGAACTGAACTAGAACTGAATTAGAACTGAACTAGAACTGAACTAGAACTGAACTAGAACTGACCTAGAACTGAACTTGAACTGGAACTGAACTAGAACTGAACTTGAACTGAACTAGAAATGAACTAGAACTGAACTAGAACTGAATTAAAACTGAACTAGATATGAACTAGAACTGAACTAGAACTGAATTAGAACTGAGCTAAAACTGAACTAGAATTGAACTAGAACTGAACTAGAACTGAATTAGAATTGAACTAGGACCGAACTAGAATTGAACTAGATTTGAACTAGAACTGAACTAGTATTGAACTAGGACCGAACTAGAACTGAGCTAAAACTGAACTAGAACTGAACTAGAGCTGAACTAGAACTGAATTAGAATTGAACTGGAAGTGAACTAGAACAAGAACTTGTACTAGAATGGAAATATAATCTAAATTAAAATCTGAACAAGGAGCTTAATTAGAATCTGACCTAGAATCTGAGCTGGAATCTGAACTACAATCTGAGCTAAAAGTGAACTAGGACAAAGAAGCCCATTTTGCCTTTAAAGCTTTTTTAAGCATTTTTTCTTTTATTTCCAAAATGTCTCTTTAATGTTCTTAAGAATTGAAATTATTCCCATTTTTCAGCAAATTTCAATTTAATTTCAAATCTCATTATTGTCTCATTTTGTTTTTTATGAACTGAAATAAATTTTAAGAAGAACTAAAATACGTTTCCATTTCGCTTCTCTCCTTATTATTGTAATTTCTGCACAATTTTGTCCGCCCAAAAAAGAAAAATATATAAAAAGCCCGAAATAAATATATAAAAATGAATTATTACCAAAGCAATAAAACTTTTTCACAGACACACAAATATATAATATTTTATATTTAATATATAACTTTATCCTCAAATAAAAAAACTCTTAAAAAAAAGTACCAAAAAAATTATTATTTTTGTTAAAGATGAAAATATTTTCTAGGAATTTTATTTATTTTTTGGAGAAAAATGAGAGAGAAAAAAAAAACAAATAAAAAAATAAAATTAATGACTTTATATAACTGTGATGATACATGAGGGGGCAACCACCACCAGCATCAATATCAACCATATATAATATATTCTATACACATACCAACACAGAAACTATTTACCCATACAAACATTAAAATAAATAAAGAAATAATATTAAGAGAACCTATTAAAATTAAAATTATTTCTCTTTTCATATAGAAAATTATTAGATTTGAAGAATATTTTTTGGGTCTTGGAGTTATTGAAGAAATATTCCTTTTAAGGAAATTTAAATTTAAGGCAGAATTTTGACATATTTTAAGCTTTAAAAGCTTATTTTGCATATTTCATCATGTAAATGTTTTTAAGCTTTTTTCTTATGAATTTTAAAACTTTTTTCTTTATTTTGTAAATGAACATATTTTTGCTAATTTTTCAAATTCAAAAATTACTAATTTTTAAAAAGCATATTTTTGCATAATTTACACTAAAAAGCATATTTTGAGTAAGAAACTTTTCATTACAATTTTTATTTTTTTTTTATATTCCAAGAAAATTGAGTGAATGGGCGGACAGAAAAACATTATTATGAATTTGTATCATTAAAAAAATCAGTGAATTTAGAATTTATGGCTTGTAACATGTATTGTTTAGCCGGTGTATAAAAAATACAGTCTGACACCATTAAACCTCGAAACCCTTGAGATTTTTACAAATTCAAAATTTCCCATTTTATTTCAATATTTAACAAACGTTGAGAGGATGGACAGACTGACAGACATTATAATTTCGCTTCAGTATTACGCAAGAATTTTATTATTTCTAGAAATATTAGACTACAATATATAGTTTTCATAGAGGATATATTTTATCCACGTCTCGATAATATTAAGTCTAGTCCCGGAAGAAATTTAAAAAAAGGGAAATTTGTAAACTTTTAAAATTTCATTAAAAAAACAATGGATGGACAGAGGGACGGATGTTAGTATTTTGATATTGGAATATAAACGAAACTAAAAGTTCCTAGAAATTATAGACCATTAAATATAGTTTTTATCTAGGGTATATGTTATCCATTTTGATCCCATTAAGTCTTGTCCTGGATGGGATTTTTAATAACGAATATATTTTGAAATTGTTAAAGTTTCATAAAAATGTAATAGATGGACGGACTGACGGACATTATAATTTCGATTTAAGAACATGAAAGAATCCAAGCTTTTTTGAAAACAATAGACCTTTATCTGGGATATATTTTAGTAGTAAAATTATAATTATAAACCTCTCATTATTTGTTAAAAGGTAGATTTTTGCCTGTTTCTAAATAAAAGAAAATAAAAATTTTAAAAAGCATATTTTTGCATAATTTATAATAAAAAGCATAACTGGAATAAGGAACTTTTTACTCAAATATTTTGGTTATATAAAAATCAAGTAACAATAACTGGTATAACTAAGAAAATATCTTAACTATTCCATTTTAAAATGCATATTTTTGCAAAATTGGCTTAAAAAGCTTATTGTTTTAAATTTTGCTTTCGTAATAATTTTAACAAAATGATCTCACAACTTTTAGTTTTCCCCACTCAACCTCCCCCCTCCTCCAAAAAAGAAAACTAAAAAACTAGACAACTTTTTAATGTGTTTTTCCACCCCAAATAAATTTTACTCTGGAGCTTATAAATTGTAGTTTTCAGCAGGAAAATAAGTATTTTTTCCTCTTCATATGTTCATGTACAAAAATTAAACTGCTCCTGTACTTAGTTTTTCCTTCATAACTCCTTTTTTTAGGTTAAAAATAAAAATTTCCATTCACATGATTTTCAGTAGCTTTTTTCCTTATGAATTATTTTATTACTCGTAAGTTTTTTTGTTTTAAATAAAATTTCTAAAATAAAGTTTTAAAATTTCGAACAAAATTTTTTTGAAGAGTTTTTATCTAAAATTGTAAGTACTTTTGGAGTAATAAAAGTAATAAGTTTTCAAAAGTGTTTGTTTTTTTTTTGCCAGTAATTTTATAATGTTTTAAAATTATTTAAAACATTAAAAAATATTTGTAAACAATAAAGTTAAATAGACTTTAATTTAAGCAGAAATTTTATTTTAGTTGCAAATTTTTCTAAAGTTTTGGGAATGTTATTTGAAAGTGAGGATGGACAGACTGACGGACATAACCATTTTGTTTTTATATAATGGAAGGGCCCAGTAATATGTAGAAATAATGCTGCTAATATATAATTTTTAATCAAGAGTACATAACTATATGCTGAGAACCATTAGCAGTTAAAGAAACTAGATTCATGAAGGATGCTACAAAAATGAAAATATTCAGAAATCTTTAATATGAAAGAAAAATTAAGAGGATGGACAGACTGACGGATATTATTATGTCTTTTCTGTGTTATTAAAAAATCTAGTTCTTCTAAAAGTTATAGATAATAATATATAGCTTTAATCGAGGGTATAACAATACATCTTGATATCATTAAACCTAGTTCCCATTGGGATTATCAGAAATGAAAACATCTGATTGTTTTTAATCTTCGAGAATAATTGTGCAGATGGACAATATTATTTCCTCTCGATATCACCAAAGAATTAAAACATTTTTATATTTGATTAACTTAAACATATAGCTTTTATCAAGAGTATATGTTCTCCATATTGTTACCATTAAGCCTCGTCCCTTGAAGAGATTTATATAAAAGATAAATTTTTAAATTTTAAAAAATCATTAAAAAAAGTTATGGATGGACAGACGGACAGACGTTAGTATTATAACTTTAGAAAATGAAAAAATCTAAAAGTTGCTGAAACTTTTAGACTGTAATAAATAGTTTTTATCACGGGTTTATGTTATACACTTTGGTACCATTAAACCTCGTACCTGACAAGATTTATAAAATAAGGAAATTTTGAAATTTTTAAAAAATTTCATTGAAAAAACAATGGATGGACAGACGGACAGACGTTAGTAAATTGATTTTAGAACACGAAGGTATCCAAATATTCCTAATAGTAGACTATAATAAAAGGTCTTTTCAAGCCCATAAAATATACATTTTAATATCTTTTTCTGGATGGAATTTATAAAAAAAGAAATTAAAAAAATTAAAATTTCATTAAGAGAAGAAATGGATGGAAAGACTAGAGGACGTTAATTATTAAATTTTGAAATGTGAAGAAATCCAAAGGTTTTTTGAAATTATATACTATTATATAGAGTTTTTTCCAAGGTTATAACAATTCGTTTGCGGTACCATTAATTTAGTCCCTCATGAAATTTACGAAAAAGGAAATGTTTTGAATTGTAATAAAAAATCAAGGGATGGACAGACTGACAGACATTATAATTTTTAATTTGGAATATCGAAGGATTTTCTGAAATTTTATCTTATAATATAAAATCCATATTGTAAAATGTCTACCATGATACCATTAAGCTTAGTCCCTGATTATTTAAATTAAAGTTTATATTTCATAAAAAAAGCAAAAGATAGACAGACAGACAGACAGACAGACAGACAGACAGACAGACAGACAGACGGACATGAATACTTTAAATTCAGAACATGGAATAATAAGAAAATCTCTAGAAATTTAGGTCATAATATATGGTTCTTGTGAAGGATTTTAAAAATCTACCATGGTATCATTAAATTTAATCCCCGTTGGAATTTATAAAACAGAGGAAATTTTCAAATAGTTAAAATTTCATAGATGGACAGACTGACGAACAATATTATTTAGACTTTAGGAATCGAAAGTAGCTAGGGATATCTCGAAATTTTAGTCTTTAATATATAGTTTCGATCCAGGCTATAATTGATATAGTTCAATATCAAACATCTTAGTATCTGTTGAGATTTTCAAAAGTGAAAATTTTTAAAATTTTTAAATTTTATCAGAAAATAAACCGGAAGGACGGACTGACGGACATCATTATTTCGATTACATATCACAAAGGTGTTAAAAATTTTTAAAGAAATTGTGGAATGTGTTATATGGTTTTTATCAAGGGTACAATGGATACATTTATGTACCACTTGGTCTAGTCTCTGATGGGATTTGTGAAAAAGAAAAAAATCGAAAATTTCATTTATTTTTTTAAACTTTTTGAGGCTGTAGAATATTTTTGTCATTTCTTTTCCTGTTACTTAAGATTGAAATCTTAAATGACCCCAATAGCTGATATCACCATTTACTTAAAAATATGAGGAACATGCATTTCTACACTTAAAATTGTCTCATTAACATACAAAACACAAACAATGTCTATGCAGCCAAAAAACAAAAAAAAAAAAACGATTTAATGAATTTCAAAAAAGAACATTTAAAAGATAGAAAAACTAAAAGATAGAAAACCTAAGAGATGGATATGGAATTGAAAAAAAACTACTCTTTGAGATGTGAAGTCTAAAAAATGGAGATACAAATTGAAACGAATTTTAGAATGAAAGAAGAGTTTAAGAAATTGTTAAAAAAGACACAAATTCTTATCAGTCCGATTTGTGTGTGTGCGTATGTTTTTTCAAGATTTTTATTGGCCTCAAGATGTGTTTTTTTCTAGATGTTTCGTTTTATTTTTCTTTTAAATGACTTCTTTTTTGTTGGAGAACAAAGAGGACAAATGTTTTCAAATGTTATTAAAACTGTCAACATCTAAATATTTATGGATTTCTTTTTAGATCATTTTGTTATTGTAGAATTTTTTTGTTCCAAAATTGTTAAACAAATGTTGGAGTTTCATTCCAGAACTATAAATAATAATATTGGGTCAATTTTCTTAAACATATGTAAACATTTTGTTAAATCCAACAAAACTTGAAAAATCTTTTTTTCATAATTTTGTCCATAATTAAGTTATTTAACCTCAATTTCATATTTTTACGAAAAAAAAACTATTGTTTATATTTTTTTATTTAACAACAAAAAAACAAGCAAAAGTCAAGCCCGACCATGCAATACCCTACACCACATTGTTCGTTATGAGTGGTATTTAAAAAAATAAATAAACCACCCTCGTATAATTTTCTCTTCTAAATTTTTATTATGTGAAATTTGTGTAGGAACTAGAAGAAATTATGGACCGGCCCTCGTATAATTTTGCACATCGCTTTTGCTTATATTTTTGCTTATATTTATTACAATAACAAAATATATTTGAGTTTTATATCCTTCAACGTGATATTTAGAAGGGAGCTATGAGACACAATGGATCTACCCTCGCATAATTTACGACGATCATATTAGAATATCATAAGACTTGCTTTGCCAAAATTTCGTTTAAATTCCTTTTAAGGAAATTTAGCAAACATTCTAATGGGAGGTACCCTAAACATTGGACCGAACAGGTTCAATTATTACAGGCTTCGACCCTGGACACATGGTTTTATAATATCAGAAGACTTATTTTTGCCAAATTCCATTAAAATATCTTTATATTTAAAACATTTATGAGCTTAAAACCTCATTCCGGGTGGACATTTGTATGGGAGGTACCAGAAAAACTGGACCAAACATGACTAATTTCAATAGACTTCATCTCTAATGTAACTAATTTCATCGAAATATCTTAAAAATTGCGACCTGTAGAGTGTTCATAACGTTTACATGGACATTCAGGCGGACAGACGGACGGACGAGCAGACATCGATTCAGAAAATGATTTTAAATCAAATGTAGGTTATGAACAGCAGCACAAACACACAGGAAAAACCAATGTAAAATTAATTAAAATAATAATTTTACATTTTTTAGTAATAATTTTGTTTCATTGATAAAAAATGTTGATTTAACATTGTTTCATATTAAATACAGTTTCTTGAGAATATTCTTGAAATATTACTGCTTAAAATTTTCTATTAAAAACAAATTTAATTTATCGTTGTATAATTTTATATATTAAATTCGACAGCACAAATGCTAAAACGTTTAATTTAAATTAAATGAAAAAATATTTCCTCAATCTTAAATCAACTATAATCAACGTTGATTTTTATTCACGTGTTTTTTTTTCTGTGTGAATGCATAATACCTTAAGCACCTAAGGTGGTGTAGGGTATAAATATTAAGTATCTTTTTTCTCAATATCTTTTTGCTTTAAGGTCGTTTAATGGTTTTCAAGTACTTTAAATACAGTTTTTTTCATATTTTAATTTCTTCTTATGTTTCTATGGGAATTTTATTTTTCGTCTATTTTTCGTTAAAAGCATATGACCATTAATTTTTAGAAAAAAATAGAAATATTCAAGATCTCAATTTCAAAACTCTAAATAATTTACATTTGATTACTTAATAAGGTTTTGAGCAAAAATACTTTGTATGGTTTTCTTAATGTAATAATGCTATTAATGGCTTAATGGCTAAAAATATTTATTATTCATTCATAGAAGAAAAGAATAAAATATTTTTTGTTGTGAAGCAAAAAAAGTGTTTTAAATTAAAGTCATAAAATATTAAAAATGACCAGAAATGGCGAGAAAATATTTTAATATTTTTTCTAGGAACTGCCTTAATTAAATAAACAATATCTTCCATAATTATGCAACAATTTTAATAATTTTTGCTAGGAACACTCTTGAATATATAAGCTTTCATTTGCTATATAAAATATACAGCCAAGTTGTCTGGGAGTATTTTAAAAGTAACTTTTAGAAACATATATTTTAACGGTTCACAAAGTTCTGCAATAATACGGCAACATTTGTGATAATTTTCTTTAAAGACGAAAATTAGTATTATTTTCTTCTTAAGATGAAAATTAAAGAAAAATTTTCTCTAAAAACAAAAATTAAAGAGAATTTTCATTAATAATGATGACTAAAGAAATGTTTTTCTTATAATGAGAATTAGAGTCTATTTTCCCTAATAATAAAAATTCAAGACAATTTTCTCTTATAACAAATATAAGTATAATTTCTTATCAAAAGATGAAAATAATAGAAAAATCCTTGAATTTTTAAATGAAAAGTAAATTAATGAAAATTTTCTCTGAAAACGAAAATTAATGAAAATTAGTTCTAAAGAGAAGACTAAAGCAGATTTTCTCTTAAAACAAAACTTAGTGAAAATTGGCTTTGAATCGAAAATTTTCTCTGGAAACAAACAGAAAATTGCTTTTATGAGGAAAATTAGAGAAATTTTTTTTAAAATGATGAAAATTAGCGAAAATTAATGACAAAAATTGGAAATATTTTTCTTTAAAGACGAAAATTTGTGAAAATATTCTTTAAAGATAAAAATTTGTGGACATTTACATCTTTCAAATTTACTCGTATTGAAATTTAACTGAAAAATACGCAAATTTACTCTTAAGATCAAAATAACTTAAAATTATCTCTGAAGACGGTAATTTGTGAAAATATTTTTAAAAGGAAAACTCAGTAAAAATTTCTCGAAAGATGAAAATTATTGAAATTTTCAGAAAATCAAAATAAAGCATTTTATTTTAAAGACGAAAATTAGTGAAATTTTTTTAAACCGGAAATTTTCTGAAACAAATGAAATTTTCTCTAAATACGAAAATTAGTAAAAATTTCTCCAAAGACGAAAATTATCAAAAGATGAAAATAATAGAAAAATCCTTGAATTTTAAATGAAAAAGTAAATTAATGAAAATTTCTCTGAAAACGAAAATTAATGAAAATTAGTTCTAAAGAGAAGAAAAAGCAATTTTCTCTTAAAACAAAACTTAGTGAAAATTGGCTTTGAAAGACGAAAATTTTCTCTGGAAACAAACAGAAAATTGCTTTTATGAGGAAAATTAGAGAAAATTTTTTTTTTTTAAAGACGATGAAAATTAGCGAAAATTAATGACAAAAATTGGAAATATTTTTCTTTAAAGACGAAAATTTGTGAAAATATTCTTTAAAGATAAAAATTTGTGGACATTTTCATCTTTCAAATTTACTCGTATTGAAATTTTCTGAAAAATACGCAAATAGTGAAATTTTCTCTAAGATCAAAATAACTTAAAATTATCTCTGAAGACGGTAATTTGTGAAAATATTTTTAAAAGAAAACTCAGTAAAATTTCTCGAAAGATGAAAATTATTGAAATTTTCTCTAAGAAAAATCAAAAATAAAGAGAAAAATTTTATTTTAAAGACGAAAATTAGTGAACATTTTTTTAAACCGAACTGAAACATAATGAAAATTTTCTCTAAATACGAAAATTAGTGAAAATTCTTCTGCAAAGACGAAAAAAGTGAAAATTTGGTTTTCTCTAAATACGAAAATTAGTAAAATTTTCTCCAAAGACGAAAATTTGAAAATTTTCTCTAAAGACGAAAATTAGTGAAAATTTTCTCTAAAGACGAAAATTAGTGAAAATTTTCTAAAGACGAAAATTAGTGAAATTTTCTCTAAAGACGAAAAAAATTAGTGAAAATTTCTCTAAAGACGAAAAATTGTGAAAATTTTCTCTAAAGACGAAAAATTAGTGAAAATTTTCTCTAAAGACGAAAATTAGTGAAAATTTTCTCTAAAGACGAAATTAGTGAAAATTTCTCAAAGACGAAAAATTAGTGAAATTTTCTCTAAAGACGAAAATATAGTGAAAATTTTCTCTAAGACGAAATAGTGAAATTTTCTCTAAAGACGAAAATTAGTGAAAATTTTCTCAAAAGAAAATTAGTGAAAATTTTCTCTAAAGACGAAAAGTAGAAAATTTTCTTTCTAAAGACGAAAATTAGTTTTTTTGCTGTTTTTGAGAAAATATTTTTCTCTAAAGACTAAAATTAGTGAAAATTTTTATCTAAAAACTAAAATAATAAAAAGTTTTCTAAACTCATAAAAAATAAAGTTTTTCTCTGCAAAATCACGTTTTATTTAAAAATCCGGAAATGAAAAAGGATTTTGTTCTTGGATAAATATATTAAAAATTATTAAATTTAATTTTTTTCTTTCTTTTCTTTAACACCACAAAAGGGAGTTTTAGGCCACAATTGCTTTATATAAAATTTTGCGTGTGTATGAGTGCGTGTAGCAAAAAAATCCCTGGAGGATATTTTGCCAAAAGGCCAAAATTTTTCCAAATTTAACTTATTTTGTATCAAGAAACCTCCAAATTGGGGAGGTTTGCTTTTTACTTACGTTACGTTTTTCCTTTTAAGCAATTTGTGTGTGTTAAATTATGTCAATGTGTTTGTTTGATATAATAATTGCTTTTTTCCCTCTAACACAATTCTTTGGAGAGTATCAAAACCTACAAAAAATAGCACTCTTATCATTTTAATCAGATAAATGATAAAATGTTTTCCACAAAAATTTTCGTTTTTTTTCGTATTTTTTGAAAATTAGTTTAATTTAAAAGGAAATTTTGCTCTTTTTCCGAGTATGAGAACTTTTTCCTGACAGTTTGATAAAGTGACTTTAAATAAATATTTTGCTGTTAATTTTTTTACAAGAGAACAGGGAATCAAGAAAAAGAAATGTTCTCTATTCAGGTTTGTTTTTTATTTAAAAAGAATTTACATTTTAGAGGAGTTTTTATTTCTTTCTGGGGAATTAAATCAAAATTAAACTCATGAACTTCGTCGAATATTTATGAGAACAAAAGGTTATTGACTCTAAAAATTATCAATAATTTTGAAAAAGTGAAAATTTTCTCTAAAAACGAAATTTAGTGAAAATTTTCTCTAAAAACAAAAATTCGTGAAAATTTTTTCTAAAGACGAAAATTTGTGACAATTTTCTGTAAAAACGAAAATTTGTGTAAATTTTTTGTAAAAACGAAAATTTGTGAAAATTTCTCTAAAGACGAAAATTCGTGAAAATTTTCTTTAAAAACGAAAATTCGTGAAATTTTTCTCTAAAAACGAAAATTTTCGTAAATTTTCTCTAAAAACGAAAATTTTTGTAAATTTTCTCTAAAAACGAAAATTTTTGTAAATTTTCTCTAAAGACGAAAATTTGTAACGAAATTTGTAATTCTGTAAAAACGAAAATTTGTGGAAATTTCTCTAAAGACGAAAATTTGTGAAAATTTTCTTAAGAGACGAAAATTTGTGTAAATTTTCTCTAAAGACGAAAATTTGTGAAAATTTTCTCTATAGACGAAAATTCCCGAAAATTTTCTCCAAAGACGAAAATTCGTGAAAATTTTTCTAAAGACGAAAATTCGTGAAAATTTTCTTAAAAAGACGAAAATTTGTGAAAATTTTCTTAAAGGACGAAAATTGTGAAAATTTTCTTAAGAGAGGAAGATTTGTGAAAATTTTCTCTATAGACGAAAATTCGTGAAAATTTTCTCTAAAGACGAAAATTCGCGAAAATTTTTTCTAAAGCAAAAATTCGCGAAAATTTTCTCAAAAGACGAAAATTCATGAAAATTTCTCTAAAGACGAAATTTGAAATTGTTAAATTTTCTCTAAAGACGAAAATTTGTGTAAATTTTCTCTAAAGACGAAAATTTGTGTAAATTTTCTCTAAAGACGAAAATTTTTGTTAATTTTCTCTAAAGACGAAAATTTGTGAAAATTTTCTCTAAAAACGAAAATTTGTGAAAATTAAGTGAAATATGCCTCCAAAGATGAAATTTTTTGAAAATTTTCCTCTAAAAGTGAAATTGCGTAAACTTTTTCGTGAAATTATATTTTTTTCATTATCCTTTTTACGTAAACAGGTACGTGATTTATTGAATTTTCCTCTGTTCTTTTCCTGCAAAATCTTTTAAGCCTGATAAAATATTCTGTTTGACACAAATAAACTGATGAAGAGTTTTTAAAAGGATTTTTTGGGGAAAACCACTTAAATGATAAAGATAAAAGTGGTTTTTAAAATTATAAGTTTAGGAAAATTTTTTGTTGAATATTTTCATTTTTTCCATTCAAAAATCATTTTTTTAATTTGTAACTTTAAATAAATAAAAAGACAACAACATATTTAATTACATTTTAATTGACATTTGTTAATTGTCTTCATTCATTTAATAAAACTGATGGAAACAAAATTATCGTCATTTACAAAAAATCAAACCCCGACAACAAGCAAAATATTTAAAACCGCATTAAATTAATTAAATTGTTATTATTTTTTTTATTTGCTCTCCATCTGTCCCTCTTTGTCTGCCTCTTTTAATATTACTTTCTTTTAAATAAACGAATTGTAATCCTTTTTTTGTCGAATCAAATTACTTTAGTCATTAAGCGACAGACATTCGGAAAAATATTACATCAATTTATTGTTGTTGTTGTGCTGCAATTTTAATAAAAAAAAGAAAACTTAAAACTTCAGTTATAAAACAATCTGTATCTGTGAACAAGTATCTACTAAAAATTGTCATTATTGACAGCTGTCAAAACATTAAACAACAAAAACAATAAAACAATCACGATATGATATGATATAAATATGTCTGCATAAATACGCAAAAAAAGAGAGAGAGAGGGAGAGAGATTTTTAATAAATAAAAAAATATATATAAAAAAATGACATAAAACACAAAATAATTATGTAAAATGCAACAACAATAACAAAGACAACAACATTTACATATTTACATGATTGTAATTGTTGTTGATAATTTTTGCATTAAATTTATTGAACCCAACTAAATGTCTGAATGTCTCACTGACTGACTGACAGTCATTGATAATGATTAAATAAATTAAATTCTTGTTCTTTTTTTTCTTAAATTAAGCCATAAAATACAACAACAAAACAGATGGTTTTTTTTAAGAATTCAACAGATTTTATGATTCTGAAATTAATGAAAATCTGATATTTAAAACGAAAATGTTTTATTAATTATTTTAACAGAAATTTAAGTTTATTATGTCATTAACAGATATTTTTAACATACAGAAAATCACTTTAATACATTTTTTCAGTAAAGGAAAAAGAGAATGAAAACAAATTTTTAATGACATTTTTCACTGAAAATGTTTTTATTTTTATTTTTTAATTTGCAAAAAAAAGTTTTCTAGAAAATTTTCCTAAATTCACTAAATTTCATCTTTAGAGGAAATTTCACTAAATTTCATCTTTAGAGGAAATTTTCACTAAATTTCATCTTTAGAGGAATTTTCACTAAATTTCATCTTTAGAGGAAATTTTCACTAAATTTCGTCTTTAGAGGAAATTTTCACTAAATTTCGTCTTTAGAGGAAATTTTCACTAAATTTCATCTTTAGAGGAAATTTTCACTAAATTTCATCTTTAGAGGAAATTTTCACTAAATTTCATCTTTAGAGGAAATTTTCACTAAATTTCATCTTTAGAGGAAATTTTCACTAAATTTCATCTTTAGAGGAATTTCACTAAATTTCATCTTTAGAGGAAATTTTTCACTAAATTTCATCTTTAGAGGAAATTTCACTAAATTTCATCTTTAGAGGAAATTTTCACTAAATTTCATCTTTAGAGGAAATTTTCACTAAATTTCATCTTTAGAGGAAATTTTCACTAAATTTCATCTTTAGAGGAAATTTTCACTAAATTTCATCTTTAGAGGAAATTTTCACTAAATTCATCTTTAGAGAAATTTTCACACTAAATTTCATCTTTAGAGGAAATTTTCACCTAAATTTCATCTTTAGAGGAAATTTTCCACTAAATTTCATCTTTAGAGGAAATTTTCCACTAAAAATTCATCTTTAGAGGAAATTTTCACTTAAATTTCATCTTTAGAAATTTCTTTTAGAGGAATTTTCACTAATTTCATCTTTAGAGGAAATTTTCACTAAATTTCATCTTTAAGAGGAATTTTCACTAAATTTAATCTTTAGAGGAAATTTTCACTAAATTTCATCTTTAGAGGAAATTTTCACTAAATTTCATCTTTAGAGGAAATTTTCACTAAATTTCATCTTTAGAGGAAATTTCACTAAATTTCATCTTTAGAGGAAATTTTCACTAAATTTCATCTTTAGAGGAAATTTTCACTAAATTTCATCTTTAGAGGAGAGGAAATTTTCACTAAATTTCAATCTTTAGAGGAAATTTTCAACTAAATTTTCATCTTTAGAGGAAATTTTCACTAAATTTCATCTTTAGAGGAAATTTTCACTAAATTTTCATCTTTAGAGGAAATTTTCACTAAATTTCATCTTTAGAGGAAATTTTCACTAAATTTCATCTTTAGAGGAAATTTTTCACTAAATTTCATCTTTAGAGGAAATTTCACTAAATTTCGTCTTAGAGGAATTTTCATGAATTTTCACTAAATTTCGTCTTTTTTTCTTTTTTCCTCTTTAAAGTATTTTTTCACTAATTTTTAACTATTCGACTGTAAGAATTATATTGACTCAATAATTTTGGCAACATTTTGTTGCACGTAGAACAAAGTTGTGCTACATACATATACACATGTTAGTAATTTTGTTTATATAATATTTTTTTGGTTTATTTGTTTTTATGTCATAATAAAATTTACAACAACCAACAGTTCTTAGCCCAGTTGAACATGTGTATATGTATGTGTCAGTATGTGTGTGTTAACAGTTTATTACACAATCGACATGGTCATCATTTGTTATAGGAACTTTAGCTGTTTTTTTCTCTTTTTTGGTTTCAAACTTTGTAGCAATTTTGTGTTGTTGCTGTTATTGTTGTGTGTGCAACACACAGTTGGTAAAAGCATCTACAACTAGAGTTGTGGCTGTTGTTGTTGTTGTTGCTCTTAACTCTTTTGGGCTTTAAACAAACGTCTGGCCTTTATTGTCATGGCAGACAGTGAAACGGCGTCGACAATGACGGTAGTCTACTTTATAATATTTTTGTTGTTTTGGTTACTTATTTTTTATTTCGTTTTACTTGCTACGTGCAACGTTAACTTCGTGGCCAGTAAATCATTTTTTTTTTTTATATTTTTTTATAATAAAAAAAATCTTTTCATAAAGTTAAGTTTGTTTTATAAAATGTTTTCTAAATGGATTTTGTTTTTGTTGTTTTATTTGTTTAAAAAACATATTTAAACCAGAAAAAAAGTAACTGACCAAATGGTTTTTTCATATTTCTTCCAAAAAGAACCCCCTCTTCTCTTAACGCTAAACAAAAAACTCTTGAGATTTCCCCCTGACTTTAAACAACCATTTAATATGACTGTCATTGTGTTGCATTTGTTGTTGCCGTTACTGCTGCTGCCACAATCATTGTCTGTATTTTTGTATCTAAATGCAACAACATTCATACATACAACAACAGTAGCCGTGTCTCGTTCATAATGTTGATGTAAGACAAGATAACCATTTATGAGGAGTTAACCCGCTTTTTTCATCTTAAAACTCATATTAAATCTTTTTCTTGGTTTTTGCCTTTTTTCTGACCTTTTTGTTTTCTGGTATAAGTTTCAGTAGTTTGAGGTTTTTTGCTGTTTATTTGTTTAAATAAATGTAATTTAATACAGATATTGTGGCTGTTTTTTCTGAAAATACGTTGATGAGATTATAAATTATAAGTTTTTAATATAAAATGTTTACAATATAATTGGTCAAGGTTAAAAGATGATGAGCATATGAAATTGTTAGTTATCAACTAAAACGGAAAGTTAAATTTTAAATATAGAATATAAAAGATAGATAAAGTTAATTATAGATTTTTATGGAAAATTTCCATTTAAAAATAATGAGTGTGAAAATTTGCTCCCAAAACAAAAAACAAAAAGAATTTTCTTTTAAGACGAAAATTTAAGAAAATTTCTTTAAATTAGGGAAAATGCCCTGAAAAGACAAAAATTAGTGAAAAGATTCCCCAAAGAAAAAAATAAATAAATTTAAAGAAAGTCTTGTCTAAAGACAAAAATTATTCAAAATCTTCTTTAAATACGTAAATTTGAGAAAATTTTTTAAAGAGACAAATTAGTGATCAGAGATCACTTTCTTTAAAATTCTTTGAAAATTCATCTTACGAAAAATATTAGTGAAAATTCAAACGATAATTAGTGAAAATTTGTCTTTAATAAGGAAAAATTTCAAAATTTAGTGAAAATTTTCTCTAAAGACGAAATTTAGTGAAAATTTCCTCTAAAGACGAAATTTAGTGAAAATTTCCTAACGATTAAATTCCTAAGACGAAATTCAGTGAAAATTTCCTCTAAAGACGAAATTTAGTGAAAATTTCCTCTAAAGACGAAATTTAGTGAAATTTCCTCTAAAGACGAAATTTAGTGAAAATTTCCTCTAAAGACGAAATTTAGTGAAAATTTCCTCTAAAGACGAAATTTAGTGAAAATTTCCTCTAAAGACGAAATTTAGTGAAAATTTCCTCTAAAGACGAAATTTAGTGAAAATTTCCTCTAAAGACGAAATTTAGTGAAAATTTCCTCTAAAGACGAAATTTAGTGAAAATTTCCTCTAAAGACGAAATTTAGTGAAAATTTCCTCTAAAGATGAAATTTAATGAAAATTTCCTCTAAAGATGAAATTTAATGAAAATTTCCTCTATAGATGAAATTTAGTGAAAATTTCCTCTATAGATGAAATTTAGTGAAAATTTCCTCTAAAGATGAAATTTAGTGAAAATTTCCTCTAAAGATGAAATTTAGTGAAAATTTCCTCTAAAGATGAAATTTAGTGAAAATTTCCTCTAAAGATGAAATTGAGTGAAAATTTCCTCTAAAGATGAAATTGAGTGAAAATTTCCTCTAAAGATGAAATTGAGTGAAAATTTCCTCTAAAGATGAAATTGAGTGAAAATTTCCTCTAAAGATGAAATTTAGTGAAAATTTCCTCTAAAGATGAAATTTAGTGAAAAATTCCTCTAAAGATGAAATTTAGTGAAAATTTCCTCTAAAGATGAAATTTAGTGAAAATTTCCTCTAAAGATGAAATTTAGTGAAAATTTCCTCTAAAGATGAAATTTAGTGAAAATTTCCTCTAAAGATGAAATTTAGTGAAAATTTCCTCTAAAGATGAAATTTAGTGAAAATTTCCTCTAAAGATGAAATTTAGTGAAAATTTCCTCTAAAGATGAAATTTAGTGAAAATTTCCTCTAAAGATGAAATTTAGTGAAAATTTCCTCTAAAGATGAAATTTAGTGAAAATTTCCTCTAAAGATGAAATTTAGTGAAAATTTCCTCTAAAGATGAAATTTAGTGAAAATTTCCTCTAAAGATGAAATTTAGTGAAAATTTCCTCTAAAGACGAAATTTAGCGAAAATTTCCTCTTAAGATGAAATTTAGTGAAAATTTCCTCTTTATTTTTCTGGCATTTTGATGTATTAAATATGTTATGACATGAAAATATCATGACAGTTATTATCTACATCTTTCTACTAACAATGGAACTAACACTATGGGCTATGAAGATGATAATAATTATGTTATTATGAATCATTGTTATCATAAGGATAATGATGAATGATGTCAGTTGATGTCGATGATGATGAAGATGAAGTGATGTATGAAGTTTTCATATGAAAAGTAGTAAAAGTTAAAAGTTCAAAATGTCATCCAGTAAAATGATGTTTATAGATATTTTTTCCAACGATAATAGAGGTATCAATACAAACACACAGACACATATGTAAATCTTCCTCTACATACTGAATACATGCAACCATTTTTACACATACATGTGTGCATGTGTTTCTGTTACAAAAGAAATATGTTTTTTCCCTTAAATTTCACCATAAATTTTGTTGTTAAGTAGTAAAATGTTGTTGATGTATTGATGCACACACACACATGTACAAAAAAGAAGCTAATATGTGTAACACTTGCAACATGCCAACAAACAAACAAGCAAACATTTCTTTATTATTATTTTTATATATAAAAATTTCCCATAACTTGTTGTTATATTTAAAATATCCTCTCAATTTCCCACTTTACAATAACAATACATACACACACAATGTTGATGATAATTTTATAATGTTGTTCGTTAGCTGTAGTAGTATTAGTAGTAGTGGCATCAGTAGTTGTTGGTTGTAAGTGGCAAGTGTTAAATTGATGATAGTTGTTAGTTGACTATAAGTCAGTCAAGTCAAGTGCAAGTCAAGGAGAAAATATTTTTATTTAACTTTAACAATTTTTGTTGTTGTTGTTGTTGTTGTTGCTGGTTGATTTTTATCTCTCATTTTTTTTGTTCAAACTCTTCTCGTTTGAAGTGTTTGTGTCTCTTCTTTTTTTTGTGTTGCAAGTATGTTGTCGTAGTTGTTATTGCTATTATGTTGTTGTATTCATTTTATGGCTGCATGAATGAAACGAGGACAACAATAGTTGTGATTGTATTAAACAAATTATGCATTAAATTAATGAAAGTGATGCGTTCGTTGTTGTTTGTTCCAAAATAAAATTTAATCAAAATATTTCATTATTAAAATTAATACGATTTTGTTTTTTTGTTTTTGGATCCATCACAGAGAAAAAATGTAATATATGACGAAGGGTAATAAAGTCATTAAATAAACAGAGACAAAGAAATAAAAGAAGACAAATTTTTAATTAATTTTTAACAGACAAAAAAAGATTTTAGTAAGAAATTTTACTAAATTTCTATTGAAAATTTTGTCTTTAGAGAAAATTTTCACTAAATTTCGTCTTTAGAGAAAATTTTCACTAAATTTCGTCTTTAGAGGAAATTTTCACTAAATTTCGTCTTTAGAGGAAATTTTCACTAAATTTCGTCTTTAGAGGAAATTTTCACTAAATTTCGTCTTTAGAGGAAATTTTCACTAAATTTCGTCTTTAGAGGAAATTTTCACTAAATTTCGTCTTTAGAGGAAATTTTCACTAAATTTCGTCTTTAGAGGAAATTTTCACTAAATTTCGTCTTTAGAGGAAATTTTCACTAAATTTCGTCTTTAGAGGAAATTTTCACTAAATTTCGTCTTTAGAGGAAATTTTCACTAAATTTCGTCTTTAGAGGAAATTTTCACTAATTCGTCTTAGGAATTTCCTAATTCGTCTTTAGAGGAAATTTTCACTAAATTTTGTCTTTGGAGAAAATTTTCACTAAATTTTGTCTTTAGAGAAAATTTTCACTAAATTTTGTCTTTAGAGGAAATTTTCACTAAATTTTGTCTTTAGAGGAAATTTTCACTAAATTTCGTCTTTAGAGGAAATTTTCACTAAATTTCGTCTTTAGAGGAAATTTTCACTAAATTTCGTCTTTAGAAGAAATTTTTCTTTAAATTTCGTCTTTAGAGGAAATTTTTCTTTAAATTTCGTCTTTAGAGGAAATTTTCACTAAATTTCGTCTTTAGAGGAAATTTTCACTAAATTTCGTCTTTAGAGGAAATTTTCACTAAATTTCGTCTTTAGAGGAAATTTTCACTAAATTTCGTCTTTAGAGGAAATTTTCACTAAATTTCGTCTTTAGAGGAAATTTTCACTAAATTTCGTCTTTAGAGGAAATTTTCACTAAATTTCGTCTTTAGAGGAAATTTTCACAAAATTTCGTCTTTAGAGGAAATATTCAATAAATTTCGTCTTTAGAGGAAATTTTCAATAAATTTCGTCTTTAGAGGAAATATTCAATAAATTTCGTCTTTAGAGGAAATTTTCAATAATTCGTAAAAAAAAATAATATTTTTTATAGATAACAGTCTTTTTGAAAATATGATTTTCTCTTAATATAAATGGAAAAACCTTGTTTATATAACAGTCTGCTGCGAATAAAAAAAACGTTAACAAATTCTGCTTTAAAACTCGAAAAAAATTATTGCTGACATTAAGGTTGCCACCCTCTTGGCAATAAAAGCAGAAAAAAAATACAACTTGTTTACTCTATAAATACTTATACGCAACCATGCACACAAAAATTGAGAAAATAATACACATATAATTGTGCAATAGTAGTTGTTACTTACAAAAATTATACGGCATGAGAGAAAAAGTTAAAATACACACAATGAGAAAAGATGCCGCTACAAATGAGTCAACATCAAATACACTAGAGCCACGACTTGCGCAATTGCAATTTTAAATTACGTCGTCCCGATTTTCGTTGTTTTGATTTCGTTTTGAGGTGCAAGTAACTGTAAATTTTTTACTGCAGCATTGTCGACCGCCATTTTTAGTATCAATGATAACACTTATCAAGCTGAAATAGTCACACGACGCCATCTTAACTAGAAATTCTTTACTGGTAAAGATGGCGTCTCATCTTTCAATTTCGATACATGATCAAAATGAGCGAAGAATGCCACTGAGCTGAGTTCTTTCTATTTCCTACGACATTAGAAATATATTTAGTAGTAACGGAAGTTCTGATGATTTCGAAGCCAGCAATTGTAGGTTAAACTTGTTAGATTTTTGCCTTCAAGAATACAAAATTGTTTGTCCTGTTTTAAGTATTTTCCCCAATAAATTAAATTTAATTGTCTTTATTTAGAAAAAGTTGGATTCGATTTGCGTCACGTGTCTTCGGTCCCCATTAACGACGCAAATCGGGGCTCTAGTGTATACGAAAAAACATAAACAAACTCATATTTAATGCTCTTATGAGTGGAGATGAAAAAAGAACCGCTATTTTTTTTTGTTAAACTCATGAGTAAATATTGAGTGTGAATGTGTGAGTTAAAAAATTTTATGGTTTTAGTGTTAGTGCAATTTTCCATGTTTAACATAAAAAAGCCAAGAGAACTTTAATGTTGGTGACAATTATTGCTGTTTGGAGCTTTTTTTTCATATTGTTGTTGTTGTTTTATGCATTAGTTTGTAAGTGTTTGTGTTTGTATGTGCAAATAATAATGATGATGACGATAATAACGATGATGATGAAGTTGTTGTTGTTGATGGGGTTGAGTTTATTTTTTGTATTTGTATGAGTTCATGTATGAGTGTATTTGTTCTTCTGTAAGAGAGCAATAACCGCATTATTAATGTTTGTAATTCTGAGAAAAAAAATTAAGATTTTTTGTTTGAGTTAAAGTTTTATGTTGGTTTCTGGAACAAAAACAAAAAACACACACACACACAAAATAAAAACATAAAACATTTCACGCTTGATGATTAGCAACAATTGCATAATAAATTTTATTTTTATTGTTTTAATGTTTTTGTATTTGTAATCTTTGTTTTTGTAGTTTTACCGTGATTTTTATTTGAAAATAACATTAAAAGTTGAAAGTTTATTTACTCAAAGAAGAAGAGATATATATTCGATTAATTGTAAAAGATTAAAAATTGTAATAATTTTTATTCAAATAAATTTAATTAAAAACTTTTATTAGTTTTTTTTTTTAATTAAAAATAATGTTTTTAAGTTCTAAGAAAAATAATTATTTAATAAAAAAATAATAAATTATCAAAAGAAGAATTTGATAATCTTTAGATTTTTAAAATAAAAAATAAGTTTTTTTTTTTTTTTTTTTTTTTTTTTTTTTTTTTAAGAAATTTGAAAAAAAAAAAACAAAAATAGATAAATAAAAAATTCAAAACGAAATTTAAGGAATGAAAGTAGTCGGTAAAGACGCAGTAGTGGTCAATCTTCTTGAAATTTATAAAATTTCGGTAAATTTATTTAAAATCATTAAAACCGTTATTTTCTAAAATTAAAATTTGCTTAAAAAAAATCTTTTGAAAACAGAATTTTATAAATATATTTCCTTAAGAAATGAAATTTTCGAACAAAAATCCTTAAACTTAAAATAAAATTTTAAATCAACAAAAATTTTGTTAATTTTAATTTATTTTTTTTTCTTTGTATTTTCTAAATTTTTAAATAAAAATGGAATTTTAAAAAATTGAAAAATTTACTTTACATTTTTATCTCTTTTAATATTTGAGAATTAAAAAATTAAAAGAAATAATACGTTTAAAAAGTATCTTTAAACTTAAAATTTTAATACAGTTTTTTATATTTAAAAAAAATTAAATTCTTTCTAAAAATTGAGTTTTATGAAAATTAACCTTAAAATGGTTCTTTTCTAAAAAATCTTTAACAAATTTTCTTGTAAACCGAAAATTTTCTAGATATTTACTTAGAAATTGAAATTTCCTTAAAAATTAATAAAAATTAACTTTAAAAACTTCAACCAAAAATCGAATTTTATTTTTTTTTACAAAAGAAATTTTCGTAAAATTTATTTAAAATGAAGTTAAAAAACATGGAAAAATTTTATTCAAAGTAAAAATTTCATAAAACTTAAATTTTTTGAAAATTTCTTCTGAATGAAATTTTGAAAATTTTTTATAAATTTTAATTTTCAAATTTTTTTTTATCAATTTTTCTATATTTCCATTTTTCCATTTCAATGAAATTTGGTATTTTTTTTTAATTCAAAATGTGATTAATCTTAAATTTCTTGAAAACTTCTTTTAAATGAATTTTTGAAAAATTTTAATAAATTTTCATTTTAAAATTTTTTTTATCAAATTCCAAAAATTTCTTCAAAATTAAATTTTGAAATTTCTTTAAAATGAGAAATTTTTTATTAAATTCCAAAAATTTCTTCAAAATTAAATTTTTAAATTTCTTTAAAATGATTTTTTTTTCAAATTTGCTTTAAATGAAATTTAGTAAAATTTCAATGAAAATTAAGTTTCTAAAAATTTCTTTAAAATGCAATTTTGAAATTGATATTTACAAAAAAGTAAAAATTCAAAAGAATTTCTCTAAAAAATAAATTAAAAAAAATTTTTTAAATTTCCTATAAATAAGCAAATTTTAGGAAAATTTCCTTCGAAATCTAAATATTCAGAAATTTGTCCAAAAAATTTTCTTTAAGGAAAATTTTCCTTAAAATTAATTATTAAAAAAAATTTCATTTTAAAATATTTTCTATATTTTAAAGAGATTTCTTTTATTTTTTTAAATTTTCTTTAAAATCGAATTTTTTTGAAAATTTAATTTTCTACAGATTTTCTTTAAATAAATATGATTTTATGAACAGTTTTTGTTAAAAGTGAAATTTTCTAAAAATTGAATCACAAATTTCTACAAATTTTTTCCATAAAATTGAAAGTTTGAAAAATATAATTAAATGCAAAAACCTCTCTACGATCACAAAATTATTTATAATGAAAAAAGTATCTGTATAAGAAACCTCATCATTATGCAGTTGTAACTCTAGTAAAATTTCCATTACAAGACAAACTTTTCTCGTTATTAAAATGTTTAATATAATTTTCATTTTCTTTTCTTTTTATAAAAAAAGACTCCAAAAAATAGAACCTCCTCCCAAAAAAAGACATTTAGGTAGAAAATATATTATTCTCTCTCTCTCTGTTTGTATGGCATCTTTCAATTTTCTTTCCAAAAATATGGAAAATATTTCAAATAATATTTTTGGCATTCAGTCTGTATGCTGGAGCACTTCTACAATCAAACAACCCAAATTTAAAACTTCATTATGATAACGAACCAAAAAAAATCTTAACTTGTGCCAATATTTAAGAGTGAAAACCTCAAAGAAAAAATAAGAGAAAAACTAAGTAAGATTACTATATTCGGCTGTGCCGAATCTTCAATATCCTCCACCACAAATTCGTTTGGAGTTGGTCTCGTACCTACAATACACATACACTCACAAACGTATAAAATATAAAAAGTTTTCCTTGAATATAAGTCCAATAAGTGACTTATATATTTTTAGCTATAACTTTTTTCTACTGAACCGATTTTGATAATTTTGGAACGAAAATGAAGTTCACATATTTCCATATTAATATAAGATTTCATTCTTATTTAACGACTTGTAAAGCACAATTTCAATGTAAGTTCTTCCCTTTAACTTAGAGGTTACCTCAGTTATCGCTCTATATCTTTTATAATACTGAACCGATTTAAATGGTTTTTAATAGGAAACTTTCCAGGACTTTGTCGAATACACAATTCAATTTTTGTGTACTGACAGAGGTGCTTAGCTAAATCGACTCAGATTTGATTTGATGCAAGAATAAGTATAAATCCTGTTCTCCTAGATGATTTGTTCTCAGCATTACACACGGAATGACAAAGTTAATATACCCTCCTGTGGTGGTGGAGGGTATTCAAACAAATAATATTATTTTCTATTTGCTGCCAGGCAATCAGTTTGGTTTTTTGGGGAAAAGAAAAATAGTTTCCAAGAGCAAAAAAAATAGAATTTTTATTTACTTGTAAATCTGAGATACTTAAAAAACTGAAAAACTTTTACTTCTCTTAAACTAAAAATAAACGAACATATTAAAATGTATTTTATTGCATTTATTTAATAAGTTCTTTATACTTTCTCTCTCTCTCTCTCTCCCTCCCCTTTCAGTATCTCTAACTGTAGAGCTGTTAGGTTTTGGGCCTCAATATGTGTGAATTTTATTTTTTCTTTGTTGGTGTTTTTGTTGTTTTCCTAAAGATAAGGATACGGATGTGTCTGCTTTTGCTTAAGCAGCCATTTTCAAAACAGGAAGTAGACAAAAAAACAAAAATGAAGATGTTTATGTTATATAAAGGAAAATACTGCAGTATTATTACAATTTATATTATTATCAAATGATAACTATTCATGTATGTGTGTTTTTGGTGTTATGCTTTAAGTATGTGGTAAAGTGTATATGTGTGAGTATGTGTATGAGTGTGTGGTTTTTATTAACCATAATAATTCATTGTTGTTGCCTTCAACTCTTTATATTTAAGATGTAATAATCACATGCAAGTAAGTATAACTCTTTTTTTCTTTGTTCTAGGATGCAAGTAAATTAAGTCATTTAGACTTTTTGGGTCTTAAAGTCAGAGATTTTGTTTTGTGATTTAAGAGAATAAAGGAAATGAAAAATATTTTGGATTTTATTTCTTTTTCAAAGAAATTGAAAAAGTTAATAAAGTAAAAGTATTTTTTAGTAGAAAATAAAAGAGAAAAATCTAGAAAATTTATATAAAAAAGAAGACAAACAGCTTATTTTTGGGTGTTTCATATCGGATCAGATTTCTAAAAGAATATGCGATTCTCATGCTTTTCTTTTTTTAAGTCCAAAGTCTTTTTAGTTATATCATAAAAGGATTGTAAGAGGTCCATCTTTGGAGAATTATCCATAACAACCTGAGGAACTGTACTCTTCCAAATCGCTTCAAAAATATCTCAGTTTCCTTTATAAAATAAATTTTATGAAAATTTTCTTTAAAATTAAATTTTCTAAAATTTTTTTTAAAAATGAAACTTTATTTAATAAAAAATACAAATTATGAAATTTCTTTTAAAAATAAAATTTAATGAAAATTTCTTTTAAGATTAAAATTTATTTTTGAAAGGAAATTTTAAAAAATTTTCCCTCAAAATCGAAATTTTCTAAAAAATTTCTTTAAAATCGAAATATTCCAAAAATATTCTTTTAAAATAAAACTTCTTCAGGAATATTATTTTATGGAATTTTGCTCTAAAGTTCGCTTTCAGAGGATCATTCAGAACTATCCTAACGAGTTTAGGGCCTATAATCTTTCAAATCACCTATTACTGCCTGAAATTTTTTATGATATTTTTAACAGTTCAAAAGTTTTATTACTTCGAGAAAGATCATTTTGAAGCACTTTGGGTTGGAGGTAACTAGATTTGCTTTTCCATGTTTTATTACAAGTTAAGGCAAATTTCTGCAGCAGCATAATTTTCTGAAAGCCTGGGACCTTGTCTATAACTCTTTCATATATAATGTTATGATCCGACTAATGTTTTAGAAGGTACACACATAAATAACTGAATAAGAGTTTTCAATAATTAAAAAGGCGTTCATTTTGGAAGCTTTTTTTAATATTTCTCTGTTATTTTCAAATATTATTTGTGATATAAGATATAAACACTTTAGCTATAGCAACATCTAATCAGATCTTAATATATATTTTTTCTTTAATTTTAAAAATAAATTTTTGTCATAAACCTTTTTGTGGGTAGTGAAATTTGTTCCATATTTCGATTCGTGTTTTCTGTAAGAACACAAAAGATATATTTTTGGAAAGCTTAGGTTCTTAGCTTTAATTTATGATAAATTTTAAATAGTCTGAGTAATATTATAGAAGTTATATAATTGCAAACTAAAAATAGTTTTGAACAATGCAATATCAAATTTGTGAACAGTCATAATTATCATTCATTATCTTATTTCGTATAATACCTAGATATATCAAGTATATACTTTTTGGAAAGCTTAGGTCCTTAGCTATAAACTTCTCATACATCCTAAGATAGTGCAAATTGTATTACAGAACTTATGTAGTCACTAAATAAAAATGGTTTTTAAAACATGTAAATGACTTTAACACTTATGTTTTTTTGTACTTTAAGTATTTTGTTATAAAACTGTTATACTAGTTTTATTATATATGTCTTAAAATTCCTTTCCTTATAAAGCTATTATGGGGTATTCAAAGATTTTTTTACAGAATCTTTTTCATAAAATTTATTATGTTCATTTTGATTTGAATTTCATTAAACATTTTTGGCTGAAGGCACTCAATTTTATCACCCTGTATTTTATTTGATATTACAGTAATATGTTTAAAATATATATTTTCTGAAAGCTTAAATTCTTCACTATAACCTTGTTTTATATCAATTTTTAATTTCTCTAATATTTTATTAAAATTCATAAAATTTACATTTTCTTTTAATTTTAAATTTATTTAACAGACAAAAGTCACTCTACTTCGTCACTCTGTATTTCATTTAACATTATGTCAAAATAATTGAAATATATATTTTCTGAAAGCTTATATTCTTGACTATTTGCTTTAATTCTCAAATATTTTTAAATTTTAATTTAATATTTATCAAAAAGATTTTTTTTCTAAAATTTTAAATTCAGTTAAAACACTTAATTTTATTACCCTGTACTTTATATTTGTTTTACAGGAAAATATTTAAATATATATTTCTTGAGAGCTTAAGTCCTTGACTATAACTTTCCTTTAGAATATATTTTGTGCCTTAAATAATATTAAAGTTATATAATATTAACTAAAAAAATATTTTTCAAATGTTCATTTAAAAGACTAAAGTTCTCCATTATATTACCCTGTATGTTATGCAATATCGTAGGAATATTTTTAGAATATATATTTTTGGAAGCTTAGTTTCTTAACTATAACTTTCATATATAGTATATTTTGATCCCTTAAATATTTTATAAGTTTTTTATTATTTACTAAAAATAATATTTTGAAAAATTTTTAATTTTCATCAAAAATACCAAAGGTACTCTAGTTTATCGCCTTGTATTTCCTTTCATATTTTAGCAATATGTCTCAAATATATATCATCTGAAAGCTTAGGTCCTTGGCCATTACTTTCTCTTACATCATGATTTGATTCTTTAACATTTATTAAGGTTTATTATAATTATTGCAATTTTTTCTTTCCAAAAGTCTTCATAAGACGTTTATACGTCAACTTTTTTTTTTAAATTTTTATATATATTTTTTACTATATAATACGTTTAATAATGCACTTAAAGATTTTTTATAGTTTTACTGTTAAAACTTAATAAAAATTCCTACTACTATTTTAGTAGTACAATTAACACTTTTACTACTATTTATTGCTATTGCTCGGGCTATTACTTCATAGCTGGATTCTTTTTTTGATATTTAACTGCTCACTTACGCTATTACAACAAAACTTTATGCTACTAGAGTTTTTATTACTTCATCTGGGAGTTGAAATATATGCCATTCGTTTATCCAGTTGTTTGTTTGAATGTCTGTCCTTCTGTCTGTCTGGCACTTAACAAAAAAGCATTTTTATGTAACCAAAATATAAAAAATACAGTCTTTTTTTATTATTTAAACAAATAGTTCAGACAAAAGTAGCGAGAGAATACACAAAAAAGGGTGATGAATGGAACAGTTAAAATAACAAATAATAAACGTCAAAAAAAAAAACGGCAGCTAAAATACAAGAGATACAAATAGAAACTGAAACTTTATTTATCTTTTCATCTATTTTTTTTTTGTTGTGAAAAAAACAAGAGATAATAAAATTGTTTATGTCTCTGGATACTGGCGTGTAAACATCGTGGTATTGATATATCAAAAAAAGAAGGGTTAATGACATTATTGATTGAAAAAAAAAATATTTTATAATAAAAAAATAATTTTTATCCAGATAATAAAATTTAAATTGAAATATAATTTTTCATTTTTAATTAAGAAAATGTAAAAATGTTCATATCTTAGTTTTTAAATACTCTACATTGAAATGAACATTTATTTTAAATTTCTCTTAAATATTGACATCTAAATGAAATGTTGTTTGATATATTGAAAATTAATATAAAATCATGATTTACGATGTGTCAATTTCAGCTGGTGCTGAATTGCTGTTTTTTCTCTTCTGCTCACCCCCCCCCCCAGATTAATGTTTAACTTGGTTTTTTGTTCTCTAGTTTATACTCTTTAGGGGCTACTGGTTGACTGACTATAATGTTAGTTAAGCTTCCTGCTGTGTTCTGTTGGTTTTGGAAAAAAATGAAGAGAATGTGGGGCGCAAAAAAAATAGCAAACAAATTTTACATGGACTAAAAGTTGTGTGGTCCACCACAATTTGTTCAATGTTTTTTTACTTCATGACAAATTTTTTATTTGTTTAAAAGACGTGAATGGACCAAAAAACGTTGTAATGGAGAAAACGTCAAAACCTTTATGTGTCTCTATAAATATGATGTGGGAAATTTATGACAAATATAAGCAAATATAGTTTATCCTGGCAAAACAGAATGTGGGTTTATTTTGGAACTGCTAAACTAAACGTTTCACTTTATTTAAAGATAGTTTTCTAAGGGTCAAACAAATTTAAATTTAATCTAGAATTTCAAGAATATTTTGATGCTTTTTTATCTTAAAATGTTTAAAGTTCTAGTACAGTTCTAGTCTAGTTGTAGTTCAGTTCAAGTTCAGTTCGAGTTTAGATCAAGTTTAGATCAAGTTCAGTTCAAGTACAGTTCAAGTTCAGTTCAGTACTCGTTCAGTTCGAGTTCAGTTCAAGTTCAGTTCAAGTTCAGTTCAAGTTTAGCTCAAGTTCAGTTCAAGTTCAGTTCAAGTTCAGTTCAAGTTCAGTTCGAGTTCAGTTCAAGTTCAGTACAAGTTCAGTTTTAATTCAGTTTTGGTTCAGTTCTATTTCAGTTCAAGTTTAGTTCAAGTTTAGATCAAGTTCAGTTCAAGTTTAGTTAAAGTTCAGTTCAAGTGCAGTTCAGTACTCGTTCAGTTAAAGTTCAGTTCTAGTTCAGTTAAACATCAGATCCAGTTCTACAGTCCAGGGTCCAGTTTAGCTTAGAAAACATATTTTTTAGCAATTTTTATTGAAGCTTTTTTAATTTGGCTGAAACTTTAAAAGCATATTTTTATGACCTTAAAAACTTAGAAATTTATTAGAAATTGCATTATTTGCCTTCTTAAATTTCTTTAAAAATTCAAATTATAAAAATTTTGACATCTAAAAATTTTCTGTCAAAAACCGTTGACTTCATTTTCTAATTTCGCCATTAATTTTAACCAAAAATTTATTGTTTTATATTTTCCAAAAAGTTTTGTTGTCTTTCCTGCAAAGTAAAAAAAAAAATAATTAAAATTCCTTTTTTGTTAGAAATCTACCCTTATTTTAACATATTTACACTCTATATCCCCCTGCTCCTCCTCCTCTTCTTTCTAATATATTCTGATTAAAATTCTGCTTACTACCGTCCTCCCTCCTCATGACTTCCGTTTCCCCTTCTCTCACATAACAACAAGAAATATATATTTTTTGATTTCTACTAATGATGTGCCACAATATCCTTATTTTCGTAAAGCTTTTATGCCACCACAATAACAACAAGCAAAAAAAATTGTTGAAGCTTTAATACCTCCACAAAGAAAGAAATAAATTCTACCCTTATTCCCGCAAACAAATTTACACTCACACATACTTGTGTACATGCAGTAAGTTGTAATTAAACAAATGTCTGAGTTAGAGAGCAAACAACAATTTTCTGCAGTTTCTGAAGCTTTAAACACAAATTGAGATTTTGAGTATTCTACTGTCTCCAGGTAATATAAAAAGTGGTTAAGAGAGACACTTTTATTTTCACATATTTGGAACTTTGTTTGTGATTTCCAGGAACTTAATTTATTTTGAGCTATAGAAAGGCATCCTTTTCATGTTATATTTTCCCGAACTGCAGGGCCTATGAAAATCGTTTGCTGTTATAGAATTTTTTCGTTTATCATTGTTGTAGCACCCAACCCTGCACAAAACAATATACCATGCAAAATTTGGCAATTTTTTTGGAACGTTTTTTTGGGTTCAGTTCAGAGAGGTTGTTTTTAAAACGTTTATAAGAGCAGACAGTTCTCCGTAGAGAATATTGAAAATATTATTTTTTTATATCTAAAAAACGTAATGATTAGTTGCCACACTTGAGGCAAAAATTGGGTGGAGTTCTAAGCGAAAAAATATATATTTAAGAGGGTTGTTTTTTGTTAAATTTAACAAATCTTTTTCTAATTCAAAATAAAATGAAAATTCTGAAATGTTTAAAATTAAAACCAAAATGACTACAATAGAATCTCTTATCACATAATTCTCTCTCTAAAAAAGCTGCTCCAACTATTTTCCTTAATATATTTGACATTTATTTCTCTACCATTTTCCTTATTGTTTACTTTATTTAGTTGTCATAAAATTTTATTTTCTTCACTTCCTTTTCCAAACTCTCTTTAAATCAAATGTATCCATTCACTACTTTTCACTTCTCTTTAATGGATTAATCACAATCGAAGTGTAAAATTTTAATCTACAGATTAATTATTTCTTCTAATATTCACGTTTCGTATGTCATGTGTGAACAACCTGTTTTTTTTAGCGTTTTTATTTTTCGCTGTCTTAAAATTTCATATGAATTGTCAACATTAATTTACGGTTTATGTTAAAATAGTTGCGCTGGTTTGTTCGGTTGTTTGTCCGCATAATCTTTTTTAAATTAATTAAAAGTTGTTGGTAAAAATTATTAATCAATTTAGCGAGAGAGCTAGAAACGACTAAGTTAGTTAAAGCTGAGTAAAACAAATTAAGCTGGAAAGGTGACCAGATAATGGAGAGACAGTGGGACAAGCAGACTAGATTCAGGAGCAATTAAATTTAAGTTTCATTCTAGCTCAGTTCAAGTTTAGTTCAAGTTCAGTTTACGTTCAGATCTAGTTCAGTTCCATTCTAATTCTAGTTCCGTCCTAGTTCCGTTCTAGTTCAGTTCTAGTTCTGTTCGAGCTCAGTTCAAGTTCAGTTCAAGTACAGTTCAAGCTCACTTCAAGTTCAGTTCAAGCTCATTTCAAGTTCAGTTTAAGTTCAGTTCTAGTTTAGTTTTAGTTCCGTTCTGGTTCAGTTCTAGTTTAGTTCTAGTTCAGTTCAAGTTCAGTTATAGTTTAGTTTTAGTTCCGTTCTAGTTCAGTTCTAGTTCTGTTCAAGTTCAGTTCAAGTTCAGTTCAAGCTCACTTCAAGTTCAGTTCAAGCTCATTTCAAGTTCAGTTTAAGTTCAGTTCTAGTTTAGTTTTAGTTCCGTTCTAGTTTAGTTTCAGTTCTGTTCAAGTTCAGCTCAAGTTCTGTCCTGGTTCAGTTTCAGTTCATTTCTAGTTTACTTCTAGTTTAGTTCTAGTTCTGTTCTAGTTTGGTTTTAGTTCAGGCTTTAGTTCATTTCTAGTTCAGATTCTGTTTAAGATTTTGTGTCACCTTCTTGTACCGATTCAGGTGCATATTATGAGGCCGGTTCTAGTCTAGATTCAAGTTTAGTCTGAACGGAACTAGTTCCGATTATAGTTTCTAGTCAATTAATAACTGATTTTATTATCAGATAATATTCGTCTGAAGGTTCCAAATCACTTTCTAGTTCACTTCTACTTCAGATTCTAGTTCGAAGTCTAATTCAGTTGACAGTTCAGATCCTAATTAAGAATTTAGTTTTGATTCTATTTGCAATTGTTACTTAGATTCTGTTTCAGTTTTAGTTCAATTTCAGTTTTGAAATTCTAATTTAATTCTACTTTAAGTCAAAAATGTTCTTTTCTAGAAGAAATGTCTCCTTTTACTCACTGTTTTCAGCCAAAACGTCCACATTCATATTAGTTGTTAGAGACAAATAAAATCCAACTTGTTTGCATGTCATTTGATCATTAATCTTAGAAGGAGACAAAACCAGCACCAAACACTATCTATTCATAATTCAAACTAACTAAATGACAGTGTTTAAAATAACAAGTTTGAACAAAATGCGCGGTAAAGGGAACAAGAAATGAAACAAATGCAAAACAAATGGCGATAATGATTAAAAAGCCTAGAATTGTGTAAGAAACCAGACATCATAAAGATTGCGAATGTCATGGAAAAACTAGACATGATATTTGCTAGTGATGAACAGTAGTAAACATTTAAAATATTTGTATACAAAAACTACTGCAATTTAAGTTTTCCGAACAGTGGGAAAAATAATTAAGGAATAAAATGAAAATTTGTTTATTTTCCATAATTCCAAGAAGATAAATTTCAAAAGCCTGCGGTGAAAAACGTATAAATTATAAATGTCATTTTACTTTTTCTCATCACTGTATTACAAAATTTTCTCTGGCCTTCGTTCGACACGCATGTTTACACTAATGGATTTTTCTTTCCTTTGAGCTTTAAAGTTTTTTTTATTTGATTTTTATTTGTGTGCTTTTCTAAGTATTTGATACTTTTTTTATTTTTTATTATCTTTTTTTTTTATTCTTTTTCAAATGCATTATCAAATGCTTGACATTTGTCTAAAAGTTTACAAAAAACAACCACAATTCATAGACAAATAGTTATAAATAGTTGAATGCAAGTTAGTATTTGTATATACAAATGTATGTACGTGTGTGTATATATGTTTGAGATTGAGTACATGTGTATAGTTGTAAGTGAACTCGTAAATCTCATGTGAGACCTCTATCAAAACGTTGGCAATCGCCATGGTAATGTCATGTTGTTTAACGCCTTTAATCTATTATACTGACATTCTTTGAAAGTGTTTTTGGTTGTTTGTTGTTGTTGTTGTTATTTTTTATTTCCATTTTTTGTTGTTTTATTCATGTGGTTATTTAAATCTTTGTTTTGCTGTTGTAATAAGCTGAGATTTAAATGTTGATTTCGATAGGCATTAGATGTTGAAAACTTAACCCATTAAGAAGGGGCAGAAAGAGAGTTAGAAAATCTAATGGAAAAGGAAGAAGTAGCGAAAGCAATGAGAGGAAAGCAGAAAAACTATAATTAGACATTAAATGAACTGAACTAGAAGTGAACTAAAACTAACTAGATCTGAACTAGAACTTAACAAGAACTTAACAAGAATCGAACTTGAACTTAACAAGAACCAGAAGAGAACTAGAACTGAATTAGAATTGAACTAGAACTGAATTAGAATTGAACTAGAACTGAACTAGAACTGAACTAGAACTTAACAAGAATCGAACTCGAACTTAACAAGAATCGAACTCGAACTTAACAAGAACTAGAATTGAACTAGAACTGAACTAGAACTTAACAAGAATCGAACTCGAAGTTAACAAGAACTAGAAATGAACTAGAACTGAACTAGAACTGAACTAGAACTTAACAAGAATCGAACTTGAACTTAACAAAAACTAGAAGTGAACTAGAACTGAACTAGAACTGAATTAGAATTGAACTAGAACTGAATTAGAATTGAACTAGAACTGAACTAGAACTGAACTAGAACTGAACTAGAACTTAACAAGAATCGAACTCGAACTTAACAAGAACTAGAACTGAATTAGAATTGAACTAGAACTGAACTCGAACTGAACTAGAACTGAACTATGGACTGAATTAGAATTAAACTGAATTGAACTGTAACTGAACTCGAACTGAAGTAGAGCTGAACTATGAACTGAACTATGAACTGAACTAGAATTGAACTAGAAGTGAACTAGAACTGAACTAGAACTTAACAAGAATCGAACTTGAACTTAACAAAAACTAGAAGTGAACTAGAACTGAACTAGAACTGAATTAGAATTGAACTAGAACTGAATTAGAATTGAACTAGAACTGAACTAGAACTGAACTAGAACTTAACAAGAATCGAACTCGAACTTAACAAGAACTAGAACTGAATTAGAATTGAACTAGAACTGAACTCGAACTGAACTAGAACTGAACTAGAACTGAATTAGAATTGAACTAGAACTGAACTCGAACTGAACTAGAACTGAAGTAGAATTGAACTTAAACTGAACTCGAACTGAACTATGAAATGAACTGGAATTGAACTGGAACTGAACTAGAATTGCACTAGAACTAAACTAGAACAAAATTAGAAGTCAACTAGAACTGAACTAGAACTGAACTGGAGCTGCACTAGAGCTAAACTGGAATTGAACTAGAACTGATCTCAAACTGAACTAGAACTGAGCTGAATTTATACTGAAATACAATCTCAAATAAAATCCGAATTAGAAGCTGATACCGAATATAAACTAAACTAGAATTTGCATCTGTATTAGAATCTGAATTCGAATGTTTTACAAGAATCTCGGCTGCATTCGTAATGGGAATCTGAAGAGGAAATTGATTCATGATCTAAAATGGAATCTGAATTAGAATCTGAACTAAAATCTGGCTAGAAACTGAACTAGAACTAAAGAAACAATATTAAATTTCGCCATAAAGAAATCCTTCAATTAAAGATTTCGAAAAAATCTCCCATTTTTTCCTGTTACAAATCTAAAAACAACTTAAAATGATTTATTTAAATCACTCTGATATTTAATAGGGAAAGAAGAGTTAAATCACATGTCTGTCTGTCTGTCTGTCTGTAAGTGAACCTAGAAACCTAAATTTATATAAATTTTGTGAAAGCACATCCCTTCAATATGTCATGTTTTAACAAATGAGTTCAGATGAGGAAACATGAAAAAAAAAGAAATTTAGAATTCATTGTGAAAATCACCTGTTTTGTGAAAAAAAAGAAATAAAGAAAAATGATGAACAACTATTTACAATCTGTATGATGAGGTGACCCACATTATCTATTCAAAACTAAATACTTTCATACATCACAAATTTACATATGCAACTCATATCCATACACACACATGTACCCCCATACTGTAACAGTCACTCATACATTTATTGTGTTTCTAACATTTTCAAATCTAAACTGACATTAACAAAGTGTCAGCTTTGGGTTCATTTCTTTTTTTATTTCGTTCGTTCTTTTCTACTTTAGTCTTTTTTGCTCTTTTTCCACTAAATATTCCCTTTTTCACATGATGTTGGTATTTTTTTCTTCTGTTTGGATTTTCAACAAGACCTTTAACAAATGAATTGCTGTCTTTAGTGCTGTTGTTTTTTTGTTTTAATGGAAATTGTTGTTTAGTTTTTCTTCTATTTTATTTCTGAAAAGAAAATGCGTGTCCCATATTATTCCCCTACTTGAAAATGGAAAACTATAGAAAATTTCTCTTAGTCATTTTTTGCTAACAAATTTTCTACCCTTTTGTACCCTTCACCATCGCAAGTGGTGTAGAGGGAAGGAAACATCTCAGACCACATAATGCGTATATATATTCTTGCATTAAATAAGAATCTGAGTCGATTTAGCTATGTCCGATTGCCTGTTGTTGGCACGTTCACATTCACAATAATTGACAGAGCTCAGTGAAATTTGGCCTGAGTATTTGTGAAAGTCCTTAGAAGTTTTCTATATAAAATCACCAAAATCATTAGAGTGTATCAAGAGATATAGAGCGATATCTGAGGCAACCTCTTAGTTCTAGCGAAAAATTTTCGTTAAACTGTCAATAAGAATTAAGAGTGAATGTGTGAGTGTGTACGTACGAAATATAATATGTTTACTTCACACGCATTTGTGGTGAAGGGTATCGAATATTCGGCATAGCTGACTAAAACACTCATCCATGTTTGTAATTGTAAAAGACCTAAAAACTAAATTGAAATAATTTTTATTCATCAAAATGTTTTTAAGGACAAAATGCTTTTAATGTACAAAGAAAAATCTCCTTGTTAAACTTCACACCTTGATTTTGATCCTTAATCCTTCTTCCCCTCCTACTGTCCCTCTACCATGATTATGAGTTTTTTGTTTCCCTTATTTTCTCGGTTATTAATTGCAGTCCTTAACAATTTTGTTATTTAAAACTCCCCCCCCCCTCTTTCTCTCTTTTTTTCTCTGTCTCATATATTTATGTCCTTTTTGGTATTTTAGCACCAGCTGCCTTAAGCAGGTCATTAGTGAGGATTAATGGACATTTAAGTTAAAATTTTATTAATCTCTATTTGCTTTGAATTTTATTAGTGTGTGAGTGAGTGTTAGACATATAAACTATTTAATAATTTTATTATAAATTTATTTAAATTAATTAAAGTTTTTTATTCTCATTATTTATTTTTTCTAATTTCAGGTACGTATTTTAATTGTTATTAATTGTATGAAGGTTAATATGGTAATGGATATGAAATGCCCTCATTAGGGGATTTTACAAAAGGAGAAAAGGTATGAGAATGTTGTTGATAATTATCAGTAATAAAATTTCAAATGAAGAATAAGGAGTTGTAATTAAATGCTATGTGATTTGTTTTTTTTTTTAAGTTTTTTATCTAAATTCAAAAAGATAATTTTCAAATTAATGACCTAAAAAAATCCTTGAAGTATAAAACTCAACTGGAATTTAACTAAAATCTAAACAAGAGTTCAAACTACATTCTGAATTTAGATTTGAAAGAGAATCTAAACTTAATTTCCAGTGTCAGAACCAAAATATAAATTGGAATCTTTAGGAGAGTCTGAACTTGAATCAAGATTTTATATAGAACGTGTGTACTTGAACTGAATAAAAACTAAACTTAAGAATTTGAACTAAGGAGATAGATCGAAAAGTTCTTATCATACATAAATGTTAATAAAAACAAAAACACTTAAATTACAGTTTTAATTTTATAGTTTCATTAACGCTTTTATAGTGCTTTTGGTCTCTTTGTTCGAACAGGAAGTACATCTCCGTTTAAAATTTACCAATTCTCTTTTAACTTCTTATAGAATTTGCCTCTCTTGATACATATACCACCTTATTGCTCTTGTACCACTCATGGACTTGTTAACAATAGTGTCAGGATGCAAAGTCAAAAAGTTCATATTATAAAGTCTTATAAATGGAAGCAGCCTTTTTTTGGTAAACATTCCTTAATGTAAATTTCGGCATTAATAGAGCCATTTGTAACAAATGATTGGCTTCTTTTGCTGTAACTGTATATTGCTTGTCATATCGAGAACCTTTTCGAAAATATTTAATACTTTTGGGTCTTTAACTCTTCTCCAACATTTCCTAAAGTATAAACAACATTAAATAAAAATCTTCCAGAACATACGTGACCAATAATGCCGGAAGAATAGATTTTTTTAGAAGACCCGACTTCAATTTCTGTGCTGTGTTTTTGGCCTCTAAATTTTTAGCAGCGGTCCTGTCAAAAACTTTGATAGTCTTGCATATTTTAAACTTGCTGTAGCTTTAACTTTTCGTACCAAATAGTCCGAGCACTGAACTAACCAAATGTATTGGCAGCGCTTTACTCTCTACTCATAATTTGAACTAGAATCTGAATTAGAATCTAAAGAGTTAGAACCAGGATTTCAACTGGAATTTTAAATGGAATGGAAACATGAATCTCAACTAAAAGTGCTCTAGAACTAGAACAGAACTAGAATTGAACTAGATTTGAATTATGATCAGAATTGAACTAGAAGTGAACTATAAACTGAGCTATGAACTGAAGTATGAACTGAACAATGAAACCAATTATGAAATTAACTATGAAATTAAATATGAACTGAAATATGAACTAAACTATAAACTGAACTATGAACTGAAATATGAACTGATTAATGAACTGAACTATAAATTAAATTATGAACTGAACTATGAACTAAACTACGAAGTGAACTATGTACTGAACTATGAAGTGAAGTATGAACACGAACTGAATTGAATTGTTAACTAAGCTAAGAACTGAAGTCTGAACTGAACTATGAACTGAACTATGAACTAAACTATAAACTGAGGTATTAACTGCACTGTGAAGTGCACTGTTAACTGAACTATGGACTGAACTACGAACTAAAGTATGAATAGAGGTATGAACTGAACTGCGAACTAAAGAAAACACTGAAATATTAACTGGATTTTAAATCGAACAGTGAACTGAATTATGAACTAAACTAGGAAATGAAATACGAACTGAACATTGAACTAATTTATAAAGTGAATTATGAAATAAACTACAATCTGAATTAAAAACTGAACTATAAACTGAACTACGAACTGAAATATGAACTTAACTATGAACTTAATTATGAACTGTATTATCACTTGAACTATGAACTGAAAAATGAATTAATAAATGAAATGAACTAAATTAATTATTAAATATAGAAATTAAATTCCAAAAGTTTTTTGTCTAGTGCCATTTTGCCTGGAAAGTACTCAATTTCCATTTAAATAATGAATTTAATTTTCAGCAATAATGAATATTTTGCAATGTCAATAATAGTTTTTTTTTTGCACTATTCGGGGGAAGAAAACTATAATTATTTTTATTACTTGTATTTTGTTTAAACTCATATTTGTTTCTTCAAACTTTTGCAATAATTTTTCCCTCATTGTTTTAATCTTTTACAAAAAAAAAACGAGGGGGTGCCATACAATTCATTTCATTTAATTTATTTGCCCTGATAATTTTTTCGAATAACTTCAGATAAGTTTCATCAAATGTAAGGAGGGTGGTAATTTGGGTTCTTAATATTTATGAAAATTTCTCAATAATTTTCATTAACTATTCAAGAGCGTAGCAAAAGAGCAATGAAGCTTAAAATACATATTGCAACATTGATGAGTTTTCTTTTCACCAAAAAACGAGGGGTGACGAAAAGACAAGAAGGAGGAGTGTAGAAACAAATAATGGCAAATAATTGAAAAAAGGTCATGAATAATAATAGATAATTTCAGAATGAAGGGGGTTGAAAATCTATAATGAAATTGCGCAAAAAAAAAAACAAATTGAACCGGATTTAGTGAAATAATAAATACCGACATTATGGGATATTTTTTGTAATAAAAATTGTTTAAAGATTATTGAAATTGTTTATTACTTTATTTTGTGTAAAAATATTTATTTACAACTTCCAGTGTTTGGAAAATCGAAATCCTCTATAATTTTGTATAATTTAAATTATTTATAACTCATAACTCTTCTCTGTTTATTTGCTATAAAATGTGAAAATCGAAGAAATTGCAAAATAATTTATAGCTAAATTTAGACTCCCTACAGATTGTGTTAATTAAATGATAAATGTATGAATCATTTCTCTATATGTCTGCTAATTTGCTAAACAAAACACTATTTTGTGCACTCTTATCTACTTTTTCTTGTAAATATGCATTTTTACAACATGTATTGCAAATATTAACTCTAGGAAATTGCAACAACCATCACACACACACACATAGATAATGTGAAACATTTAAAGCAATTTCAAGCAGCTAAAAATAATCTTTAGAAAAACAGGGCACACAATTCATAAGATCTTTGGATATCGTGTAGAAAAGCACTCTTTTTGCGATGATTTTGTTTGTTTTATTAATCTTTTTAAGGCACAATTCCGTGTGCCAATGCATGAGTTAAAGATAAAATTTTCTAAGTATTTAAGATCATTTAATAAATTTTATAAATAAACTCAAAGATACTTAAGAGAAGTGGCAACAAAACACTTGCCACAAGAATATCAATAAAAGGAAAAAAGGGAAATTATAAGAAAAACTTGGCAAAATTTCAATTTGGAATTATTTTTGAGAATTATAAAGTAACGGAAGAAAATTTATTTCATATGAAAAAGTAAAAGAGAAAATTATGAAATTTAAAGTCGGCCAAGAAGTTTATAGTTCAGTTCATAGTTCAGTTTATAGTTCAGTTCATAGATCAGTTCATAGTTCAGTTCATAATTCAGTTCATAGTTCAGTTCATAGTTCAGTTCATAGTTCAGTTCAGTACATATTTCAGTTCATTATAGTTCAGTTCATAGTTTAGTTAAGTTCAGTACATATTTCAGTTCATAGTTCACTTTATAGTTCAGTTCATAGTTCAGTTCATAGTTTAGTTCTAATTCAGTTCATAGTTTAGTTCAGTTTATAATTCAGTTAATAGTTCAGTATTAAATTCAGTTCTAGTTCTGTTCATAGTTCAGTTCATAGTTCAGTTCATAGTTGATTTATAGTTCAGTTCATAGTTCAGTGTATAGTTCAGTTCATATTCAGTCGTATAGTTCAGTTCATATTTAGTTCTAATTTTCTTTAAATTTCAGCTGTCGTCTTAATTACACTTCAAGTGAACACAGAAGAATTGTCTCCAAGAAGATTTAAATTGTGAGAAGTGGAAAAAAATCCTATTAAATTTAAAATCATTTTTAAAAGAAAACGAATTTAAAATACAATAAGACTTCTTTTGAAGATGCTGCTTGATATGACGTAATATTTATGTGAAATAAAATTCTGACCGAGTCAGATATATGAAAATTACGTTAGGAATATATAATGTAGCAAAAAGTACCCTACATGAAAATATCGTAATCAATCTATTTTGATATAGAAAAAAATGTTTCACCTTTTAGTATTCGACTATGGAAAAGTGAATTAGACATAACTAAAAATTTGGTCTTCCATAGAAGATTTATATGAACAAGTGTAATTTTGTAATAAATAACTGGAACACGAGATGAAGAAGAATAATTCTTTAACAAGTTCAAGAGCTGTATTTTTTTATTTGTGTCTTCTTATGTTCTTAATCCAATTTTAGCCTCTTGACAAGTTAAATATTTTATAAGTTTTTATTTTCTCCATCATTCGGTTTTTTAGTTACTTCAACTTCTGTATAACAACAACAACAACAACAACAACACCACATGCTATACATCTTAGTCAGACATATTGGCGGACAGACAGTCAGTAACAGAATTATTTGTTTGTTGTCTCCACGTTAAATACATACATACATACATACATACATACATACATACATACATACATACATACATACATACATATATAATCATATAATGTATAATATTTTGACATTAATCCAAACAAACATAAATTTATAAAATAATTCCTTCCTTTCAAAGCTAAAAAAACACACACTTTTATTCTCACAACATTTCAAATATTTATACGACTTTTTTTTGAAAATCAACAAATAAAAATAATGTTTATACATTTCAATGTCCGTCCGTCTTCCAACTGTTTTTATAAGCTGTTAGTTTTTATACTCTTCATCAGTGTTAAAGGTGAATTAAGGTATTCTTAGTTGGTCACTCCGGGTATAACGTCAGGGTATTGATTTTGAATGAAGTTTGAATAGAATTGAAACTGAATTGGAACAGAACTTAGAGAAAAGAACTTGAACAGAACTTATACAGAACTAGAACAGAACTAGAACAGAACTAGAACAAAACTAGAACAGATCTAGAAGAAAATTGGAACAGAATAAGAATCCAGCATAACATAACTAGAGTACAAAGGATTAAGAAAAGAACTGGAATCTGAAATAAAATCTAAACTAGTTCAAGTTCAGTTCTAGTTCTGTTCTAGTTCAGCTCTTGGTCCGTTCTCTTTCAGATCTGGTTCAGTTCTAGTTCAGTTCTATTTTAGTTCTATTTCGATTCTAGTTCACTTTCAGTTCAGTTCTATTTGAGTTCTAGTTCAATTCTTGTTCAGTTCTAGTTCAGTTCTTGTTCAGTTCTAGTTCACTTTCAGTTCAGTTCTATTTGAGTTCTAGTTTAATTCTTGTTCAGTTCTAATTCAGTTCTAGTTCAGTTCTAGTTCAGCTCTAGTTCCGTTCTGTTTCAGATCTGGTTCAGTTCTAGTTCAGTTCTATTTTAGTTCTATTTCGGTTCTAGTTCAGTTCCAGTTCAGTTCTATTTGAGTTCTAGTTAAGTTCCAGTTTAGTTCTAGTTCACTTTCAGTTCAGTTCTAGTTCAGTTCTAGTTCAATTCTTGTTCACTTTTAGTTCACTTCTAGTTCAGTTTTATTTCAGTTCCACAGTTCCACTTCTGTCCCTACAATCCCAACAAGGAAGTATAATTAGAATCTGAACTAGAATAAACAATATTCTGAACTAAAATCTCAACTACAATCTGAACTGGAATCTGTACAGAATAGGAGCACAAATAGAACTGAACTAAAACAAAATTAGAACAAAGCAAGACCTAGAACTGAGCTGTAATAGAACTGAACTACAACAGAACAATGTCAGAACTGAACTAAAATCTTAACTCGATTCAAAATTAAATCCTTAACTGAAATCTGAAACTGAACTAGATTCTGGTTGGGAATTGGAACTAAAATTTAGACCAGAATTTTAAATAAAATTTGAACTATAAAATGAACTGGAATCTGGACTAAAACAGAACTTCAATTTGAATTAAAGTTTGAACAAAAAACTAAAGTCAGGATCTGAGTCAGAAGCAAAATTAATATCTGAACTAGAATTTGAATTAAAATCTGAACTACAAACTGAGAATAAGAGCTCGAATCTAAATATAAATTTAAATCAGGATCTTAAGTAAATTTTTAATCTGATAACCTGAACTAAAAAACCAGACCTGATGGGTTTCAGTTTATTGCGAAGGGTGTTAAAAAGTCATCACTGCTGATCATGTTAATCGCACTTGTTCTACTTCTTTTTGGATTTAAGTCATTGTGTAAAATATATGTGGTCAAATATTATTTACGTTTCCTTGTGTTATGATGACATATTATATTAAACTGTCACACATACATCTAAATCCCACCATACTCCTCTGTCACAATCATTGTGTTCTGAAGGATACATTATGATTCTTTTAAAAGGAAACTTTTATTATTATTTTTCTCTTAAACTGCCTTTCTTTTCTTATTTATAATAAATGGAATAAAAGAGGGGAAAAAGAGAGAGAGAGAGGGAGAAGAAAGAAAAAATTGTAGGTGTGTTTTAAACAAACAAACTAACAAACAAACAAATAACAGCTTGATTCTGTTCTTCTCTATATTTTTATGCTTTGACGTCGTTTGAAGGGATTTGTTGGCAACGTTAGACGTTATCGGGAGCATAAGAATATCCATCCTGTGGAGCTGTAGCCCACACATTATTTTGAAATTAAATATTGTTGTTATTAATATTTTATTTTTATACTTTCTTAGCTTTTGTTAAGGAAAAAGAGAGTTATGTTTATTCTTTATAAATATTTAATGTTTGTAGACAATTTGTCTTTATTTTAAATTAAATTTATTTTTTTGTATTTTTCAAGTGTTTTTTTTAAGACTGAGAGCGAAAAATTCTAAACACCGTTTTTTATTAGAACTATTAATATTTAAGTTATTACGTTTATTTGATTAAAATCAATGATCAGAAAAAAGTGCGTACGAAAATTATCAAACCATTTTCAACAAAACCCAACTTGGTCCCACAAAAAGTTGGCCAATCATTCAAAGGTCTGCCGTCAAATTGTTACCAATGTTATTAAACAGTACCGGGAACACTTTTCTGTTGATAGAACACCTGATTTAGGTGGAAAGAATAGTCCACACGATGTTTCTAAAGCTAAAAATTAATCCAGTTCTAGTTCAGTTCTAATTCAGTTCTAATTCAGTTCTAATTCAGTTCTAATTCAGTTAGAGTTCAGTTCTAGTTCAATTCTAGTTCAGTGTTACTTCAATTCTATTTCAGTTCTAATTCAGTTCTAATTTAGTTAGAGTTCAGTTCTAGTTCTGTTCTTGTTCCCCGTTTAGATCTGTTTGACTCAACATTTTTAACGCTCTTTGAGGCATTTTTTTCGTGTTAACATTTCAAAAACTTTGCTTAATCATCATCTAGTTTAAATAGACATTTAATATGTAACTAAACTAAGTAGTTTAAACCCTTTTTATGCTTAATGACTTTAGTTTTATCCCTTTCATGGTACGACAAGAGTAAAAAAACATTTCCAAACGTGCTCCCAACACATTCGGTGGGAAGGACGGTCGGTTAACTCAGTGCTCGTACTATTTGGTATGAAAATTTAAAATTTAATGTGGGTTTAAAAATATACAAGGTCCAAAATGCAGAAGAAAAGTTAAGGTCAAAATTTCCTTAAAAGTTCTTGGTATGGCAAGCGATATGCAGTTGCAGCCAAAAAAGGAAATCATTTGTTATAACAGGATCTTTAAATACCGAAATTTACATCAACGATTGTTTTAAAAAAGGCTGCTTCTCTTATATGAGATTTCATATAGCGTTCCCTTTATTTTGACCTGACTTGGCGTATTGTCATTATGGTAAACAAGCCCTTGAGCGGTACAGGAACAATAATGTATTATTTGTATCAGAAGAGAGAAATCTGCCAAACTGCCTGGAGCTAACGCCAGTTAAAGAGAATTGAAGAGCATAAGAAAAGCGTGACAGGTTTTAAATGGAAACTGCACTACCTGTTCGAACAAAGTAATAGAAAGCAGTATAAAAACGTTAATGGAAGGGTTTTCGAAAATGGTTCAAAATTGAATCGCTAATGATTTTAGTTATAAAGATATTTTTTAGGAATTTTTAATCATGATTTCAAAATATTAAAACTGTAAGTGTAGAGCTTTCGTTGTTATGTTATGAATTTTTCGATCTCACTCCTCATTTATAGAAATTTCTTTTTTTATTATAAAAATATGACAGGTGTTTTGGTTATACGGACTCAAATATGGTGAAAATGTGACACAAGAAAAAATGTCCTTCTAATCCATATCCATCCTGAGGACATTCTGCTGACAGTGCACAAAAAACAAGTCGGATTAAGAAAATGTTTAGATTTTATGATAAAATTACACGAATAAATAAAAAGGAAATTAAAAAAATATTATTTCTTAAATATTCCATTTAAAAAATTCCCTCTTTTCTTTTCAAATAAAAACGTAAATTTTGTAATATTCAAATTTTGTGGCAGATTTGCCCCCTGCCTCCTGCCTCTTGCCTCCCGCTTAAAACCATTAGCAGCTCTAAGTAATAAATATTTAAAATTCAGCCATAATCACGTCTTACTGCGGCATATTTTACAAATTGTCTACGTTTATTTTGTTTTCTTTCTTCGTTTCCCTCACTTTTGCCCCCGTGACTTTAGTTTATGCTGATGGCTTTTTTTAACCGAGTGAAAAGAGAAAAGAAGGAAAATTTTATTTATTTGAAATCAATCTGTATGTATATGACTTGAAAATGCAAATATATTTTGTCTTCAACTCTGGGCTGATTTTTAGCCACTGAAGTGAACACATGTGATTATTAGGGAGGTAACATTTAGACACTTTTTGAATTTTCTTAAAAATACAAAAACATCTAGTTCTTTCGAGAAAATAAAAAAAAATGTTTACCTTTTTCTTTTTGAGTCCCCCTAATACCCATAAATTTGAAGTTTCAATCTTTTATTTTTCACAATATTTCTTTCTAGCAAACTCATCACTTGGAAAATCACGCATATATGTTGTTTTTGCTTTATTTTCCTGGCACTAAACCTGCAATCAATGTAATTTTTTTCCATTTGGCCCACAATTCCATAGTCATCAATGATTTTTCAGTTTTTTTTCCAGTATTTCTTGCTTAATTTATGATAGAGAATTTCGTGCGCGTGTTTGAGATATTTTGTTTAAACACCTGCGTATCCTGATGAAGGCATTTATATAAATATCCAAAAAACAAGAAGAAGAAATAAAAGAAATATCAGGGAATCTATGCAAAATGTTTATTTTATGTAAAAGTCGAATAAAAAAATTGGAAAATAAAGAAAGATTTCTTTCAATTAAATAAAACTGAATGTAATTTATATTGATTTTCTTAAAAAAAAAACATGTTTTAACAAGTCACTGAATGATTTGTATACCCTGCATTACAACAAATGCAAAAAGGGGTTCTCTTCTCTATAAATCGAAGTGCTACTACAGGAAAATATTCTTTGAATTAATTTTAGTTCACTTTTAGTTCAATTCTAGTTCAGTTCTAGTTCAAGTTAAGTTCTAGCTTAGTTCTTGCACAGTTCTAATTCAGTTATAGTTCAGTTCTAGTTTAGTTCTTGTTTAGTTCTGGTTCAGTTGTAGTTTAGTTCCTGTTCCGTTGTAGTTCAAGTTGTTCAGTTTCAGTTCAGTTCTAGTTTAGTTCCTGTAGATCAGTTCTAGATCAGTTCTAGTTCAGTTCTAGTTCAATTATAGTTCAGTTCTAGTTCAAGTTAAATTTAAGCTCAGTTCTAATTCAGTTCTAGTTCTAGTTCAATTCTAGTTCAGTTCAAGTCAAGTTCTAGCTCAGTTCTAGTTCAGTTCTAGTTTAGTTTCTGTTCAGTTCTAGTTCACTTCTATTTGAGTTCTAGCTCAGTTCTAATTCAGTTCTAGTTCAGTTCGAGTTCACTTTTTGTTTAGTTTCAGTTCAGTTCTAGTTCACTTCTATTTGAGTTCTAGCTCAGTTCTAGTTCAGTTCTAATTCAGTTCTAGTTCAGTTCGAGTTCACTTTTTGTTTAGTTTCAGTTCAGTTCTAGTTCACTTCTATTTGAGTTCTAGCTCAGTTCTAGTTCAGTTCTAATTCAGTTCTAGTTCAGTTCGAGTTCACTTCTAGTTCAGTTCTAGTTCAGTTCTAGTTCAGTTCTAGTTTAGTTTCTGTTCAGTTCTAGTTTAAGTTAAGTTCAGTTCTAGTTTAGTTTCTGTTCAGTTCCAGTTCAGTTGGTGCGTTCTTCACGCAGTTCGCAGTTCTTTCCATAGTTATTTTCACAGTGCACTTCACAGTTTATTAGTTAAAGCTCATTTCATAGTTGTCTCTCTAGCTTAATGGTTTTCTCATACAACATTGTAATGCAAATGACTTTATAACAATAGAACATAATAATATTTAATGTTATTTTCTGACTAACAACCAACAATCAACATTTGATTAATACATCATTATCCTTCATTTAAATTGCAACCACAAAAAATAATTTGCATTAAAAAAAATCTACTTAAACAAATAACAATTTAATAATTGTCAATTGTTATTCAAAACATTTACAGTTTAAACAAAAAAATGAAAAATAAAGAAAGAAAGAAAAATAATATTGATTTTGTTCAATTTTCAATTCATTTCAAAAACCAACAACAAACAGGAATATGAAAGACTGACTGACTGACAAACACAATGAGGTGGGTCCTCTCTAAACTAAACTAAAGAAAAAAACACAAAATACTGCACCAAAGTCTCACATATACACATGTGGTCTCTTATACACTAATACATGTATAAATGTAATGATTTCCTATGACTGGAATGACGCCAGTGTCATTTCACAGTTGGTTGAAATAATCAAAAATTGAGTTGAATTACAACATTAACAAACGTTCGCAATAAAAAAACGCCGAAGCAGGAAAAAAATACACGAAATGCAACAAAACGTTTGTCATTGTTTGTATAGACATGTCTACAGTTTGTAATGACTTTGTAATTTTACCGCTTTTGAACACAGACGCAAACACAAGATATCCATTATACTCCTGCCAGTGCCACACATGTGGAACTACATTTGCTACAATTGTCCAAACTTATCAAAGTGCAAAAGAACTCCCGGTTTTTTAATTAGCATTTTTTTGTTGTCGTCGTGTCGCTGGTCGTCACCTATTGATTGTATGTTATAATTATGCACTAACTGCAACCGAATGACTCAAATGTCCATCAGACCATTTTAACAAAGTTTTTGTTTATGTGTATTGCTGACTCCTCATCCTTATGTTGCTGTCCATTAAACTGTTTTTAAATTATTTGACTGATCGACCCTTGAATTTGTGTCTGGATGTGCATAAAAAGGCGTTAAATGTGAACCCTTATTTACCTTTACAGTGAAGCTATTTTGTATCACATTTTCCTTCTTTATTTACTCCTGTCAGACCATGAGAGGGACAAAACTAAAGTCATTAAGCATAAAAAGGGTTTAAACTACTTAGTTTAGTCACATATTAAATGTCTATTTAAACTAGATGATGATTAAGCAAAGTTTTTGAAATGGTAACTCGAAAAAAATGCCTCAAAGAGCGTCAAGAAAATTAAGACAAATGGATCTTAAAGGGAACAAGAACTAAATTAGGGGAGAACTAGAACTGAACAAGAACTGAACTAGAACTGAACTAAACCTGAACTAATCCTCAACTAGAACTGAACTATAACTTAAGTTTAATTAGGAGTAAAGTAGAACTGAATTAGAACTGCACCAGAACTGAACTAGAACTGAACTAGAACTGAACTAGAACTGAACTAGAACTGAATTAAAACTGAACTAGAACCGAACTAGAACTGAACTAGAATTGAAGTAGAACTGAATTAGAACTGAACTAGATTTGAACTAGAACTGAACTAGAATTGAACTAGAACTGAACTAGAACTGAACTAGAACTGAATTAGAACTGAACTAGAACTGAACTAGAACTGAACTAAAACTGAACTAGAACTGAACTAGAACTGAACTAGAACTGAATTAAAACTGAACTAGAACCGAACTAGAACTGAACTAGAATTGAAGTAGAACTGAATTAGAACTGAACTAGATTTGAACTAGAACTGAACTAGAATTGAACTAGAACTGAACTAGAACTGAACTAGAACTGAACTAGAACTGAACTAAAACTGAACTAGAACTGAACTAGAACTGAACTAGAATTGAAGTAGAACTGAATTAGAACTGAACTAGAACTGAACTAGAACCGAACTAGAACCGAACTAGAACTGAACTAGAACTGAACTAGATTTGAACTAGAACTGAACTAGAACTGAAATAGAACTGAACTAGATTTGAACTAGAACTGAATTTGAACTGAACTAGAACTGAACTAGAACTGAACTAAAACTGAACTAGAACCGAACTAGAACTGAACTAGAACTGAACTAGAATTGAAATAGAACTGAATTAGAACTGAACCAGAACTGAACTAGAACTGAACCAGAACTGAATTAGAACTGAACTAGAACTGAAATAGAACTGAACTGTAACTCATAATTTAGAATTCCAAAAATACATCATCTTGTTCAAGAAACAAATTTTCTTTGGAAGAGGTGTGGACAGTTTTTACAGCATAAGAAACCAAAAATTATATACAATTGCAAATTGCTGCTGAAGAAGAAAACTAAAAATATTTTTGCATTAACAATATATTAGGGATATTCACTATATTCGGTAGAAAGAAAATCATTAGCAGTAAAAAAAACAAATAAATTCCATTTCTACACATTTAATGTCTTTAAATGGAAAGTAATGACGGAGGGGGGGGGGAGAATTCTCCATATAATTACTAACGAGATAATAACAATAAAAAGTCATAAAAATAAAACATTCTAATAAACAAAATGGAAAAAGAAGAGAAGAAATCTCAATTTTAAATATTCTGTCCATTTAACCTTCAACAAACAACCATAATTTTTTTGTCGGCAACAATCAAATTAATGTCCTACAGAGCTTGGAGAGACATAGAGCGGAGGCGTTATTGATATTATTATTATTATGATGGTGGTCATTGATCGTAAAAAGAATATTTTATTCATTTTATGTTTATTACTCGAGTCATAGAATAATAATTTATTAAGTTTTTTTTTTCTAAATTGAAAACTATTGTAAAATTGATAGTTCCTTTTAGGAGAAAGAACAAGAAAACAGAGTCATAAAAAAGGAAATTAAATTTGAAAAATCATAATGAGAGAAATATTTAATTGAAATTAAGTTTAAGGCGAAAGTAAAAGCACACTTCACTGATTCATGCTTCAAAATTAAATCTCTTTTTTCATACAAAATACAAATATTCATCACTGATTTATTACATTTTTTTACTACAAACTAAAATTTTTACTAGATCGATACTTTTGAGGTCTAGTTCTGCTCTTTTTTTTAGTTCCAGTTCAGTTCGTAGATCTCTTCTGAAATCATTTAATTTTTAAATTCATAGTTCATTTAGAATTTAAGTTCAAATTAAGATCAACTCTGCTCTATTAAGAACTTTTTTCAGTTCAGGTTCATAGTTCACTTCGAAGATCAACTCATATATTTGGTTCACAGTCCATTTGAAATTTTTGGTTTATAGTTCCATCTTTTTTACTATGAACTGGAGACTGAAGTTCATAGTAAAAAAGATTATTTAAGTTCTTAATTCAGTTTATAATTCTCACTTCAGCTCGTAGTTCTCTCCATAATTTGGTTCATAGTTAATTTCATATTTCAGTTCATTGTTCATTTTATTCTTGAGCATATATTTCAGTTCATTGTTTAGTTAATAATTTGCTTCATAGTCCGATTCACAGTTCACTTTATCGATTAGTTCATAATTCCGTTCATAGTTCAATCCATAGTAAAGTTTATAGTAAAAATTGAAAGTTCGTTTCACAAACCTGTTCGCAGTTCAGTTCATAATTCAGTTGACACTTCAGTCCATAACTGAGTTTATAGTTCAGTTAATAGTACATTTCACAGTCTATTTCATAGGTTAATTATTTATTCAGTTCATAGTACAGTTCACAGTTCAGTTTACAGTCCAGTTCTCAGTTCAGTTCATTGTTCAGCTCATAATTCAGTTCTCAATTCAGTTCATAGTTCTGCTCATAGTTCAGTTCTTAGTTCATTTTATAAATATGTTCGCAGTTCAGTTCACAGTTCAGCTAATACTTCAGTCCATAACTCAGTTTATAGTTCAGTAAATAGTACATTTTACAGTTCATCTCATAGATCAAATCTTTATTCAGTTCACAGTTCAGTTCTCAGTTCAGTTCCCAATAAAGTTCATAATTCAGTTTCTGTTCAGTTCGTATCTTAGTTAATAGTTCAGTTTTTATTCTACTTCTTGGATCGGGTAAAATTCTAGATGTAGATCATGAATCAGTCAGAGCTCAGGCTGACGTATGTCGCTGTTTTAAAATAATATAATTTAAAAAAGATTTTAATCTTAATTTTATAAAAAATTCGTTTCTCATAAATTCAACATAAATATCAGTAATAAATAAAATTTAAAAAATCTAATTAAATTTTCTTCTATTAAATTTTCCTCCTTTTCCCCCTAAAACATATATCTTTCTTAATTACATTACAATTACATTTTCGGTTAAAAACTAACAATTTCATTACATCTCTTTTATTATTTGTAATTATTAGAAAATGGAACTTATTTTTCTTCTTCCATCTAGAACCATAATTTCTTTTGCAATTTCAATATTTTCTCCAATTTGGCTCATTATCGTAATGAGTTACCACAAAATTTAGTTATTTTCTTCTTATCAAGAGAAAATAAAAACAACATTTACTCCTCAAATATTCTTCTCAATTATATCTGAAATATCTTATTTATTAACACATGATTTTTCATTTTTCCTTTTTCATTATTTTCCACATTTTTTGCTACAATTTGAACTAATTTTTCTACAAGAAGAAGAAGAAGAAGCAGAAGCAAAAGAACTCTATAACTCTATAAAATTTTATGGTGAATTTTTTTCCTCAAATTAATTTTTATTATTTTGGAAGTTTTATTGAATATTTGTTATTCTCTGTTTGTTAGTTGTAAAAATTGCAATTAATTTTGAGTAAATTTTTCGGAATTAAGTTATATAACGTTCTTTTTCTCGAAATTGCATTTAAATTCTGTGAATTCTAATTAAGGGCGTGATTAAATTATGGGTTTTAAGGGGACTTCAAAATTCCTTAATTTATTGAATATTTTAATTTCTTCTCATCAGTTATAGACCTCAAAAGAAATATCTCGAAAAAGATCATGACGTGTATACAAACAGAAAAAAACATCAAGCAAAATCAACATTAAACATAGTTGATTTCAAATTAAGTAAATTTTTTGTTATTTATTTTAAACGCTTTTACGTTTGCGGTGAAATAATATTGTACATTTCTTTTAAATAGTGAAATTTCAAGAAAATTCTCAAGAAGTTGTATTAACTGTAAAACAATGTTAAATTAACATTTTATACCCTCCACCACCACAAGTGGTGAGGGTATATTAAGTTTGTCATTCTGTATGTAACGCCAAGAAGGAATCATCTCAGACCCAACAATGTATATATATTATTGCATCAAATCAAAAACTGAGTCGATTTAGCTATGTCCGTCTGTCCGTCTGTCCGTCTGTCCGTCTGTCTGTCTGTTGGAAACATTCTCACGCCTAGAATAATTGACCGAATTCAATAAAACTTGGCCACATTGTTTGTTATTGTCCTAAGCAGTTTGCTATTTAAAACCAGCTATATCGGTTTATAAGCAAGGAAGTTATAGACCGATATCTGAAACAACCTCAAAATTTCGAAAATGAACTCTTATAAATTCTCCTAAAAATGTAATTGGACTTAAACAAAAAATTAATTTTAGCATACAATTACACGTGCTTCATCATCGTGCCAAAAATTATCAAAATCTGATTAACCGGAAAAAAGTTATAGGCTATAATATGCAAAATTTTGATACACCCCAAACTCTTTGTGTCATATGGACCGCAATTTTTAAGATAATTTACTAAAATTTGTCACAACTAATTTTTAAACCATTCTTAATATATGTTATAAATTTTATTAACATTGGTCCATATTTTGATATAGCTCCCATATAACGCCATTTCCCGGAATATGATTTATAGCTCATAAAACTCTTAAATTGGAACCAATTCTATTGAAATTTGGCACAAATAATTTTTTAACTATTTTAAATATATACTATAAATTTTATCCACATGGGTCCGTATTTTGATATAGCTCCCATATAAGGCCCCTTCCCGGAATGTGATTTATAGCTGATAAAACTTTTAAATTTGAACCAATTCTTTTGAAATTTGGCACAATTATTGTTTTTACTATTTTAAATATATACTATAAATTTTATTTACATGGGTCCATATTTTGATATAGCTCCCGTATAAGGCCCCTTCCCGGAATATAATTTATAGCTTATAACACTTTTAAATTTGAACCCATTCTTTTGAAATTTAGCACAATTGATTTTCTAGCTATTTTAAATATATGTAGTAAATTTTATTAAAATGGGTCCATATTTTGATATAGATCCCATATAAGGCCTCTTCCCGGAATATGATTTATAGCTGATAAAACTCTTAAATTGGAACCAATTCTTTTGAAATTTGGCACAATTATTGTTTTAACTATTTTAAATATATACTATAAATTTTATTTACATGGGTCCATATTTTGATATAGCTCCCATATAAGGCCTGTTCCCGGAATATGATTTATAGCTTATAACACTTTTAGATTTGAACCAATTCTATTGAAATTTGCACAACTAATTTTCTAGCTATTTTAAATATATGTTGTAAGCTTTATTAAAATGGGTCCATATTTTGATATAGATCCCATATAAGTCCCCTTCCCGGAATATGATTTATAGCTTATAAAACTCTTAAATTTGAACCAATTCTATTGAAATTTGGCACATCTAATTTTCTAGTTATTTTAAATATATGTTATAAATTATATTAACATGGGTCCATATTTTGATATAGCTCCCGTATAAGTCCCCTTCCCGGAATATGATTTATAGCTTATAAAACTCTTAAATTTGAACCAATTCTATTGAAATTTGACACAGTTAATTTTCTAGCTATTTTAAATATATGCTATAAATTTTATTAACATATAAATATGTGTTATAAATTTTGTTAAGATGAGTCCATATTTTGATATAGCTCCATTATAACGCCCCTTCCCGAGTAAATAAAGACCAATTCTATTGAATGTCAACACAATTATTTTGCTAACTCTTCTGAAGATATTATATTAATTTTCCCTATATCGGTCCAAATTTTCCTATAGCTCGCTTATAACGGGATATCCCGGAAACGGATTAGAGTTTATAAAACATTTAAATAAAGATCAATTCCATTAAAATTTAGCACAATGATTTTTCTAACTATAATCAAAGTATATTATAAATATGAACAATCTTGGTCCAAATTTTGCTGTAGCTCCCATATAAGACCCCTTCCCGGAAAATAGTTTTGAGCTTATAACAAGCATATTTTTTGTTTTTATACGCTCCAGAGTACAAGTGGTAGAGAGAGAATATTAACTTTGTCATTCTGTGTGTAACGCTAAGAATGAATTATTTTAGACCCCATAATGTATATATTCTTGCATCAAGTCAAAATCTCAGTCGATTTTCGTCAATCTCTTTGTCTGCTCACATCCACAAAAATTAACAGAGCTCAATGAAATTTGGTAGAAAAAAGGCAGTTCAATAGAAAAATTTTATAGCCTAAATTGTAACTAATGTTATGATTAATTAAGTATTTTTGTGTTATATACATTTGTGAGTGTATGTGTATCTATGGAACCTAACGTATAAACTTTACACGAATTTGTGGTGGAGGGTATTTAAGATTCGGCATAGCCGAATATAGCATTCTAACTTGTTTATTTTAAAAGCAAAATTATAACTGAAAAAAATAAAATTATTTCTATTGTAATTAACTTTACATGGACTTTTTTCTATGTGTATTAACATGTAAGGGGCCCTTGCCAAATCCCTTTGACCGTGACCTTTCCAATCTGTTTCTTAAGATATTCATTGACCAATAATTGGTATCTTAAAGATCAGCTCTCCTTGTTTTCTGTGACCTAATCTACCATCCATTTGCTCACGAAAATTGTTTTACAGAAAATTATTGGGGCTAAATTTTGGAATTCGAAGTGTATGATCCTATCAATTCTTTACAAAAGTGTTTGGAATATTTTGTCTGGTAAAATGTTAACACTACAATAGTTCTCTAGATATCTGATAATAAATATTTGCTTCGTATGTAGCACCCCTCCTTCTGGTCCTATACGTCCTACCATTTTGTAAAATAAATCAGTTGTTTAGAAAGTGATTGAGAGCAAATTTAAGAACTCTAGTTTTTATAGTTGTCTAAATATTCGATAATCATTATGTGCTTTGTATGAAGGGCGGGGGAGGGGTAAACCTTTCCTCTGGACCTATCAGTCTACAGTAAAACAGATATATTTGCTTTGTATGTTGCACCCCTTTCTCTGGTCCTATACGTCCTACCATTTTGTAAAATAAAGCAGTTCCTTAGAAAGTGATTGAGAGCAAATTTAAAAACTCTCGCGGTTGTAGTTCTTCGGATACTCCATAATCAATATTTGCTTTGTATGGGGGGGACCTTCCGTCTTACATTTTGTACTGTAAAACAGATAAAAGAAACCCCTCCCCCTGAACCCATCCGTTCTACATTTTGTACAGTAAAGCAGATCCTTGAGAAAGTGATTGAGACGAAATTTAAGAACTATCGCAGTTATAGCTCTTCGGATATTTCATAATCAATATTTGCTTTCTATGAGGGGAACCTTTTTCCCTGGACCTAGCCGTCCTACATTTTGTATACCAAAGCAGATTCTTGGGAAAGTATTTGGTACCAAATTTGAGAACTCTTTGATGTTCGATAATCAGTATTTGCTTTGTATGGGCGTATTCCTCCCCCTGGACCTATCGACATTTTTAAAGTAATTATTGTTTTCAAGTATATTGCGGTCATTGTCTGACCATTTCAGCAATATCGGTCCAGTAGTTCAGATGCCTATAAGCAAACACTGATTCATATTTATGCCCTCCACTACCGTAATTGTGAAAAGAGTACATTAATTTTGTCATTTCGTGTGTAACGCTTTGAAGGAAATATCCGAGACCCAAATATGCTTATATATTCTTCTACTAAATCAAAATTTGAATCGATTTACTTTTGTCCGTCTGACCGTATGTTTGTCAGTTGTTGGCACGTTCACATCCACAATAATTGGCAGAGCGCAATGGCTTTTGGTTTGAGTATTTGTTATTGTCCTGAAAAGTTTCCTAATTAAAACCAGTCAGATCGGCTCAGTATATCAAAAGATATAGTCCGATATTTGAGTCAACCTCTAAGCTTAAGTGAATATATTTCTTAAAGTTGTCCATTTTAAATCGATAAATTGGAATGAAATGTTCCATATTATTCCGTTATATTTGTTTCATTAATATTCCAAAAATTATCAAAATCGGTTCAGTATAAAAATTAAGACAAACATATATAACCGATTTTATGACTCATTAAGTGTTTTTGTGTTATATTTATGAAAAAAGTTACTGTATGCGTATGAGAGTGTATGTGTTAGGTTTTATGCACGAGAGGATTGAACATTCGACTTAGCCGAATATAGCATTCCTATTTGTTTCATATGAAGACCAAGAGCCTTCTTAAACTTTATCCAAAACTCTTTCCATTTGATTATCTTATTTCCATTATTTTTAAAAATTTTTGTTTTATCTAAATTTTCTTATTTTCTTGTTATTTTTTTTAAAAATGGAAAAATATTTATAACAAAATAAATAAAATAAATTCTTTATTTTATTACTTTGGATTTTTTTAATTAATTGTCAATTATATTAGAAATATGAGTGAAATATGTGATTTTTATTCATTTATTTATTACTTTTTCTCTTTCTTCCTTTCAATTGATAAGAAAACTCTTTTTTTTTAATTTTTACCACTTTAATGGATGGAATTTTTTTTTATTTATAATAAAATTATAATAAAAAATATTTAATTGGTTTTTTTTATTAGAAAAGTAACATTTTCTTTTAGAAACATTTTTAAGTGGCTCTCAAGTAGTTTTTTTGTCGTTATCAGTTGTTGACTAAAATTTTATGTTCTTTTCATAAAAATCATGAGAATTTTGAAAATAACTAAACAAAAATAATAAAGAGAATTATTTTAAGTTGCTGTAAAGTCCATATTTCTGTTCATAGTTCAAATCATAGTTCAAGTTCACTGATTCATGCTTAAAAATTAAATTACTTTTTCAAAAAATGCAAATATTCATCACTTATTTGTTACATTTTTACTACAAATTAAAACTTTTACTAAAAATGAAGTTTTTTAAAAAGTTTTATAAAAAATTTCAGTTCTAGTTTAGTCCTTATACAGTTCCCGTTCAGTCCCAATTCACATCTAGATCAGCTGTTTTGAAGTCTAATACTGCTTTTACTTCCAGTTCAGTTCGTAGATCACTTCTGAAATCAACTCATATTAAAGCCAATAGTCCAATTCAAATTTTAGTTCAAAGTTAGTTCAGCTTTTTTGAGGTCAAGTTCTGCTCTTTTAAGTCATCTTTTAAGTTTCAGCGCAGTTCAAATTCAGTTCGTAGTTCAGCTCTGGAATCAGCTCATATTTTTGGTTCATAGTTCATTTGAAATTTTTGTTCATAGTTCACTTCAATGTTCGGATCATAGTTCAATTTAATTAAGACTCAGTTGGCTCACTTTGTAGTTCAGTTCTTAATTTAGTTCATAGTCCATGTTTAGTTAGTTCTACTTCAGTTCATTGTTCATTTCATGGTCCAGTTCTGTTTTTAGTGAAAAATCTGTTAAAAGTTCAATTCATAGATCAGATTATAGTTTAGTTCGAATTTCAGTTTATAATCTAGTTAATTGTTCAACTCATAGTTAAGTGTTACTTCAGTTTAAGGTTTAGTTCATAATTCTAATAATATTTAAGTTTATGTTTCAATTGTTAAAACAGTTCATATCTCAGTTTATAGTGTATTTTTAATTCAGTTTTTATATCAATTAATAGTTTATTTTATAGTTTAATTCCAGTTCCGCTCTAGTTCAGTTCTAGTTCAGCTCTAGTTCAGTTCTAGTTCTATTCCAGTTCAGTTCTAAGTCAGTTTTAGGTCAGTTTCAGTTCAGTTCTAGTTCAATTCAAATTCAGTTCCAGTTCAGCTTTAGTTTATTTCTTTCAGTTCTTTTTCAGTTTACAGTTCAGTTCATAGTTCAGTTTATAGTTTCGTTCTAGTTCAGTTTTAGTTATAATTAAGATTTTCATATAAAATTCCAGTTTTCACCCAAAAATTAAAATTTTTACGAAAAATTAAGATTTTCCATTTTTCATTAAAAATTCAAATTTTGACTAACAATTTAATTTTTCACTTAAATACAAATTTTCACCAAAAATTTTCAATATTTCTCTGCCATTTCGCTTAGCAAATCATATGAATACACTTAACATTATATGAAATTGAAATTCGTCATTATTTCTTAATTGTTCTTATAATTTTATTAAAATCTTATTTCTAAAAATAATAATTGTAACTCTTTTTCCTCCGCTACCTTTCCCATCCTTCGACATATGAGTAATTTTGCTTCATAACATACTTTCGTTAGAACATAAAATAATAGAAGAGAAATGAAAAGAATAATAATAATAATCATTTTCCTATATAATGAAAAGTTTTTCTCGATTTCTTTCCCTTTTTTCCAATTTACAAAGTATTACAAAGAAGGAAAAACTTTGAAAATGTTCCCAAAGGGTTTATTTCGTTTTGTTTCGAATGATGATGGAGTTGGATGAATTTCTACGAAATAAATGAAAGAAAAATAAACTTTTAACACTTTGGATTTTTTTCCTATTATTTTTCTTCTCTGGTTTATGCTACAAATCAGTTTTGAGCTAAAAAAAAAAGAAAAAAATATGGAAGAAAAAAAAAACAAATCATATGTACAGATAATTACTATGGAATGGCAAATAAGTGGATAGAAGGATGAAGAATGGAAAAGAGCTCACAAATTTGTAACAATTAGCAGAACTGGAAAAGAGTGGAGTCTTTAAGGAAAAAGCAATCATAATTATATAAGACTGACTTTTTATCCGCATTAGTCATAAGATTTAAATATTATATAAATTGCAATATTTGTTAATAAATGACCTTTGACCTTTTTTAAAAAACAAATTCTCTAAAATTTTAAATCTTTCAACAACCGCCCTTTTAAGTTTTCATATCTTTGAATCACTGCATTATTTTTCTAATCACTTTCTGTATAAGTTTGAGTTTAGAAATCTAAATATTTACTGGAGTATTCGAAATGGGAATGAGAAATGGAAAACAAAACCAAAAACTCTGAAATAAAACTTAAAATGAAAAACAATCACTTTAAGGCAAATGAACAAAAGTAAGAGAGATACCGACCGAATTCATTGAAAGCGTTCAAATATGTTGCCAGGAATATCATTTCATTTCAGCAGCAACCCAACTAAATATATGAATGCGAGGAAAAAAGAGGGAAAATTATGGAAAGAAAACTAAAAGAAAAGTAATTTTCCTTTAATTTTTCTAACATAATACTTTTGTGGAAATTAGAAAAGTGGAAAGGCAACACATACACACTTATACGTATCCATATGAATTTGCCATAAACTCTCATTATTTGAAATGAAAAAGAGGATAATTTAGTAGTTTTGTAAAACAACAGCAATTTCTGTTTTGCACTGCATTAGAACTGAATTAGAATTACAACTAGAACTGAGCAAGAACTGAAGTAGAACTAGAACTGAACTAGAACTGGAACTGAACCAGAACTGGAACGGAACTAGAACTGAACTAAAACTGAACTAGAACTAAACTAGAACTGAACTAGAACTGAACTAAAACTAAACTAGAACTAAACTAGAACTGAACTAGAACTGAACTAAACTGATCTAGAACTGGAAGTAAACTAGAACTGAACTAGAAATGAACTTGGACTGAACTAGAACTGAACTAGAAACAAACTTGAACTAGAACTGGAACTAAACCAGAACTGGAACGGAACTAGAACTATTACTGAACTAAAACTGAACTAGAACTGAACTAAAACTGAACTAGAACTAAACTAGAACTGAACTAGAACTGAACTAAACTGAACTAGAACTAAACTAGAACTGAACTAGAAATGAACTTGAACTGAACTAGAAATAAACTTGAAGTAGAACTGGAACTATACCAGAACTGGAACGGAACTAGAACTATTACTGAACTAGAACTGAACTGAATTAGAACTGAACTGAACTAGAACTGAACAAGAAATGAACTTGAACTAATTTAGAACTGAACTAAAACTAATTCAAAATTGAACTTTAACGGAATTAGAATTGAACTAGAGCAGCATATTTCGAATGTGAAATTTATATTTACGTCTTAAATCCACAGACACAAGTGTTAAAAAATCTGTTTATTATGGAAAATTCCTGCATTCTTTCACTTATGATGGTGCACCTTGATCCCTATTAAATATTTTATTTAATTTTTTTTTACTTTAAATATTTTCAAATACCAACACGTTTTTAAAATAATTTTAAATCTTCAAAATTATTTGTTTTCTAAACATTCGACAAAAACTCAATTTTAAAATTTATTCTTTATGAACATTTTCACTCTCAATAAAAATTCCTTAAATAACATTTTTAATTTAATTTAAAGAAAAAGAAAAACATAATAAAAATTCAAAACGATTAAAGAAAATGCAACATTAAATTTAAAATATTTATTTTCCAAAAACCTAAAATAGAAAAATATTTTGAAAATTTAAAGACATAAAAATCCACCAGAAAAACTAAGAAAAACAAACCAATTTTTGGGGATAAACTAATAAAAACAACAACAACAATAACAACAACAAGTAATAAAACTGTCAATTCTTTGTCTTTGCAACAAAATTAATGAGAAACTAGTGATAAATTTTTATGATCTTTAGAAAAGGAAATTATTTTGTGATGTATGAAATGAAGTAGAGTATTAAAGTATTTGAAGGGAGAACATGCCGAATCATCAATACCCTCCAACACAAATGCATGTGAGTGTAAATAAATGTAATGTTTCGCATTATACACACTCACATATACACATCACAGGTGTATACTTTATGCAACAGAGAAACGCTATAATGAGTTATAATTTTGGTTATAACTTCTATTCTACTGAACCGATTTTGATAATGTTTTGAATATTACTGAAGTACATATAATTTGAAGTACATATAATGTTATTCTAATTTACCGATTTGTAATTTACAATTTTACGGAAGTTATTCCCTTGAACTTAGAGGTTGCCTCAGATGTCGTTCTATATCTTTTTATATACTCAACCGATTACTGATTTTAAACAGTAAACTTCTCAGGTTTATAACAAATACTCAGGCCAAATTTCATTGAGCCCTGGCAATTATTGTCGATCCTTCCATTAAACTTTGAACTTAGAGTTTGCCACAGATGTCGTTCTATATCTTTTAATATATTGAACCGATTGCTGGTTTTAAATAGGAACCTTCTCAGGACTATTAAAAATACTCTGTTAATTGATAATTTTGATTTGATGCAAGAATATATGTATACATGATGGGGTCTGAGATGATTCCATTTTAGCGTTACACACATAATGATAAAGTTATTATACCCTCTTCACCACTTGTAGCGGTGGTTGGTATAACAAGTACTAATAATATATTAGACACAACCGAATTTTAAATGCCCTTTACAGCATATGAAAAACATAGATTCACACTTTGACTTTTTACTCTGAATGTTAATGTTGTTTCAGATAAAGTTCTATAACTGAACCGATTTTGCCAGGTATAAATGGATAATTTCTAGAGACTTCAGCTAACAATCTGGTCAGATAGTTAGTTCGGATATAAGAGTGTCCTCAACTGAAAGCGAAATGGACAGATAGAAGAATGGTCGCATGGTTGGAAAGACGGACGGACGGACAGACGGACGAACGTACATAACTAAATCTTTTCAGATTTTGATTTGGTCTAAAATTATATATTTTATAGAGTGTTGCACATGTAGTGACAAAGTTGATATACCATCTTGCAACACTTGTAGCAATAGAGGGTTTAACAAACATTTTCTAATTTTAGCTAAAAAAAAAATTGATTATCAAAGTGCAACTGCGGGGAAAATGTGAGACTCATAAAATAAAGTGTTTGTTTATAAATTATAATTAATTAATTAATTAATTAATTAAGTATTCTCTCTCTAAAATATGTGTTTAAAATATGTATTAATATTATTATTTTCAATTAAATATAATTATTAAATTACTTCCACTACCACTACCACTACCACTACTATGTTGTATGTATGCATGTCTGTATGTTGCAAGTTGTTTAAGGCTAATTTTGTTGTTTTTCATATGCAAAATATAATAATTTTCTATAATTTAGTTTATTATTTTTAGTTTCCTGTTAAAAAACATTTTTACATTATTTGTCTCCATATATTATGACAACAACAACAACAGCAAAACAAAAAAAGAGTTTAAAATACAACAAAAAACAAATTGTTATGGTTAGTAAAAATGTTGTTGTTAATATTTTTTTTGTCTGACGGTCTTTGACAGTGACAATCATTTGGCTTAACAAAACATTTATAAATTCATAGCAAAAATACAAAAAAAAAATTGAAAAAAAAAAACTGAAAAAATGCTGAAAAAAATAACAACAAAATTATCATATTTATAATTTTAATTGTATAATTTGTTTAAAATTTAGTAAATAAACACACCTAGTTATAAATAACTACAGCAGCAACAGCAACAACAACTACAACAGAGAAAAATCAAACATGAATTATATAAGACAAAAACGAATCTTAAGTACCCTTCGCCACAATAAATCTGTTTACTTTTATTCGCCGATATCTATATTTTTATTTAACAAACTTTTAAAATTGAATCAAGTCAATTTTGAGGTTGTCTCAGATATCGGTCTATAAGTTTTTATGTTTATAGATCGATATCTACCACCTATAAGTTCTTTAGGTTTTTATGTTTATAGATCGATATCTTATCATTAACAAACTTTTAAAAATGCTTCACGTTAATTTTGAGGTTGTTCCAGATATCGGTCTATAACCTTTTATGTATTGTACTGATTCTGTTGGTTTTTGAAAGAAAAATGTCCACGACAGCAATCAACAAATACAACAAATTTTATGATACCTCTATCATTTAGTTTGGATAAGATTCAAATCTGTTATCTATTTGATCCAAAAATATTTATGGTTTCATGATTCCTTCCTTGAATTACGGAACAGAGGTTTTTTAAAATACTATTCTTGGTCCTTCGAACATAATACTTTTGGGAGAAAAGGTGTTGCCTTTTTATTTAGAAAACCTTGTGACAATTTTTGCAAACGAATTCGCTATATTTTAATCACCCAAAGAAGTTCCAATATGTCCTCTTTAAATAACCATTAATGGTCCTTCGTACTTGATATTGGCGGTGAAAAAGCTTCCCTTAGAGAGAACAAAACATTGGGGTAATTACAAAAATTGAGATCACTTTTTAACTTAAATAAACTTAATTATGACTATTTTTCAATTTCCTTTTCACGTTGGCACTTCGTTTTCTTTTCAAATTCCATACAACGGTGCTTTTTGCTGTATAATATTGACAGTTAAGAAATATAACATGACTTAAGAAAGAAAATATGACTTCTGGATGACCTCTAATCTCTCACTTAAAAAATATTACAATTTGTATGGTTTCCAAAGTTTCTTAAGGATCATAAGACAGTATTTTTTTAATATTTGGGAACTTATTTCCATAATAAATAAATTTCTTCGGTTCGCAATCCCAAACTCACTATTGTCAATTTTATAATATTGACTAATTTATGTATGTAATGTAATACAATCCGGTGCGCAGAACCAAAAATCTTTATTATTTTTTTTAATTCTCTAATACTTTTTAATAAAATTTTACCATTTGCAAATTTAATCCGGTTCGCAGGACCATTAAATGTTGAATATTTTATTATTTTTTTAAATTGCCTAAATAGGACTTTAAGATCACTAATTCATTACTAAATCTCTCGTCAATAGCAGTCAAAAAGTTGAAATTTATAATCGTTTCATTCAACTTTTTGTTGGTTTAAATTTTTAAACTTATAGTCCTTTCAAAGGCTTTTTTTCTTATATTTTTCTAAGTAATTTATCTTATTTGTTTTCTTACTTTCTTTAACAATGTATTTGTATAATTATGTATTTTTGTATAATTTGATCCTTCGATTTGGATTATTTAAAATAAGTTATTTTCACATTAAATAATTAATCCAGTTCGCAGGACCATTAAACTTTAAGTTTTCTCAACTTTACGCTTTTAGCATAATTAGCATTATGCTAAAGTAATGTCTACTTTGATATTAAAAGAAATCTGGTTCTTAGAACTATAAAATCTCAAAAATTGCCTTTAACTATCTTATCCAAATCTGACCTTCAAATTAGCTTGATGTTTTGATTTTTTCAAAATCGCTTATTAAAATATTAAAGAAGTTCATAGAACAAAAAATCCCATATTCCATTAAATCTCTCGTTTAAATTTGACCACAATTTGGTCCTTCGAACGAATATCATCCAGTTCACAGGACTAAAAACTTGCAGAAACTTTTAACTCTCTCATTAAAAATATGACCATAATTTAGTCCTTCTTTTTGGTATTTGTTTTTTCTTTGTAAATTGCTGCTTCTATTCGGATTATTTCGAAAATTAATTAAACAGTTTGTAGGATTATAAAGTCCCCAATATTGTTCTTAAATTCCTTATCCAAATCTGACCTTAATTTGATTGCAGGACCAAGTATAAGACTTTTTTAAATATTTTATAATTTGCAATTTCGATTTGGATTATTCATTTATTATATTATTTAACAAATTTATCCAGTTTGCAGTACCTTAAAAATCCCAAAGTCAATATTCCAATTTTTTATTTAGTAAAATTCCACATGTTTTTAACATGCTTCTCTATATTAACACCTTAAGCGACAAACTCTTCGCCTAAACTATTTTATAAATAATCCATAGCGGATCTGAAAAATTAACTAACAAAAGTTTCCATTTTTTAAGTTTTCCGTTCTTTTTTTTTGTTGTTTCATTCTTGGTTGTTTAATAAACTCATTTAGTATGCGTATATGAGGACTGTAATTACCATGTTGCCAATGTTTTTCTACTAAAATAACATAAAAGAAAAAACGACAACAACAACAACAACAACTTACAACAAAAATAAAAAAGAATAATATTATAATAAAATGAAAAACTTTTTTATATGCTAATTTAAGACAAAAAAAAGAAAACGAAACGAATTTTATACAAAAGAAACATAAAATGACAGAAAAACTTCAACAAACGACAACATGAACAACATTTAAATACATAAAGACAACAAACTGTATAAGACCCAAAGACGGACGGACGGTTGGATGGATGGACGGATGGATGGATGGATAGATGAACATATAGATACAATTGCAGATAAACAGATGCATGGTTGGAAATAAGGGATAGATTGTATGGACAGACTTAGAAATAGACATGTTAGTCAGGTTAAAACTAAACTAAACACACTGACAGTCATTTAGTCATTCAGTCAGTCAGTTGGTTGGTTGGTTGGTTTGTCTTTGTGTGTTTCTCAGTCACATACAAAAGAAGTTAACAACATTTTTAACATTTAAATTGTTTGTCTGTTCAAACAACCAACAAGAACACATCAAATAAAAATACCAAGCAACAACAACAACAAGAACATCAACAACAAGAATATCAACAACAACAACAATGTCTCAACTTGCATTTAACAATCATCATTATTATCATCATTGAACATGATTATTGTCATTTTTGTTGTCTTTAGTTGTTGTCACAGGAAAAAACTTCATATAACTATTTTAGTAGTTGAGTATATCATCCATCCATCAATCCATCCATCATTCCATCCATCAATCCTTCCTTTTATTTGATGGCAGTTAGGAAAATAGTTTCTTAAAGTAGTAGTTTATGAAGAGAATTTCGAGAATTTTTGGTCTTAAATTCCTACAAAAAATTCAGAAAATAAATGTCCTTAACTTGTCTTTAAATTACTTAAAATTTGGCTTTTGGTCTTTCGGACTGGATCTTTTCTTGAAAAGTTTTTCAAACTGTTTGGACTTTAATTTTTTTGAAATAAATTGGCAAATGATGGATGGATGTTTTATGTGGTCAAACTTCGGTAATTTGACTGATTGTTGGGTGATTTTTTTCACTTATTTTTGTTTAAATTTCCGTTACTTCAAATAGTGAGCTTTATTGGTCCTTCGGACCAAAGAGCTTTAACTGGACTGTCTTAAGTTTAGCAAACGATTTTTTCAAATTTCCTTTCCATTTGTATTTCTGTTTTCGGTTCACCCAACAGTATGTTTTTTAAATTTTATATTTCGTTAGATTTTATTTGCTTGACTTATGGTCTTTCCAACAGGGGTTTCTCTTTCAATGCTCTCTTAAAATAAGAATTTTAATTCATCTGATTTTCGGGCTGAATTTATTTCATCATTTTGCTTCAAATTTTATATTAGAATACTTATTCGACAGATAACATTTGGTTTCGGTTTTGGTCCTTCCAACAGGATTTTTCCTTCAATTTTCCCTTGAGAAGTAAATTTTTATTCTGAAGTTTTCTTTATTTGTTTGTGTATTATTTTTCTTCAGTTTTTATTTCGCTTATTTTAGATTCATTTTTCGGTCCTTCCAACCAACTTTTCATTACATTCAATTTGTTAGCCTTTTGGTCCTTCCAACAGGATTTAATCAATTTTTTTCTATTGCCTTCTTAAAAAGTTTCAATTCTTTGACTTCAGTTTATTTTAAAGTCCTAAATTACATTCTTGTTTTCATTACCAAGAGATTGATTTCTAGGACTTTTGAAGCGGATTTTAAAACATTTTTTCTTAAATTTAAGAAGAAAAAAAGTATTTTCATTTCATAAAATCATTTTATAAATTTATTTTTAATCTTATTATAAGTTTTTGATTGTGAGTCGCTAACAGATTTATTAAGATCCGACTTTAAAAATAATTAAAGAAATAAAAAATAAGCGTTTTACTGTGGTCCTACGAATCGGATTCTATTCACTTAAATCTGAAGATATTTTTAATACTTTACTGTTTTGAAATACTTAGCGAAGTGGAATTTTTGACTCGCTATTTCAATACTTTTATATACATAATAAATACAAGATAATTACATAATGAATCTTACTTAAATTATCTAGTTCGAAGGACTTAGAAAGTTTTCATAACTTATTGACTTGTTTCTATTAAAACTTTTGACAATTTGTACAATTTTTATTGTTAATAGAAAACTTTGTTTTTAAGAACAAAATAACAGTTACAGTTTTTTAAGGTCCTACGAAGTGGATTTTAAATCTAATAATTTTTTCATCTTACTTAAGTATCCGTTTCGCAGGACCAAGAAAATTAACATATTTTAAGTAACATTTTGACGATATCGAAGATCTTTATTATTTATAATAGAGGAAAACAAAACCAAGAAGGTTTACTTAAATTATCCGGTTGGACGGACCAGGGAATTTACTTATTTTACTGGCTTTATTTGTTAAAACCTTCAATTCTTAATAGAAGAAAATCTTTATTAATTTAAAATATATAAATATTTCAAAAACTGCTTTGATAAAATTCCTTAAAAATAAGCGTTTTGCTAAGGTCCTACGAGCTGGATCTAAAATCGAATAATACTTTCTTTAAATAAGAACAAAGTTTTAGAGATACTTTCATATTATTTTGAATTTAGAATTCAATCCCGATAATTTTAATCTTAATCTTACTTAAGGCATACGATTCGAAGGACCAAGATCTAATCTTTTTAACTTGTCAACCTTAACATTCCCAAAGACCTTTTGCATTTTGACTAGAGGAAAATAAAATCTTCATTAAAAATAATAACTAAAGAAAATGTCTGCTTTTTTTCTGCCTCCATTTTTTTGTTTGCTTCATTTTGCATGTGTGTGTGTATGTTTAATATCCTGTTTAACATTTTTAATGATCAATTTGTACGGGATGATATTTCTATTAGTAAAAGGAAAACATATCGCAAGACATGATGTGACACATTATGAACAACTTTGCAAACCATTGCAAAATTGCAGCAACAACAACTCCAACAATCAACTACAAAAATATGGTAAATATGGAATAGTTGGTGGAAAACATGCAGCATAAATGCGATATTATAATGATGATGATGATGATGTGACTGAATATGTATGCAGTATGTGTGTGTTGGTTGTATGAATGTTTGGCTTATTATCATATGGAAAATCATGTTTAAAATTGCATAAAGTCAATAGGAGAGAAAATATATGTATTGAGGAACGTGTTTGTGTTAACTCGCCTAATGATGACATTCAAATCGTGGTGACTGTCATGACGACCGTGTCGTAGATTTGGTTGGTTGAATAGTTAAATATATTTGTTTGCTTAGTTATGTATGATGGTGGTGTGATGTGGATTATAATGATGGCGGTGTTGGTGTTGGTGGTGGTAATGATGGTGGCAGTATTAGTGTAGTTTTCTAATAATTTGCTTAACATGCTTATCAATTATTATTATTTTCATATTTTCTCTCTCTCTCTCTCTTTGTTTTCAATTTAATTCATACTGCTGGCTGCAGTATGAAAATGTCTCTTCTACTGCAGAAACGTGATTTTCATTTTTAATGAGCTTAAATATTTGCATATTATTTGGGTTATGATGTGCATAAAATCCATAACATTAATTTCTATTTAAACAAAATATCGAAAAAGAAGCTTAAAATATCTGCAAAATATATTTACTTTTTTAATAAACCAGCTAATTTTCAATTAAATATATACTGCAGTATTAAAAATTTGTTATCATTATTATTATTATTATTATTATTATTATTATTATTATTATTATTATTATTATTATTATTTTTTGAAATTATTAAAATTAAATTTTATTATTAAAGAAATTTTCAAAATTCCCAAAAATTGAAATCTTCTTCAAATCAGTTTATCTCCATTTTTAATTCTTTTTCCAAACTTTTTCTATTTTTAGCTCAATATCAATCACCGCGTATAATTGAACATCCAACGGATTTAGTGGTTAAAAAGAATGAACCTGCCACATTGAATTGTAAAGTTGAGGGTAAACCCGAACCGACGATTGAATGGTTTAAGGTGAGTTTTTTTTTGTTTTGTTTTTCCTTTTTTTGGGATTTTCTATTTTTCTCAACAAACTTTTCCCAAATGAAATTGTTTTAGGTTTTCTTAGGGGGGAGGGAAAGGGGACGAAGAAACTGAAAATTTAAATTGAAACTCAAATATAAAGTTGGAGGTTTTAATTTGGCAAAATAGAACAAGAAAATACACTTTGTGATTGAAAATAGTTAAAGTTCAAATTAACTTTTTTTTAAATCCAAACCCTTCAGCTCCAGTTCAGTTCTAGTTTAGTTCTAATTCAGTTCTAGTTTAGTTCTAGTTTAGTTCTAGTTCTGTTCAAGTTCTAGTTCAGTTCTAGTTCAGCTCTAGTTCAGTTCTAATTCAATTCTAGTTTAGTTCTAGTTCAGCTCTAATTCAGTTTTAGTTCAGTTCTAATTCAGTTCTAGTTCAGTTCTATTTCAGTTCTAGTTCAGCTCTATTTCAGTTCTAGTTTAGTTCTAGTTCTGTTCTCGTTCTAGTTCATCTCTAGTTTAGTTCTAGTTCAGCTCTAGTTTAGTTCTAGTTCAGCTCTAATTCAGTTCTAGTTCAGTTCTAATTCAATTCTAGTTTAGTTCTAGTTCAGCTCTAATTCAGTTCTATTTTGGTTCTAGTTTAGTTCTAGTTCAGCTCTAATTCAGTTCTATTTTGGTTCTAGTTTAGTTCTAGTTCAGTTCTAAATCAGTTCTAGTTCAGCTCTAATTCAGTTCTAGTTCAGTTCTAATTCAGTTCTGGTTCAGATCTAATTCAGTTCTAGTTCAGTTCTAATTCAATTCTAGTTTAGTTCTAGTTCAGCTCTAGTTCAGTTCTAGTTCAGCTCTAGTTCAGTTCAATTTCAGTTCTAGTTCAGTTCTATTTTAGTTCTAGTTCTGTTATAGTTCTAGTTCAGTTCTAATTCAATTCTAGTTTAGTTCTAGTTCAGCTCTAGATCAGTTCTATTTCAGTTCTAGTTCTGCTATAGTTCTAGTTCAATTCTATTTCAGTTCTAGTTCAATTCTATTTCAGTTCCAGTTCTGGTTCAGTTCTAGTTCAGTTCTAGTTTAGGTTCAATTGGATCTTAATCAGATAGTTGTTCAGGTTATTGTTGTCTTTCAGATTCAGATTCTCATTTATATTGTTGTCAAGATTTTTGCTAAGATTTTAGATGAAATTCTAGTTCAGATTCTTGTTCTGGATCTCTTTAAGATTCCTATTTAGACTTGTACAGATTCTAGTTCAGATTTCAGCTCAGATTGTTGTCCAGGTTATCGTTCAGATTCTAATTAAGATTCAGATTTTAATTTCAATGTTAGTTCCAGTTCCGATCTTGCTTCAGATTCCCATTCAGGTTCAATTTCAAATTTTTATTTAGATTTTTTAGATACTATTTCTGAGTCTAGTTCTGATGCTAAATCAGATTGTAGTTGTTCTACAAAATATAATGTCGTATCCGTTATTTTTTTCCCAGAAATTCATTAAATACGAAATGCAATCCGGTGTGTAGGACCTAATATTTAAATTTATACAAATAAGTAACATTTTATCTGTTACCGACTGTATTTATTTAAAAGCAAAAAACCCAATAAAAAATGAAAAAAAAAAATAGAAGAATTTACTTTACTGCCAAAATATACAAAATTTATTGAACTAAACACAATTTATAGCTTAATTTATAGAAAAACACTTAAATTTCTTTATTTCTTTCTAAAATGAAAGAAATTAGAAAAAAAACACTAGAAAGTAAATTGAAAAATAAAACGAAATAAATAAACATGGAAAAATCTTAAAACATATAAAAATACATAAATTTTATTTGAATTTCTCTCCTTTTCTCTGTATCTCCATTTCATAGGATGGTGAGCCGGTGAATACGAATGATAAAAAATCTCATCGTGTTTTATTCAAAGATGGTGCCCTGTTCTTTTATCGCACCATGCAGAGTAAAAAGGAACAAGACAGCGGTGTCTATTGGTGTGTGGCCAAAAATCATGTTGGGAAAGCTGTAAGCAGACATGCCACATTGCAAATTGCGGGTAAGTGAAAAAAAACATTAAAAAATACTAAATGTCGGGAAGAAGAAGAAGAAGAAGAAGTATATCACCAACTTAGAAGTGGCCATAAAAATAAAGTGTAAGAAAAATGGTATTTAACACATTAACAAGTGTTGGCGCAAAATTAACACTTATTAAAAAAGAAAAGAGCCCGTAATGGCGCACAGTTAGTGACAAAAACGCAATATTACAAATGTTTGCATGCAAATTTAATGTTTGTTTTCTTTTCTTGTATCGAAATGGGAAAATGGCCATAAATCTATCATAAATCGACTATTTGTTCACTAAACATCAATTGACGATTTTTCAACATGTCAAAAAAAGAAAGAAAAAAAACAGAAACAGAAAACGTTGCCTTTTTGTTTCTTGTCATTGCGTTTTTGCTTCATTTTGGAAGCATTTCATTTCATTTAGCGCTTCATTTGAAAAAATTTATTTTAACACGGTTTTTAGTTTAAATAAATTTTTTCTTCTTCTTCTTCTATTTTTATTGGCATAAAATTTCCCATATTTCAAGTTTTTTTTTTTTTGTTTTCCTCTTTTTTGTGTTTTTGGTGTTAGAATTTTGTATTACATGTGTTGAGAGTTGTTGATATTCTTTAGGGAGTTGACAACTTGAATATACAAGTTTTTCATCATGTTGTCTAAGAGTGAATTTTGTGTTTTTTTTCTTCAAATAGGGGCCATATTGCTAGAGGGGGCCTGAATAAGGAAGTGTCTTTTTGGGGTTATTTATTATGGTTTATTTAAATTTTATGCTTTTAAATAAGTCAAATTTGGAAAAAGTGTGACAAATAATTTTAGAAGTTAAGGAGACTTTGGATTTAGGAAATAAACTGTTATTTCCCCCAACAAAAAATGACTTTTTGGGGAAATTTCAATTTTAATTAAAATTTAGAATAATTGGATAATTTAAAATTTCATTAAAATTTTAACTTTTAAAAAAATTACAACTTTTGGTGAATTTTTCAAATTCAGTAAAATTTTGACTTTTAAAAAATTTTTAAAATTTTTTAAAATTTTCAAAATTTAATATTTTTAAAATTTTCAAAATTTAAAATTTTTTTGAAAATTTCAAAACATTTTGAATTTTAGTGAAATTTTTATCATTACTGAAAATTTAATTAAAAAAATGAATTTTAGGAAAAATATCGAAATTTCACTGGTATAATTTTCAGTAAAAATTTCAAATTTAACAAAAATATTTATTTTAAATCAAATTGTTTAAATTTTTATTTTATTTTAATTTAAACAAATAATTTTTATGAAAAATTTAAAAAAAGTTTAAAATTTAATGAAAATTGCAAATTTTATTAATATTTTGAATTTTAGTAAAAATTTTAAATATTATTGAAAATTTCAAATTTTTTAAGTCAAAATTTTGGTAAAAATTATAAATTTTGCCTAAAATTTCAAATGTTCGTGTAGATTTCAATTGTTAGTAAAAATTTTTAGATTTTTTAGATTTGGATTTTATTAAAAATTTAAAATTCTAATAAAACCTTAACTTTATTGAAAATTTAAAATTTGGAAAAAATTAAAAATGAATTTTTAGTGAAAATTTGAATTTTTAGTGAAAATTTGAATTTTTAGTGAAAATTTGAATTTTTAGTGAAAATTTTTAGTGAAATTGAATTTTAGTGAAAATTTGAATTTTTAGTGAAAATTTGAATTTTTAGTGAAAATTTGAATTTTTAGTGAAAATTTGAATTTTTAGTGAAAATTTAAATTTTTAGTGAAAATTTGAATTTTTAGTGAAAATTTAAATTTTTAGTGAAAATTTGAATTTTTAGTGAAAATTTGAATTTTTAGTGAAAATTTGAATTTTTAGTGAAAATTTGAATTTTTAGTGAAAATTTGAATTTTTAGTGAAAATTTGAATTTTTAGTGAAAATTTGAATTTTTAGTGAAAATTTGAATTTTTAGTGAAAATTTGAATTTTTAGTGAAAATTTGAATTTTTTGTGAAAATTTAAATTTTTTGTGAAAATTTGAATTTTTTGTGAAAATTTGAATTTTTTGTGAAAATTTGAATTTTTTGTGAAAATTTGAATTTTTTGTGAAAATTTGAATTTTTTGTGAAAATTTGAATTTTTTGTGAAAATTTGAATTTTTTGTGAAAATTTGAATTTTTTGTGAAAATTTGAATTTTTGTGAAAATTTGAATTTTTGTGAAAATTTGAATTTTTAGTGAAAATTTGAATTTTTTGTGAAAATTTGAATTTTTAGTGAAATTTCGAATTTTTAGTGAAAATTTGAATTTTTAGTGAAAATGTGAATTATTAGTGAAAATTTGAATTTTTAGTGAAAATTTGAATTTTTAGTGAAAATTTGAATTTTTAGTGAAAATTTGAATTTTTAGTGAAAATTTGAATTTTTAGTAAAAATTTGAAATTTTAGTAAAAATTAATGTTCCTAAGACTTTATTTAATACCAATATCGTGGTGTCTATTTTCCACATTTATTTTATAAAGCTTTTAAAAAATCTCATGTTTCTAAAAGCTTTTAAATCGTTTTAATGAGAAATCTTATCAGATGAGAAAATTTGAAAATTCGCTTTTTCTGAGGCTGTTGGCTCCTTGTGGAATCAAGGAGAACTTTTTTCCCATTTCTCCCTGTTTTTCCTTTTAAATATTTAATCTTACAATAATCTTTAATTCACTTAACACTTTATTTTAAGCCAAAAGTTTCTAAGTTTGTAAACTATTTTTTTTCAAAAACTCCCAAAAAAAAACTGTTGCAATTTTTTGGTCATAAATTTAAAAAACAATAAGAAAGAAAACTTCCTTGGAAGTTTGTTGCATTTTTGCAATTGCATTGTTTTCACCCCAAACAATTGAATTGTTTTGCAGAAAAAAAAGAAATATTTATGGCAAAAAAACTTTAAATGTCAATATAAATTATTAAAGTGTTTTTACAAAATGTATAAATAATAAAAGTCAAAAAACATAAATTATAAGCAAAAACGAAAGAAAATAAAACAGTTTCTTTTGAAAATTTTCCTTAAATTCAGTTATAAGGAAAAATTTCAGTGGAAAATGGTTGAGGAAAAATTTTTATACATTAAATAAATACTTTGAGACTTATTTAAAAACTATTGATAATATAGATAGTTTAGTCTCATTTTACGAGAGTCGATAAATGAAATTTTTATCTCATGCATAAATAGAGTGACCACGATCAGTTGATTCCTTTTGCGGACACTCCTCCATTATCGTTTTTATTGAGCATTCTCTCACTTTGTTCGAACAGTTATTCCATTCCAGTTTCAAATCTACCAAATTTTGGCACTTGAAATGTGCTCTTCAATTCTTTTTTAACGAGACCTCAATATTTCTTCACTGATCTTTGTTCCGGGCAGTTTGTCTCTTTATGCAACAGCAAATCGCTTACAATACCAAGAAATTTTTAGAAATTTTTGACCGCTTTTGGGTCTCAAACTTTTCTTTTATATTCTCTCAAGCATAATCAACATAGAATGTTTATCCATGAAATTGCGAAAACTGTGCCAGAACATACATATCGTCCGTCATCAAAGAATATGCGACAAGAATATCTTTTTAGAAAACTAGACTTCAATGTACTTTTTTTGGCCTCAGCATTGTTAATGTCAGGAGCTTTTTATACCAAATAGTCATAGGACTGAGCTAATCGGGCTGCTTTCCTAGTGGATGTGTTGGTACCATATGGACCATTCCTTCTACCTGAATCAGGTTTTCTACCAACGGACAAGATCTTCCGGTACAGTTTAGTAACATTGGAAATAGTCCATAGAATGCTTGCCGAATTCTTAATAGGGCCAAGTTGGGTTTTTTCGAAAATATTTAATAATTTTGGTAGACACTGCTTTCTGATCACTGATTTTAATCAGATTAACAATATATTTGTTTGGCATTAGACGTAATAACTGACACGAATGATATTGTGGTATGATTTTTTAGATATCAGTTCTTATTAGCGTTAAGAAGACATCATCACCTTGCATCAAATCAAAGTCTGAGCCGATTCCGATGTCCGTCTGTCAGATCGTCTGTTTGCCTGTCTGTTGTTGTCATGCTCACAACCACAATATTTGCAGATGTCAATGAAATTTGAATTTAGTATTTATTTATTTATTTATTGCATTAAGATGCTGCAAAATCGGTTCAGTTAATAAAGAGTGACCCCTACTTTAAGCGAAGAACTATCGGAATATAAAGGTTAATGTACCTCATCCCCGTATTTTTCGAAATCGGTTCAGTAAGAAAAATTTAGCTCAAAATATAAATAATTTGATGACTCCTTTAGTGTTCTTGTGTTTATATATTGTCTGTTGTATTGTAAGTGTTTATGTATGTGTGTGTATGTTTAGATCACATGCATTTGTGGTGGAGGTTATTGAAATTTCGGCATAACCAACTAAAGTATTCTTTCTTGATTATATCAAAAAAATATTAGAATTATTTTAAATATTTAAGAGTTTTGAAGATTTTAGAACTTTAATTTAATTTCTAATTTCCTGTCTTAACCTTCAAAACATTTTCACTTAAAAAGTAATTATTTATCAACTTCTTTCAAAACCCTCCAAAATTCTTTAACCAACGGAAATAATAAATTGTTGATACTTAATCACACCCCTGTTACAACTAAAACTCTCAAATGCCCTCCAAACAAACTTTATTAAAAAAAGACTTTAATTCTTCTTGAAAAAATGTAAATAAATTCTACAAATAACAACTAAATCGAAAAGAAAAAAAGTCCAACAAATACAACAAACTAAAATTTAACAACAATTTTAAGCAGAAAAAATTCTTATCAAACAAAATATAAAAACGACCGCCCGCAGTGTTATCAATCAGCACAGAGAGGAATGGAGAGGAGTGAGAAAAATAAAATCATAACATCAAGATCTATAACCCCAGAAGATGTTCACGCTTTATAATTTCTTTTTTCTATTTTAAATACAAAAAAAAATATATTTTTCATTCTCTTTCGATTTAACACAACAAAAAATCAAAAAACAAAAAAAAAAAATTATATAAATAGAATAAGAAAACAAGTAAAGGATACTATATTCGGCTATGCCGAATCTTCAATACCCTCCATCACAACCACATGTGAAGTGTAAATGTTATGCTTTGTACTAACACACTCAAAAACTTATACAACGTATACAAGGAACACAGGAACACTTAATGAGTCATAAAATCTGTTATATTTTTAACTATAACTTTTTCTACTGAACCGATTAGTTTTTGGAGTGGTAATGAAGTACAAATATCTTAATCTTAATGCAAACTTCATTTTAATTTGTCGATTTATAAATGACAATTTAACGAAAGTTCTTCACTTGAGTTAGGAGGTTGCCTCAGATATCGGTATATATTTATTAATGTATTTAACTGATTCTGCTGGTTTTAAATAGGAAACTTCTCAGGATTATAACAGACACTCAGGCCAAATTTCACTGAGCTGTGTCGATTATTGTGGATGTGAGCGTGCCTACACCAGACAAACAGACGGACATTGCTAAATCGACTTAGATTTTGATCTGATGGAATAATATTTAATACATTTTGGGTTGATTCCTTCTTACGCGTTACACACGAAATGACAAACTTCTTCACCATGTGTGTAGTGCTGTAGTGTATAAAAATAACAAAAACTCTAAAGTGCAACATTTAAACACTACAACAGTGTGATCCTACACGTAGAAAAATAAACATTAATAAAATGCACTTTAATTCGGTCTGAAAAAAAAACAATAATAAAAACTAAAAACTCTTGCTAAACATAGAACTCAAGCAAAATAGGCAGCGACTCTGGAGATACACAAATTGTAAGGGAGATGGACGGTTGGACAGACATTGAAATAGACAAATAAATGGTTCTAGAATAAGGGACATATGATACTCTTATTCTAGTTTTTTACTAGAATCTTATACTAATAATAATCAGTAACACCATCATCATATGCTTAATCAATATTACTAGTTGATGATCATTATCTTTGAAAATGTCTTTGCTGAAAATTATATAATATTGGGTGGGGGAAAAATTATAATTCGTGAGGTTTTTTAAAAATTTTGTAAATTCTCATATGAAAAAAATTGAAATAATGTTTTCGATTTCACTAAAACATTGTGAAACGGGTGACTTTAAATTTAGGGATTGGATTTTATTGTTGAACGGTGGCTGCTCCTTTGGGTCCCAAAGTTGAACACTTTGGCTCATCAAAATGTTTAAAACGAATCAAATTCCATAAATCTGAATTGATTTAATAGAATGTGATGTTCTATAAAAACTTTGCCACATGGGTAGATTATCTCTCACAGTTTAAGAGTTATTTAGCAACAAATTTAAATTTTACTTTTTAACCGACTTTGGCGAATTGAACTTATATCAAAATTAGACCCTAAAATTGATTTTTCAAAATGTATTAAAACTCCTTTTGGGTTATAAAGGAAATGTTCTTGAATAATCTGTACCATATCTATATTCCTCTGAAAGACTACGTAATAAGTTTTTAAATAATGCAAAAATGCTTCAAAACCTTAACCAAAGATTCCCAAAATTGAACATATTTATTTTATAACACTGCAATTTCGGCTTAAATTTTTCAAATTTAAAAAAAAGTAAAGTTTTTTACACAGCTTAATGTGTTCCAAAATTTTAGTTAACATATATCCCGATATTGGTTGTAGTGACATAGCAAAAAAGTAAAAAGAAGATGTGGGCATTTCGACTATTGAAAAAGATATTTAAAAGGCACAAATTCACTAGTTATATGAAGTGGATTTATGACTAAAAGTTCAAGACTAAAAAGTCATACGTAATGCCCATTTAAGCAGCAAACTGAACACCGAAACCAAATATCCAATACGCCAAGTAAGTCTAATGTATTTAATGGAATCTGAAAAGTGTTTTATATTGCAAATTGTTGAAATTGTGCTAGACCATTAGAGGTTACCTGCATCTAATACCATTACAAAAACGTTTATTCTACGAAACACGACGTCTTAATCTTCCATCAACACAATACTCGAATTTTGTGCCAGCATTTCAACCAAGACCTTGTCTTCTATTACTTCAAAACAGTGTATCCGAAATTGGCTTTATTCATTAGTCGATCTTTGGTTTACAAAAAAATAGAAATAGAAATTACACTAAATAAACTAGAGTTATCGGTTCAGATATTTTTCTAAATAGACCTTGAAATTAAATTATAAAGCTTTCTGAAAATGTAAAAATTGATGAGATTCTAAACTGGATTTCGAACTAAAACTTGAGTCAAAACATGAATTGAAGAGAAATCTGAATGAGAACATGAATAAAAAAAGAATCTGAAACTTAAGAATCTGATCGAAAACTTGAACAAAAATCAGAACTGCAAACGGATTGAGAATTCTTAAAGAATCTGAACGAAAAACCTGAACAAGAATCTGAATTTATATCTGAACAACGATATTAAAATATAAAAATTTTAAAAGGACCTCATTTTCTGTTTGTATCCTGGAATTATATTATAAGATTTTAGCTTATTTTATTAATACTTATTTTATAAAATTTTTGAAATATCGAAAAGCCATTCAAACTTGAAAATCGTTGCAAATAGAATTTTCACCCGAAATAATTGGAAATGGTGATTTTATCTGTGAAATGTTTCTTCAAATTCTTTCAAAAACTTAGTTTGTTGGAAACATTAAAACTTTAGTAAAAATGCAATAGGAAAATATTTGATTGACCTTTGACCTTTCGGTTATTTTAATACTATTAAAGACTTTGATTCAAAAATTTCCATTTGATATTTAGTCCTTAATAAATTCATTTACTCTATAATTTTTATACTTTTTACCTAATCTCCTTTCGAATTTTACTTTTTCTCCACCCCAACACTTGACAGCCTTTAAGGAAGTACTCAACATAAAAACGTATCATAAATTTGTTGACAGCCCTTTTTCATCTTTTTCTTTTTTACTTTAACATATTTTTTAATGAATTTTTTCTCAGCTCATTCGTACAGATTTTTTAGTCGTTAAAGTGCAACATAAAGAAAAGAAACTATAATTTTTTAATATGTAGTTGTTGTTGTTTATTTTTTCATTTTTCAGCATCTTGTTGTGCTAATTTTTAAAATAATATTTTTCTTTTATAGTTTGACATACATGTTTGTTGCAACTTTTTATTAACTTAAAGTTGAGTTGGAAAAAGACATGAAATAATGAAAATAAGGAAAAATAAAAATATAATTTTTGATGAATTTTTTTATGAGTGAGAGAGTGATAGCATGTGTCATTAACACATGTTTTTATTGAAAGCGCACCAAAATGATGATGAATTATGTGTTACTGGGAATGTATAAAATAATGTATATGTTAATTTCTCCTTCAAGTTATAGAGTGAGAATTTAAGATTTTAAGTTTAAAGAATAAATGTCGGTAGTAAGACAAAGGCAATAACGCAAACATTTTGAAAGAGTTAATACGGGGCAACAGTTATTTTTATAAAACCTTTTTAAAATAACTCTGGACCATAAAATAGATTTTAAATAAAAGCTGAGTGTTAAGAAATCTATTTATATAAATGAGTCTGTTTGTTTGTTGGTCTGATTGTTTATTTGTTTGTTTGTAACTTATAAATACCTTAACAACTGGACCGATTTAGCTGAAACCAAATGATCCCTATATACCAGAAAGTAACATTGGCTATAAAATATTTCAATAGGACTAAGGAGAGAGGTACCGTTCACACAAAGCAAATATTGATTATTGAATATCTGAAGATTCATCGAGAATCGTAAAATTTGGTCCCAATAATTTTTTCAAGGAACTGTTTTATAAGACAAAATATGGGGCGGATAGAATCAGGGGGAGTGGTGTCCTCAATAAAAAGAAAATGTTCGTTATCGAATATCTAAAGAACTATAACAGAAAAAGTTCTCAAATTCAACACACTTTCTCAAGAATTTCTTTTTACTGATCAAAATATAGGACGGGATGGATCTAGGGGAAAGGTAGTCCCATACAAAATAAATATTAATTATCGTATATCTAAAAAACTGTAAAAGTGGGAGTATTCAAATTGGTTACAATTACTTTCTCAAGGATCTCTTTTAATGGCCAAAATGTAGGACGGATAGGACCAGGGGAGGAAATCACCCCATAATGTGCAAATAATGATTATCACATATCTAAGGAGCTGCAGCAGCGAGAGTCTCAAATTTGGTCCCACTCATTTTCACAAGGAACTATTTTAGTGGACAAAATATAGAACCAATAGGACCAAAAGAAGGTATACCCCCATACAAAAGAAACAATGATTAGCGAATATCTAAACAACTATAACAGCGAAAATTCTAGAATTTGATTCCAAATAGTTTTACTGGCCAAAATGTAGTACGGTTAGGATTAAGGGAAGATGTGGCTCCCATGCAATGTAAATATTAAATAAAATTTCAGAACGGACAGGGCCAGGGGCATTTGGCATAATGAAAATTGCATTAATTTTTTTAAAAGCCGTTGTGATTTGTGAAATTTCTTTCGATATATTGGACTGAGGAGAATGTTTGTGCAGCAAAGCGCAACGGGTAAAAGGTAGTATACTATAAAATAATAAAGTACTTTCTTAGAAATATTTTTAGTGCGCCATAAATTAGGCAATAGTTTTATATTTCTATTAAAACCTAAAGTAGTCAATTGTTTATAAAAATTTTAAAATAGAAAAATATATTTCCCATATAATTTTTTCATTAAAAATGTATTTTTATTACACAAATTATTTAATTAAATATCAATAAAAAAACTTCTATATTAATCAATTATAAACTTATAATTTTCATTATTAATAAAATGTGTAACGATTTTTTCAAATTCTTTTAACCTTTTGAAAATGTTATATAAATTTTCCCTATAAGTAATGAAGATGGTACATTAAATTTGTTATTCCATGTGTAACGCTAAGATGGAGTTATTACAGTCCTCTTAGTGTATATATATTCATGCATTAAATCAAAATCTAAGTCGATTTAGCAATGCCCATCTGTCTGTCTGTTGTTGTCATGCTCATATCCACTATAATTGACAGAACTTTGTAATAGCTGGCCTGAGTATTTGTTATAGACCTGAAAAGTTTCTTAGTTAAAAACCAACAAAATCGGTTAAGCTTATTAAAAGATAAAGACCGATATCTGAGGCAACCTCTCAGTACAAGCAAAAAATTTCGTAAAATTGTTAATTATAAATCAATAAATTAGTATGAAAATGTGTTTTAATATTAAATTATATGTACTTCATTACCATTCAAAATGTTATCTAAATCGGTTCAGTAGGAAAAAAGTTATAGTGAAAAATATGGCAAATTGTAAGACTCGTTAAGTGTTTGGGCGTTATATTTAAGAAAAACTCTTACATTTTGTATACTTTTGTAAGTGTATGTACAAAACATAACTTATTTACCTCACACGCATATGTGGTGGAGGGTACTGAAGATTCGGCATAGCCGAATCCAGAATTCAAACATGTTTTCTATTAAAAATATTTCATCTATTTCAAATTCTATATAAATCGATTTAATAAAAATTATAATTTTATTAAAACAATTTAACCTAATAAAATGAAATGAATAGTAATCAAAAAACTTATATATGTATATGTAATTATGTATATGTGTTAATGAATTTATGAGATTTTAATTGTGTTAACTAAATTCATAAGTAAATGAAGAATTTAATTAAATTCGTAAAGTGAAAAGAAGGAAAAAAAACTATAATTTTAGATGATTAAATAAACATGATAATATTTAATTAAGTTTAATATAAAATTTCAATAAAATTAAATAATTTAAGAAAAATTTAAATATTGATTGAAATGTCAAAAAAAGTATTTAGATAATGATTAAATTATAATATTAAAATATGATTATTAAGTTTAGTATTCGGTAAAAAATTACGTTTGAGAATGTAAAATTTTGAATTTTGGAATAATTTATTGATTGATTTCAATCCCCAAAGTCAATCACTTTTTTAACCGATTGTCACAATTTTGATTCCATATAATAGTAAACATCTTGAAATTAAGTCAGCCAAAAAAATTTATCAAAATATTTTTAATTGTGGGCGTGGCATGTTACTAAAAACACATGTTTTGTATTAACTTTTACAATAATATATTTTTTAATTGATCTGATGCAATATATCATTTTTTAGGAAACCATTATTGATAATTGTCCAATTTTTCTCTCTTGTATTGTCAGGAGCATAGCCTTTCTGAAATGATATCTTACGTTTTACTAAGAGTTACATCCGCCCAGTAATTGAATTTTTCCTTAAATGCTAATATGTAACTCAAACTCAAAGTTCAATGGAGTAAAACCTTTCAGAGCTAAAAGATATTAAACTAATCTAATACCAGAAGAAAGCTATAGGTGTCATATAGACTTTCAGATATACATGGACCCATTATTAGAACACTTTTTCCAATTTGAATGAAAGTACTCACAAAACATTTTTTGCTACTTTTAAATTTTCCAATTAAAAAATAGACCTAAAGCAATTTGTTCTTCCTAAGAAATTTTCAATGTTATTCAGACAATTTTTTCCCCATATCGATAAAATAATAGTCTTTCAGAAAAGATGTTGCATGTCGCAGTAACATTTTCACTCATAAAGTTATGGAATTTTCCTTGAGGTACCTTTTTTTCTCGAACTCAAAATTCAGCGGAGTAGAACTTCTCACAGCTTAAAGTTTTAAGCAAAATCTAATACCAGATGAGAGCTCTAAGTGTTAGCTTTTAAGCCATAATACATTTACCACTGCTTAGACCTATTTATAGAACACTTTTTGCATTTGAATGGAAGTACTTCATATATTTTTTGCTAGTTTTATCTTTCTTATTTTAAACTGATCGGAAGTATTATATTTTTTCAAGAATAAACGTTTTTGATATATAATTGAATGATATATAATATAATTGTCCCTAAGATATAGTGCCTTATATCCCCGTACTGTTAACCGTTAACAATGTTTTGATGAACAGCCAGCTAGACGGACAGATGGAAGGACATTGCTTAATCGTATCAGATGGTGGATCTAGATCAAGTGGTAGATCAAAAAGTGGGAATAGGTCCATACATTCTTTATCGACTTAAAAATCATGAATATATTTGAACTCCTGATCGGCTATTTGTGTTTGCATCATTTACATGGACAGTCAGCTGGTCAGTCGGATGGACGGACATTGTTATATCAACTTAGGAGGTAACTGTGGGTTATTTAATATGCCAAAAAGTGGGGGTCAGAGCATTCTTTCTTTAACCGTTCAAAAGTAACTGAATTTGAAAGATGGAAATGATTTTAAACTACTGAATTTCGTATGTTTGTATTTACAACATTTTCATGAAGAGCCAATTAGACCGACAGACAGACAGACGTCGAAAGTGATTCTGGGTTCATATATTATTAATCCGTTAAAATCATGGATTATTGAGAAATGTGAATGATTTTTTACTACTAAGGACCGGCTATTAGAGTTTACAATGTGGACAGACAGACAGACGGACATTGTTAAATCGATTAAAATGGTGATTTTAGGTCAATTGTTATACCTGATAGTAGACATAGTACCATATCTTTGATCTGTTTAAAAATTATAGGTTTTTGGTAGATCTAAATGATTTTTGTGCTAACAACTTTTACACGAACAACCAGCCGGTCGGACAGACTGACGGACATAGTAAAATTAGCTCAGGAAGAGTTTATGAGTTGATCGATATACCAAAAAGTAGGGGTGAGAACATGTTTTTTATATCCGTTCAAAAATTGTTTTTTTTATAGTTTAAGAAGAATTTCAAAATTTTTTCTAAAAGAAGGGTATTTCAAGATTCTCCAATAGCATATTTTTCTTCATTCTTAATAAATTATCATATTTACTTAACTGCACTTTATTTGTTTTCTTTTTTCTACTTTAATCGAAATTTCAATGTAAATAGAAATTTTACATAATTATTTACATATGTTTACATAAAGTAAATATTTAATGTTTACAGCGGCTTTTAACAACTTTTGATTATTAATTGAAAAAACATTTCAGAATTTTTGAAAAACATTAAATATTGAAAAAATGACGATAATAAACATATATTTTCATGTTATTGACATTTAAACTTGATATTAACAAATATTTACTTTTACTTTACATACATACTTTACATTGTTTATTAAGATGTTGAGAATTGTTGAGTGTTTTCTTAATTAGAGAGTAAAAAAAAATAAGAACAGAATTATTTGAAAGGGACATCAAAGAGTTTTCATTTTAAGAAAAAAATTATAATATTTCAACACCTTCATTTTCGATAGCAGTAGAGGGGAAAAAATACAATTATTGTGTAATTAATTAAAAATTCCTAAAGAGTTTTCTTGGGTGTTAGAAAAAAGCAAAAAGAAAATATATATTTTATAATTATATAATAGTCACGTATGTTGATGACATTTAAATGAATTAAAAACAATTATTGAATATAAAATTTTAACAAACAAACAACTAAAATTAATTATTAAACATAATTCCTAGAAAAAAGGGGGAAAACTTACGTTTAAAATAAGTAAAAATGCTCGGTTATGCCGAATTTACAATACCCTCTACCTTAAATGCCTGTGAAGTAATTACATTATGTTTTGTACATACACACTCGCACATACACTCACAGACGAATATAAACGGAACACTTAATGACTTTTGGGCTCTAACTTTTCTTCTACTGAACCGATTTTGATTTTATAAAGTTTTTTGATTAAACTTAGATGTGCCTCAGATATCGGTTGTTATATTTTAATCTACTAAACCGATTTTTTTGGTTTTAAATATAAATCCTGCCAGCACACTAACCAATACTCAGGGAAAATGTCATTGAGGTCTCTCTATTATTGTGAATGATGTGAGAGCCAATAACAGACAGACTGACAGATAAACAGATGGACAGACAGACAGACGGACAGACCGATAGATGCACAGATAGATTGACACAGCTAAATCAACTCAGATTGTAATTTTAAGCAAGTATATATACACACTATAGTGTCTGAAATCATTCCTTCTTAGCGTTACACATGGAATGAGAAAGTTAATATACCCTCTTCACCACTTGTAGGGGTGGTGGGTATAAAAGGTCTTGAATCTATTACCAACAAATAACATAATTTTGTATAAAATTCTTAGTATTTTTATGCCAAGAATTACTTTAAAACGTTTATTCTTCACAATCCCGCAAATATGTTGTTAACATGCTAATCACTTTGTTAATTTCAGCGTCTGTCCTTCTGTCCGCATGTCTGTCTTATGTATAACAAACAAATCAAACTGTCCACCTTAACTTGTTGGTCGTTCATCAATTGGCACCCTCATTCTCATTCCTTTTGCCTTCAACTTTATTTAATCCTCCCCATCTGAAATAAATGTATTGTTTCCTATTCATGGATTTCTATACATTTTTTTTTAAATTATTGTCTAGTGTCTTCTTTACTTATCTATTTCCCATCATCATGATGATTGATTTGAGTAACAAATAACTATAAATGCAAAAACATAAAAGTGACAGAAAACATCTCGTTTCATAAATTAAAAACAATTGAAAATGTGTGAAAAATAGAATAGAAACAATCGATTTATTCATCTTGATGTCATGTCTTGAAATGGAATGAATAAATGGATGGATGGATGAATGAATGGTTGGATTGATTTGTATTGGACTGAGTGTTATTTGTATTTTTATATTTAAGTAGAGGAGAATCAATGAATTTATTTCATTTAATTTAAGCTAATTTTTAAATGTTTCTTGTCTTTTTTTGTTTGAGAGTTCGCTAAGAAACATTAAACATATGAGTATTTATTTATCTAGAGAATTATCCCCTCTAATTTTTAATTTAATATAAATTTCTCCTTAATCAAATATAAGGGCGTTTATTAAAGTATTAGAAAAAAAACATTATAGAAATAAATAACATTCAATTCAAATAATGCACTATGGGCCAAAATCAAATAAAAGTGCTCAGAATACTATCCCCAAATATCACTTGAATTTTTAAAAAATATCTAAAATACGTTCTTTTGAACTCTAAAGAAAGAAAATACGAGATTTTTTAGTAATAAAGTTTTTCTAAAACCTACATGACGGTCGAATGAACGGACAGATGGACGGACATTCTAAAGTCGATTCTGAATAGAAATTTTAAATAAAAATAATGGATAAAATTGGCCTAGAATCTCTGCTATCCATTGCATCTTGTTTCATTTTTTATATTTCTCAAATATATTTCTAAGTTAAAAATATTATAACAGTATTTTCAAATGTTTTAATAAAAATTTAAAATTAATTGCTAGTCCAGACGGACAGATAGACAGACATTACCATGTAGTTAGATTAAAAAATTTTGCAATAGTTTCACACTAAAATTTAGTCCTAAATCATTTTAATATTTCGGTTATTGAAAATTTTGGAAAATATTTTAAAAAGGGCCATATTGGATTAAACCAAAAATTAGTGATTATTGAAAAGCAGCAATTAATTAAATTAAAAAAGGAGAATAATAGACAGACGGAGGGAACAGACTCTACTATGACAATGTAGCCCCATATTTTTAACCGATGTTAGTTTTTTTCTGATATCCTTTTTATCCCCACAATGCTATTTGATGGTTAAGGAAAAATAATTTTTGAAGATCAAAAAGATTTGATACAAAATGAAAATTAAAATTCATACACAAACAGATTAATAAGTTTGCAGCATTTTTAAACACCAAAAATTAATTTTTATCACTTTTTCTTAACAGTGACTAACACGGTTCTAATGAAGAAGATTCTAGAAAATTTTTAAATTTAAATTTTATTAAAAATATTTACACAAATTGATTTAACAGAGTCCGTTCTTCCGTCTGTTTTTCTTCTACTTTATTACTCTTGTTGCAGCTGATAATGTTTAATGATCATTAATTTTAATTTGCTTAACTTAAATATTAACAACCATTGGAAGGAATAGATTTCGAGTTAAATTTGAAAATTAAAATAATTTAAAAATTATATTTTTTTGCGACATACAAGTGTCCGTCCATCCGTCCGTCCTGTCAAGTAATTTCAAATATAAAATAAATTAATAAAAATGTTATTATAATATTTTGATTTTAAATATTAATTTAAATGATCTTTTTATAAAATATAATACCGAAATGGATAGAAGAGATCTGAAGCTAATCTTATCCGTTATTTTTATTCAAATTTTCTTTTCAAAAACAACTTAAAAATGTCCGTCCCTCCGTCTGTCATTAATGTTTAAAAACAATCTACTATTTTAGAAAAAATCTTTGTATACTTCTTGCTTAAGGTGAAATAGACTATTTTAAAAAATCCACATTCCCTTTATTTTGTTTTTAAGATGTATATAAGATATAAAATGGGTTGCATACATTTTGGCTGATAAACCATTTCAAAAATTTTGATATGATTTCAAAATTTATTCATTTTAAAAATTCATTTTGCTTCTTTTAAATTCAGAAGATTTTCACTTATAAAATTTTAAAGTCAAATAATATACATTGCCTATTTCTAGGATGTATGTAAACCACAAAATATGTGATATATTTTTTGGCTAACAATTCATTTATTCATAAACTTTACAAGAATTTTAACAACAATTCAATATTTTTATTATAGTTTGATCTTTCATCTTAAATAAGCTTCATTACAATTACAAAACTGAACAGATTTAAAAAAATATAATTTAAAAAATTAAAAAACAACCACTTGAACCACTTCCATCTCTCCGGATATTAAAGAAATTTCTTTTTTCAGTTATCTAATTTTTTGATCCTTTCAACAACCTTAAACTCTTTTAAACAGAGTTTAAGTAAAAACCACAAACATTTTAAAAACAAGAATTCAACAGAATCCCAGATTTCAAGAAAATTTGGAATTGTGTGTGAAAAAAGTAATAATTAAAAGCCTAAAATATCTGCTCAATAATATTTTGTTTTATAAATTTCCAAATTCAACAACATTTTGAAAGAAGTCGATTTTGAGAATATTTTGAAAATCCATATACCAGAAGACCCACTGTATGAGTCAGGTTTGCTTTAAGTCATATTCCGTTATCTACAAAATCGTAAATAAATGCATAGAAAACGTTAAAAATAAATCAAGTTATCAGAGCATCGTGAACTGCTTTAATATGCCAATAAAAAGTTTAATATAAAAAATATTGCCTACTTTTAAGCTCAGTTAAATAAAAAAATTGTTTAGCATATTTAAAGTGTCATTATTTTTAATAGTAATGAGACATATGAAAATAATATTATATTTTATTTTATAAAGTTAAGGTTTATTTCAACACCAAAATATGTGGCCTACATCAAGGTGTTAAATAAAAATATTAATACAAAAAATATCACTTTAATAAAGAAAATTATTTAGCATATTTAAAGTGTCATTTAATCTAATAATAAAACATTTGAACATAAAATTGTATTTTACATTATTAAAAAAGCACTGCCTTTTTTAGGTTTATATAAACCTCAAAATATATGGCCTACTTTAAGGTGTTTTATATTTAATAACACTCATCAACGAAAATATATATTATTTATTTGAAAAAAAAAAAAACACACACTTTTAGGCGCCTTTTGTTCATTGAAATACATAGCATATTTCGAAGCTTTCATTTAATAAATTTTAATCACATATGTTTAGAATTTCTCTTTTTTTCTTTATTCTATTATTTTCATTTTTCTGAAAATTTTATTATCCTTATGTAGATGTCTTTATTATACATAAGTATAAAAAAACATGTTGCCTAGTTTAAGGCTAAATTTTAAGCTCTATGTAATAATAAAAATTGTTTTGATGTTCTTTTCAATTCAATACAAATGTTTTTCTATTCTTTTTACATGAAAAAAAAACATATTCTCAAGAAATCTCAACATCTGTTGTTATTTTGTTCATTTTTCTATTTATTTTTGGAAAAATTCCAAATAATTTTTTTAAGTCCTTTTTTTCTGCAACAAAACAACATTTTTTCCATACATTTGTCATAAGAGTTTTTGTGATAAATAACTGAAGTAAAAGCAGAATAATTTAAAAATGTATTTTTTCTTTTTATCATTACAGTGTTGCGTGATGATTTTCGCGCTCAGCCCAAGGACACACGTGTGGCTAAAGGTGAAACGGCATTATTGGAATGTGGGCCACCTAAGGGAATACCAGAACCCACCCTCATATGGATGAAGGTAAATTTTTTTCACAAGACAAATTTTCAATTTATTATTTTTATTCTTTGAAATTGAAAAATATGTTTAGAAATATTTTAAATAGAGAGATTTATATCTGAAATAGATACGGCTGTGCCGAATCTTCAATACCCTCCAACTGCATGTAAAGCAAATATTTTTATACTCATTAATACAAAAGCTTTTCTTAAACAGCAACAGTTAATGAGTCATAAAATTAGTTATATTTTTGCCTTTAACATTTTTCTACTGAACCGATTTTGAATGGAATTTTGGAATGGTAATGCAGTGCATATAACCTAATATTATAGCAAAATTTCATTCTTATTTGTAAATATATAATTGACATTTTTATGAAAATTCATCACATCAAATTAGAGGTTGCCTCAGATATCAGTTTATATCTTTTAATACATTGCACCGATTTTGCTAGTTTTAAATAAGAAACTTCTCAGGACTATAACAAATACGTAGACACAATTTCATTGAGCTCTATTAATTATTGAGAATGTGAGCGTTCTAACAAGAGACAGACCGATGGACATAGCTAAATCGACCCAAATTTAGATTTGGATGCATAAATATATATACATTATGGAGTCTGAGATGTTTGTTTCTTAGCGTTGCACACAGAATGACAAAGTAAATCACCACTTGTGGTAGTGTAGGGTATAAAAAAGGGAGTTAAGGGAAAATATCAATTTCTAAATAGAAATATTTTTTATGCAAACATTATTTCATTTTTTTTTTTTTTTTTGCGAAAACATTAAAATTCATCTTAAGTGAAAAACTACAAACTTTACATATGTTTATTTAGTTTTGAATCTCTGTAGGGTTATATTACATTTAACATTTTTCCATGATTATCATTTACATATATTTTACAAGAGCGTGCTTTTTACCTGAAATGAAAACATTTGTTCATATGTAAATTTCATTGAAAGTGCAGCATAAATTTAATTTTTATAGATACAGTTCTTTTTTGCTCAGTATTGCAAAATTTTGCTACAAAGTTTCTCAAAATAGCAATATGAGCAAGTAAAACAGGGCCAAAGTATTCCAACATCATCTATGATGTCAGGTGTAATGATGGAAGATCAAGCAAAATGGGGGAAATGAAAACAAAGGAAAATATGTGTTTTCAAATGGAAATGTCATGCAAAATTTGTTTCTGAAATTGTTTCTTTTTTTTGCGAAAACAATTGCAAAATAAACGGAAAAAGTATGTAGGAATTTCAATAAAAGTTTTCTTAAATTTTAGCTTAAAATGATCGGAAAATAGCAAGAAAAATGTTATAAGGTATGTTATACATAACAGCAGAACCAAGCCCAAAAGTATGCTTTAGATTTTAGGATACAAGAAAATAATTTAATAGTTGAACAATTCAAAATTTTTTCATAAAATCTATTTTAAAAAATAAATTAATTAAAAAAGAAATGTCGAAAGGCCTAAATATAGGCAACATTTTATAATACATATGTTCCGGACTTGAAATTTAATTCAGTGAATTTTAGTTTCATGTTTTTTAATTGGAAAAAAACTTACCAGATAAAAGTCTTTCATTTAATTTAAGTTTCACATTTTGTATTATGAAAAAGCTAAAGAGTCTAGAAACTATACAAAACAAGAATTAATATTTGGACAAATAAGTTAGTACTTTAAGGGAAACAGAATTTCTCCATTAGTACAACAGAAATTAGTAATTTTTTTATTAAACTGCTACTTAAAATCTATTTAAAAATTCACTAAACTAAACAGGATAGAGCATCCTAAGTATAGGCAACACATTTTGCAAAAAAAATACCTTGAAATCAGAAATATAACAACTTTAATTTTAGCTTCATTTCTAACTTAAACAAATACTTTTTAAAGCACTAGTTTACCAAGATTGCAATTGAAATAGGTAGAGAGTCTAGAGTCTTTTAAAAATAGATCTAAACTAACAAAAAAGTAGGCTTCAGATTTTGACAAATAAGTGCTATGGAAAAAATTCTATAATTGCCTGAAAATATGTTTTGTTTTTTAACAAATTAAAAATTTAATTTTAGAATGAAAAATAAAATTTCTAGGAAAAAATCGAAGTTGAATTAAAACGTTTTTAAATCAAATGATTGGATTCTTTTAAAAGTTAATTTAAAGTAATAAATATCATTAAAAAATAATGGATTATCGGATATACTTAAGTACTAAATTTTACTACAAAGCTAAACAAAAATTTGTAATTAATATGTACATCCGTCCGTCTTGTTATTCCACCAATTTCAAACTTTATTTTTAGAATGATATTCAAACATCAAAATCCCTTAAAATATGCTTAAATATGCTATTAATAAAATCCCCAAATGTATGCTATCAATTTTATAACTAATGATTTAAAGCTTTATATTCACTTACCAACTTTTTACTTTATTTTTTCAAACTAAAATTAATTCTAAATAAATATTTCAGATTTAAAACACTAAAAAGAAAATATTTACAATTTCCTTCTCATCTCATCTTTTGTTTCTTATTAATATTCTCCTCTCTCCCTCTTTTTACAATTCATTACAATTTCTTTTTCTCATTTTTTTTCTTTAAACATTTTAGGATGGCGTTCCTTTGGATGATTTAAAAACAAAATCTTATGGAACCACATCACGTATACGCATTGTTGATGGTGGTAATTTATTGATAAGTAATGTCGAACCAATTGATGAAGGCAATTATAAATGTATCGCTCAAAATATTGTTGGCACTCGTGAGTCCAGTTATGCTAAACTAATTGTACAAGGTGAGTATAACCAAAATATTTAAATTAGATACCAAATACACATGCACACCTATACATGTGTAGGTGTATTAGATATAGAATAAGTTAGTTAAAGTGTTCTAGAGTATTGAGTTTATCATATAAGAATTTCTTAGGAACTTGTTACGTGATTTGTATGTGTAACTAAATTGTGTAGAAACTTCAAGTTGGCCGATGAATTGAAAATGGATTTTGTTTAGCAATGAAGCTTTAATAGAATTTAAATTATAGATTTTCTGGAATTTTTTTTAAATGGATTTTATTAAATGAAATATTTAAAGGGGCTTTTAAGAATTTACAAGTAAAATTGTGTGAGGAAAATCTTTTATAATTTCGCTACTAATGAATGGAGTTATGTGAACTATAGTTCCGTCGAGTTCTCCTTCTTATTGTATCCAAAAGTTAAGAATTATTTGAATTTATAATATTCATCCTTTCGCATGAATGACTTTTTAAAACACTTTCATTGCTCTTATATTTTGTTAATACATTTAAAAACTTTTTCACAAAATTTGAATAATGTTTATAATTGCAAGATCTTGGGTCAAATTCCGTTATCTAAACTTTATTAAAATTGTTCATCAAACTGATTTCACAATGTCCGTCCATCCGTCTTTCCCTTACAATTGCTTCAATTAATTTTTTGCTGAGGTCGAAATAATTTGTAACTGAAAATTTGTTTTAATAACTTTTAACAAAACATTAGATCCTGGTGAAAAAAGAGATTTTCTGTAAAGTAAAACTTCTAAATTTTATTAAAACTAATTTATCAAACTGGCACAAAAATGTCTGTCCGTCCGTCTGTCTATCGTGCGTTATTTTAGCAAATTTTTTAAAAATTATTTTTAATAAAACATTTTCCTTAATGTATAATTGTATTTTAAACTTTTTTTATAAAATATTTAATACTGATTGACAAAATATAATATTATTGAGACACAGTTATAGAACTAAACTAAAACTTTTAGTCCTAAATAGTTTAATTGTGTCCGTCCTTCCGTCTGTTTTACGGCGTTTGCAATTAAAAATTATAACTTGGGTTTATTATTTTGCATCCAATTAATATTTTTTCATAGTTTCACTGAAAATATTTAACGACTATGAAATTAGGAGATTTTCGACAAAAATCTTGCTTACAATTTTATTAAAAAATTTTGTAAAAAATAAATTAAAAATTGTTCGTCCTTCCGTCCGTCAGTAATAATCTATTTCAAGCTGCAGTTTTTAATAAAAAATGTAATTTGAATAAGTAGAATCGATAAATTTATAACAATAAATAACTCCAGTCAGATAAAAAGGTATCAGTCCAATTTGTGATTTAAAAGTTTTTATCAGTTTGGTGGCAAATCGGTTTAAAATTGTCCGTTCTTCCGTCCGTTATTGTTCTATTTGAAACGGAAATTTATTAATCATCAGTGTTAAGTGCTTTGAGTTCTCATCAATTCTTTTTCAAAATTTTGCATACGATTTTTAATATAGTTGAAACAAAGAGACCTTGATACAATTTCTTGGATAAAGCTTTTTAAAAAAATCATGTAATACTTGGCTTTAAGATTGTCCGTCCTTCCGTCTGCTGTTAATCATATATTTTTTTAATGAAAACTGAATTTTTTGAATCAAAGATGTCATGTGAATTATTAGGATCCAAACCATCTTTTTTAAAAATATTAATTGAAAATATTTTATCAAATTATGTACATTAGTCAAATAAAGAGAATTGGGTTCAAATTATGATACATAACTTGGTGGTAAATTTATTTAAAGTTGTCCGTCCTTCTGTCCGTTATTGCTCTATTTGAAAATGATTTTGTTTTATTCAACAATGTTTACTGCTTTGAGTCATTATTACTGGCTTTACAGAATTTGACATAAAACATCTTAAATCACTTTAAGAAAGAGACTTTGGGACGATTTTAAGATCATATCGAACAATAAAAAATTAATGTTAAAGGTGGCTTTAAAATTGTCCGTCCTTCTGTCCGCTGTCAATAATCTATTGAAGCTTTTAGAAATCGTCTTTTTTTAATTATAAATAAAATGTTCTACGGTGTTGAAATAAAGCGATATCTGACTAAATTACAATTTTTAACTTTTTACCAAATTATGTGGCAAATTAATTTAAAATTGTCCCTCCTTTCTGTCCTTCCGTTATAACTTTATTATTCTAAAGTAGCAGTTACTGGTTTGAATCCTCCTCATTTTCTTTTAAAATTTAAAGTAAAGTTTCTAATACTGTTTGAATAATGAGACATTGGACTAAATTTAGGATTATAACTTTTTAAAAAATTTTAAATCATGTAGCTTTTAAGTTGTCCGTCCTTCTGTCTGTATTAAATTTTACTCTGATTATAACTCTTCAATTTACTAAATTAAATTCTAAATCAAATCTTAAAAATTTGAACTAAATTAAACCACAATTTAACACAAAAAGTTAAATTTTATTGCCCTTTTTGCCAACTTAGTATTTTACTACAATTCAACGGCAATTTTCCCCATCATTTCTTTTATTGCTCTTTGTATTTTTTGTCTTTAGCAAAAAAAAAACGACCATAAAAATTAAGCACTTTGAAGAGAAGATTGTGGTTGCATTCAAGAAAATTGCAATTTTCTAAAGCTAAAATAAAGGAAAAGAATGCTATAAGCTGATCTAAACTAAACGAAAGAACAGTTAAAACAGTTAAATGACACAATCAAATAAAAAATAGAAGAAGAAAAACTATAGAAAATAAAAAACCCAGCAAGAGTTCTGAATCTTTTTGTTTAAAATAGAACGCAGCAGGATTTAGCACGAGTTTTATTTTATTTTGGAACTTAAAAAAAATAATTTAAACGATACAATACGTTTTTAAGGTTTATTTCACGATTTGCTTTTTATGTTTAAAAGGGAGGGGAGAGAAAAGAGAAACAAATAATAAAATTTGAAAGAAGAATAAAATTGAAAGAATGAAATTAATTTAAATCACTATTTTTTGTTAAATTGTATTAAGAAAAAAGGAGTGAAAAAGGATTTAAAATTTTCATAAGGACAAAATTTATTATTATAAATTATAATTTTTATACCCTCCACCACTAGAAGTGGTATTATTAACTTTGTCATTCTGAATGTAACGCTAAGAAGAAATCACCTTAGACCCCAGAATGTGACAATATTTTCTAGCATTAAAGTTATCGCTTTAGTTATTTCGGTCTATATGTTTTTGTCACGCTCACATTCACAAAGTTTTACAGATCTCCATGAAATTGGACTGAGTATTTGCTGTAGTTCTAAGAATTTTTTTTAATAAAAAAGAACTGCAAATATGTATTAAAAGATATAGACCGATATCTAAGGCAAAACCTAAAAAAACTTTCGTAAAATTGTTAATTATAAACCGACATATTAGGATGAAATTTGCCATGATCTTAAGCTATATATATTTCACTACTATTCCAAATATTATCAAAATCGGTTCAATCAAAAAAAAGGTTACAGCTAAAAATATAACTTCTTTTATGACTCATAAAGTGTCTCTGGGTTATATTTATTTAAGAAAAAACTTGTATATATTGTGTACGTCTGTGAGTAAATATGTGATTGTGTATGTAAAAAGCATAATGTATTTACATCACATGCATTTGTGTTGAAGGGTATTGAAAATTCGGCATGGTTAAATATAACATTCTTACTTGTGGGCAAAATGAAAACAGATTTGGCTGAGTTTCAATATCAACATTGCCATGCATGTTTTGGGTATCTCTTAGGATCTTTGTGCAGAGTAGTATACACCGATTTAATGAAGAGTTATTTCTCTAGAGCTGCATATTAAATTTAATTAAAAATATAATACCCAGTCTATATAGCACTGTCCGTCTTTCCGTCCTGCTTTGTAATAATTTACAATATCCATGCGTTCTGAAAGGGATGCCGTATTTAGTGTCTCAAAAATCTTTTAAAAAATGTTTATGAAGTATTTAAGTTCTGAAAAACAAAAGATTTAGTTTTAATTAAAATTAAGATTTTTTTTGAAAATACTTGTCTACTGGCATAAACATGTCTGTCCTTCTGTCTGTCATGCCGTTTAATAAATGAACTCTTGCCGAAATTTTGTTATTTTGATGGACTCACTTTTTGAGTTCCGATATCTTTTTTTTGAAAGTTTCATTATAAATGTTCATACCGATGGAAATAAGAAATTATTAGGGAATTATAGTGTCTAAAATAAATAAAAAATTTTTTCATGAGACCATGAATCATGTCTGTCCATCTGTCCATTTTGCTTCGTTTGCATTTTAAGTTCTTAAATGATTAAAATTTACACTTTTTTTATAATAAATTGATACAAATGAAAAAAAAATCCTAAAAAAAGTTCATAAAGGAGAAAATATTTCTATAAAAAATTTCAGAAAGAGAAATTTTTATATTAAAATTTTTAATATCAAAAATATCTGATACCAAAAATTTATGAAAAAGAAATTTTCTATTAAAAATTTACACAAGAGAAAAATTTTAAATAAAAATTTAAATAAGAGAAATTTTTTTCAAAAATTTCTGAATCAAGTTTTTTTTATCAAAAAATTATAAAAGAGAAATTTTTCTTTCAAAAATTTTTAAATAGGAAACACTTCTATCACAGTTCTATTGAGAAGAACTTTTTTCCATAAAAAATTATAAAAAAAATTTTTCCATAAAAATTTATAAAAGAGAAATTATGAAGGAGAATTTTTTCTTTCAAAAATTTTTGAAATAGAATTTTTTTTATTAAAGAAAGAAATTTTTATTTAAAATAAAGAAAAGTGAAAATTTTCTATCACAATTTTTTTAAAGATAAATTTTTCTATACAAATTTATAATAGAGAAAATTTTCCATAAAAAATTTATAGAAGAGAAATTATGAAGGAGAAGCTTTTCTTTCAAAAATTGTTGAAATATAATTTTTTTTATTAAAAAAACGAATTTTTTATTAAAAATTAAGGAAAGTGAAAATTTTCTATCACAATTTTTTTAAAGATAAATTTTTTCTATAAAAATTTGTAAAAGAGAAAATTTTCCATAAAAAATTTAAAATTATAAGGAGAACTTTTTTCAATTTGAACTTATAAGAAAAATTTAAAAAAATTTAGAAATTTTGTATTTTTTGTCTTTCCCTCTTAATAAAATTCTTCAAAATAAAGATAGAAAAATAATTTTAATTATTTTTTCAATATTCAATAAAGCCACTTTAAGCTTAAACCTCCATATTTTTCACAGCAACTTGTCTTTTTATTCGAAATAAAAAAACAACTATTTTCATTTCACTTTTTATTTAAACAAATATCCCACTGTTTTTCTTTAGTTTTTCCATAACAAATTCACATTTAAATGAAATCACAGTTTTCAGTCAAAATGTGAAAAAAACTAAATATCAAACACAATGTGTGATATGAAGAGTTGAAAGTTTGGCGCCATCGGGGGATATCAAATAAAATATTTAAACACTAATAAATGTATGTAAATAGAAAAAGGAGGTATATATTTTATCATCTGCTAGAAAAATTGCTGAAATTCATGAAGGCACCCGGGGTGAGGAAAAAGAAAAAATACCTCCAAAAAGAAGACAAAAAATGAAAGGAAGTTTTTTTGTGAGAAATAAATGTAAATAATTGTAGTTTTATTTAAATCACTAAAAATAAGCTGGAAATAAAAAGCGATAAAATTCATGATTTATAGAAATTTTGCATGAAAATGTACTAGAGATAAAAATAAATAAGATTTTAGATATTAACGAAATCGGATAAGAAAAACTATAAAAAAAACATTAGGAAGACATTTCATTCTATTTTTTATATTCAACAATTAATTAAATACTGGATAAAAAGTCCTCCCCCACACTTTTTTTCATTATGAACCCAAACAAGTCAGAATGTTATATTCAATGCCCTTCAGCACAAATGTATGTGAAGTAAATACTTTATGTTTCGTACATACACTTACAGATGTATAAAATATTTAAAAGCTTTTCTTAAATATAACACAGGAACACTTAATAAAGCAAAAAATTAATTAATTTTTTCTACTGAACCGATTTTGCATTGAACCGATTTATTATTTGGAATGATAATGAAGTATATATACCTTAATGTTATGGCAAAATTTTAATTTTCATTCTAATTTCTCGATTTATAATTACCAATATACGAAAGATTTTTGCTTGAATCTAGAGCTTGCACAGATATCGGTCTATACCTTTTAATAAATTAAATTAATTTTACTGGTTTTAAATGGGAACCTTATCAGGGCAACAACAAATACTCAGACGAAATTTCATTGAACTCTGTCAATTATTGTGGATGTGGGCGTGCCAACAACGGACGGACAGACAATCAGCAGACAGAAAGACGGATGTAGCTAAATCGACTTAGATTTTGATTTGATGCAGTATTGTATATACATTATGTGGTCTGAGATGATTCCTTGTTAGCGTTACACACGAAATGACAAACTTAATATACCCTCATCACCACTTGCGATGGTGTAGGGTATAAAAAACTTTTCTCCTTTAACAAACTTTTTTCTTTACAAAAATGGTCAAGTTAAAGTCAAAACTTAACGAAATAAAATTGCAACTTCAATAACCCTCCTTTCTAAAAACAAAATTGTCTTTTATTTTAAGTTTTCTATCTCTTATTAACATTAAAAGTATCTCATTCATATTTTAGTTATGAATTGAATTTTTCTTCTTTTGAAACTTTCGTAAATGAGTTTTTAAGTATCTCTTGTATGAATGAAACTTTTTTATTTAATTTCTTAAAAACTCTTCATATTTTTTTAATTATTTAACTTTAATTTACCTCTTTTTATCCATTACTTCTTGCTTTTCTCCCCTTTTTCTAGTTAAACCATATTTTATGAAGGAACCCCAAGATTTAACAATGTTGGCCGGTCAAACTGCTACATTTCATTGTTCGGTGGGTGGTGATCCTCCACCAAAGATTTTATGGAAAAAGGAAGAGGGTAATATACCAGTGTCCAGAGCTCGTATACAGCATGATGATAAAAGTTTGGAAATAATAAATATAATACCAGAGGATGAGGGCACTTATGTGTGTGAGGCTCATAATAATGTGGGCCAAATAAGTGCAAGGGCCTCGTTAACAGTGCATGGTAAGTAATTTATTTCATTTTAAGTGTGAAAAAAATAATTATTTCTATACAAATTTATTTAAGACAAATTATTTATGTTAAAATTAATTTGAGGGAAAATTTTCGAGAAGAAATTTTTTCACAAAAATTTATTAAGAAAATTTTTTGTTTAAAATTTTTTGAGCGAAATGTTTCTTTAAAACTTTATTGCAGATAAATTCTGCTTTAAAACAATTTTTAGAGAAATTTTTATAAAAAAAATATTAAAAAATTTGTCTACTTAGATTTTATAAAAGAAAATTTTGATAAAAATTGTTTAAAGAAAAATTTTTTAATTTTAAAAATTAAAATTTTTAAAGAACAATTTTAATAACAATTTTGAATAAAAAAACATTTACCAAAATATTTTTGCCAAAATTTTTCAACCCAAAATTTGTTTACCAAAAATTATGTAGACAGAAATTTTTTCTTTGGTGGAGAAAAATAATTTTAAAAATTTTGGAACAGATTTTTTTAAATTTATGAAGAGAATTTGTGAAATTGTATGATTTTTTGGATTAAGACATTAGATGAAGAGAAATTCTTCAATGAAATTTATGAAGAGGATAATAAAAAATTTTGATTAAACATTTATTAAGTAAATGTTTCCAAAAAATATTTGGGAAAAATGTTCTTTTAAAAATTTATTTAAGAGAATTTTTTCTATATTAAAAATTTAATTTTGAGAGAACTTTTTCCATATAAAATAAATATTTAAGAGATAATTTTTTTATATAAAAATTTTTTAAAAGATATTTTTTTATCAAATGAATTATATAAAAAATTCATAATATATTTAATGTACAAATTTATATATAAAGAAAAAATTTTAAAGAAAATTTTCTATATAAAAAATATCTAAGAAAAAAATTTATATATAAAAAATTTATTTAAGAGAAAATTGCATATTTAAAAAACGTATTTTTGTAAGAACTTTTATACAAATTTATATTAAAGAGACATTTTTCTATAAAAAAATCTGAAAGAGCATTTTTCTACAAAAATTAAGCTATGAAATGAGACCTGTCTTTAAAATTTATTGAAGAGAAACTTATTACATAAAAAATTTGTTTAAGAATTTTTTCTTAAAAAAAATTTAGTTAAAAATTGTTTATGTAAAATATTAAGTGAAATTTATCCGTAAAAAATTATTTAAGAGAATATTTTCTATATAAAAATTTATTGAATAAATTTCTTTGTTTCTAAAAAAATTACTGAAAAAAAATAATGAAGAAAATATTTTCTATTAAAAAAAAGTTTCTATAAAAAATTACTTTAGAGAAGTTTTTCGGTAAAAATTTTTCTCTTTATACAAAATTTTTAGAAGAAATTTATTTATAATAATTTTCTTAGGAAAATTTGTGTAAAAACATTTTCTAAGAGACATTTGTCAATAAAAATTTTCCTAAAGAAATTTGTTTTCTTAAGAGAAATTCTCAATACACTCTTAAAGAGCAATTTGTCAAGAAAAATTTGTCTCTAAAAATTAAAAAAAAAAAGTTCTCTAAGAGAAACAAATTACATGGCTGAATTAGAAATCTGGATCCAATTAGCAATATTCGATTTCCTTATTTGTCTGATCGTCTGTATGACTGTATGTTTGTCTGTCTGTCTGACTCTCTTCCTTCTGTTCCTTCTATTATTGGCATGATCATGTCCAACCTGTTTGATCAAACTGATTTAAATTTTCCAATATTGTTTATTATCGTCTTAAAAAGTATCCTATTTAAAATCAAAGAAATTGATTAAGTAGATAAAAAGTTATCGGTTATAACCTCAAAATGCATATCATAATATTTTCATATTTAAATATGAAATATTATAATTAACTGTCAACTATATGTCATCCTAACGTAACCTTAATTAAATATTCATCTTTAATTTATCTAACTTATCATTCTCTCCACTTCTAGCGCCACCCACATTTGTTGTGAAGCCACAAGATAGAAAAATTGGCTTAAATGGTGTTGCACAATTTCCCTGTGTTGCCGATGGCAATCCTCCACCTTCGGTATTTTGGACAAAAGAAGGCTCTAGTACTTTGATGTTTCCCAACAATTCCTATGGTCATTTGCATGTTACGGTCGAGGGAACATTACAAATTAATGGTGTACAAAAAGATGATGCCGGTTATTATGTGTGCTCTGCCTTTAGTGTTGTCGACTCAACAACAATAAGAGCATTTTTACAGGTAAACAGAAAAATGTTTTCACTTTTATTTTCTTCAATATTTTAATTTGAATTTCCAAAAGTCAATACTCTATAAAATTCTTGGGAACTTTAATATAAAAGTATTTTATGCAAATATTTTTCTGAAAAATATTTATTTGTTGTTGTTGTGATGTCTTCTTGTCATAAAATATTAATAAAAAACAAATTGTTTAAACATCAATTGTTGCCACAGGTTACTTCTGTTGATGATACACCACCACCCATTATACAAATTGGTCCTTCGAATCAGACTCTGCCAAAAGGTAGCGTTGCCATGTTACCCTGTCGTGCTTCTGGCCATCCAACTCCACGTGTTAAATGGTATAGAGATGGTACCACATTACAAAGTGGTAATCGTTATACCATTGTACAGGGTGGTTCCTTACGAATCGATGGTGAGTATTTGTGAAATAAAACGGAAATTGTGAACAATGAAATTTTTCTCCAAAATTTTAAAATTTTAAAAATTAAATTAAAATTTCTATTTTTAGATTTACAATTAAGTGATTCTGGCTTGTATACCTGTACGGCTTCTTCGGAAAGTGGTGAAACATCTTGGTCGGCTACATTAACGGTATGTTTTTTGCTTCTGCTTCTTTTTAGTTTTGTTTTTATAAATTTTAATTTCGTTTTGCGTTTACTGGACCAAATTTTAATTACCCATAAATCCTTTTTGGTTTTATGCGAATTTAACTGCGTGTTATTGTTATACCCTACACTACAACAAGTGGTATATTAACTTTGTCATTTCGTGTGTAACACCAAGAAGGGATCATCTTAGACCCTATAATGTCTATGTATATTTACATCAATTCATAATCTGAGTCAATTAATTTATGTCCATCTGTCTGTCCGTCTGTCTATCCGTCTGTCTGTTCGTCTGTCTGTCCGACTGTCTATCTATCTGTCTGTTCTTAGCATACTCACATTCACAATATTTCACAGAACATATTGAGATTCGGCCTAAGTAGTTGTATTAATTCTTAAAAGTTTTCTATTCAAAACTAGCAAAATCGGTTCAGTATTTAAAAAAATAAAGACCGATACCTGAGCAACCTCTAAATTCAAGCGAAAATCTTACGTGAAATTTTCAATTCTTAATTAACAAATTGTAATGAAATTTTGCATTAATATTAAGTTATATGTACTTCATTACCATACCAAATATTATCAAAAATCGGTTCAGTAAAAAAAAGTTATAGACAAAAATATAACTCATTAATATGACTCTCTTAAGTTCCTGTTTTATATTTAAGACAATTTTGTATATATCGCTTACGTTTGTGAGTGTATGTGTGTGTGTATATACGCAACCCCATGCAATTGTGGTGGAGGGTATTGAAGATTCGGCATAGCCGAATATATTATTTTTACTTGTTTTTATATTTTTTTATTATGTTGAAGAGCACCAACAGCAACTAATTAAAGTTAAAATACATAAAAATTATTTTAATTATTATTTTTTCTCTCTTATTTGGGATTTGTTTGTATGTGTGTCTGTACGATAACAACATAAAAAACATAATGAAATACAAAACGTTGTAACACCCCGATTTAATTGTATTTACAACAAAATGTTTATGTTTTAATGTTCTTTTCCACTTCTTTGGAAAGGTGAAGGAGATGGAGGAGAATTTTCTTGGAAACCAAAATTTTAATATTTCCAAATAGAAATTAAAATTAAAATATATATTAAAATTAAAACATTTGTTGACTAAATTAATATAAAATTGAAATATTAGAGAGCTTAAGGGTTCAAATAAAAAATAAATGCTCAATTTGAATCGATTCAAATCTTTATATATATAGAATAGTATATGGGTATGTATGTAACATATGGACTCCAGTATATCCACATGTAACATAGACTATAAAAACTTGTGATAGAGCCAGGGGGAGGTGTACCCTCCACACAAAGCAAATATTGATTATTGAAAATCTAAAGAACTTTTAAAGTGAGAGTTCTCAAATTTAGTCCCTGGTAGTTCCTCATACTGTATAAAAAGCAGAACGGATAGGATCAGTGGGAGGGTTACCCTCCATACAAAGCAAATATTATTTATCGAATATCTAAAAAACTATTACAGCGACACTTCTCAAATTTGTTTTCAACTACTTCCTGTGGATTTTTTACTGGACAAAATGCAGGACGGATAAGTCCAGGGGAGGAGCACTAATTCTTAAAGAATTACTGTGGTCAGACATTACCAAGGAACTGTTCATACAACTTTTGCAGCCAGTAAATTTAGACCCAATAATTTTCCTGTAAAACTGTTTTGTTATCGAGTGGATAATTGGTCAAATCTTGTCTCTTTCCTATGAAAAAGTAATATTGGGAAATTTTCGGGTCAGGGAGATTTAGCAAAACCCTCGTGTTTTGATTTAAAAAAAAACATGTAATTTTTAATGTTTCTTTCTAGATTTAGGATTAAAAAATTTTTGGGCAGCAAAGCGCACCGAGTAAAAGCTGGTTTTAAATAAAAAATTCAAATTTCAAATAAAAATTCGAAATTTTCTTTAAAATGCAAAACTTTCCAAGATCTTTAAAAATTATCCAAAGTATTTCAGCACTTCAAGTGTTACACTTCCATGTTCCAAAAAGAGTTTCACTTTCTCCTCTTCAGTTGCAATTTTGTCTTAATTTGAAATGCACCAAAATGACTTGTCATTTTGTAACTTAAAACTTATTTTTTTTTTCAAAGATGTTGAAAAGTAATTGAAAATTCTTAAAATATTTTCAATATTTATTTTTTTCTTCTCTTCAATTTAAGTTTCTTTTCTTGAGTATGTGTGTGTGTGTGTAAACACATCAATTTAAATGGAGGCATTTAAAGCATGTTCACGAATATTAATTAAGTTCATTTTTGGAATATTTAAGTAACAAAAATATAATAAACATATCATTTTATTTGGGCCAAGAAATAAAATTGAAACAGAATTTTAAAAATGAAAAAAAAAAAATAAGTTAAGAAATACGGAGGCGATGGAAACAAAAAAAATGACTTTTTTAAGACTTGAACTTAATTCTCTTAATTCTAGTTAGTAAATTTGATAAGAAATTCCGGATCTAGTTCACTCCAGATGCTGGTTATATTCTCATTGAAATTTCAGATGTTAGTTCAGATTCTACTTAGTTTGGATTCAGTCTAAAATCTAATTCAGATTTGAAATGAGACTTAATTTAGATTAGAATCCAGTCTAAAATTCTAATTCAGATTTAGTTCAATTCTTTTTTAGATTTAAGTTTAGATTCTAGTTAAACTTTTAGTGTAGAGTTCTAATTCAGAGTTCAGTTAGTTCGGATTTCAAATCAGATTCCAGTTCATATTCTATGTTTCTAATTCAGGTTTAGTTCACATACTTGTTTAGAATCTAAATTAGATTCCAGTTCAGATTCTAGTTCACAGGTTCTAGTTAAGACTATGAATTAGGATTCTGTTCAGATTCTAAACTAAGTTCTAGTTCATTCTAGTTCAGTTCTAGATCTTTAGTAGAACTGAATAAAAGCTGAAGTAGAACCGAACTAGAATTCGAGTTAGAATGTCATCTACATTTAAGTTAAAATCTGATCTACAATCATCTCTAGTTCAGTTCAGTTAAGTTAGTTCGTTGTAGTTTTTCTAATCCAGTTCTAGTTCAGTTCTAATTCAGTTCTAGTTCAGTTGTTGTTCAGTTCCAGTTCTAGTTCGGTTGTAATTCAGTTCTTTAATTTAATTTTGAAATATTAAATTTAATGAACTAAATTTATTTAACATTTTTAATAAATAATTGAATGTTGTTTTTGTTGTACTTCATTTTCACATAAATTAACACAAAAAATGAGATGTGAAAATCATGCGTGAATATTGGTTTCCTTTTTCCTTTGATTTTTATTTTTCTCTCTCTCTCTCTCTTGATCCTATGAAAATTGTATTATAATTGGAAATATAATTTTATATTTTTTTGTAAACATTTTTTTTTAAATAATAATTACAATTCAAATGGCATTTTATAAACAAAATGACATACATGCAGCATGTGCATTTAATTTTATATACAACATTTTTTATAAAATATATTTTTTTCTGTTGCTGCAACATGTACAGGCTACTGAAATCAACAAATTTTTATATCAAAATGTCATTACAATTCATTATTATCATTTGATATGGAGTTTTTTTCTCTCTCATTTTTTTTTTTTTTTGCTACAAAATAAATGTTCAGTTTGGTTCAATTCCGAAAACAGAAAAAAAATATTGTTTAAATTACCCACAAAACAGTTTCTGTCAATATTTGAGACTGACTGCATGCATAACTGCATTCAGGCCTGAACAGTCGTACATACAAATGTGTATGCAAATCAAGTGAGAGCAACTGCAAAGAAAAAAAATATCAGTAACAGAATCATTAATTTTTATACAAACTTGCTCTACTTCTTGTTATAAATTTGTTGTTTTTTGTTCAGTTTTTTCTTATTTTGATACGTATTTACCCGTATCGAAATATATTTATTTAGTAAACATTATTTTTTGTTTGTCTATAGACTTTTGTGTTTGTGGCTTTCAGTCAGGCAGCAGGATTGGTAGCAATCATGACCACAATGCAATACAATCATCAGATTGACTTTTTATTATGGAAAGGGACTGAAAGCAAAAACAAAAAGAATGTAATTTATATGAATATCGAAACTTCAAGGAAAGCCCAGCAAACATTTTGGTTACAACACATAAAAATAATCAATAGCAAGTAATTACATTCTCCCCTTCAAGTCAGATAACTCTTTACCTTCCCTTCCCTTACACCTAATTGTTTGCTGGGTTATCGAATCTTTTTAAAATTATTCACTTGTTTTGGCTCCTAAAGCATTTTACTAAATACGTATGTATGTACCTTTACTTATACATAGATTCTTTTTTATAGGTAATTTTCCTTCTTTTCTTCCCTTTTAACTACTCTGATGTCAAAATATCAATCATAAATTTTCTATAATTTTTTCCTTCTTCGTATTTTTCTTCCTTTGGAGGCCACTGAATAAATAATTAATTGAAAACCCCTGAGGGCTTTAATGAGTTTTCTATAAATGTAACAAAATGTTCGGCTGAAGAAAAATTATAACAAACAAATTGAGGAAATATAAATGGTCATAAATTATTTAATAATTGTTGATAACTTGAAAAGTGTACTAGATAGGGAAATTAGGGCGGTTCAAATTTGGAAAGATAAACAGATATGGGTTTCCCATTTTCTGGAAACAAGCAAATAGTATGAAAAAAATGATCATATTTTAATAAAATTCAGCTATAAAAAATATAAGAACTTTCAAAATAGTACTCTAGTCTTTAACAAGATCTCCCAGATGAATGATACACACTTCAGATAATTAATAAAAACAATATTGATCACAAGATCACTCTTTTGGAAGTTGAGTTCTTTAGAAAAATGATGGAAACCTGAAAATTTGAATTTTTAGTGAAATTTCGAATTTTTAGTGAAAATTTGAATTTTTAGTGAAATTTCGAATTTTTAGTGAAAATTCGAATTTTTAGTGAAATTTCGAATTTTTAGTGAAATTTCGAATTTTTAGTGAAAATTCGAATTTTTAGTGAAATTTCGAATTTTAGTGAAATTCGAATTTTTAGTGAAATATCGGATCTTAGTGAATTGAATTTTAGTGAAATTTCGAATTTTTAGTGAAATTTCGAATTTTTAGTGAAATTTCGAATTTTTAGTGAAATTTCGAATTTTAGTGAAATTTCGAATTTTTAGTGAATTTCGAATTTTAGTGAATTTCGAATTTTTAGTGAAAATTTGAATTCTTAGTGAAAATTTGAATTTTTAGTGAAAATTTGAATTTTTGGTGAAAATTTCAATTTTTGGTGAAAATTTCAATTTTTTGGAGAAAAATTGAATTTTTTGGAGAAAATTTGAATTTTTGGTGAGAATTTGAATTTTTTGGTGAAAATTTGAATTTTTTGGTGAAAATTTGAATTTTTTGGTGAAAATTTGAATTTTTTGATGAAAATTTGAATTTCTAATGAAAAATTTCGAACTTTTAGTGAAAATTTGAATTTTAGTGAAATTTCAAATTTTGAGCGAAAATTTGAATTTTTAGTGAAATTTCGAAATTTTTAATTGTGAAATTTCGAATTTTAGTGAAATTTGAATTTTAAGTGAAAATTTGAATTTTAGTGAAAATTTGAATTTTTAGTGAAAATTTGAATTTTTAGTGAAAATTTGAATTTTTAGTGAAATTGAATTTTTGAAATTTGATTTTAGTGAAAATTTGAATTTTTAGAGAAAATTTGAATTTTTAGTGAAAATTTGAAGTTTTAGAGAAAATTTGAATTTTTGGTGAAAATTTGAAGTTTTGGTAAAAATTGGAATTTTTAGTGAAAATTTGAATTTTTGATGAAAATTTGAATTTTTAGTGAAAATTTGAATTTTTGGTAAAAATTGGAATTTTTAGTGAAAATTTGAATTTTTGGTAAAAATTAGAATTTTTAGTGAAAATTTGAATTTTTGGTAAAAATTAGAATTTTTAGTGAAAATTTGAATTTTTGGTAAAAATTGGAACTTTTAGTGAAAAAGTAAAAAAAAATAGAAGAACATTTAAGTTCACACTAAAAAATTTAACTGAAAGGAAATTATGAATTTTAGGAAAGATTTTTTTATCGTAAACGAATTTTACAATGAGAAAGATCGAAAAATACATTTTTCGAACTTTGTTCGAAGATAAAATTTTTCTGCAAATTTAGTCTTTGAATTGTAGAAGATCGAATTTTTATGACAAATTTTAGCCCAAAAAATATGGTCATTTTTTGAGTTCTAGAGAAAAGAGTTTGTAAATGAAGAAGATCGAAAAATAAAATGTGAAAATCAAAATTTTTGCACTGATTAAAATTTAAGAATTCCATAATTTTCCCTCATTTCCATTTTATTGGTTAAAATTTGTCGTTTAATTACTTAAACTATTTTCAACTAAAAAAAACGCAAAAAAGCATTTCACTCCTTTTCATGTTTGTCTACTGTTTTTTTTTATAGAAATTTACATATAAATGACCATAAACTTTAATTTAAATTAACTGACATAACAAAACTGTCAATCATAATTAATGTAAATGATGTTAACAGGAAAATCATGCAAAACCAAAAAGGAAAAAAAAAGGAAACACAAGACCTTTTTTTCCTTCGTTTACAAACATGCAAACATTATAAAACTTGTTGTTGTAGTTTTTTATGTATAAAATTTGTGTGTAATTTTTTCCAGGAATTTTCATTAAAAAAAAAAATTTTAAAAACTAAATTGTCTTTTGAACTAAAAATGTTTCATGTTTTTGTTGTTCTTGTTTTTTTTTTAATTTTCAATTGCAGGTGGAAAAAAGCAGTTCATCAATATTACATCGTTCAGCAGATCCAAGTACATATCCAGCACCACCTGGTACACCAAAAGCATTGAATGTAACACAAAATTCAATAGCACTGAGATGGTCAAGAAGTCAAGAGAAGCCACAGGCAACAAGTCCAATTATTGGGTAAGTTGAAAGTTTATTTTTTGTTTATTCTCTTGGTATTTGTTTGAGTGCTTATGTGTGTGAGTGGAGGTAGTATCTATGTAATAAAGTATCTATAAAACGAAATGTCAGGAACTCAAGGTGAAGCTGATGGGGAGAAAGAAAATAGAAATTTAGTTTGTTTAGTTGTGTGAAATAAAAAGAAAAACCATTTTTGGTTAAATTGACACAAAGTTTCATTAAGTCAATCATGTCTAAAATAGACGCTTCAATAGTTCCATTAAATTTCATTTTGGTACCCTTTTTATGTTCTGCATATGAGAATACGGATACACTAAACTTGTAACACCAAAACGGTTTCATTTAAGATCCCATAAATTATATTTTTTGGAAAAATATTAAAAACATTGAAAAATGATCTGAACTCACTACAAAGTCCTTGTTTCGACTTGAATATTTAATTCTCATTAACAGATCTGATATTTAAAAATCTGATCTGATTTTCATTAAAAGAATTGATCTTTAAAAAGATCTGATCTTTAGTAGAAAAAAGATAAAAAATATGACCTTGAATGAATGACCTGATATTGAATAAAATAAAAGATCTAATTGTTAATAAAGAGAATGATTTGAATATTTATCTGACCGTTACGAAAATATCTAAAATTGTTTTGTCATTAATAAAAGCTCTTATTATGGTTAAATGAAATTAATAAAAGAGAACTTAAGAAAAGCTTCTGATCTTGTCTTAAAGATCTGATTTGTACTAAGAGATCTGCTCTTTTCTAAGAGATCTGATGTAAGAGATCTAATCGTTATTAACTGATCTGAAATCTATTAAATAAATAAATAAATAAAAGATCCAATTTTTTATAAAAGATTAAAAAATTTTAGCAACATAACTGATCCTGGAAAAAATTTTTGATTTTTTTTAAATTGATCTTCAATAAATGATCCGATCGTAAATATCTTATTTGATAAAATCATTAAAAAATTAATATTTGTTATTGATAAGATAAGATCATATTTCTCATAAAGGATCTATATGATTAGCTATATATATTGATCTACACTTGAAGATCTTAATCTCTAATTAAAGAATTAGATCTTTAGTTAAATATTTTAAAGTTAGTTCAAGGAACATTATCTTTAGTTAAATATCCTGATTATTAATAAATGATCTTGAGGAAAAAAAGCCTTGTTACTTAATACATGAACTTCTTATTTATTAAGAATATTTTTACGATCTTTAGTAAAAGATGCGGATCTTTAATTAGAGATCTAAGCATTCAGTAATGGGCCTTGAACTTTAACTAATTAAAGGAATTTTGATCTTGATCTTCAGTTAAACATTTTTTTCACAAGTTTTTAAGTTTAAAAATATTAATAGTTGGTTTTTTGTCTCGAGGTTAAGTCAAAAATCATGATCTTAATTTAAAGAATATTAAACTTGATCATTACAAAGTTCATTAGTTAATGATCTGAATCTAAAAAGATCTCGAATTTTAGTCAAAGATCATTAGCTAAAGATCCAGTTTCTAACGAAATGTTCTTGATCAACAGCTAAAGATATTGATACCGATCTGTAGTTAATAATATTGATCTTGATTGACGTTAAGTAAAGATTTTGTTCTTTAGAATAATATAAGAATCATGAGTTTAAGATATCTATAACTTCTAAAAAAAGGTCTTTAGTTAAAGATCTTAATTACTAATAAATAACTCCGATCTTTAGTTTAGAACGTTAGAAAAACTGAAATATACAAATTTTTAGTAAAAATTTTGATTTTTACAAAAAATTTGATCCGTAGTTAATGATCATGATGTTGAGTTAAGGATCTTGATTATTAGTGAAGGAGATGTATTTTTAAAATATGATCTTATATATATCTTGATCATAAGTTAAAGATTATTATGTTGTTACTTGGAGACTTTAATCTTTCATTAAAAAAATATTGATCTGTTGTAAATGATTTTGATCAGTAGTTAACGATATTGATCTGGATTAGTCGAAGATCTTGAATCCAAGTTAAAAAAAATCAATTAAAAATTTTCATCTTTATATGAGGATTTTAATCTGATGATGACGTTACAAATCTTGATCTTTAGCAAATGCTGTTGATCAGTAATTAATGATGTTGATCTTGAAGGTCTTAATTTCGAATAAAAGATTTTCAATTAAAAATATTTCCCCAATTTGTATAAGATTTCAATGTTATTAAAAGATCTTGATCTTGATCTCGAATAAAAGATCTTTATTCTGTGTAATGAATCTTTTATTCGTTTTTGCCGATAACATCATTTTATTCTTTTCTCATAAATATGACTTTTCCAATGAAAATTGGGGAAAAATATTAAAAATTCTTTTAATTTATTTATTCTCGTTTAGAATTGTGAACGAAAACAATTAAATCGAAATTTCCTCTTTTTTCCAATATTAACATGTTTTTCTTTCCCTGACCATGACTTTTTTTACAATTGCAATATTTTTGCATTGCATTTAGGAACAGCTGTTGGCCTGAGGCATTTTACATTGGAAAACTATTAAATTTTGCTATTTTCATGTGCTCCATGTGCATGTTACGATATTCCATGCATTTTAAATGAATATTTTCTTTTTTTTTTTGCGTTTTGGACAGATTTTCCTACAAAACTAATATTATTAAGGAAATACGGCAGACGAAAGTTTAAAAAAAAAACGGGCCAACAACAAAAACCTGGCAAAAGATTAAGCGAAGATTTTTTGTTTGAAAATCTCTCTCAAAAAAAAAAAATACCCAAAAGCTTTGTCTTGGCCATTGTTTTTTTTTTTTTTTTGTTCTAAATTTTTTTCAAGACCATTAAAACGCTTTTTTAGATATTGACTGACCATTTAACTGTTTAATATTTGTAAAACTGGCCTGTTTTCCACATTCTAAGCTACAATTGCTGTAATAATGCTCTTTCTTCTATATTGATAAAAATGATTTCTATTTTGTGGATTTTTCTCATTTTTGGCGTGGCTGTAATGCCATTCATTCCTTGGTTTTGCTATAGAATTGATTGTTTTCTTTTTTTTTGTGAGGTTTATGGTCAAGCCTGAATTTAGTTTTTTATTTTGTTTTTCTAAAAAATTTTGCTTCAAATTCATTTTAGGCTTTTGAATAGAATTTTTTTTTGAAGGCAACAGCTGTAAATGATGAGTTGTGGTCTTTAGATTTTTTTTTTGCAATAACCAAAATCCATTTATTTTGAAGATCAACTTGCGTTTTCATGAAGCAAAATAAAATGAAATTTGGAAATGAAAATTATTAAAAAATGAAAAATAATATTTTAACTTTGGGTGGAAATATTGACTAAAATATTTGAGAAATCACAAGTTAAAAACCTTCCAAATGTTCTCTTAATTTTCCTTGTGCTAAATCCAAAATTTAATTGTAAAATTTTAATAAATAAAAAAGTTATAAAGATTTTTATAAACATACTTTTCATTCGACCTAGTGCGTATGATTAATATTAATTGTTCATATATTTAAAATATGATTTAAAAAATCACTACTCAGTTTTAGTTATTAAAATTTTCTCAATTGATAATTATTTTCTAGATTACAAAGTACAATTCAAAGTACATTTTTATAGAATTTTGAGTAAAATTTAAGAGAAATTTTGAAAATTGATTTTTACTCTTTTAAAAGTTTAAAATTTTTTGTTGTAAGAAGTGCAATTGAAAAGTTCTTAACACAAATATATGTTAAGAAAACAAACCTTTAAACATATAATATTTTCTATTTGATTGAAATTATAACTACAATTTACCAAAAATATTATGAACCTTTTTTGGAAACCCTTCTATTTAGATTATTTCCAGCGCTTTCACTTTCCTTAAAAAATTTAACACACTTTTGGACTTATTTCTTATGTTCTTCAGTTCTCTTTCAATAAAGGCCCAATATCTCCCCTTAGCTTCCGGCAGTTTTAAGTATTTGCCTCTCCTGGTACAAATACTACATTATTGTTCTTGTAAAACTCAAGGGCTTGTATGCCATAGTGACAGGACGCAAAGACAAGCCAAAAAAAATGAGTGCTCCTAAATATGCGAAGATTAAACGTTTCTTCATCCATTATTCAGCAATAATATTTAAAAAAACTGGACTTCAATTTCCGTGCTCTTTTTTCTAAGCAGAGTTCCTGGCATAAACATTTTGAGCCTCACATGTTATTAAACCTAAATAAGCTTTGTCTTTTCATACCGAGTAGTCCGAGCACTGAGCTAACCGGGCTACTTTGTGTTGGGAGTACTACAGAAAAAACTTTCTACTTATTTGGCATTAGAAACATCATGCTGACCATTTTTCTACCTAAAACAGGTTTTCATTCAACGAACACTCTCATCCGGGATTTTTTATTTCACTCCTCAAATATTAACTAAATATTTGAGAAAATAGACATCTAAAACCTGCAGTGGATGATCTTATTCCTTCTTGTACTTAGTCTAAAATTTGGTTTCATATTATTTATAATTGCAAAAGTTACAAAGGTTTTTGTAAACATAATTTTCATGCACCAGACTGCGTATGATTAATATTAATTATTGACTTATTTAGAAAATAATTAAAAATATCTTAGTTTCGTTTAAATACTTAAATATTTTTTAATTAATAATGATTTTAGAGATTTCAAGCTATAATTTAGGAAAAGTTATAATGGGATGTCAAGTAAAATTTAAGAGAAATTTTTAATTTTTCAAAGAAAATATTTTTTTATTTTTTGCCAAATTTAAATTTTTTTGTAAAATTTTTAGGAAAATTTAAATTTTCTTTACGAATTATTATTGCTAAGATAATTCTCTATTTTGGTGTTTAATTTGCTTTTTAAAATTTCATTGTCCCAAAAATCTAGTAAACATTTTCTTTGAATACCAGCCAGTCAAATGCTTTGTATTTATTCGTAGACTGACCATTAAAAAAATAGCAATGTGTTCAGTTACATATTTTGTTGTGGAAATTTTTAGCAATAATAGCATTTAAATGGTGTATTTAGTTAGTTGAAAATGTCTATTGTTTGTTGGAGAAAAGCTACTGGCTTTTAGAAGCAAAAAAAGTGGAAAAAAGCGTATTGTGGCATGTTATGGTTGCATTTTCATTATTTTGGGTGTTGTAGGCCAGTGGTTGACTATTTGCCAGTTTTTGTAACGTTTAAAGATTTCTGACACAAGATTAACTAGCAAATTAGCATAATGAAAATTTAAACAAGGAGCAAATAAAAACGAATATTAGAAAGTTTTTTTTTTGGGTGGGGAAATATAAAGCGACTTTATTGGAAAGTAAATTGTTTAAGATATAAAAGTTTTCCAATAATATTTTTTCTTTTATTTCCTTTCAGCTATACGGTGGAATATTTCAGTTCTGATTTACAAACGGGTTGGGTTACAGCTGCCCATCGGGTGCCAGATCAACAAATAACTGTAAGTAGAAAATTAAAAAAAGGAAAACTATTTCAAGAAAATATTAATTAAATTCTTCAAATTTTATCCCTTTTCCAGATTTCCGGCTTAAAACCTGCTACTTCTTATGTTTTCTTAGTACGAGCTGAAAACTCTCATGGCTTGTCTGTGCCTTCGGGTTTATCAAATGTTATTAAAACTTTGGGTTCTGAATCGGGTACAGTGCCTCCCAGTGAGATATCAGAGGCAAGAGAAGTTCTAAGTGGCAAGGTAAGTTAAATACATTAAAAATATATAAAAAAATAGTTTTTAACCAAAGAAAGCAGCAATAAAAGAAATTCATTTACTCCTGAGAATTTCTTAATGGTAGAAAAATTTCTTTATTTTTATTATAACAATTTTTATTTGTTAGCTGAAATGCTCAACCATTTGGAAAACTGTAAATCAGTGAAGCATATAAAGCAAAAATGTATTAATAAATAGTATAAAAGGTCATAGCATAGTTTTTTTACTAAACAGTTCAAGGTATAGAAAATGCAACTTTGAGGTAAATTTTTGTATGAAATACAAAAAGAAAAATTTTTTGATCACAGAAAACTCAAAAAGTTTTGTCGATAATGGGATTTGGCATAAAATTAAAGATTACCTAAAGTCTTCTAAAATCATTTAAGAATTTTTATTAAAATCGCTTAAATAATTAAAAAGTTATAAAACATATAATGAAAGGTTATTTCAAGGACCACATTGCGTATGATTGATATTAATTATGAAGTTAATTTATAAAATTGAAAATTTGGTGTTTTCTTCCAGATAACCCAGAAATGTTAAAGTGAAAAATAATTAAAAACAATATAAAGTTTAAGCCAAAAATTAAAGCTTTAAGAAAATCTAAAGATATTTGAAAATATATTTAATATGAAAATAAATTCATTGTTCTTGTACCACTCAAGGGCTTATTTAATCGAAGGATGCCAAGCCATTATCAAGTCTTATGAATGGAAGCAGTCTTTTTTGTAAACGTTCCGTGGTATATATTTTGTTATTTATAAAGCCCGTTGTAAGAAGTAGTTGGCTTCTTTTTCATGCACCAAGAACTTTTTGTGAAATTTTGAGTATCAGCAACATCTCTTGGGTTTCAGTAACATAAAATTTGTGACCAGAAAGCTACAAAAGTCTACCAAAACATACGTTTCTTCATTCGTTTTTCATCAGGAATATTTTTTTAGAAAACTGAACTTCAATTTCAATTTTCTTCGTTTTTTTTTTTTTGCTTCTCAATTTTTAGCAACATTTTTATCAGGAGTTTTATGAGCCTTGGGCTTTTCTACTTACCTACATACCTTTCTATCATTTTGGGCATTCTTAACATTTATTGAGATTTTTTCTAACGCACTCCTCATATAAAGCAAGTTGTTTCAAAGTTAGAAATTTTTGAAAAAATAATCCAATTTAGTTTTTTGTTGCCGACTGTATCATATGAAAAATATTTATGTAGCTGAACTAAATAAAGGTTTCAATGGCTTTTGGTTTTGTATATTTTCCATTAGAGTCTATAGTTATTTTCAGCAAACAATAACTCCCCAAGGTGACATACATTTTATTGTTATATAACTTTGAATTAAATAATTTTTATAAAGGTGAACAAAATATTTATTTTTTAATAAAATTTTATAAAAGTCCTAGAGACATAATTTATTAAAAAATTTTTTAAATGTTAAAAAGAAATTTTCAACACATTTAAATTGAATTTTGCTTTCCAGATTTTTCTTTTCGGAAAATTCCTTTCAAGTTTATTTTGTTTATCAGTTTTTCTTTAGATGTTTTCTAGTTTTTTTTTGTTAATTTTCCTCCAAAAAAAAATTCATATTTCCAATTTCCAGCACCTGAGTCAATATTAACTCTCTTCCTTTCGCTCAACACAACTATTGAACACTAACAAGGACATGTGTGTATTTTTCACACAACTCTTCGCACAAACACAAAAAAATGGCGAACAATTGTGTTAATAAAACACTTTTTTTCTGTTTCGTTTGTTTTCATTTTCTGTATAAAGAAAAAACAACAACAACAATGTTTATAAATGTGCACCAGGGTACCAATTGACCTAAATTTTTTCGGAATATTTCTTTCGTTGTTTCCTATCACATACAGCAAACATTTAACAAACGTTAAAAAAATGCAAACAAAAAATTCTTTGGAAAAAAACTGACTGCAGGACCTGAAAAAAAACTAAATGCGTTACATGCAGCAAATAAGAAAATTCTGTATGGAAAAAAGTGTTCTTTAACAGAAACAGTTTTTTTAAATGATTTATGAAATAAGAAGATAATTTTTCCCATTTTGTTGCAAAGAATTTATGGTCTACATGGAGAAGGAAATATTTCATAAATAGTGAAAAGAATGAAGAAAAAAGATGCAATTAAATGGTAATAGAGAAAATAAATGATTTATTAAAAGAAGAATTGTAAAGATGGGAAAACAAGAAATGAAGAAATATTGGCTTTTCAAAGAAGTCAAGGAAAGTTTACAGTATGTTTTTTTATGTAATGAAAATGTAAAAATAACATTTTAGAAAAATATATTTTTTTTTAATCCCCAAAAACTAAGAAAATGTTGATCTTACGAAAATTATGGATTAAGTGTAATACAGCTTAAAGTCTTGTTGTTCAATGTGTAAAATTTTATTGACTTATATTAAAGAACAAAAAAGTTGTGAACGATTTACTAACAGCCTATTTTAGAGACCCCTTGGCGTATGATTGATATTAATTATTGAGTTATTTTAGAAAATTTAAAATTTTGCTAATTTTTTCCTAATAAGTTGGAAATGTGAGCATGGAAAACAATACAAAACACTTGGGTTTTTAGCAAAAAAGTAAAATAAAGGGAAAAACAAAAACATTTTCCTACAAAAATTTTACCAAGCATTCAAAGGATCTTCGGTTAACTGTATCCAATGTTATTAAATAGTATCTTTGATAGAAAACCTTGGTCTTCAATATATATTTAACAGTACCAGAGGAACTAAGCCGTTGATAGAAAACATGGTTTAGATAGAAAAGTTGGTCCACAAGACGTTTCTAAAGCCAAAGCATAGAAAAAATTTTAAAGCCTATTTAAGTTTAAAAACATATATGGCTCAAAAGTTCCTGATATAATTAAGAAACCAAAAGCAGAGAACGGATATTGAAATCAAGTTTTCTGAAAGATTTATTCTTCCTGCATAATGGATGACGAAACGTATGTTTTTATTTTTTATAACTTCCTTGTCAAAAATTTAATGCTGCTGATGTTCAGTTGAAGTTGAAGTCCCAAAAGCCAATAGGATCTATCAATTCCGAAATTAATATCAATGAAGGTTTACAAAAGAAGCTTAATAAGACCACATAATGTATACACTTATTTTTGGCCCGACTTGTCATTCTGTCACTATGATAAACAAGCCCTTTATTTGTAAAAGAACAATAATGTGGAATTTGTACTAAGTAAGGCTAATCCTCCATATTACCTGAAGCTATGGTCAGTGGTAAGATAATAAGCTCTTGTTAAAAGAAAATTTGAGAGAGTAAACAAAGGGGTCCAAAAGTGTTGTAGATTTTAAGCGGAAATGGACTGCCCGTTTGAGTAAAATGACAGAAAGTATTACAAGAAGCTTTAATGGAAAAGTTTTCAAAAAAGGGTTCTAAATTTCTAAAGGTGATAATTATTTCCATCAAATAAAAAATTATACTTTAAGTTCAGTTGTTCCCATTTTTAACAAATGTATGATAATGACTTTTCCATCTCACTCCTTACCAATTTTAAATAGCCGATATCTCAAAATGTTTGATATTATTTAACGTCTTTTAATTGAATGAATTATATTCTATGAAAACATTTCTGATATTAATAAATTATAGTCGTTTACTAAGATTAAATTAAAAAAAACATGAGGGCGTATGATTGATATTAATTATTGGGTTATGTAAGAAAATTTAAAAATTTTATAATTTTTTGTAAAAAATTGAGATAAATTAAATTGGAAAATTGTTAAAAATAGTTTAAGCTGTAATTTAAAGAACTATATTTATTGAAAATCTTGAAGATTGTTGATTAAAAATAAATTAAAAAATTTAAAAATCCAAAAACTAAAATTTAGTGTTTGTAAACAAAAATTAAATTTATTTGTTTTCAAAAAATAAGCTATAAAATTTCTTCTAGAAAATATAAGATTATTGATCCTTTAACGGCAATTTCCTTTCAATCCTTTTATTTCGTTTAAATGCCAAAGAGTTTTATAAAAATCCTTTCAACAAAATGTCAATAGAAATTTCAGATATAAAAACATTTTTAATTTCTCTTCAAAAAATCCTTTTCAATTGGCCCGAAAAATATCTAAAATTTTATCTAAATAACATTATTTTTATTTTAGCTTATTTTAGGCGTATGATTAATAATAATTCCTTAAATTTCAAATAACTTTGTAGGATTTTTGCTGTTTTTGCTTTTTTATGAAAAAAATCCTATAATTTTATTATTACATATTATGCTCCATCAATTTAGCCATTATTAAGGGATCATTGAGGTTTTTTTCTGTTTCCCATAGAAAATTGTTTTAGTTAAAACAATAATTTTACTAAATCCCTCAAAAACATTATTATCCCTTTTCTTTTGAGTAGTTAAACATTTTTTGCTGTAATTTTATTTAATATGTATTTTAACAAATTGTTATTATTTCCTTAAGCTGGAATTTTTATTCATTCAATATTAAATGATAAATTAATATTTATTGGAAAAATATTTAGAGGAAACTTTTACTTTCTGAACGAAAAATTGAAGAAAAAATTGAGAAAAAATCTATAATACGGGAATTTAGTTTTCTTGGTATATTTATATAAAAAAATTTAGTATACAGTGAGGAGCAAAATAATAGAAATTTTATTTCACATGAAAGAAATTTTGTTCATTTTTAACACTTTCTTTCGTCTACATCTAGAAGGCTTTTTAAGCTCTTTTTTGATTTTCAAATTGCTTAACATGTGTTTGATTAACTGTAAAAGTTTCATTAATTATCTATTTTGAATCTAAAGTTATAGAGATTTTTTGAAAGGTTTATTATGAAAACTACTATACGTATGATTGATATTAATTCATGACAATTTCATAGAAAATTATTTATTTTTATTTTTTGAAGAATTTTAAAAATTTTAAAATTAAATGTAAATTAAAATAAAATATATTATTTAAATATTTAATAGTTTTAAAGAAAATTATAATCAAAATTTTAAATAAATTATTATTTTTTATACCATCCACCACCACGAGTTGTGAAAAGGGTATATTAACATTGTCATTCCGTATGTAACGCTTAAAAGGAATTATCTTAGACCTTATAATGTATATATATATTCAAGCTTCAAATAAAAATCTGAATCGATTTCGCTAATGTCCGGCTGTCTGTTGTTGGCACGCTTACATAGACAATAATTGACAGAACTCAATGAAATTTGGCCTGAGTATTTGTTATAATCCTTTAAAAAAAACAGCAAAATCGATTCAGTTTATTTAAAGATATAGACCAATATCTAAGGCAACCTCTTTTATGTATTTCATAACAGCTTTTATGGTTTTGAAGTTATTAAGCTTTTCCTAAAACACTTTTTATTAAACCTCAATGTGTACGATTGATATTAATTATTGAGAATTTTTATACAATTTAGATTTTTATAGATATTTAAACAGAGTGTTTAGAAAATTTTTAAGCAATTAATATTAAGAGAAGTTTGTCTGTAATAAAATAATTAAAAGATTTTGGATAAATTACAAATTAATAAGTTTACTTTTGAAAAATAATTTGTAATCGCTTATTTCATATAAAAAATCTTAGATGGCAACATTGAAATATATTTAACAAAAACTTTAATCTCTTGTTGAAATATTTGTGAAATTTCAATTAAATAGTTTCAGGGGTTCAGAAGTAATTAAACTTTTCTTGAAACGCTTGTTTGAAAACCACCATACGTATGATTGATATTATTTCTTATGAATTTGAGAAAAATCTTGGTTTTCATAAAAATGTAAAAAGAAAATTTAGAAAAGACCTAAGGAATTTGAATTAAGAGAAGTTAAGCTTTAATAGAAAATATTAACTAAAAAAATAATTCATTGATTTAATTAAAGATTTTCTGAACAAAGTTTTCAGAATTTTTTAAAAAATTTTTAATTTTATCGATAATTTTTTTCAAAAAAGTACTTTATCATTACTTTTCTTAGAAAATATTAATAAAGGCAGATAATTTAATAGTTATTTTATTATAATATTTTTGAAATTATATTTATTTCTTCTCTTTATTATGCCCTCTACTGTTTATCTTGCTATTTATAGAAAACAACCATTATTGCCATTTTTTTGCCTCAACAAATTTAAATAACTCTACCAATAAATATTATAAAACAACAGCAATAAATATTTCTTTTCTTCTTGCCACAAATTCTGTAAAAAAAGACTAAAATTTCCTTAATAAGAAAACCCCCAAAAACTTAATACAAAATAACAAGATTTAAGAGATATAACGCCTAAGGCTCATTTCAGAAAAGAAAAAAAAACATGAAATATTTATATATTTAAGCTGCCACATAGAAATGAACAAAAATAAGGGTGTCCTGTTGAACTATTGCCTAAGTGATGGTATCAATCATTTGTTAATACATGTTAAGAGCAACAAATACACTTACATTACTAAAGAGACTTATTAAGGAAATGTTTTTAAAGTAGACACCTATTTTAGTCATTTTTCTAACAAATAAAGAAAATAAGTGAAGTAAGAATGCTATATTCGCTATGCCGAATCTTCAATATCCAACAACACAAATGGGTGTGAAGTATATGCACAAGGATGTATAAAAAGTTTTCCTAAATATAACACAGAACAGTTAATGAGTCATAAAATAAATTATATTTTTGGCTAAAACTTTATTTGCTACTGAATCGATTTTGATCATTTTTGGAATCGGAACGAAGTAAATATAGCGTTATGTTGTGGCAACATTTCCTTCTAATTTGTCGATTTATAATGAACAATTTTACTATAGTTTTCTGCTTGAATTTTGGTGGCCCCAGATATCGGTCTATATCTTTTAACACTGGATTTAAACGGGAAACTTCTCAGAACTATTACAAATAATCAGACCGAATTTTACATATTGTGGATGTGAGCGGACTGACAGATAGACAGACAGACTGATAGACAGACAGGCGGACTGAGTCAATCGACTCAGATTTTCATTTAATTCAAGAATTTAAATATATACATTATGGCGTCTGAGATAATTCCTTCTTAGCGTTACACATGGAATATCAAATTTAGTATACCCATTTCACCACTTGTGGTGATGAAGGGTATAATAAGTTAAATGCAAATATCTTATGAAAGGAAGAACTCTACTCCTTAAAGCTGAGGACAGAGAGAGAGAGAAAAGAAAAGCTTTCAAGCATAAAAATCTATATTTATGTGTTAAATTTTACAGGAATTTGAATTTATTTATATGTGTGGAGGTTTATATATAAATATATGATTTTTGTTGGGATAAAATTCTATATGTACAAATGTGTTTGAGTGTATGAAAATATATATGTGTGAATGTTTTTTTAGAGTGTGTTTAAAAGAGAAGAGAGAGTTATAAAGTGTTGTTATGCACATTTATTTTCATATGGCTCGATTTATAAAATTATTCACACAATAAATTGTCGATTTATTCTAGTTTTCCTTGAATTTTCTTTTTATTTTTCATCTAGAATTTTTCCTGCTTTAGGTGTCTTTTATTATGGTTTATTTTTCTTATTTATCTTATTTTTTTCATTTTATATAAAAAAGAAGCAATAAAAAAGTGAGAAGAAAATAAAGAAGAAATGTTGTTAAGAGTGTATATGATATATGACCTAATATTATATTAATATATGGGTTCTTTATATTATAAGGAGTAGGTTTCCTTTTCCTTAAGTATTTTCCTTTTTTTCATTTTCTAAGGAAATATATAAATATTGTTTAGAGAGTAGAAAATAGGAAAATTACTGTTACTTAAATATAATCTCTTAGAAAACCTATACATTTTTTGAAATAAAATTTAATAATAATTTTAATAATATTTTAAATATTTTTATATAAATTATTAAATTTTAAAATCTTATTTATTTAAAAAATATCATGGGGAATTTAGAAATCATTAAAGAATAAACAGCCTACAGATACATTTATTTAATTAATTATTTTTTATCTCAAATGTATAATTTTTAAATCCTTAATTTATTACACAAACATGTTATATGGCAACTCTGAAATATATTTTTCCAAGATCTCTATTCTCTTGTGAAAATATTTGTGTAGTTTCAGTTTGATAGCTCTAATAGTTTAGAAGTTATTAAGCTTTTCCTAAAACACTTTTTGTAACACTACATTACGTATGATTGATATTAATTTTTAAGGTTTTTTAAAAAATCTTTATGTTCTTAAAAATGAGAAAAGAAAGTATTGAAAATTCTTATGAATTATGAATTTAGAGAAGTTAAACTATAATTTAAAGTATTCTCTTTTACAATTAAACACATTTAGCAACTGAATTTTATTTCTTAAAGTAGAGAACTATTGAAAAGGATAATTCAGTCCAAAAATCTTCTCCCAAAAAATTGGAATTACAAATGTTTAGAATACTTAAAAAATAGCCTATTTCTCTATGTCGAACAAGAGTTTCCCACACGTTCACTTCCTATTCCAATACTTAAGAATGCTATATTCTTCTATGCCAATTCTTTAATGCCCTCAACCATGATTAATTTTAAAATAATTGTAAAATTACATTTATTAGGTAGCATTTCCTATCCCAAAATTAATTAGTCTTTAAATATTGCTCTTATTGCTCCATCCAAACTATAAATTTCATCAAATTTCTGTCACAGTTTCAATTGATGAAATGTCTTTTTGTAGAGGGGATGAACCTCTCCCATGTCTTACACAAAAACTATAGAGTGCGTAATTTCTTTCACTAATGACAATATCAGCGTATCAGGACGGATGCACCTCCCTCATGACCTATACAAAAACTTAATAGTGCGTAATTTCTTTCAATTAAACAGTATCAGCGTATGATTATGTAAAAATTAAAAAAAATAACTACATTTTTAGATCCATATAACTGTTTTCCTTATTTGTAAGTAATGTCTTATATTCCCTAATATCTTCTTAATAAGTGTTAAAAATTTCATCAAATTCTGTAGTAAACTAAAAAGTTACAAAGAATTATTTGTAGACACTACTCATAAAAACCACTGTACGTATGATTGATATTAATTAAGGACAATTTTTATATAAATTTAAATTGCACAAGTGTTGTTCATGAAATCGAAATTCTAATTTAATAATAAAAAATTCAACATATGAAAGCATAATTAAAAGAAATATAATTTTGAAGTTCAGCACATTTGATCTGAAAAAAGTGTTATGAAACTTGAATAAAAAAAATCTTAAATAAATTTTGTAAATATAATTTGAATCCAAATAACAAAAAAACTTCAAATTTTCATTATTTTCAAACTCGTATTACTAATTTATTCATATCTAATTATAAAAATTTAATGAACTCCTTTCAACATTTTCCAGAAAAAAGACTCCTTTTCTTATGAATATTTCCTCAAATTATTTCCAAAAAGTTGATCTCACGTATGTTTGTCTTCATTACCAAAAATTGCCTTTATTTCACATTTGTGACTCATAAGTCTGGATTCAGAAAAAAAAAATCGAAAATATGTAAAAGAGAAAATGCGTTACCATATATTTGTCAATATCTCACACACGATATGTCTGATGACGAGAGCAGCTAAATCAATTATCTTAACAACTTCATAAATTTCGTGCTTCACGAGAAAAACTGCCATAATAAAAAAGGAAATTTATTTTCATTCCTCCAAACAGCATAACCGCCTTTTTTGTCTGTTTTGAGTTCTAGACAAAAATGCGTGTTTTAGGGAATTTTCTTTATTTCCCTTCCATAACTATTTAAACCTTATTTTTGCCTTCGAAATTTCAAACAATCTTTGTTGTCAGTTTTAATTTTGCTACGCTTTACATGATGACTTCGTTCGTTTGTTTCTTCTCTTCTTTTATTGCAAATTTTGTATTCTTTAGAGTTTTGTTCTTGTTGTTGTCTATGATATGATGATGTTTGTATGTTTGTTGTTGGTTTTAGGAAAACTCAAAAGAAGGTTGTTTTCTTCATTTTCAATCTATTATTAGTCCGTCTGTTCAACTGACAATCTGTCTGTCTGTCAGTCAGTCAGTCAGTCTAGCTTTTGTCCGTTTATCTGCTTGTCTGTCAATATTAGTAGCAATGTCTAGTTATCTCATGTTCCTTTAGCTATTTTCTCTTTGTATCTATTTAGTTCGTCCAAAATTAGAAAACATGTGACATGGAATGGGGAATTGAAAAATTATTCTCGTGGGTGCAGTTTTAAAAAGAAGAGTGAAGTAGGAATGGAAAATTTAAAAAGAAATTAGAAGAAAGAGTTTTGAAAATCAATTTAAATTATGATTCAAAAATAAATGGCATTTTAAAGAGCTTTTTAAATCATAATATAGGAAACCAAAATGTTTTTGAAATTGAGTATTCCGAATTCATGGTTTTGATTTCTGGAGTTTTTTCCTAGTTCGTTTAATTATCATCAAGGTTCATAAATTACCTTGACTTTGCCAAAAATTTTATTAAAATTCTTTAATAAATTGCATTTTACTTCAAATTTTAATTTTGTTCACATGGTACGTATGATTGATATTAATTCTTTGAAAATTAAAAAAATTAAGATTAAACAAGCAATTCGCCAAAGATTTCAAAAGTTTTAACAAAGAAAATAAATGATTCAATAAAGTAGATCCCATAAATAAGTTAAGTCAAAGGTCAAAAACGATTCTCCGAATATAAAAGTTTTCTTGAACCAAATTTGAAAAACAGCCTCTAAATGTATTCACTTCTTTTATTTGTAACTCAATTGAAAATGGCATTTTTTCATATTTTATGAAATCTATCAAGAATTCATATAAAATTATTTTGATCTTAAAATTGTTTCTAAAAATATTTTCCTTCCAAGCAGAAAGTTTCCTCTGGAAAATTTTTAATATTGTACACCTAATAAGTCATACTTCAGGATCTTTTTGATTAATAATTCTTCTTAAAATTAAATAAATCAAAAAGTCCCGAATTTTTTTCTTTGGAAATAAAAAGCTAAAGAAATGTTAACCTACGTCCTAACATTAATCGAAATTTTCTTAATTGATCTTTTATACTAAGAAAATTAAAAAGGCTTTTATTAAGCACCTTTTTAAAAACACCTCTATGCGTATGATTGATATTAATTATTAATAATTTGAGAAATATTTACATTTACACAGAATATTTTTATAAGTCAAATGATTTAAATTTTGACCCTGGATCAACACAACTCAAATGTAAATTTGAATTCTTTAAAAATATAACATATCTTAATGCTTAAACACAACTACAAACTGAACTAATTCTTTCTATTAAATTACTACTTAATTCTTTTTTGTCTTTCAAGAATGAAGGCGTAGCAAAATGGCGCTGCACTTCCTTTTAATTTATAATTGAAATTCCTAAATCTTAAGTGATACACAAAGATACCACTGGATCTCTACAAATTTTCAAAATATATTTTATTTGATATAAGTTTAAATATTTTAAACAATTTTGAATTACACTTTTAAACTTTGCTTTTATTTTAAATTTCAGTTTACATTAAGGAGTGCGTATGATTGATATTAATTTAGGAATATTTTTTAAAATTATACAATTTTCATAATTCTCTTTTGAAAATTTAATATTTTGTGAATGAATTTAAATCCTAAGAAATAAAGCTTTTATTGTGTAACAATTAAAACTTTTTTAAATTATCTAAAATGAATAAATTTTTGTTTAAACTTAATTTTTTATTTAACTATTAACTTAAACTTAGTGGATAGATAGAAGGACGGACACTATTAAATCATTTTTGTTGTACTTAATTCATACCCTAAATCTTTGAAATATAGCTTTTTATTGAATGACTATATTAAGTACATTTCATATATATTGTGTGATATACTTATAAGTCACTTTTAAATTTATATATTTATTAAATTACTAAACTACCATCATACAAATTTTTGGAAGGACAGAAAGACAGATGCCATTGTGAACTTTCTCTTAGATTAACTGTGGCGATTGCTACTTCTACTTATTATAAGAAAATTATAGCAATATATCGATGTATCAAAAATACTATATATATTACTTATCACACCTTTTGTGTACTAAAAGGTTAAGTAATCTACTCAATTTAATTATTAATTTATATTCAGTGGACAGACAGAAAGACGGACAATATTGAATCCTTTCTGCTAAAAATTACAAGTCTTATATTCCTTTATATCTTCTTAATAAGTGTTCAAAATTTCATAAAATTTTGTAGTAAACTAAAAAAGTTACAAAGAATTATTTGTAGACACTACTCATAAAAACCACTGTACGTATGATTGATATTAATTAAGGACAATTTTTATATAAATTTAAATTGCACAAGTGTTGTTCATGAAATTGAAATTCTAATTTAATAATAAAAATTAAACAAATGAGAGCATAATTAAAAGAAATATAATTTTGAAGTTTAGCACATTTGATCTGAAAAAAGTGTTAAGAAACTTGAATAAAAAATTTCTTAAATAAATTTTGTAAATATAATTTGAATCCAAATAACAAAAAATTTCAAATTTTCATTATTTTCCAACTCATATTACTAATTTATTCATATCTAATTATAAAAATTTAATGAGCTCCTTTCAACATTTTCCCAGAAAAAAACTGATTTTCTTAAAAATATTTCCTCAAATTATTTCCAAAAAGTTGATCTCACGTATGTTTGCCTTCATTACCAAAAATTTTCTTTATTTCACATTTGTGAGGTTAAGTAATCTACTCAATTTAATTATTAATTTATATTCAGTGGACAGACAGAAGGACGGACAATATTGAATCCTTTCTGCTAAAAACAACAAGTCATTTGTAGTACTAAATTTTTGCGTTAAATGGTAAAATTACAACTGTATATCAGAAAAACTATAACGTTTAGCTATAATATCACTTGAACGTTATAAAAGTGAGTCACTTATAGAATTAACATTTTTTAAAATTACCCACTTTGAAATTCATGGACAGACGGAAGGACAGATATCATTAAATTATTTTCTTTAGAAATATTATGCTGGTTGTTGCGTAAGGTTATTACATTAAATCACAGCAATATGTCAGTGTATTCAAAAACTATAAACTATATAACATTTCTTGTTTAGTTAAAAGTTTAGTTACCTTTTAATATAAAAGTTTCTTTAATTTCTGACTTTTATTTAGCGGAAATTAATTTTGAAAATAATTCTATAACTTTTGAACTGTTAGAGATATCTTAATGAATATTTAAATGGTTAGACTTATGGTGATTCTGAGTTGATTTGATGGAGTACAAGCTTCTATATAAGCAGTGATGTAGTTTGTGACCCTTCAAATTTTATCACCTCGGGAATGTTGACTTTTTTGAAAAATCGCCAATATACTAAGCAGCAAAATGTGAGCAGAGGGAGTAGTGTCGCAGTAGGATTTTAAAGAACTTGTGGAATCTTTTAGTGTAATTTTAGAGAGATTTTAATTCTTTAGAAAATTTAAGAACAATTTAAAAAAAAATTCTCCTCTAAAAATTAAATTCTCAATTTTATAGAAAATTTAAAAGTCTTAATATAAAAATTTTAAATTTTAATAAAACAATTTAAATTTAATACAAGATTAATGAAACCTAATTTTGAAAATCATTTAACTTCTTTTGTCTAGCAAAAATTTTGAACTTTTAAAATTTTTTCACCACTTTTCGTTTTTTCGTCTTTCGTCTGTTTTCAAAAAGATCTTCCACTTTTAAAGTAATGAAAATAAAGTTAAAGAATCATATTTCTGGTACACTGAAATTAAAAAAAACGAAAATAATAAAAATGAATGAATGAAAGAATGAATGAATGAAAGAATGAATGAATGATTGAATGAATGAATATTCCTTGTAAATGCAAGTCAAGAGTCTTGTTTATGTCTTGTGAAGTGTTTTTTGTTTTCCATTCATGTTTTCAATAATTTTTGTGAATATTTTTTCTTTTGTTGTTTGTCTTCCACCCATTTGGAGTCTTTTTTCCAATTCTGTGCAATATATATTTTTTTTGCTGCTCCTGTTTTTGTTCTCTGTTCAGACAGCTCGTTATTATTTTGTTCTCGGCTCAACAATTCAAGTGTTGTAGATATAATTTTTTTGTATCTTGTAACTGCTGCTGCTCCTTGCAACCCTTAGTATTTGTTTTTGTTTTATTTTCCTTTACATCAACACCAGACAGTCAAGAGAATATGATTTTTTTTTCAATTTTAAAATATTTTTCTTTTATTTTTCAATTCAGAGAAGAGTGAGGTTAAGGAATTTAATAGAAAGGTGCATTAGGATTAAAGACTTTTTTCTTTTTTTGAAAATTTTTATATTTCTTTCAGCTTTTTAGACAACAAACATTAATTAATTTTAGTTTAACATTTTTTTAAACACTTCATTTTGTTCATTATTGAGACTTTCAAATATTAATTCATTTTTGCTGTTAAAACTTTAATTAATTTCTGTTAAAATGATATTTATTTTTATTTGCTTTTATTTACACTCACACAAATGTGTCACTTTATAAAGATTATAAATTGCTGATAAAATAATATTATTTGCAAAATAATATTATGGGCGATTTGTAGTTAAAGCACTGAAATATCATAGACAAGATCTAAAAAACAATTGCTTAGAAATCGAACTAACAAAAATTGCAAAGGAGACTGACAAAAGCGACTTTAAATAACCCTATAGAATATTAGAAAGGGTAATTTGAAAAGAAGTTTTACATTCTTTAAAAATCTATGAACGTACAGAAAACAGATACTGTTGAGTACTCCCTAGAAAAGCTATTGATCCGATTTTTGCACCAGACTATTTCACTAAATTAAAGCATTAATACACTTAAATATAATTTCATGTTTACTATCTGGTATTGGAGTTTATTTATTTACCATCTGAAATTGTTGGATATAAGTAAGGCCGCACACTATTAAGTCCATCTAATTTAATTATTGTCCGAAATCCTTGCAATATAACGGTGTATTAAAAAAAAATACTAAATATGTTGTAGTAAAGACATTTAAATGTATAAGTTAATTTAATTACTCACTCTACTTTGTGGACGGAAGGACAGACACCCTTGAATCCGATTTGCTAGAAATATTGATCCGATTTTCATGTTAAGTTATTTATCAAATCATACTAATATAACAGTGTATAAACAATTCGTGCAAAATTTTTCTAACTTTTAATGTATTATAAAGTAATAAGTCACATTTCAAATATGCGAACAGACGGAAGGACAGGCACCACTGAAACCTCTTTGCCAATGATACTGTCTTGATTTTTATGCCTAAATATTATACTGTGTCATAGTTATATAACATTGTATTCAAAATTTTGTTTAAAATAGTTTTAATTTTCATTATATGATATTGGAATATGTCACATAAGTTTATGTAGAAGACAGACGGAAGGACAGGCATGACAGAGTTCATACTGATAGAGATACTGAACCGTTTCTACCACTTAATTATTATAAAAAATCTTAGCAATATAAGCATATATTAAAAGGCTAAATATAATTCTTATAATATATATTGTATGATATGAGAGTGAGTAACCTTTCTACTTAAGTAAGTTCAATTCAATACCAACTAAAAATTAGTGAACAGACGGAAGGACAGACACCACTGAGTCCTCTTTGCTTAAGATAACTGATCCGATTTTTATACTTAATTATTATACAAAGCCATAGCTATATAACTGTAAATTTATATTAGTCCAGATTCCAATATATGATATATAAAAGGTCACATAATATCATGTAATTATCAACATAAAATTGAAAGACAGACAGAAGGACAATCACCATGGAGCCCTCACTTTTATATATACTATGTATACAATTTCACTAGATTTTTAAACATAATCTTAGCAATATAACGAGATATTATAAAACTGATTAAAATACGTTTAATATATCTACTATGATATCACCTATTATCTAATAACTTAATGGAATTACCAACTAAAAATTATAGGACTGACGGAAGGACAGACATTATTAAGCCCCGTCTTCTAGGCATACTGTGCCAGTTGTTTCCCCAGATTATTTAACTAAATCATGGCAATATTAGGGTGTACTAAAGTACTTTTAAAAACACTAATAATGTCTCATGTGTGATGTAATAGTAAGAGACTTATTTAATTTATCAGTTCATATTAAACATAATTTTAGAGAGCAAACAGAAGGACAGAATGAGTCTGTTGAGTTCTAAATGTTAAAGTTATTAGACCGTTTGTAGCGAAGGATTATTACACTTATTTTCATAAATAAATCGATGTATGAGAAGACTACATAAAACATTTCTAATATCTTATATATTATAAAAAACTAAGCATCCTTGATATTTACAAGTTTTTTGTTTTACTTATCCATTTAAAATTAGTGGACGGACAGAAGGACGTACATTATTAAGATTATTTAGCTGTCATGCAAATCAATAAAATTTCATTAAATCTCTTATTGAAGCCAACAGCAGATTTGTATACAAATTCAGCGATCATCGCTTTATAACGAAACAATTTATGTACAGATATCTGGAATAACCCAGAATTCGAATTTGTCAAATACGATACGTAAAATTTTATGTTGCACAATGGAACTTGGAACAGTAGGATTTCAAGTTAAATTTCTAAAATTTGCCAAAGTCAATTATTTTTATATGAAATAATCTTTTTAATTAATAAGTCTTAAAAATGAAGAGATCATTTTCCCTAAAAATAATTTAAAAATCTCTCTTTAAACCAAATTTAAGAGAAATTTTCTTTCTAAATTAAGTACAAAATGATAAATATTTTCCTAAAAAGAAAATTTCAAGAGAACATTCTCTGAAAGCAAATTTAACAAGCATTTTCTCCTTACACCAAATATAAGAGATTTTTCATTTTATACAAAATTTTCTCTTAATTCAAAATTGGTTGAAAAGTCGCAAATCTAATGATGAACTAGAACTTCACTACTTAAAAATATACTTTTAAACATTTGTTGCTGTAAACATCAACAGCAACAAATATTAATGACGGCAACAACATTATTTTTAAACACACCAGTAAAAAAGAGAGAGAGGAAGAGAGAAAGAATGGGACAAGGAGAAAAAATGTAAATGCATGTTAATGGCAGCTTAAACAAGCGCCAGTCTATGAATTTATACACATTTTCAATGTTTTTTTTTACTGGTATGTGACAATATTAACATAAAAACGGAGGTAAGAACAGTGGGACCAAACAAATTAAATTACAAAAAATTCGTTTAAGAAAAATATATTCTCAGTTTTTGTTTTAAGCAAAATACGGTTTTCGACTCCTTTAAAAATAATGCTCTTTTTTGCTCCTAACTGAAAGAAGAGTAAAATAAAGATAAACATTTTAATCGAAAAAACAAAGACTTATTATCTTACTGGCTATAGCTTTCTGCTGAACCGATTTTGATATATTTGGAATAGTGGTGAGATACACACAACTTTATATTATTTAAAAATTTTATTCTAATTTGTCGATTTTTAATTGATGATTTTGCGAAAAGTTTTCGCTTGATCTTGGAGGTTGCCTCAGATATCGGTCTATATGTTTTAAATACAGTTTGTGTGGTTGTGTATGTTAAAACAAATTTTTTGTTATTATTTTCTTTTTTTTTCTTTTCAACTAATTTTAGAGTGATTTAAAAAAATAATCCTCTTTTTTGCTCTTAACTGAAAGAAGAGTAAAATAAAGACAGAGTTTTCTTTTTAATCTTCGCAAAGAAGAGTTAAAATTAAGATGATTTGAAAATATAGGTATTGCTTGGAGTTTTTCCATACTCTGGCTTTTAGCTAAGTATTAATGGTTTAATAACCCACTGTTTTGAAAAACACACTTTTCATAGATTTTAGTTTTATAAACAAAACTTTTCAAATACAGAAAATGCTGAAAATAATATAAAATTTCAAAAATTGAAATGAAAAAAACTCTATAACAACATATTTATATTCAAAATATAGAGTTTTACATTTAACATCATGGTTGGCATGTTTAAGCTGTTTATTAAACACATATTAAATGTATTTTTTTCTAAAAAAGACCAAAAATTACCAACCAGTATCTTTTGGATACCTCGTTGTATCTTATGCCACAGCAAACAAAAAAATATGTATTTTAACAAAAGTGTGGGCTGCATTTGTTATTTAAAATAAACTGCCACAAAAATTTAGTTCAATAAAACTCTACTAACAAACTTGCAACTTAATGTTGCAAGTATTATTATTGTTTTTTTTTTTTTTTGGTAATTTTTCTTATCATTTTATGAATTTTGTTGTGGTTTGAAAAATGTAAGATAACATTTATTTTTGTAATAAAATCTTTAGACAAGTGGGTTGTTTTAACCTAAATATTAAATTAAGGAAGGCTGGTTATATGGCTGGACTTTATATTTTTTTATCTTAACTAAAACTGTTGATATTTTTGCCACAATGAAGACTTGATATAATTTGAGGAAAAAAAACTGCTGCTAGTGATTTGATTTAATCAAGAAAATAACTTAATTATTGAAAAATAGATAACATATTTAATTTAAGAAAATTTTAAAGTTAAATTAATAGTTGAAATGTTAAAAAATAATTAAAATTTTTGTAATACAATTTTTAAAAATCCTTGATTGATATCGCTCCCTTCATTCCTATTTTGCAGCCTAAAATATTGCAATCTGAAAGTACTATCTAGTCTATAATCAGTAACATAACTACCTCTGAACCGATCTGCTAAAAATGCATTAAGTTGCATTTTTTAATTTTGTGACAAACTGTATAATTTCAACAAATCCTTTTGTGTTCTAATTTTCAGCTGGGTAATAAGACAAGTAAGAATTTATATTCGGCTATGCTCAAGTTTGTTTCGCACATACATATACCCTCGCAAACACATGCAATAAATAAAAATTTTTCATAATAATCAGACTAGAAAATCGGTTCAGTTCCTCTGACCAAAATAATTATTAACAGTCTGTACTTATGAGTTAAATGAACTTGAACTATTTCGCAAATTCGATTTCTTGGGTTGCTTTCATTGGGAGCACATAACTTGTTCAATTCGAAACTGATATTTTTGATTTGATACAAAAAATCTGCCACGAACTTCAATAAAATATTTGGTGGAATTCTTGTTTTTACATGATAAACTATCTTATATATGTCCTTCCGTCTGTCCACCGATTTTTAATCGTTAGTTAAATGAATTGAATAAACTTAAAGCTGACTTACTGTTATATAACCCATGATACTTTGTAATTACTCTATATAGTATTTTAATACATGGTTATGTTGCCAAAATTATGTATAATAATTAAGCTCAATATTGACTCACTAACTTTATTAGAAAGCACTTAATAGTGTCTGTCCTTCTGTCTGTCCACAAATTTTAAAGTGATAAATAATCTTTTTAATTTTAAGGGACTCCCACATTAATATCATTTATTAATTATTATAAAAATTTTATAAAAACTTTTATTACATCATTACATTTCTACGACTTGGTATAACAATTTTACATAACAACATGCTCTATACCATTAACTGGGAGGACTCCAACATATCTGTCCTTCTGTCTAGTTGTTTATTAACATATTTTTTAATAAAGAAATCTGTTTTTTTAACTAAAATATATTCATTATTTTATTAAGACACTAATACAAATATTAAGTTACTTTATTAGTATTGATTACAAATAGTATTAAATTTTTGTAATGGGTTAAAAATGTTGAAACTGAACGATTTATTCAAGTCCGTCCTTCCGTCTGTCTGTCTAAAAAAATTAGAAAATGAGATATTTATTATAAGTTTATTACTGCATAACTGGGGAAGTTTTGCATTAATAACTTCAAGAACCTGACGAAATTATAGTTATATATACAGAATATGATCCAAGAATATGTTTACTTTATGAAATATTTATTCTAGGCAAACTTCCATGTCGAAATTATGCTGAGGGACCGATAATTTTAATCAGGATATTCTTATAAGCATTAGCTATCCATTGATATATAATTTAAATTTCTGTATTTTATTGTCTATTCCCATTTTGATTATAAAAAATCTTATGAATATAAATATGTATCAGAAGTAGATAAATATATGTATGTGTTTTTAATAAAACCTGATAATTTTAGCCTACAAAGCTGGTAAATATTAACCCCTTAAATATTAAAACGATTTTGTTAAGAGTGTTGGGAACTCTAAATACCAATAATATCCTGTTTCACCACCCACCATTTTAAACTAGCAGGATATGAAAAACAGCAGAGTGTGTAAACAAACACGTGAGAGCAATACATCTTTAATTATTTACAATCAACCAAGCAAATGGGAGATATACATAATGTTTATATGCCCTAAATGCTGCTATATAAAATATTATACAGTTTTTTTTGCATATATATTTGTAAACATATACAAATAAATTTAAATTCATATAGACAACAAATATAAACATTTATACACATTAATAATAACACAAACACATTTACAATTATTCTTCTTTTTTTTAACACAACACAATTGAGTCATAAAATATACAGAGAGAGAGAGAGAGAGAGAAACATATAAAAGAAACAACTATATTTTACAGATAATAAATTGAAATCCGGTAGTTTTGATTTCAGAACCAAACAAATTTTGAAAAAGTACATCAGCTCTTTATACAATTTCCGAACTGTGGGTTATTATACCCTTCTCTTTATGTGAGGGTATATTAACTTTGTCATTTCATGTGTAACGCTAAGAAGGAATCATTTCAGACCTTATAATGTTTATATATTCTTGCGTCAAAGCAAAATCTTTGTCGATAAAGCTATGTCCGTCTGTCTTTCCGTCAGACTGCATATACACAATAACTGACAGAGCTCAATTAAAATTTGACCTGATTATTTCTCAGAGTCCTGAAGTTCAGTATATTAAAAGTTATAGAGCGATTTCTGAGACAACCTCTAAGTTCAAGTAAAACTTTTTTAAAACTGTCAATTACAAAAAGTTAATATGATTAATTATGACTTATTAAATGTTTCTGTGTATGAATTAAAAAACATTTATACATTGTATAAGCTTGTAAGTGTATGCGTACAAAACATAAAGATTTTACTTCACTCGCAATGTGTGGTGAAGGGTATGAAAGATTCGGCATTACCGATTATAGTATTCTTACTTGATTATTTTCCCATGTATAATGGAACTAATTTATACTTTTTTTGCATTTGTTTTCTGGTTTAAATATTTTGTTGTTATTTGTGTGTGCGTTTTCAATTTTAGTATTTTTTCCATAAAATTACAACAATTTTTTTATTTAAATTTATTCATTTTTTACATTTTCATAAATTTTTATATAATTTTTTGTTTTTTTTTTGTAAAATTAACAACAATGCGAATTGAATTGTTTACAAGTGTGCAAAAATTCAATGAATATTTTTATGTTTTGTTGGTATGTGTTTTATGTTTGTATGGTGTGTGTGTGTATATATCAGATACAATCATTCATTGTATTGACCCGTTTATTTAAGTGTAAAATAAATATTTGTTAATAGATAACAATGTCTATATAAATATATTTAAGGGAATTTATTACAACCAACATAAATAAATAAAAAAATAATGAATGTTAAAAAAAATATCCTTTCAGAGAAACAATGAGGATATTCAAATAGAATGTTATGAAAAGGATTTTTTGTTTAACTTTTTTTTTACTCTATTATAAGTGAAATATTCCTTAATTAGTAATTAATAGTAAATAGTTTTCTTGTAAATATAATTTTAGTAAATAATTTTTTTTATAATTTAGATAAAATATTTATGGGACTTTTTATATCCTTTTGAATCATAGAGATCAAAAGATTGAAGCAAAAAAACTGTGAAGTAAAATTATTAACTATAAAAAATAAACCCCAGTAAACAGTACTGGGAAAACTTATCCGTTGATAGAAAACCTGCTTCAGGCTGGTAGACGAAATGGCCCTCATGATGTTTTTAAAACCAAACAAATAGAAAACATTTTCAAAGGATTTCCCAACACATATTTTGTACGAAAAGTAAAAGCTAAAAATATTCAAGGCTCAAAAAGTTCTCAGCTAAAAATGTTGAGACCAAAAACCGGTCACGGAAAATGAAACATTATGTTTCGCACATAAACACTTACATATACACTCACAAACACATACAACATATAAAAATGTTTTATAATAATCAGACTAGAAAATCGGTTCAGTTCCTCTGACCAAAATAATTAATTAAAGTCTGTACTTATGAGTTAAATGAACTTGAACTATTTCGCAAATTCGATTTCTTGTGATGCTTTCATTGTGAGCACAATGTTGAGACCAAATACAGGTCACGAAATTGAAGTCAAATTTTTAGTAAATGTATGTTCTGACAGATAATTTACAACTTCCTGGTCAAAAATGTTGTGTTGCTGATGCTCGACGGAATGTTGAGGAAAAGTTTAGGATCAAAAATCAGTCACAATTTCCCAAAAAGTTTTTGCTATTGAAAGCAATATGCAGTTGTGGCAAAAGTGACAATCAATTGTTTCAACGAGCTCTATAAATACCGAATACTAAAGAGGCTGCTTCCATTCACAAGACTTCATAATATGTCCATTTATTTCTGGCTTCTTGTTACTATGCTAAACAAGCCTTTCAGCGGTATAAGAACATTAATGTGGTATTTGCACCAAGAGAGGTAAATCCTACAAAATGATAGGAGCTAAGACCAGTGGAGAGATATTGGACTCTGGTTAGAACGAGTAAGAGGGCACAAAAAAGTTGCCCAAAGGTGTTGTAGATTTTTAACGTTAATGAACTGCCAGCTCGAGCAAAGTGAGAAAAAGCACTTTATATATTTTAAGGATAAATTGTATTTTAGGTGACAATAAGTTTAGACACATTTTCGGCGAAAAATTGATTTTTGTTTTTTTTTTTAGTTTCGACTGGGTAAAAATATCGAATAAAGTTTTTATGAAATATTCAACAATAACTTGAGTTATGTTTCCATAAATTGTTCAATTATATGGCGTTTCTTTAAAATTATCCTCTTATATTTCACCATATTGCATTTAATTCTTAACAGTTGTTCTTCAGTCTCTTTATCAGCTTAAAAATTCTTTCCATATTTTCTTTGAGAAGTTATCCATATAAATTGGTAAATATTTTTCAATCCTTCTTGCCAACATCCACTGACCCACATCATTTCTCATACGTATATAAATTTCAGATTTATATTTATTATTTTCTCTCTCGAGTTCTTGTTTTTTCACATTCACCTGACATAATATTTCATATGCAGATATTTTCACACGCAAAATATTGTTGTAATGCAACTGGGTGCAATATGGGTTGTTGATATCTATATGGATGTATATTTGTATGATATTCATGATGTTGCAGTTATATATGTTTTTTTTTGTTGTAAATTGCATATGAGAGGCATATAAAGTATAAAATAATAGTTTTACAAATATGAAAATCTACAAAAGAGAGATGTGTAAAGGCAACAATGCTATAAATATGAAATATCTATATAATAAATATATTAATAAATTGTAAATAAATGAATGCACGTAAGCAATATATATATATACAAAAATATACAGTGGCAAAGAAAAGTTGACATCAATTAGTGGAGAAATTTTAAGAAATAAACTTGTGATTGAGATTAGAAAATCATAATGTCTAAGAACTTTCGGAGTTTTTAAACATTTGTTTTAAAATGTTTCTAACTTTTGTTAAGCACTGTTTTACATATTTATATATGTTTATACATTTGTAAATGTATTTTCTTATACACAAATAACGAATTGAACGTTTACAATATGTAAAATGAAAGTACAAAAACATGTTTTTTTTAAAGCAAAATCAATATTTGCAAAAATATATTTTTAAGTATTAAAAAATATTTTATTAAAGGAAAATATTTTTTAAATATCTATTGGTAAAAAATATGTATTTAAGAAATATATTCTTTGATTATATAACCCTGAAAAACAACCATTAAATGATTATTCCCAAAAATATTATTTTTATTATAGTAATTTTTCAGTGATCAAAAGTGTAAAGGAAGGACTGACTCCGTAAAATCAAATCTGTTAAGTACTTTAGGAAGAAAATCATAGTACGAAATGGGTAATAGATCTTAATTTTTCCGCCGTTATAAATATCATCTGAAATTTATATTATATTGTCACAATATTAAGATAAATAAAAGACAAATAAAAAAATATTTTCAAATTTAAATTAATTATGATAAACGGATGGACGGTCGGACGGACGTTGTAACGTCAATTTCTCTGACATTATTTTGTTAATTGTTATAATTTAATTAAGTTTTTAATAGGCGAATATATCTGTGCATTATAAAAGCAAATATTTTTCAAAATATTATTAGTTTAAGTTGTTATCTAAACTTCAGCTGCTTTGAATTAAATTGTTTTCTTGTTGAACAGACAGATGGACAGACATTGTAAAAGCGATTTAAATCAATATTTTAATTCAGTTAATATACTATTATATGGCCGCTGGTCTATTTTATATAACTCTTATTTTTCTTTTGTCCGTTACTTATTTTTTACATCTAGAAACAAATAATTAAAAAATTTGTTCAGACAGACGGTTGGACGGACATGATCTAAACGCTTGGGTTTACAACACTGAAATGAATTGTACAAATTGGTATTATGTTTAATCCTGAAAATATATCTGTGTATAGATTTTTAAGTAACTAGAGTTAGAATTTGAATTATGGTATATAAAATAATCACCTCTTTAATTAAAATTTTTATATACATTATTTAAGTGTTCCGGATTTTGACTCTTAATCATGTTATAAAAAATAATATTGTATATAATCCTAGTAATTAATTATATTTAAATTTCAATTAATTTTACCTTCACATTGTGGTGTAAAATGAACTTCTCTTAAATTTTAGTTTCATATAATTACTAACTTAATATTAGCCGATGGACGGAAGTACAGACATGGTTACACTGGTTTCGTTAATAATTTTAAAATGAGTTATGAAAATTATGATAGTCTATGTTTTACTTAGTACACATTAAATATATTTTTAAGTGACTTTCTTTTAAAGATTTTGGAGAATACAAAAAATACTATAAAATATGTTTTCCTGATTTATTGATTCATTAATTTATCAATAAATTCCATCGATAATTTCCTTATTTAGAGGCATATTATAGTTAATAGCCCCTATTTATATGCCATTATTTTTAATTTTTCAAAACACCTAAATGTATGCCAATTATTTTGAAAAAACAGGTTAAAAAATAACTAATAAATATCAGTATCTGCTAAAAGTAATATAAACCACTTCGTGTAAATCCTTATCAAAATTTTACAATTTATTTTGGTGATTTATGAAATCAACAAAAAATTATTTAAATTTATTTAAAGATGTGGTATTTTAGCATTAATGGGCATCTGTTTTAAATTTAATGAATTTTTTCATTCCCTTATTTATATGCAACAAGTTTAAAATTTTCTTAAGCTCCTTAAAGTATACTTATTATTTTGTGAATTAAATTAAAGCGAATTGGAAAGAATCTTTGTATTTTCTGCATTTGAACAAAATACTTTCTTAGATTCATTTGATATTTTGCGATACTTGATATTATCTATCCACTTGTCTACCATAAAGTAGCTACTGTTAGCATTTTGTCATATTATCAACATTTTTTTAAACGAAATGCTAATTTAAAATTGTAGTGAATTTATTTCAAATTAATTTATTTTTTCCTGATATTTATGTATATGCAACAATTGAAGCTCACAAAAGTATGTTAATTATTTTGTATATAACGATTTTATCCATATTTATATTTTATCAGTGTTTGGTGTGTACGGTTGTTATTACATATATGTTTTCAGATAAAAATTTTATCCCATAATGAAACTGGCAAGATTTATAACATAAATTAATTTTATAGAAAATTTTGAGGAGAATTTCTTAAATATATTGTTGTTCTCTTTATTGTCTACCAGTAGTGTAAGTTGTATCAGGGATTTATTAAAAAAAGCTGCTGTTTTTTATGTACATATGACATTGAATTAGTCTTTGTTTAAATATTTTAGTCCGAAATTAGGTAACACTGCGATAACTAAAATATTAAAGATTTCTAATGTCTTCTCAACTGTCTCCTAGTAGTGAATGGTGTATCAAAAGTGTAGTTATAAAATTGCTGTTTTTGTATAAATTTCTGTCTTTTTTGAGTTTTTGTATTAATTGACATTTTCATATTATTAAACTTTAAATTATCCTGTTTTTTTTCCTTTTGTTTCTCTTAAAGGTTGTTGAATTAATTGATGCTGCTGCCATCAATTCCACTGCCGTACGTTTGGATTGGGTCATGCATGTCAGTGTAACGGAAAAATATGTTGAGGTAAGTCGAAATAAAATATAAAAGGAATTTTTTAATTGAGAATTTAATTTAAACAACAACACTCATGGATAAATTTACATAAACCTTTTTTTGTTGTAATTACTTTCCTTTTTTCTGGAGGGCATTTAAAATAAGTGTTTTTATTTATTTAACTTTTTAAAGAGTGAGAAAATTCTCTGTGAAAATTGTTAATTATGTTGTTAACTTATTGGCAATTTATTTTAATATGTACAATAATTTTTCTTTCCATACTTTTTTTACTTTAGGGCTTATATGTACGCTATCGTGATGTTAGCGCCAATTCACAACAATACAATATAATGACAGTATTGAATCCATCGATTGAATCTCATGTGGTGGCGAATTTAAGAGAATACACAAAATATGAATTCTTTTTGGCGCCATTCTTTCAAACCCTGGAAGGACAACCGAGTAATTCGAAAATTGTACAAACTTATGAAGATGGTAAGTAGGAAATGGGGAATAGTTTAAGGTCCTGCGAATCAGATTATTTTGGAAATTTCTTCAATAAATAATAAGTTTATTAATTTTAATTTAAAATAAAATTAATAAACCTCCGACTTGCACTTGTTTAAATTCTTAATGTACTTTAGCGAATCACACTCGATATTGCTATCATAACAAGAGTTAACTTACTTATTCTTAGCTCCACTTACAAACAAAAAAGAGAAAATTCCTCTTATTTCACACAATTTGAAAACCTTACATCAGGTGACGATAAGTGTTACCATTGATGCTAAAAATAGTAATCCACAATGCTGCAGTAAAAAATAACAGTTTGTAGTTACGCAAATCGATATCAAAACAATTAAAATCTGGGTCGAAACTACGCAAATTGGACCGACTTAAATCGGGGTCAAAATGATGCAAATAAGACCGACGCACCTTGAAATTGCAACGACTCATATCCAAGTTTTTCGGTGCTTAAAAAGCTTTAATCGAAACGCCGCAAGTCGAGGCTTTGGTGTATTGATTTTTTTATTAAAATTTTCATATTTCGAAAAAATTGATTAATTATTATTTTATTTAATCAAAAATCTGTAACATTTTTGAATTTATTTATAAAAAATTTTAACCGCAACTTTATTTGCAACATAAATTTTTTCCATCATGTTTTGCCAATTTTAACTCTGTTTTGCATTTTTATTAAAAAAAATTATAAATATATATTTTTATGTTTTTTATGAATTTTAATAAAATTCATTAAAAAACCTCAAAAAAAATATGCTCGAAAAAACTTTACTATGACACAGTTAAATACACAAACATTCCGGAAAATGTTTTTAACAACCTGCAGTTATGGTACAAGGACTCTAACTGTGTGTTAGAAAGAGAGCGAGAGAGTAAAAGAATTTCAACCTGAATAAACTTGCAACATTTACATGTGTTGTGTTGCAAAAATTTTAAAATATGCAACGGGAATTAAAACATAAAACGGATGTGGTTTATATTATACAAATACACAAACACACACATGCTAACATACATACAGTTTGTGTTTTTTTAGTATAGAGAATTAGGAAACAACTAAGTTTAATTTAAAATTTTAATTGGCGAAAAAAAATAACTATAAAACAAAGTGCTATAGCAACCTAAAAGTAAACGAGGGATAAAAAATGGAACAAATTGAAAATAAAATATGAAATATATAAAATAACTATAATGAAGGATTTGTTAATTAGAAGCAGGTGAAAACATGTTTTTTAATTATTTTTTATAATTAAAATGTTAAATTATTGGTCCTGCTAAGGGGTTGAATCTTGAGCAGTTTTAGTGAAAACTTGAATTTGAATCTTTAGTGAATTTTTAGTGAAAATTTGAATTTTTAGTGAAAATTTGAATTTTTAGTGAAAATTTCGAATTTTTAGTGAAAATTTCGAATTTTTAGTGAAAATTTCGAATTTTTAGTGAAAATTTCGAATTTATAGTGAAAATTTCGAATTTTTAGTGAAAATTTCGAATTTTTAGTGAAAATTTGAATTTTTAGTGAAAATTTCGAATTTTTAGTGAAAATTTGAATTTTTAGTGGAAATTTGAATTTTTTAGTGAAAATTTTAATTTTTAGTGAAAATTTGAATTTTTAGTGAAAATTTGAATTTTTAGTGAAAATTTGCATTTTTAGTGAAAATTTGAATTTTTAGTGAAAATTTGCATTTTTAGTGAAAATTTGAATTTTTAGTGAAAATTTGCATTTTTAGTGAAAATTTGAATTTTTAGTAAAAATTTGCATTTTTAGTGAAAATTTGAATTTTTAGTGAAAATTTGAAATTTTTAGTGAAAATTTGAATTTTTAGTGAAAATTTGCATTTTTAGTGAAAATTTGAATTTTTAGTGAAAATTTGCATTTTTAATGAAAATTTGAATTTTTAGTGAAAATTTGAATTTTTAGTGAAAATTTGAATTTTTAGTGAAATTTGAATTTTTAGTGAAAATTTGAGTTTTTTTAGTTTTTCGGTTCCTAAAAAATAAATTTAACTCATTTTAAAATGTTTTGTTTCCTTTGATATTACAGTTCCCTCTGCACCTCCTGATAACATACAAATTGGCATGTATAATCTAACAGCTGGATGGGTTAGATGGTCACCTCCACCACCCCAGCATCATAATGGCAACTTGTTGGGTTATAAAATCGAGGTAAAGTCATGCAATATTAAAACTTATACTCTTCAAATTAATTTACTACAAAATTTACAACATAAAACTAAACATAATTCCATTTTATTATATCTCTTCCTCCTCCCAATCAACCGCTCCCAAACAGGTTACGGCTGGAAATACCATGAAAGTTTTAGCAAATATGACATTAAATTCCACCACTACTTCGGTTTTACTAAATAATCTAACAACGGGTGCTACCTATAATGTGCGTTTAAATTCATTTACCAAAGCAGGAGAGGGTCCCTATTCATTACCGGTAAGTCTGTCCCCACATTAAAATTTTGGTGTTCCACAAAATTTGTTTAGAATAATTTTGGTTATTAAAATGTGCGTTTTTTTTTTCATTTTTCCACCAACAGGTGTCCTTATTTATGGATCCTACTCATTTGGTACATCCTCCACGTGCTCATCCTAGTGGTTCGCATAGCAGTATTACTGGCCATGCGGGTGAGGGTGGCCATTTTGCTTATCATCCAAATGGTTCGGGTATGCCAGATGATGCTGCCACCACTACAACTCAACGTAAATCAACAACTGTTGTACATGAAACATGGTTTATGGCTTTAGTGATAACAATGCTTTTGGCCATTTTAATATCAGCTGCAGCAGCCATGTTGTTCTTTAAGCGACGTCATCAATTGACCAAAGAATTGGGTCATTTAAGTGGTAAATTTTGTTTTGGTGAAACTTTTTAGTAAAAATTGGATGAAATTAAATGAAACTTTTTGAAAAGAAGAATCCTGAGAAATTTTGGTCCTTCGCATTTTATCATTTAATTTGTGAGGGTTTTAAGTTTTGGGTCTGATATTTGTTATCATTCCTTTTGAATTTTTTTTGGAATGTAGTTTTAAGGTCACAAAACTAACAGATATAGAGCAATTTCATTGTATGAATATTAGTTCAAACTTCTAACCAAATTTTACGAAAATCGGCCCATAATTTATTTATAATAAAATCGATTCTTCCATAGAGACCCGATTCTGAGAATCGCGTACAAATTAAAAAATGTATTGTGATATTATGTATTATAAAATTATCATTCAACCAAATTTGTTGAAAATTGGTCCATAGTTTCTTATGGCCCCGCATGTAAGATCAGTCCGTAGATGACAGTAGCTTCCGCTGGGAATCACACCCGAAAATCGTTCTAAAATAGTGTTATGATAATATGCCCTCTTTTTGGAATTTATCTAACAAGTGGACAACGTACTACAATTTGCATGAATCAGTCTATAATTTCCTATCGCCTTCATATAAGTCTCACCACCGAAAATCATCTTAAATCTCTTATATTTGTATATATCAGGAAAGTGTCTTAAATTATCCCCCAAAAAAATTAATATTATAGACAAAGTAATTTTGGGATAGGGCCAAGCCAATTACTTCTTAATTGATTTTGGTGGAAAGTATTTAAGACTCGGAACAGCAGAATATAGCATTCCTAAATTAGCTTATTATGATTGGACTTTCGTGGTCTCCCTTAAAACCACTAAACGTGCGAAGGACCATCTGCTTTCGAGGAATATAAAAAAAATGTTATTAATAACCAATTAAGAATAAAAGTTTTCTTTATTATTTTCCATTATTAATCAAAACAATTTCCTAAAATTCTTCACATTAAAATTTTACATAAAGTTTCTTAATTGTTTTTGCAATCCTGGTGCGAAGGACCTTAATCATTCTTAAAGACTTTTAATTCGAAAATAATTACAAGAAAAACTATTTCAATTGTCAACTCCACTCCTGTCATTATTAATGAGAGTCATTAGCATTAGTTTTTTGCCTAAAAACAACTAATTAACCTTCCTGGAACCCTTTAACAATACTCTCCAGAAGAGGGAAAAAGTTAATTGTCACCAATTTGTTGCCTCCGAACAAACGTGACATTTTTTTCATTAATTTATTTCACTTCTTTTCTTTTGAGTAAAATAGCAAAATTTGTAATTTACAACATTTTCACCAATTTCGAAATCAATCATGGTCATGATAGTAATTAATTTTTGTCTGTGTACGACAAGTAAAAAAACCCAAATCTACTCCTTTAGCTATATTGACACTCTAATGACTTTCTTTAACAAGTAAAGAGGATTTTTGGTCAATAAAATAGAAAAAGTAGAAAATAAACGAGAAAAAACTACTAAAATCCTTAATTAACTTTGATATCAAATAAACTAAAATGAGAGAAACAAAAAGAAAAAAAAACGGAAATAAAAAATCCTAAATATAAAGAAAGGACACTCTAACTAAATAGTAGTTGTTTTTTTTCAAACAAAGGACAACAAAATGAAAGCAATATAGTATTGATTACTATTCCACCCAAAAAAAAAATATGCAAACACATTTCTTCCAACATCCCTAATAAAGTATCACATTTAAAATACTAGAAAAAATGGTTGCTAATTTTTTCCTGTTTCCTTCTTTTACATTTTCTCTACAATTTTTTGTTTGTAGTAGTGAGTGCCAATGAAATTACTGCTTTGAATATCAATGGCAAAGATAGTTTATGGATTGACAGGGGCTGGCGTACCACAGACACCGACAAAGATTCTGGTTTAAGTGAAACAAAACTTTTATCAAATGCCAACAGTCAATCGAATTATAATACCTCCATTGATGGTGGCACCGACTATGCTGAAGTGGATACCAGAAATATGAGCACATTTTACAATTGTAGAAAGGTAAGTTGCGAAAAAAATCTCTTAATAGAATTCCATTTCATTTTTAAAAGCCTTTTTAAATTGGCCCTTGAAAATTATAATTTTCTTTCAATTTTCAGAGTCCTGAAAATCCTACTCCCTATGCCACCACCATGATTATTGGTGCTTCTTCTACGGAAACAACTTGCATGAAAACTTCTGGTTCCAGTACAGATCAAGATTCCGGTACACATTCCCCTAATTCTGAAGGTATTAATCCTCATTGTCCTCCTAATGGTCCAACGGCCAAACATAATTATCATCAATATCCACCGGGTAAGTTGAAACGAATTTTTAATTTTTAATTTTTGTAATTTTTAATATTTTTCTATAAAAAAGTATTAGGCGCAGCTTAAAATATTAAAATATTTTATAAATGAATATAAATAGATATTCAAAAACAGCCATAATTAATACTTTGGTTCTTCTCATATGATCAGAAAGATACAAATTAACACAGGGAAAATATATTGTACCTTCTAGATCATTAAAGCTGGAAATGTTAAATTCTAAGTGTAGCTACCTAAGTACCGTTTCTTTATATATTCTTTCCGGTTCGAAGGACCACGTACTTCATTAACACAGTTCATATTTTAAAATTTCGGAATAGTCATCTGGTTCAAAGGATAATATCTTATAACACTACAATATGTTAAATAAATTTACAAGACGCATTATAGCAAAATGCTTAGAAAAGGAAACTGTAGTCATTGTTACAAAACTTTTGCTTCCCATTAGTTATTATGCAGTTCGAAGGACCATAATTGCTTATGCTTTAACTTTCCTGGATCATTAATACTATACTATGTTCTAACTTTTATATCATTTCAAGAAATCTGAGAGTGAAATATTGATTAATTTCAAGACGTTATTTATTCTTCAATTAGCTTCTCGAATTGGGGTTCGACACCTCAGTTTGCAGCTGGCGCTCCGGATATGTTGGTAACTACGAAAATTGTTATCAGATAATTCCTAAAGATTAGCAACACACACCAAACTTTTTCCTTTCTGATTATTCTCTCATCTCAATCTCAGAAAGTTCTAACAATCAAGCTTTTTTCGGTTACTTACTAACTAATTACTCTGGCAAGATGTTAATTTAACCACCTAATACTTGAAAAAAGACCACAATTACCTCATGAGATTGCTGCAATATTACCAGGATCAGATCTTAATCAAAGGGAAACCATCCTCTTAAGAAACAATACTTTAAATATTGCATATCTCTGAAACTTTTAAGCTAATTTCTTGTAATTAAGACTTTTAATAGGCTACAGGAGAGTGGTATCCTCCTTACAAATAAATTTTGTAATATCCACATTATAGACTACGTAATTTTGGATAGGGCTGGTGGCAGTGGTATACACTTACAAGTGAAATTTTTGATACTTTCCTACTGATCATGGAGAAGGGTATCGGCATTGTCGAATGTAGCATTATTTTTTTTTAATTTAGACCTATAAATCTTACTTAACAACAATTTTGTCCACTGGACTTACACGTCAGTCACAGAGAATTAACAGAAAAAAGTTTCTATAAATTTTAATACTTCGTAAAATATCTCTTGCGAAGGACGAAAATAAATTTAATATTATTGAAAAAATAAAATTCGAGGACAGTAATTAAGACAGAAGAATCTCAAGAAGTATTATTGAAAAGTACAATAAAATTATCCCTTTCGAAGGACAAATATATACCCCACAAAGTAAAAAGGAAAAAACTAAAATGGAACAACCTTGAAAAAACTTATTAATCTAATTCAGTTCAATTTAATATTAACTAGTAAAATATATAAAAATATAAAGTTCGAAGGACCATAAAATAGAAACGAAAGAGAAAACTTTTAAAAGGATTAGATTTAATACCCAAATAAATTAGGTTCTAATTTCTCAAATGCTAATAAATAAAATTAAAAACTTAGACTCATAAAACTCTTCTGAAAAAGAAAATGTTCCTAGAATGAGCTAAAAGAATATGTAAATTAAGCTACGCCTAATACTTTTAACTATAACATTCTATTTGTTGTTGTTTTCTTTTTTCTCTATGGCTTCTTAAATATCCTTTTTGTTCTAAATTCTATCCATAAGCATTTGTTATCATTATCCTTTTTTGTTTTGGATGTTTGTAAAGATTTTTTGTTGTTGTTTTCATGATTTCTTTAAAAAAGCGTATCATGATATTTTAGCTTCTCTTTTATTTCATTTCATTCATCCATTGTTTTATTTTATAGTCAGATTCTTTACATTTGTTTTCATGCAATTTTTTTATACCCTCCACCAACACAAGTAGGAAAGAGGATATATTAACTTTGTCATTTCGTGTGAAACACTATATATTCTTGCATCAAATCAAAATCTGATATGATTTAGTTATGCTCATCTGCCTGTCTCTTGCTGGCACGCTTGCATCCGCAATAATTGGCAGAATTCTGTGGGATTTTGTCTGAGTATTTGCTATTGTCCTGAGAAGTTTTATATTTAAAATAAGCAAAATCGTTTCAGTATATTCAGAGATAAAGAACGATATGTGAGTTTATATTATTGTCAATTAAAAATCGGAAATCGGTCCAGTAGAAAAAAAAGTTATATCCAAAAATATTTTATAACTTCTTAAATTTTCCTGTGCTTATATTTTAGACAAACTTTTGTATTTTGCATACGTTTGTGTGTGAATTTGACAGTGTGTCTGTACGTACAATGTGTACGTACAAAATAAAATGTATTTATTTCACAGACATATGTGATGGAGGGTATCGAAGATTCGGCGTATAGCACACTTAGTTGTTTGCTAAATACAATTATTTTCGCACTCGATTTGTTAAGCTTGAAATGGAAAAAAAATCATGTTGTATTTAGAGTTTTATTTCAAATATAATAACGTTATCCTTGTTATCCTTTTTTGATTTCAAACAAATGATTGCTATTGACAGCTGCTGCTAAAAACAGCTATAGATTGAGAAGGGGGATATGGATATATTTCGTAATTCGTTTTATGGATTTTTTATCAGCTCATTTTGTGTGAATGTGTGTCTCTGTTTTTTTTTCGGAAACTACCCTCTCATTTTTGGCTTTAAAATGATTTAAAGAATTTTTGTTTTGAAGTATTTACTTTTTCTTTAATTTAAATTATTTCATAACTTAAGGCTAAATAACAAACAGTATTTTTCAAGTGTTTCCGTTAAATTATACTTAAGAGCTTTTGGAAATCACAAAACGAAACTAAATAGTGGCTTTGTTCCGCTCAAGGCCTTATGATTTAAATTTGAAATACTGATTCTTAGAATTGAATTAAAGTAAAGAAATCAAAATCTTTTTAGTTTTATTTCTAAGTATTTTTTTTAATAATTTAAACTGCTTGAAATCACAATTATCTTAAGGCTATTTTTATATTTTTTAATATTATGTTTTATTTGAACAACTATTTATGTTAATTTTTCTGTTTACCACCTTCTCTTCCCCCTTTCAAAAAAAAAAATCCAAAATTGATGTCGTGTGTGTGTTTTTATTTCCAAAATCCCCAACACTTTTTAATAAAAACTAATTAGAACAAATTAATTGGTCAGAATTTTTGCCACCACCACCGGAACATCCACCACCAGTACCCTCATCATGTGGTTATGCCCCCGGGTCTCCACAATCTTCAAGGAAAAGTTCCAAATCAGGAGGTTCAGGGTAAGTTTTTTTTAACATTAAATATCTAAACTAAAATGTACTTAATTTATTACTAAACTGATTTATGTTTCTCTTTTATGTTTAGCGCTTTAAATTCTTCCATTCACAGCAGTTCTTCAGGCGGTTTCTCCACCTGGGGCATGACACCTCAGTGTGCTGCCGCTGCAGCGGCTGCTGGCCGTGTGCCACCTCAAGAGAATTACTATAATAATCCTTTACCCTGTGTTGGTAGCTCTCAAAATCGTTATCAGATTACACCTACAGCTCAACATCCTCCACCCCTGCCACCATATTTTCCACCCGGTTCGGGTGTAGGTACTGGCCAATTGCCTCCTCGTAATATACATATCCATTATCCGCCACCAAGACATGCTGTTAGTGAATATCAACCAACGGGTACTCACAATTCGCGATGTTCTAATGGCAGGTGAGTTAAGCAATATTGTTGGTACTTAAGTTTTCTGAATTCGGAGCATCCATTTTGTCATGAATCTTCGGGAAATAGTGTAACTCAATTCATTATTGATCTGCCTAACAGCGAGAGATCACTTCCTTATTTATCACAATCACGTTGATCTATATTCCAGAGTCTTTTAAGGTTCCGCACAATTTGTTGCTAAAAGAAGCAGATATCGTGAAGCCTTCCGATATTATCTACGTCCCTATCGTATTATATTTTAAGATATAGTCTCAATAGCTCCAACTATTGTCAATTGTTTGAAATTTTCCGAGATCATCTCTTGACACTAAAAGCCTTTCGGGTTTGATATTTAAAATACTTCATAGTTCTTCAGATGTTAATTTTAAATTTTTTTTAATGTTTAATATCCCCTTGTTATTAGAAAGGTATTTTTTCATTTGTTATTCTGTCATTTTTGTATGGAACCAATTTTTTTCTCTTTATTTCATTTTACCGGGAAATTTCCCATTGCTGCCACAGAACTTTCCAAAATTTTTTCTAAATTGTGAAACTAAACTTTTTCTTTTTATTTCATTTTACCACAAATAACTCATACTGATTATAAATGGATCTGAAATAAATCGATATAAAATTATAAAAATTTTTTCTTAAATATTATTAAAAATTTACTCACCCGTTTTCTCTCTTTTCTAATTTGCAGAACCTGCAATAGTTGTGATGCCTTAGCATCGCCACTGCAACCTTTACCACCACCCGGTGAAGGTTGGTATCAACCTTTACATACGGCTCATATGCCACCACCTCCCAATTCATCAGCACATCAAATCTATCAATGTTCCTCTGAGTGTTCCGATCATTCACGGACTTCTCATTCCAATACTGCAGCACCACACAACCAACCTACCACACATCATCAACATTCTCATAATCTCCATGCTCATCATCATAGTCACAGTCATATGGCTGGCAGTGGTAATGATACCATGCGTTCGGAAAGTAGCCAAGAAAATGGTAAATCTTCCAATCATCGTTGTCACAATAAAACCAATCGTTTCCCAGAAATTATGGAAAATGATCAAAAGAGTTTGGCAGCCTCATCGTGTACTTATGAAGTTTTGGGTGATGGACGTAATTGTAGCGAATGTTGTAGTAGTTCACGTGAGGGTGACACCTGTTCGTGTAGTGAGGGTTCCTGTCTATATGCTGAGGCTGGTGAGCCTGGCATGCCGCCACATATGTCAGCGGCTGGTGGCTTAACGAGTGGTCCTAAGGTAATACAAACACAAAATAATTGATATGCAACGTATGGTACAGTTGCTAGTGGTTGTGCTGTAGATGCCGCTGGTATGGTCACCGATGTGGTTATATATTTCTAGTGAAGACCTCTACAGGAAACCCTATAAAACACAACCACTACAACTTAGCCACCGTGTACAGTAAGTGTAAATTTTTATGAAAAGAAATGAAAAGAAAGAGAATAAATTTAGTAAAACCAATAACATTTTAGCATTTAATTAATTAATTAATTAACTAATTAATTACTATTTTATACATTTATAATTTATTATTAAAGAAAAAAAAAAAAAAAACATTTAAAAAATACATACAGACATAATCATTGTAAATTTGAAAAGCATTGAGATTTTTTCGTAGCCATCGAATAGTTAAATTATTTTTAGTCTTGTAAGAATATTTGAAAAGAAAAATTAATATAATTAAACAAAAAACTGAAAAAAGAACCTTAAATAAAATATAAAAATTATTATGATGAAAAAAAAATCCTTAAAAAAACAGAAGTTTTATTCTTGACAAAACAGAAAATTACAACAATTAAAAAAATGAAAAAGAAACTGAAAACAGCAATTCCCCGCCTTTTATGGCGTGTTAAACTGAAATTTTTCTTTAAAAAAAAAATCATAAAAATAGCAATAAAAATGTTTGGGTTGTGTTGTTGCTACTTTTCCCTCTTTTTTGCCTTAAAACCAATTGTCGCAGCATTTTATTTGGCATTTTGAGTTGACTTTGTGAGTATTTATGTTATTTTCCGCTTTTCTTACACTTTTTCGTTGCATTTTATTTTTATTGTGAAAAATTACCACAATTTAGTTGAGGCTCCTGCTAACAATTGTGTCTTAAATTATGATTGTTAAGCTGTTCTAAAAGTCTTCACAGTTATACTTACGAGACATTGTGAACTTAAAAATAGTGGCGTGGATCTTGCTGGGAAATACAGAAAGGTAAACGTATTAATCTTTAATAAATTTTACTTTTAATGGGGAAGTGCAACAAGGGCATCTAAATAAGCATTCAGCTGTAATGATTCGAAGGACCATTCTGTTAATTTTTGTGTGATAAGTGTCCGGATTTGAAGTACCATATTAACAAAATGGCGGTTAGTATAACATTTCAAACTATAATTTATAATTAAAAATTCATAGTTCTTTAATATTCAAAGATAACACTTTCATCGTTCGAAGACCATTTATAACTTATTTTTTAATTAGAAAAACATACAGCGGTTTTAAAGCACTTTACAGCATCAATACATGACAAATATTATCTAAGTGTTATACCACAAAACGTAAAATTTTTAGAAATATCAACCGTTCCAGTCCAATTCTAATTCAGTTTTAGTTCAGTTCTTGTTCAGTTCTCTTCAATACAAGATCGGTTCTGGTTTATTTCTAATTCCTTTGTCCTGTTCTTGTTTTGAGCCTGGAAAAAATGATTAGATTCACATCACGAACCTGGACATGAAATTTAAGGCTGAACACGAAATCAAAATTTTAAAAATTTTGGTATAATTCAATAATGCGCAATATGATTTCACGGACAGAAACAAGGAGTAATGTCTTTATCGACTTTAAATAAGAAGGACAAGAAACGGATTTTACTAATAAGAAACTTGCGGGAACTGCTTAAAGTAAAAAGAAGTGAGCATAACATATTCAAAATGTCTTTCAAATCATTTACTTATATCTTCATATAATTTTTCTTAAAATCCTCTCTACCCAGCCGCCATTATTTGGTATTTATATTTATACTCCTTAAAGGATTTCGTACTTGAGTTTCAATGTGTTGCTTTTGTGATTTATTTTTATTTATTTTAGTCTTTATTTTAGCTCTATTTTCTTCAAAAGCAATAAAAACCAAAAATAAATTGTTAATTTTATAATAACAGTTATTTTCAAGCGAAAATGTAGTTTAGCACGCCAATTGATTTGTGGAGAATTTTTAAAAAGAAAAGAATTCAAGTAAAATAAGTTATAAATCATAAGAAATTTCCTTAAGAAATTTACTCAAATAACAAGAAAATTCATATTTTATTTAAAAGTTTTCATTGTTTAAAATATGGGAATTTTTTGTTTTATCAAAATTGGTCCTTCGAACCGACATTTTCGATGACAATAACTATTGCCTTTCACTTCTAGGTCGGTTTTAGACCAGCTCTAATGTAGTGATAATTCAGTTTTAGCTAAATTGTAGTTCAGTTTTAGTTCAGTTCTAGTTCAGTTCAAGTTCAGTTCCAGTTCACTTCTAATTCAGTTCTAGTTCTGTTTTAGTTTAGTTCTACTTCAATTCTAGTTCAGTTATGGTTCTGTTTTAGTTAAGTTCTGGATCAGCACTATTTCAGTTTAGTTTAGTTTAGTTCTGTTATAGTTTAGTTCTACCTGAGTTCTAGTTCCGTTCTAATTCAGTTCTAGTAAATTTCTGATTCAGTTCTAGTAAAGCTCTGGATCAGGACTTTTTCAGTTCTAATTCCAGATTACAAAAATATTCAAAAGATTTTGTTATTCCGAATGTAAATCAACTGACAACAAAATATTTGGTCCTTCGAATCAAATTTTTACCAACTTTTGTGAATTTAGTCCTTTGGATTAATATCCGTTTATGGAAATTTTTAAATAATTAAAAAGCACTTCAATCTGGGTCCTACGAATTCAGATTTAAATATTTAAATCTTTGTAAGGTTTTTGCTTCGTATTTTTATTTTAATTGTTGTAATTTTTCAAATCAAATGTAACGTAAACTTCTAAACTACTGCACAAAATGTAAAGTTGTATTTAATATAAAACAAAAGACTTTTTTCTTTCTTATAATTTAAATATAAAATCACCAATTTATATTTTTTTGTTCTTTTGTGCCATAAAAAATTCTATTAAAAATGTGTAAAAATTATATTAAAAAAAAGAAGAAAACTCAACAAAAATGAACTGTGTTTTTAAAGAAAAATGACAAAAATAGATATTTATTTAAGAGCCTTTTGCAATTAAGAGGAAAATTGTATAGAACTCTAAAATAAAGACAGGGTATTAAAGTAATAAATTTAGGTGGAACTTTAAAATGACCCTTCAAATTTATCAAACATTTTAAGACACCCATAAATGGGGGGAAAGGGGAACAAATAAAAGGAGATTTGTAACAAAAATACGTAAAATTTAATTTCTGAAGAGAAAAGTTTAATGCTCTAGAATTATTAAGAAAATTTTGGAAATAAAAATCATGGTTAGTGGCTCTTAATGAAGTAAAATTTAAAATGTGGAAACATGATTTTTTTTAATTATAAAATTTTTGTTTTTAAAAAATTATTTGAATTTTTATTTTTATACCCTCCACCAACACAAGTGGTGAAGGGGCATATTAACTTTATCATTCTGTGTGTAACGCTAAGTAGGATTCATCTTAGACTCCATAATGTTTATATATTCTTATATCAAGTCAAAATCTGAGTCGATTTAGCTATTTTTGTCATGTTCACATCCACAATAACTGACAGAGCTCAATGACATTTGGCCTGAGTATTTCTTAAGGTCCTGATAAGTTTCCTTTATAAAACCATTAAAAACGATTTAGTATGTTAAAAGATATAGACCGATATTTGAAGCAACCGCTAAATGCAAGCAACAGACATTCGTAAAATTGTCAATTGTCAAATCAATACATCGAAATGAACCTTGATAATTTAATAATATTAAGCCACATGTACTTCATTATCATACCAAAAATTATGGAAATCGGTTCAGATGAAAAAATAAAAGGAGATTTGTAACAAAAATACGTAAAATTTAATTTCTAAAGAGAAAAGTTTAATGCTCTAGAATTATTAAGAAAATTTTGAAAATAAAAATCATGGTTAGTGGCTCTTAATGAAGTAAAAGTTAAAAATATGGAAACAAGATTTTTTTTAATTATAAATTTTTCTTTTAAAAAAATTATTTGATTTTTTATTTTTATACCCTCCACCAACACAAGTGGTGAAGAAGACATATTAACTTTATCATTCTGTATGTAACGCTAAGTAGGATTCATCTTAGACTCCATAATGTTTATATATTCTTATATCAAGTCAAAATCTGAGTCGATTTACGTATGTTTGTCCGTCTGTATGTTTTTGGCATGTTCAAATCCACAATAACTGACAAAGCTCAATGAAATTGGGCCTGAGTATTTCTTAAGGTCCTGAGAAGTCTCCTTTATAAAACCATTAAAAACGATTTAGTATGTTAAAAGATATAGACCGATATTTGAAATTGTTACCCAAATTATAACTAATTTATGACTCACTCTCACATCCAAAATAATTGACAGAGCTCAATGAAATTTGGCCTGAGTATTTGTTATGGTCCTGTGAAGATTTTTATATAAATATCGCAAAATCGGTTCAGTATATTAGAAGATATAGACCGATATTTGAAGCAACCTCTAAATGCAAGCAAGTAAAATTGTCAATTGTAAATCAAGAAATTAGAATGAAATTTTGTCATAACATAAACCTACTTGTACTTCAGTACTCTTCCAAAAATCGGTTCAGATGGAAAAAATTAACTGCCAAAATTATAACTAATTTTATGACTCATTAAGTGCATCATGACATATTTAAAAAAAACTTTTGTAAATTGTATACATCTTTGAGTGTATGTTTGAGTGTTTATATACCATATATAACGCATTTATGTTGGAGGGTATTAAAAATTCGGCATTGCCGAATGTTTATGTTATTTTTCATAAATTTTCATTTTTAATATTTCAACAGTTTATTAATAGAAAACTAAAAAATAAAATGTACCTGTGATAATACATATTTCATATTAATATTTTTTTATTATTTTTTATAACAAATAATTTTGTTTTTATTATTATTATTTTTAATTTTTTTTAATCATAAAAAAGCAAATATGAGAAATACTAAAACATATGATAGATTTTTAGTCAGTAGATAATTATAGTTATATAATTAAGGATTTTTTATTTACAAAAAAAAAATATTTTTAATTAAAGAAAATTTTAAATCATTAATTTGATAACAGACAATTTAAATCGAAAGTTAAAATTATTTGCACTTCACTTTTAATTAATTTTTATATATAACGACGATCTAATTAGCTGTAAAGAAGATTTGTCTTAAGAAATTATGAAATATATTACTGACTTCCTTTTTGGTTCTTACAATTTGCTATTCCAATAGAGATGAGCGATACCGTGATTTTTGAATAACATCGTTCCCACTGAAAATGATTTTTAAATCGGTGTTCTTTGAAAGAGTGACAGTGATCGTAGTACATTTCAAAGGAAAATATAAGAATTAAATTTTATTAAAAAATTAAAAATCACGTAAAACAAGAGGGTTCAAGAAAAGACGACAGATAAAAATTATTTTCATTGTATATGAGAGTTCACACAATGCACCTTAGGAAATGAATGATTTAAAGTAAATTTTCTGCCTCAAAATAAAAACAACTACATTTGAGCATGCAACAAAAAGGGAACTGTTATATAATTTTTTCAATCACTGTAGTTACCAGTGATTCACCAATCCACCGTGATGAAATCACAATCGTGAAAATATTGCTCATAAGGAATCATAATCAATATATATTTTTCTATGTTTGTAATTACACAACCATACACACAATCTTGACAACTATATCTTTGTATGTGTACAAACATAATTATGGTTACAAACCGTTAAGACATCACAGTAATAGAGTTTTTACCACAACCTTATTTTATTAATGACATCGTCCTATTCAGATTTATAATATCATTTAAACTATATCTGTGCTTCTACACAGATTTACTAAAGTATTCATACGTATAAGACAAACTTTTTTGAAACAAACTATAATACAATTTTCTAACATTTAATATTTTCCAAAATCCTCAACTGTATCATATATTTTTATCCGAAAAATAAAGGAAAATAACTCGTAGAGATATTTAAGTAACTTTGTGTACGAAAACGCTTCTTTAATGAAACTTATTTTAATTTCCGGAACCAAAGTATTTCATAATTTTTTTTAAATAAATTTGTAAATTTTGAACCATTAGAGATATCGAAAAGAAATTTCACGTGTTCAGATTTCAGATGCTTGTGAGTTGTAAAGGGCTAGAAGAACCCTAGTTAAGTTCGGACTTCCTACAAAGGTGTAAACTTCCTCTATTTCCATGCAGAAATTTCAAAAAGTCTAATCCATATAAAACGTATTTCAAAATTTGCCTTTTCCCATAAAAAATAATCACCCTGTCATTAAAAGGGTCATGCGGCAGAAAAATCTTTTCTAAAGTTAAATATTCAGGATAATTTAAATATGATTCCGGATTTGCGATTTGAGAATTTACCAAAAAAAAATTGATCAACTTTAGGTAGGGCTTGTAGGCAGGCAATTATTCCGATTTTAATTTCTAAAATTTCTTCATTTAACAGTAAAAAAAGTGCAAACATGTTGCCACCTTTTTCAAAAAAAAAAAAAAAAAAAAATAGATCAACTTTGGATAGGCCTTGTGGGCAGGCCATTGTTTCCATTTTAATTTCTAAAATTTTTTCATTTAACAACAAAAAAATTGTAAAAATGTTGCCACCTTTTTCCAAAAAAAAAAAAAAATCCAAAAAAATTATTGTTTTCCCAAATTTTCACCTTCAGTTTAATATAACTTTCAAAAAGGAACCATACAATTACATAGCATTTTTCTTAAGTTTAGAGAGATTCTGGCACTAATCTTTTGGATCTTTATTAAGCCCCACAAAATTCCCAAAAATAGATTAAAAATTCATTTCGACTTGAATATCTCCAAAATTATAAGAGTAAACTACGTTAAGATGTGAAGTTTATGTTAACGAAATTTTTTTAATAGAAATCTGTACTATATAGTACTATATAGTCAACTTGATGGTCAACTTTTGCGGGTTATAGGCTACAGCTCTTAACAGATAAAGTCCTGTACTCCTTCAAATCAATTCAAAGACATTTTGCCTTTAGCCATATGAAATTTCATTAAAATATCTCTAACGGTTCAAGAGTAAAAGTATTTTTGTAAATTTTGAAGTTTAAAGGATTCCGTCTATGATACGTTGATTATTAGTTTTCTTCTTCAGATTTTGCATTATTTCTTTCGATTTAAGTCTTGTATTTATATATTTTTAAATAAATTTCTTAAATTTTAATGTAAATAAATTTTATATTATTAAAAAATGTAGTTGTATAACGTAATTTATAAAGTAGTTAAAAATCAAAAAATTATATATATAAAATTGATATATAGAATTTGAATATAAAATGTCCTTCTCTCCCATTAACCAATTAAATAGAATTATAATTAAATAGAGTTTTTTATACCCTACACCACCATAGATATACTATGCATTTGCGCAAACCACCACTTTTAAGTGCGACTCAGGATCATTTTCTGAGTCGATTTAACAATGTCTGTCCGTCTGACCGGCTGTCCACTGTAAAATTTGTGAACAAATTGCAGTCCACAGTTGTAAGCATATCTTAATGAAATTTGGCATGCATCATTATTTTGCCATAAGGACGATGCCTATTGTAATTGGTGATAATAGCTCTGTTATTTCATCAAGTCCCCATATATTTTTTCCTCCCGAATTAGGGATTTAGAGCACAAAAAATCTTAAATATACAAAGATTTTAATGAAATTTGGCACAAATTAAGTTTATGATATTCTAAAATGAGTATGCCTAAAAATTATACGAGGATCGTGCATTATTTCTCATAAGTCCTATAAAACCCTAAAAATATCACAATTAAGGGCTAAATCTTACATTTACGCTGGTATTGTGATAAGAATTGATCAAATCAAGACAAATCGATTTGCGAAATTTTTGCGAGGACAGACCATAAATTTTTCTACCTCCCATAAAGGCCCTAGAAAAAATCCTTTTAGAAACGCAGTGATGCACATGAAAGTTAGTACGAATATAAAGTACTGTACTCTTAAGCAAAATTAAAAACTACTTTTTAAACGAGGGTGGTGTAGGGGTATTAAATGATCGGGCTGGACCGACTATAACTTTGCTTTTTTATTTATTAGTTTTTTTTTTTTTGAAAAAATACCACAGACTGTTGTTTTTAATTTAAGTTTATTAATGAGTTTTTAATTGAACTAATTTTTTTTTATTAATTAATAATTTTGTAAAATAAAAATTATAGCAAAAAAACAACAACAACAACAACAACAATAATAAAAAAATAAAACTGGGTGCATTTAAATTAAAATAAATCTAAACTGAAAAAAATATATATATTAAATTAAGTAAAACAACAACTAATATTATTAATTAAAATTTAATAAATAAGTAAAAAAAATAACTATAATTTGTTGTATTTTTATTTTCTTTTATGTAAAAATAACAAAATTATAATAAATAACCAAAAAAATGTAATAATTAAAATAATATTGACATTAAATAAGTTATAAATAATAAGAATATTTTTAAAAAATTAAAAAAAAATAATATTAATTATTATTAAATTATGGAAATAAAACCACAAACTCAAAATAATAAAAGTGAAAAATACATATTTAATAAATTGGCAATAAAACAACAAAAAAATAATATTGTTAACAAAACAAAACAAAAAAAATATTAAAAATATTAAAACAATACACTCATCATCATCAACATGAATTGCATCATCATCATCATCAATAACTTACATTTTTTACATAATTAAATGAATTTTAATGTAATTAATTACTCAACAACACTGAAAACAAAATTGATTATAAAACAAAGTAAACAAATAAAAGTCGGTTAAAAACGACTAAATAATACCCTACACCATATTAGAAGCTTTATAATTTATATATTTTATATAACTAAATAATTGTTTTCCCAAGCAAAAGAAGCTTAATTGAGGCCTTTCTGCGGTAAGTGGTTCAACGCCTTTATTTGGAAATAATGCTATAACTTCAGCAATACTGAATATTTTCTCATGAGATTCATCATGGATATTCTTGTTGTGTTTTCCAAGCGATTTGAAAAAGCGCACATGTTAAAATGGCCCTTGAAACGAGAGGCGAACATCCAAAGTGGTCTCCTCAGGTATTGCAATGTTCTTAAAAATTCAAAAATGCAAAAACATACATGCTTACACATGTCCGATATATCTTACAGTTTAAGAGATATGTACACTTCAGTAAAATGTTGTCACATTTTCATGATTTTTTTTATTTTTTTTTAACTTGATGGACTCAATTTAGGTACAAAACAAACTCTCAAATATCGCTTGAATTCTGTATAAAATTTAAGACAATTTTGTTTAGAAATCGCATTATTGGTGGATCCGAAGAAAATGTATATTTTTTTGAAGGGGTAATATTTTTTCACTTTAATAGAATTTATTATCCCCCGAATATATTTTTTAAAGCGGAAAGTATTCTTAATATTGATGTTAACTTTAGGGGAACTAATTGTGCCGATTGTTCTGTCAGAATTAAGTTAATTTAAAACAACAACAAATGTCAAGGGTTGAATGGGTATTTGCTCGTATTATAATGAATTTATGGAGAATTTTCAAAAAATTAACACATCCGAGAGTGTCAGTTTTGGACTGTTACAGGTTTTATAATCTTCCAACTTTAATGATACCAAATTTATATAAAAATATATAAAAACCTTATTTTGCACCTAAACGGACTGAGAGACGGACATAATAAGACAATTTGCAAGTGATTTTGAGTCGATTCATTATACATAAATATCAGCAAAATACATAACTTTCTATTTCTGCCTTTAACACTACAAACTGTAATTTTATCAAAATTTTAACAAATAATTTTAAACTAAAATTTTTAATTTACTGCCAAACGGACAGAAGGACGGACATCATTAAATATAATGTATTATATTCTAAGTTAATTACTATACCCATTGTTAAGGACGAGATTTCATTTTGTCCGCAAGTAACAAAAGTTAGTAAAACTCAATAAAACATTGCAGTTTTATCAAAATTATAGCAAAGAAAAATGATCGCACATTTTTAATGAACTTCAAAACGAACGAAAGGACAGAGATCATATCACTGATTTCGCAGGCCATTCAGGATTAATTGTTATACTGTTATACTCAAAATTAGGTACATAAATCTATTCTTTCCAGGCATAACAAACATTTGTAAAACGTATACAAATCTTACTGCATTTTTCAAACTGCAAACTTCAGTTTGATGCTTAAGTTGGAATAAACAGCCAAGCGGACAGAATGACGTACCAGAAAGCGGTTTAAGAATTTATTGATATATCTGATATTGGGTAGAACTCCACTTTTCTGGACAAAAATCTGGCAAATTCATAACATTCTATTCGTACTTTTAAAACTAAAAACTGAACTTTCATCACAATTGGAATTTAGGATTTTGATAGTAAATTTAAAATAAACTGCCAAGCAGACGGAAGGACAGACATAATTAAATTAAATCAGTAAGAGATTTTTAATGATTTAATATACCTTGTGTTAAAAAGTAAATGTCTACTTAATTCTGGGTATTAAAAATCTGGAAAGCTTGTAAAATTCTAAACCCCTTTTTCAAAAATGCAAGCTGTATTAAGAAGAGCAAATTTCTCTAAAAACAATCCAATCGGACGGAAGGATGTTGTAAAACAATTTCAGAAAATAATTTTGAATTATTTATTTCATCTAGAGATTTTAACAAAACACACAGCTTTTTCACATCAGTTCATACTATCATCATATTCCAAAACAACCCCTCAATGGTGTAGGGTATAGTGAAAATATTTATTTTAATAATATAAATTAAGACTCTTATAATTTTTCAATTTTTTTTATAATTTTCATACTTTAGAAATAAATTAATTAGTTATAAAACATCACTTATACATACAAACCCTCACACACACAGACACATACACTTGCATATAAAACTACATTTAAATGATATAAAAAAATAATAGAAAGATGAAACATTTATATAGAAATAAAATTCAAGTGTATTATTGTATTTAATGTAATTAAAAAATTAATATTTAAAATTAATATTATTAACAAATAACAATAAAATAATTAATATAAATAAAAAATTATAAATTTCATATTCAATAAAAAAAACAGTAGTAAATGAAATGAAATGAATAAAAAATCAATAAAAATGAAAGTAAATTAAGTTTAATAAATTAAACGAAAAATTTAAACTACTAAAAATAATAATAAAAAAAATAATTAAAATATTTAATTTTGTGAAACAGAAAGAAAAAGAAAAACACTGAAAGAAATAATTTCACTTAGAATGTAATGAAATCATGTAATTCATTTAAGCACTAAATATAAAAGAATTAAGTGAAATATTAGTAAACAATAAATAAATTATTAAATTAAATTAAATTAATTGAGAGTGAAAACAAAATAAATAAATCAATAAATCAATAAAACAACACATTTTACATGGAATGTTAAATTAAAAATAAATATGGCGTTTTATTTCATCAAAATAGGAAGTTTTCAAAATCAGTAGTAGAAGCATCTGAAGGCGATTGCTTCATCCCATGAGATCCGCTACACCTCATCTGATGTTTATTGCAGTTTAGATATGTAATCAAATAGGAACTCCTTTCCCAAATTCACAGCCGCTGCAGACTATGCCAATTGTAGGAATGTTCTTAATCTATCAATTAAGGCTATCGATTGTCAAGACCTACTTTCTCTCTTTAACTTGTTCGTCAGCATAATATTGAATCAGAATTCTATAACCATCATGCTGCTGCTTGTAATGCTGGAGTAAGTATTTCAACAACAACAGGGTTTTAAAAACGATTTGTTGGAAATACTTCCGTAACTTATAACAAGTTGATTTGGAGCAGTACAGGCTCCCATCTAGCAAGTGATAGAATATACTATAGCGCAATCTATAAACTGTCCAATATTTGCTTGAAACTATAGTAATCCATTAGTGCGCCCTGCATCCACAACGACTACAACTTATTGTATTCTCAGTAAGAGATTCGGCTGTGCCGAAAAAAAGACAATCCGAGAAAAAATTAACTGATGATGAACACCGAAGATATAAGGACTTCGAATGCTTAAGGGCAAAACGGCTATTCCAAAGGAAAGTAGCGAAGCTAATGGCATATTCCTATAGGGAGACATATTAAAACAGTAGACGTAATCTCCAATCGGCGATAAAGAGAATGAAAATGTCTATCGCATTAACGTGACTATGATGAAGTTATATCGCACTGTTTCCGGATGGGACAATTTATGAAGGTTTTGGAAATGCAGAAACTAATATTGTTACTAAAACCTAGAAAAAAATTGAGAGATCTTTTGTCTTAATGATGTATTTGTCTGTTGGATACACTTCAGAAATCTTTGGAGAATATTATTACTTTCAGGGAGTCCAGCACAGACAGGTTGGATTCCGAAAGGCGAAATAAACGATAGACGCCATCGGTGTTGGGAATGATTAAAGATGATTGAGCGATCATAAAGATGAATATTAAAAACGCATTTAATAGTGCAGAATGTCGACAAATTGTGATAGCTCTCGGGAATTTGGAAGTTCTGAATTATTTGAAGGATTTGGGAGCAAATGATACTATTCGGATCATTAAAGATTTTGCTCATTCATGTAGGACTAGAGATAGCAGATCATAAGACTGAGTCAGTATTATAAATAAACTAAAAAACGAGGGAACATTCAGTCGTGTGCTGCAATATTTGGGAATAACGATAGACGATAAAATTAATTGCAAGGTCCATAGTAAATATGCATGTAAAAGTACTCATTTGTAAATGGTACACGCAGTAGGATCATGCCTAACGTCGGTTGACCGAAGCAAAGTAGATGTTTACTCTTACCCAAGTAACAATTTCAATTGTAAAGGATGGGGACGCTATTTTTGCGGATGTTATTAGGAGTGAATCATGTAAAAATGTGCTCTCACAATTTCAGCAGTGCAGTGTGGCTATAAAACTATATTTAGTTTCACTTGATTGATTGTTAAAATGATTTGGATCTGGCTGTAGGTTTATGAGATATACGCTGATATGAAGGCAATAATAGGAAGACTTAGCTTAAAAAGAATCCGAACAATAATGGCAAAACTCCAGAAATGGATGATTAACCTATCGATTAAGAGTATATACGAAGAAGGTAATTATAATATGTTGAGTGGCCATGGAGGTGTTAAGAACTAGCTATTTAGAGGATTTATAACGACTCACCAATCTCTCCAAATCTTTTGGAGAGATAAAGTATTAACTAAACCGGAGGTATGCAATTTTACTACAGGGTAAACCTGTTATTTACATTTAAAGGAATGAGGCAAAAGGAGAATAGCTGATTTGAAAGAAGCATAAATTCTAATCATCTGCGAACTAATACTTGACGGCTGTGCCGCTAGCTATATGTGGTGTTGACATTGTAGGTTATAGTCGGTAAGGAGATATATCAGAAATATAGAAAGGTACCAAAATAGTTTGGTACCTTTGAAAAGTTTCCACCTCCACTGTACAAATAGAGACTGGTCTATATTCCAGTCAATATATAAGACTCGTACAGCCCATTGCTCTTATCCAGTTAACAATATGAATCCTTGTAGAACTTAGTATTAGTTGGATCATTCTTTATATTCTTCCATTCACATTTTTCAACTTTATTTAAGTTTTTTTTTAATATTTCAGCATTTTAATGTCATGAAATTAAAAAAATGCTTAAGCTTCAGTTATCTTATCCTTAACCAACCTTAAACTGTTGATTCCATTTGACATTTTTATTTAACTTGACGTTCAACATGTAGACACATAAAATCACACACACACACACTTACATTCACAATCAAATCCTTATAGAATAACACTTACACATTCTCATTCACATTATTTACCACATTTTCATTCCTTTGAAAGTTGTAAAATTATTGTCAGTTACATTTACAATTGACATTCTGCTGTCATTATCTACAACATTATGAATTCTCCTTTAATAAGAATTGCAGCAACAAAAAAAGAGAGTAAACAAGTAAGTAAATAAAAGTAAAAGAAAGAAAGTTTTGCAATGAAACGTAAAGTAATACAAGGACAAATATACATTTTAAAAGGACTCTTACAAGCAGGAAATGAAACAGGAGTCAGAATGGACAATAATGTTAAGGGAGTGGGAATACAAAAACAAGTTATGTGCTTTTTTTTTTGTAAATTCAATTAGACTTATGAAAACAGTAGCTGGAATTTTATAAAAAATATAAAGTATACTTTAAGGAGTCTGCTTGAAAAAAAGCATTTCTAAAATACTTTAAAGAAAAATTCTATAGCATAATTTAAAATTACAAAAATAGAAATAAAATGCTGCATACTTTTAGGTATTATTTTATTATTTTTATTTTCATATTTTTATAAAAGAAAGTTTATGAAAATATTATATTCATAGAAAAAAAATATATATTTTTAGAACAGTTTTCTAAGGGTCCCGGTTTTATTTTCTATTATTATTTTTTTCGACAAAACAACCAACTTTTTTTTGTGAACCATGTCAACCATGCTAACGGTACGTAAAAAAATAATGGCTTTGAAATAATGGCATTTAGTCTGGTTTTTATTTGTTATTGCAGGTTAGAAAATATAAGTATCTTCTGGTGCTTGACAAAAGAATCATTCGCTCGTTATTTTCATTTTTATACCCTCCACCATTACAAGTGGTGAAGAGGGTAAATTAAATTTATCATTCCGTGTGAAACGCTCAGACCCTCTAATGTATATATATTTTTGCATCAAATCAAAATCTGAATCGATTTAGCTATGTCCATCTATCTGTCTGTCTGTCCGTCTGCCTGTCTGTTTTTGGCTTGCTCACATCCACTATAGTTGACAGAATTCAATGAATTATGGCTTGAGTATTTGTTATAGTCCTGAGAAAAAATCTAGCAAAATTGGTTTAATATATTAAAAGATATAGACCGATATCTGAGGCAACCTTTAAATTTAAGCAACAAACTTCCTTAAAATTGTCAATTCTAAATCGACAAATTAGAATGAAATTTGACCATAATATTAGGTTATATATACTTCATTACCATTACAAAAATTATCAAAATCGGTTCAGTAACAGAAAAAGTTATAGCCATAAATATATCTACTTTTATGACTCATTAAGTGTTACTGTGTTATATTGAAGAAACACCCTCATATATTGCTTACATCTGTGAGTGTATGTGTGACGTTTTTATTTCATACACATTTGTGGTGGAGGGTATTGATGATTCGGCATAGCCGAAAATATTCTTACTTGTTAAAATTTTCTTTAGAAATTTTTTCCTGCGTTCTTCTTCTTCTTTTCACTTTGTCATATTTTAACCAACTTTTTTCCTCTGTCGAATAATTATTCATTTTGTTTTTGTTTAACTTAATTGTTGAATTTTCTTTTCATTCAGATAATTTTTTCTTCTCCTTTTTTTTTTTAATTTTGTTTGTCTATTTGAAAAGGATCAGATTCTTAAAGTTGTTTTCATTTTTCTTGTTTCTTTAGTAAATAATTATTTTGTTAGAATACATTTTTTTGGAGCACTTGAAAAGGGTCAAAGTAAATAGAATTAAATAGAACGAATTTTTAGAGCAAAAAAGGAGTAAATGAGCAAAACAAATCAAATTTTAATGATTTAACAGAAATTAATTTCTTCCAAAAATTATATTAATTTATCTCTCTGCTTGTTTAAAGTGTTTAAACTACAGCTGTACAGTTTGTAGTCTATTGTGTGGTCCCGTTTACAGTCCAGTGTATAGTCAAGTCTGTAGCCCAATCTATACTGCAGGTCATATACCTATATATATAGTCTATTATATAGTTTAATCTGTATTCCAGACTATGAACTTGTCTATATTATGCTCTATAGTCTAATCTATACTCTACTCCATAATATTTTATAAAGTCTAAATTTTTTAGTACAGTCTATATTCTAGTCTACAAACCAGTGTACGATCATACTCCAATCTATAGTCAAGTCTGTAGATCGGTCTATAGTCCTGTCTAGAGTTCAGTCTATAGTCCAGTCTATGGTCCAGTCTATAGTTCAGCCTATAGTTCAGTATATAGTCCAATCTTAAGTCAAGTGTATAGTTCAGTCTATAGTACAGTTTGAAGTCCAGTCTAAAGACCAGTCTATAGCCTATTGTAGTGAAGTCTATAATCTAGTGTATAGTCTAATCTATAGTCCAGTTTGTAATATCGTCCTCACTTCAGTCTATAGCTCGGTATATAATCCAGTCTATATTACATTCTAGAGTCTTGCTTACAGTCATGTATCTTGTATAATTTATAATAAAGTTTTATGTGATATAAATTTTAGACTTTCTATAAGGAGTGAGATCGAAAAATTCTTAATATTTACAATTCCTAACAAAAACAACTGTTTTATTTTTTTATCTGATTGGAATTATTGTTACAATTTACAAAAATATATGTATAATTTTAATCACCAGTTCTGATATTTTGAACTTTTTTCTGAAACTCTTAACGTTTTTAAAGAGTTGTCTGCCAATTTACTGGAACAAGTAGTTTATCTGCGTATACACCATTTTGGACACCATTTTTTGTGCAATTCTTGTTCAATCATTTTAACAAGAGCTCAATCAAGGGTTTGTGACACGAGTCTAACGAATGGAAGCAGTGTCACATATGATTGACATCTTTTGACGCATCTATTGCTTGGCATGGCATTTTGGTAAATTTTACTCTTTTTGGGCCCTTAACTTTTCTTTAACATTCTTGCAAGAAATAAGCTTCGTCATTCATTATGAAGAAAAATTTAGAAAACATGACTTCAATTATCGTCTCTGTTTTTAGCCACTAAAGTTTTAGCAGGAACTTTTTTGAATTTTGTATGTTTTAAAACCTGCATTTGCATTTTACTTTTCGTACCAAATAGTCCGAGCACTGAGCTAATCGGACGGATTTCCTACCAGACGTTTCGGAAGCTCTTCTGATAATGCTTTCAATTATTTTTGCTTTAGAAACATCATGTGGATGAGTCGTTTTACCTGCACTAGGTTTTTTATCAACGGACAAGTTTTTTCGGTACTGCTCAATAACATTGGAGACAGTTTGACAACTGATCCTTGAATGATTAGCCAACTTTTTGTTGATCATAGTTGGGTTTTGCTGAAAATATTTAATTATTTCTTTTTTTATTTAGTTGCAAGTTTTGGTGTATGTAGTCCATAAAGTACTCTAAACTAATTACCTTTCATTTCAAGTTTCCTCTCATAGAAAGGAATAGTTTTTTTTTTTAATTTGTAAAGATTTACAGATTTATTTTATCGTCCTTTGTATCGAAGAATTAAAGATCTAAGAAACAAAGTTAAAGAAAAAGCTACGAAATAAAACCATAATAATCACTGGACCATAATTGTTATGCTTAACGTGTTTCACTAAATGAATGTCATTAACGTTAACACATAAAAAGCCTCCAGTGGCCCCCAGCATTAAATCGCACAGCAGGAGAAAAATAACGATTTATTTATAACAATTTTAAAAGCAAAACAAAAAAACAGAACTACGGAATTTTATTAAAAAACATTTTACTTCAACGCAACAACTGACTATTTTTTACTTGTTTATAGTTAGACAATAATAACAACAACAACACACACACACGCATAGAAAAATAACATAAAATTAAATAAAAGAAGAAAAATTGCCTGTAACCGTTTCATTGTGTTTGTTTATAAAGAGAATGAAAATTACTCTTGCACACACAAACACACGCATACAATAACAAAACTAAAGTTACATGAGATTCATGAGAGTTCTATTGTTTATTTACGCTTAGTTTTGCTTCTTTATGTTTTCCGGTCATTGTCATTACATTTTATGCCTACAACAACAATAGCAACACAAATACTAACTTACTAACATTTCATTTAATATAATCATTATTGAAGAGAATACACATTCACACAAATACGCACACACACACACCCAACCATAAACAGGCGTTTACGTATATTTCGAACACATTAACAAATGAAAAATACAAATGAAAATGAATCAATGCGTGTCTCTAACAGTTTAGAGAAGAACTAACAAAATAACAGTGTGAGTGAGAGTGTACGTGTGTGTGTGCGTAGTTATTGTGAGTATCACTTGCAGAATATATGAGATATGCAAGGCAATTTAAGAGAACAGTAGGGGTTTAAACTGCAAGGATACTAATATTAATGGCATTGAAAATTTAGCAAACGTTTTATAGAGAAAAAATAAAGAATTTCTCTATAGAAAAAATTTAAGGAACTTTTCTACAGAAAAAAATTTTACAAAATTTTTTTCTATAGAAAAATTTGTTAAATTTTTTTCTATAGGAAAATTCGTTAAATTCTTTTCTATAGGAAAATTCGTTAAATTTTTTTCTATAGGAAAATTCGTTAAATTTTTTTCTATAGGAAAATTCGTTAAATCCATAAAAATTTTTCTATTGGAAAATTCGAAAAAAAAAATGTTGGAGGAAAATTTGTGAAATGTTTTTCTATTGGAAAATTTGTAAAATTTCTTCTATCGAAAATTTTTTCTAAATAGAAAATTTACCGAAAATTTTCTCTAAATAGAAAATTTACCGAAAATTTTCTCTAAATAGAAAATTTACCGAAAATTTTCTCTAAATAGAAAATTTACCGAAAATTTTCTCTAAATAGAAAATTTACCGAAAATTTTCTCTAAATAGAAAATTTACCGAAAATTTTCTCTAAATAGAAAATTTATCGAAAATTTTCTCTAAATAGAAAATTTACCGAAAATTTTCTCTAAATAGAAAATTTACCGAAAATTTTCTCTAAATAGAAAATTTATCGAAAATTTTCTCTAAATAGAAAATTTATCGAAAATTTTCTCTAAATAGAAATTTTCTCTAAATAGAAAATTTATTGAAAATTTTCTCTAAATAGAAAATTTATCGAAAATTTTCTCTAAATAGAAAATTTTATCGAAAATTTTCTCTAAATAGAAAATTTTATCGAAAATTTTCTCTAAATAGAAAATTTTATCGAAAATTTTCTCTAAATAAAAATTTTATCGAAAATTTTCTCTAAATAGAATATTTTATCGAAAATTTTCTCTAAATAGAATATTTTATCGAAAATTTTCTCTAAATAGAAAATTTTATCGAAAATTTTCTCTAAATAGAAAATTTTATCGAAAATTTTCTCTAAATAGAAAATTTTATCGAAAATTTTCTCTAAATAGAAAATTTTATCGAAAATTTTCTCTAAATAGAAAATTTTATCGAAAATTTTCTCTAAATAGAAAATTTTATCGAAAATTTTCTCTAAATAGAAAATTTTATCGAAAATTTTCTCTAAATAGAAAATTTTATCGAAAATTCTCTAAATAGAAAATTTTATCGAAAATTTTCTTTAAATAGAAAATTTTATCGAAAATTTTCTCTAAATAGAAAATTTTATCGAAAATTTTCTCTAAATAGAAAATTTTATCGAAAATTTTCTCTAAATAGAAAATTTTATCGAAAATTTTCTCTAAATAGAAAATTTATCGAAAATTTTCTCTAAATAGAAAATTTATCGAAAATTTTCTCTAAATAGAAAATTTATCGAAAATTTTCTCTAAATAGAAAATTTTATCGAAAATTTTCTCTAAATAGAAAATTTTATCGAAAATTTTCTCTAAATAGAAAATTTTATCGAAAATTTTCTCTAAAATTAGAAAATTTTTAATTCGAAAATTTTCTCTAAATAGAAAATTTTATCGAAAATTTTCTCTAAATAGAAAATTTTATCGAAAATTTTCTCTAAATAGAAAATTTATCGAAATTTCCTAATAGAAATTTATCGAATTTCCTAAATAGAAAATTTATCGAAAATTTTCTCTAAACTGTAAAACATTCTGTATTAATTTTATTTTTATGCGTTGAAGTCCTTAATTTCGGTTAATGTTATAGTTTTTCTGTTCAAAAAGTCCTTGTAAGCGGAAGCTTGTTGTATTTTTGGGTGTTATTTGAGTATTTCACTCGGTTTGTTTGTAGTTGTAGTTTTGCTTTTTTTGCAATGTTTATTCTGTTGTTGTTCCCATTTCTTGTTATTTTATTTTCCTGCATTAAATTTTTATTCTTGTGTATTGAATTTTTCGAAAAACAACTTTACAACTACATGTTTGAATTTTGAATTTGAAGCTTTCTCTCTTCTTCTCACACTTTATTGTAGTTTTTGTTGTTGTAAAAGTACAATGAAATTCTATGTTTTAGTGTTTGTTTGCTGGTGGCAATAATGTTGTTTGGCCCATTTGAACAAAAAACAGCAACAACAACAAAATGCTTAAGGATAAATCGTATATTATCCACAGTATTTGGTTTTGCCTGAGCCTTTTCTATTTGCCTTTGTAGTGGTGTGGTTAGTGTTTGTTTGAATGGTTTAAAGATAAACGCATACATTCACACACATATTACACATACACACGCACACAGATTCATACAAAATACTTAATATCCTTACGAGAATTTAATTCAATTATGCCATTGTAATGCACATTACAAACAGAACAATAAACGGGATTTTTGTTGTTAATAATATTCTACAACAACAATTTTAACATTTTTCCGGGCATTTTGATACTAAATAGAAAGAAGAAGAACAATAGAACAATTGAACTGAATTTTGTATTAGAAAATTTAAGAATAAGTTTGTTTCTATTGGTTTGGAGTTAGAGGATGTTGAAAAGATTATCAAGTAATAAAGTTTGCCGGAAGAGATTTAAATTTTAGTTCAATAGTTGCCAACAAGACTTTTTTATTATGCCCTAAATTTTGCTCCATATTATATGTGTCAACTTATACCAAAAGTATGCTTTAAGAAGTGATTTTTAAATTACTTTAAAATTTAGGATTAAAAAATTTATTGATTTTTTTGCGAAAAAGAAGTTCTTTAAAAATAACTTCATAAAAGAAATTTGTATCTCTAAAAAGGAAATTTATAAAAAATTTATATAAATGAGAAATTTGTTGAAAATTTTCTTAAAAAAATATCGAATGAACATTTATCGAATTTTTTTCTTAAAGTTAAGTTTATTGAAAATTTTCCTTAAGAAGAAAATATATTGAGAATTATATGTTCAAAAAAATGTATCGACAATTTTTTTTCTATTGAATATTTACTCTTAAAAGAAAATTTATTGCAATTTTTCTCGTAATAGAAAATTTATTGCCACTTTTCTCTTAAAAAAAAAAGGATAAAAATATCCTCTTAAAAGAAAATTTATCTAAAGAAATCTATAAATAGAAAATTGATTCTCTATTCTCTTAATCAAAAATTTATCTCTTAATCAAAATTTTATCGAAAATTTTCTCTTAGTAAATTTATCGCAAATATTCTTTATATAGAATATTATCGAAAATTTATTCTATATAGAACATTTATAGAAAATATTCTTAAATCGAAAATGTATCCAAAATTTTCTTTATATAAAACATTTATCGAGAAAAATTTCCAAATAGAACATTCTCTAAATAGAACAATCTCTAATAAAAAATTTTCTCTATAAGGAAATTTTATCGAAAATTTGCTTTACATAAATTTTCTTAAAAAAATAATTTATTGAAGATTTTTCTCTTAAAAGTAAATTTATGGCAAATTTTCTCTTAATCAAAAATTTATCGAAGATTTTCTTTAAAAAATTTCTCTTTTAAAAGAAATTTTTCTTTTAATATCAAATTTTTTAAACATTTTCCATTAAAAGAAAACTTACAAAAATTTTTCTTTTAGAAAAAAGTTGATGTATATTCTCTTAAAGGAAAGTTAATTGAAAATTTGACCCCTTTTTACAAATCTTTTTCCTTAATAGAAATTTCTTCGAAAATTTTTTGGAAGAGAAAATTTCTTCCCAACAGGAAATCTATCGCAATTTTTTTAATGAAATAATACGAAGGGTACTGATGTTGGTAACAGTTCGATATTTCAGGTAGCCCCTGAATGAGATTTTAGGATTAAAAAACTCACAAAAAGCCTTAGAATCATTTTCTACGGTGGTCGGATCATAGTATGTCATACCTCATTTATGATGTAGAGTATTTTATATTCAGGCTTGACCAATTATTTGTTTTTAAAAATTAATTAAGTAAAACTTTCTAATTGCGCCCTAAATTATACTTCATATTATGTATGTCAACTCACCCTAAAAGTATGCTTGACATTTTAAGTAATTTCTAAAGAAAACTAACAAAATAAATTTACTACATTTATTTAAAATCCCTTTATGACATTTTAATTGCATTTGTTTTTGCTTCTAAACTAATTTAAGTTTATTTCCATTCATTTTCTTGTTTCTCCTTCTCCCTCTTTTTTCTATTTATTTATGTTTTCTTTAACTATTATTTTTATTATTTTATTTTTTAAGTTGGAAAACAATTGTCAAACATTTGACAGCCTTTAACTGTTTGTATTTTTGAACTTAAGCAGATTATAAAGCTTAACACTGACAACAAAGTTTCCAAAAGGAACTAAAAAAACTGCCTGCCATCAGAAAATAGGGCTTCTTCTTCTTCCAACGTTATTTAGAACGTAAAAAGTCCATTTTGACATTTATACTCTGTGTTGTGTATAAATTGTCTGCTTTTTCCCTCATTTTTTCCTCCTCAATTTTATATTTTAAGAAAATTATTGTAATTTTTATACCCTACACCACCACAGGTGGTTGGTGTTATGCTTTAGTTTGTAACGCACAGAAAAAAATATTGTTACTGTTAGTTTTAAATATGTCGTTCAACTCAGAATCACTTTCTGGGTCGATTTAACGATGTCCATCCGTCTGGTTGGCTGTCTATGTAAAACAAAATGGAGGTCGCGATTTTAGAGATATCTTGATGAAATTTCGCACTTGTCATTATTTTGGTCCAAGGACGATGCCTATTGAAATTGGTGAAGATAAATCGATTATTTCACCTAATCACTCATACAAATGTTCCACTACTTTTAAGTATATCATTCGACTCAGAATCACTTTCTGGGTCGATTTAACGATATCAGTCCGTCCGTCTAGCTGGCTGGCTGTCTATGTAAACATTGAACAATTTTATAAATATCTTGATGAAACTTGGCTTTTGTCATTATTTTGTCCAAAGACGATACCTTGGCCAACAAATGTTCCTCCCGGAATGGGATCCTGAATAAATATGGATTTTAACGAAATTTGGCACAAATAAGTCTGATAATATTCTGAAATGCTGGGCCAGATTATGCGAGGATCGGTCCACTATTTCTCATAGGTCCCGCACAACCCCCTTTAAAATATCACTTCGAAGGGTTCAAATGTCATATATACGTTGGTATTGTGTTAAGAATTGATCAAATTAAGATAAATATAATCAAAAATCGATGTATGAAATTTTACGAGGGTCGGTTCATAATTTTCTCTAGCTACCGCATTATCCTCCTAAAAAAGTATTCCATAGTATACTGCACACTTAAGCACAAATTAAAAAATGTATTTTAACGAGGGTCGATCACTTATAGCTACCAATGATAAGCAACAATATGGTTGGAGGGTATTAAATAGTCGGACTTGACCGACTATAGCTTTTACTTATATTGTAGGTTTTGTTTTATTTTTCGCCTTTTATTTGTGAAATGCATTTTTATTGTAACTTCTTTTGAGTAGTAAAAATGTCAGTAATAAAAATATGTGGGTTGTTAGATGAATTTTTTTTTCATCGCTTTTCCAAGAAAAACCATCTAAATTCTATGGCGCATTGCAGTTTTTTTCCAGTTTGGCAATTGTTTGACTTGACGTTTCACTTGTTTTTTTTTTTATTTTTCTGTTTTTACTTGAAGGGTTTTTTCTTTAGTCCTCTCTCATTATTATTATTATTCTGTGTGTGTGTTTTATGTGCATGTGTAGTGGTAGTGTATGCAGCGAAAGGATTATAGAAAAATAGAAAAATTCATGCCAAAATGTCAGTTTAAAAGTATAAGCAGGAGAGCAAAAAAAAGGAGAAAAACATGAGCTGAGAAATAGAAATGTCAAAATAATTGCAGTTGTTTGTGATTGAAGATAATTACTTTGATATCTTCACAGTACGTTGCTGATGGCTGCCTACGAAGGATTCTTTTTTTGTTTTTTGCTTTTTTCAAATTTATTTGAAATTATAAATTTCATGTTTTTTTTGTCATAAATGATTGAGGTTTTTAAGTTAAATGTGGTATTTAGAGCATAAATGACTTAAATTAAATTTACTTGGGGTAATTTGAGACAAAATAATTTTTGACAAAATAATATTAAAAGAGGAGAAAAAGATTTCTAATTCTTTAGAAACTACTTAAATGAGAGACTCTTCATTCGTAAATGCAACTGTTGTAAAACTGATTCCAATATAGATTCTTGAGATACACAGTGGCTTGAAATCGCTTTTTTGGACATAATTCTGTAACTTTGGAACTACATCATTTTTTTTCGATTTAATTTTACAATAACCTCCCTAATGTGTTTTCCAATTGATCTAGAGCATTAGAAATTCCTAGTGAGTCCTGGGAATGAAGGGTTAACCTCCAAAGTAACTCACCTCGGCTATAAAACTTAATAAAAATAACAAATCTTTGTTAATAAAAAAAGTGGACATTATGACACGATTATGAAAATTATGGCCGACCCTCGTAGAATTTGATTTTATGATTTGTGCTTGTATTTATCATACTAATTAGCTTCAAGTAGATTTTTTTTGGAAATAGTTATGTAACTTTGAAACGACTTCTTATTGAATTTCATTAGGACATTTTTAACGTGTTTTCCAATTGATCTGAAGCAGTAGAAATTCTTCGTGAGTCCTAGGAATGAAGGGTAAACCTACAAAGTTAGTCATCTCGGTTTTGAAAATTACAATTAAAACATTTTTTTAATAAATTTATTCAAAAACAAATAATAATGTTATCTTCGGTTATGTCGAATCTTTAATACCCTCCACAATGATAAATTTAGAAATAATTGCAGTAACATATTAAAATTTCACTTTGTAAGAGGAACCACTCCCCCGTGCATCAATTTTCAAGAGATTTCCTGCAAGCGTTTCAGTGGTTTAAAATGGTTTTAAGAAATATCCGTGTCCTATTCAGTATTTGGTTTGATTTATTAATATTTTTTATTAAGAATTCAACTTAAAAAGTTCAGTTTTGGAGATACGTGAAATTAATGTTGACCTTGTAGAAAACTTTATAGTGCAAACAGTTTTAAACTAAAGACAATAACAATGTGCCAAATTTTATGGGTGTTAACCTTACACATGTATCTAGCTATGTACTTAGGGGTAAGGTCTCGTCTAAAAAAATCCGTTCATATCTTTAGCATTGAAATCTTTTAATATTTTTATCTGAGATGACTAAATTTGAGATCCTGTTAACCGTCTTTGGTTAAGTTGAAATTGCCTTGATCATTACTATCAATGTCTGAAATATCGCTCAAATCGAACTGGCCGTTTGAAAGTTACGGGATCGCTTTGCGTCCATTACTCCATAGTTTAATTTTAATTTTTTTTCATCAAGCGATAATTAAAATTTAATGTTCCACATTAAGGGCATTAACAGCAAAATAGGAGAGAATCGATGATTTGTGGATTCCAGCTTTAATTTTTATTTTTTATGAAGATTTAAGATTTTTAAATTATGATAAATGAACCCTATTTGGTGGTCCACCCGTCTACTGTACTTTCACTAGGAATTTGTGAAACTCCAAATCAATTTAAACCCCCCAGTTCAATTCCTTGTGAAATCTCATTATTCACCAGTTTTTATAGCGCAGAATTATTTCTAAAAGAGAACTTTTTGAGATCTTAAAGAGAACTTTTTGAGATTTTAAATATTAGACAATATCATTTTTGAGGAATCTGTGAACTGTACACCATCACTCGATATTTATTTCACATATCTTGAGAAAGTCTTTAATAGAGATACGAAGTGATTTTACTTTAAAGACTCCGGTATATTTTCAATAAACCGCATTCTCTTCGTTGACAATTAAAAAAAAACATCAAAATGTTATTCAAATTACAACATATATTTTGCTATACCTCTTCAATATAGTTTTATTACAACAACAATATTACACTAAAAGCACAATTCCTAGATTACTTTTAAGATTAACATCAATAGCTCACAATTTACATCACACTGATAGTTGCAGTTTTCCTTTATTTATAATACACACTGCCATCTAGACTTTTTCCCAGAAACATACTGTATTGTATGATGTAACCTACTAAAAGGTTCTGGAATATATTTAGTCGTTACAAACCATTAAATCTAAACTCAAATTAAATTTCATAATATTATTTTTCTGAGTGTCAATTTTATTTTAATCAGGTGTTAACTGTTACCATAACTTTGTTAACTGTTTAAAGTTGACTTTAATTTTTATGTTCTTTTAAATTATTTTCCAAGAAAATCTCTTTTCATATTAAATAAAAATGTCGGCGTTTATATGGAAATTTAAAAATACAAATCTACAATTTTAATAGAATTCTCTTGAAATACAAACATACAAATTGTATGCCGTTTCATTTAACAACACTTGTTTATATTACAAAGTAAACTGGTTTTATTCGGTGCCAGAAATGGCCATCTTAGGGGGCCTAAGAAAATAAGTTATATCATTTCTATTCAATTTACGAATACGTTTAAATTTATGTCAATTGGAAAATATATAAACTAAATGTTATTTTTAGTCCATAGTCCATATACGGCTACATTGTTCAGCTATAGCTATGAAATATTCAGAAATATATACTCCTTAAAGTCACCATTCTCTGCTTTATTTCATATGGTTTATTGGAAAGACATGAATACCTACATAGTTCTTGGCATTGCTTCACATTTTCGAAGAAAGAAAGGTATAGACTTGATTCCTTATAGTCCAGGAATATGTCTGTAAAGAATATATTTGAAGAAATTGACTTCGCTATGTAGAAATGAACGAAATATCGAGCAACTTTTATGAATTCTGGATTAAATAAAATAAAAATATTTATTAATGGAGATATTATTCTGAAATTTTCAGAAAAATTAGATCTTGTTATTTCAAATTGAAGTAGAGAAGGAAGTTTATGAATGGTAAAGATTTCCATAAATTCTCAAAATTGTCAGGAAAAATCCCAAAATTCGAATTTTTTGGATTTTACAATATAAAGTCCATATTTGTTAGAGGTCTGGAAATGTTCATTATGCATACTAAACAGATTAAGGCTTTTAAAATAGAATTTTGTAGTATAATTCAGATGTTGGAATTTCTGATCATATTGGTTCAAATCTATAGTGCTCTATTTCTAGAGTTTTTGAACATTTCCCAATTTTCCCAATAAGGTTTTGAGATATGAAGTTAAAGAAGGAATTAATCCATATTTAACATATTCCGTTTAAAAATTTTATCTGGGAGTTACTACCAAAAATGGACCGATATTTGACAAATTAATGTCATATTATTCAAGACTGTTAGAAATATGATTGCGCCCAATTTCAATAGAATTGTCTTATATTTAAGACTTTTATAAGCTCAAAACTGTTATCCAGGAAGGAGTCTTGTATGGGAACAATGGCGAAATGGGGAACATTATTGGAATACATTCAAGATAGTTGGGAGAAAACTTTTGTCAAATTCCAATGAAATGGAAGAAATAACAAATATGGAACGAGATTGGTGAAATTAATGACATATTTTCAAAACAGCGTGGACAACAACTTTTTCGGAATTTCTAAAGAATTGGATCATATATTAGAGTTTTATAAATGATTTAAAAGCTCTTTTTCGGTATTTTGAAGTTCTCTCAGATATCGGTTTATAACTTTTTTGTTAATTAACTGATATAGCTGGTTTAAATAGAAATCAGCTTAAGACAACAGCAACAATGTGGTTAAATTTCATTAAACTACAATTATGAAAGGCAGGGTAATGTTTCCAACATACAGACAGACATATCGATATCGACTCAGATTTTAATTTGATGCATCAATATATATACTTTATGGGGTTTTAAGTGATTCTTTTATTTCATAAATATTCCCTTATCACCACTTGTGGTGGTGGATTACATTTTTTTTATCAACTACTTTTGGTCCTTCGAATCATTTTAAATTCCCAACCCTGTCAAATTTACATTTATGTGTTATGTGTTAATATGTATATGTGTAGAAATATATGTATATGTCCCCTATATGTATATTAATTGCCTTATTATCGTATTTCGTTTAAAAAGTAATGAGCATATTTACATACACATTTTAACACACACACATGTACATATATATGTATATGTATAACTGTTAATGTATATAATATTTCAGATTTGTTTTTCATTGCAAAAGAACACGCAAAAGCATTAACAACAACAACTACTACAACAATAATATACATTTGTATGTTTCAAGGAACAAACGCATGTTTATATTCCAAAAAAACCGCCTTTTTTGCGAAAGATTATAAATATTTTCTATGAAAATTCCTCTGCATATGAAAACGGAAACTTCAGTTTTAATTAGTTGCGCAAATAACAGTTTTTTTCTTGTTCCATCTTCCCTTCACCCTCTCTCCATCTATTTTGCATATTGTTGTAGTTGTTATTTGTTGTACATGATTTTTTGCATGAAATAAACATTTAAAAAAAAGTGAACAACAACAACAACAAAAAACCAGCTGTAGCATGAAAAGAAATGTTAAAAATAAAGCATATTTATAGGAGGGATACAAAAAATCAAGGGAAAAAATCTGTATAAAAATATATATGTTTACGCCATTTTTAAATAGCCAGTCAGTGAGCCAACAACAAAACTCTCAGTCAGTCAGTTATCCAGCCATCGAATCAATTTATCCATCTAGGCAACCAAGTTTAAGCCTAAAAGGTGAATAAACATAAAAATGTTTATTTGTGTGTGTGTTTGTGTGAGAAGGGCTACAGTGGGGAACAAGTGAAATGAAAAATTTCATAGTATAGAAAATTTTCTTGTATAAAAAATTTCTTTGTATAGAAAATTGTCGAAAAATTTTGTTTTTATAGGAGATTTTCTTTCTATAGAAAATTTTAGGTTAATTTTGTATAGAATAGAACATTTTCGTTAAATTCTCTTTGAATAGAAAATATTAATTTAATTTTCTTTGTTCTTCTATAGAAAATGTTCGGTTAACTTTCTTTTAGTTGAAAATTGTGGGTAAATTTTCTTTGTATTGAAAATTTCGGGTAAAATTTCTTTATATAGAAAATTTTCTTAAAATTTTCCTTTCAAGAAAATTTTCTTAAAATTTTCCTTTTAAGAAAATTGTTGTTAAATTTTCCTTCTACAGAAAATTTTCATTAAATTTTTTTTTCACAGAAAACTTTCGTTAATATTCCTTTCATAGAAATTTTTCAGTATTTTTTTTTTGTATAGAAAATCTTTTTATCGAAAATTTTCAGGAAATTTTGTTTGTATAGAAAATTGTCGATAAGTTTTTTTTCATAGAAAACTGTTGGTATATTTTCTTTGTATAGACAATTTCCGCTAAAATTTCTTTCTACAAAAAAATTTCTTTAAATTTTCCTTCTACAGAAAATTTTCATTAAATTTTCCTTGCAAAGAAAATTTGTAGTAAATTGTCTTGCAGTCTTTTCCATAGAAATTTTTTATAAATTTTTTTATAAAATTTTTTCTATAGAAAATTTTTATGAAATTTTCTTTTTATAGAAAATTTTTATGAAATTTTCTTTTTATAGAAAATTTTTATGAAATTTTCTTTTCTATAGAAAATTTTTATGAAAATTTCTTTTCTATAGAAAATTTGTTTCTATAGAAAATTTGCATGAAATTTTTTCTATTAAAAATTTTATTAATTTTTTTGCTATAGAAAATTCTTCTTAACATTTTCCATAAGTTTTGTTTCACTTTTAGGATTAAATTTTTTGGTTTATTTTGCTCCACTGTGTCACGGTTATAACTTAATATTTGTATAACACATTTACACTTACTGACATACACATATACCGATGCAAATAAATAAAACATATATAAATATGTATTAAACTCATGTATTTTTTTTTTTTGTAGTAGAAATTCTTTACTTAGTCCTTGTTGATTGAAGTTTCAGTTTACTAACGCACACACTGACATTTAATCTCAGATATTGACTCCTGTTTTATTTTGCAACACGATTTCACAAACTCTCCCACTGTTAAGGAAAGTTAAAAACTCCAGGTCAAACTTGAGTTCATAAAGTTGTTAATTTTGTTGTTTTATTAAAAACATGTTCTTTTTATTGTTGTATTTGTTTACAATTCTCGACGAACTTTGTTTTTATTGAGAATTATTTGTAAAAAAGATTGAGTTAAAAGAACAAAGAAAAAAGAGAGAAAATAATTTGATTTTACTAATTATTGGAATTTTGCCAAAACAACAAGAAATCAACTGAGAAATCAACAGTTCAAAAAACTTTAAATGAGTTTTTCAATCATAAATAAATCTTTAATTAAGGGATAAATAGCTGATGGAAATATTTAAAAGAATTGAGTATAAGAATTTGTTGCATACTTTGCGGGACCCAAAGTAAAATGATCAGGTTGTGGACTTTGCTAGATAATAGAACTAGACCAAGCAAATGATCGTAGACATATGCAGACTCTGCCGAATACAAGAAATCCAAGTTTATATTATTTTCTAAGTGAAAAAAAGGTTTGCGACATTTATTCGGTAGAACGTCATGAACAAATGATCATGGATTAGTAAGGTGAGAAACCAGTTGATCTCTTTTTACTATATCTCCATTTTCTTTACAAATACTTAGTCGAATTTAAATACAAAAAAATTTTTCGGGAAAATTTTAACGTTTCATTACATTTTATTCTCATATTTTAATTCATTTTTCGTATAAAAACATTTGATGTAATTTTCTTTCGAACGAAAAAATTTCTTTATAAAAAATTTTTTTAACATTTTGTAAAAATTTCTATAAAAATTTTTAAAAAAAATTTCTATAAAAATTTTTTTTAATAAAAAAAATTTAAAAAAAATTTCTATAAAAATTTTTTTTAATGAAAAAATTTCTATAAAAATTTTTTTAATGAAAAAATTTCTATAAAAAAATTTTTTAATGAAAAAAATTCTATAAAAATTTTTTAACGAAAAAATTTCTATAAAAAAATTTTTTTAATGAAAAAATTTCTATAAAAAAAAAAAAATTTTTTTTTAATGAAAAAAATTTCTATAAAAAATTTTTTTAACGAAAAATTTCTATAAAAATTTTTAACGAAAAAATTTCTATAAAAAATTTTTTAACGAAAAAATTTCTATAAAAATTTTTAACGAAAAAATTTCTATAAAAAATTTTTTAACGAAAAATTTCTATAAAAATTTTTTAACGAAAAAATTCTATAAAAAATTTTTTAACGAAAAAATTCTATAAAAATTTTTAACGAAAAAATTCTATAAAAATTTTTTAACGAAAAAATTTCTATAAAAAAATTTTTTAACGAAAAATTCTATTAAAAAATTTTTTAACGAAAAAATTTCTATAAAAAATTTTTTAACGAAAAAATTTCTATAAAAAATTTTTAACGAAAAAATTTCTTAATAATTTTTAACGAAAAAATTTCTTAATAATTTTTAAACGAAAAAATTTCTATAAAATTTTTTTAACGAAAAAATTTCTATAAAATTTTTTAACGAAAAAAATTTCTATAAGATTTTTTTAACGAAAAAATTTCTATAAAGAAATTTTTAACGAACAAATTTCTATAACGAAAATTTTGAACAAAACAATATTTGACGACAATATTATAGAAGTTTTCCTATAAAAATTCTCTACCAACAAATAGGAGGAAAATTTGTTTTATAGAAAAATAATTTGACAAAAATTTTGTACACAAAAAATCTAACAAAGACTTCTTATAAAAAGGAAATCTACGAAAAGTTTTTCATAGAAAGAAAATTTTTTCTATTGAAAGAAAATTTGGCAAAATTTCTATTAAAAGAAAATTTGTGAAAATCTTCCATAGAAAAGAATCTAACAAAAATCTTCAATAGAACGAAAATAAAAAAAAAATATTCTATAGAAAGTAAATTTGGCAAGAATTTTCGATAGAAATTAAATCTAACGAAAATTCTCTATAGAAAGAAAATCTTACAAAAAATTCCATAGAAAGAAATTCTAACAAAAATTTCTGTACAAAAAGAATATCTAAAGAAAATGTTCTATAAAATGTTATAGAGAGAAAATCGTACGAAAATTTTCATGGAAAGAAAATCTAACTAAAATTTTCTACAAAAGGAAATTTTCTATATAAGAAAATTTGAAAAGACCTGTCTATAGAGAGGAAATCTGACGAAATTTTCTAAAAAAATTAAAAGTTTTATAAAAATTTTCTATCGAGAGAAAATCTTAAAAGAATGTTCTACAGAAAGAAAATCTAAAGAAAATTTCAAATAGGAAGAACATTTAACGCAAAATTTTCCATTAAAAGGAAATCGAATCGAAATTTTTTATTGAAAGAAAATATAATATAAAAAGAAAATGGAAATTTTACTGAAATTTTCTTTTCATAGAAAATTTTTGTTGAATTTTCCTTTCTTAGATAATATTCGATAATTCCATTTCTATTTTTATAGAAAAATTTCGTTGAATTTTCCTTTTATAGAAAATTTTTGTTAAATATTCTTTTCATTTCTTTCATTAGTCACTTTTTGTATAGAAAATTGTTGTTAATTTTCGTTGATTTTTTTTAATAGATAATTTTTGTTTAATTTTTTTTGTAGAAAAATTTTGCTGAAGTTTTTTTTATAGAAAATTTTCCTTAATTTTTTTGTGTAGAAAATTTTGTAAAAATATAACAAAAACTGTTACCTGACTTCTTATGTATTCATTATTTATTAATCGCGTTTGAAAAGTCTTCTTTTTTCCATTTTCTATTATCCTGGTCAGAATGTGATTTTTTTTGTCAAAACTACACAAAACGGTGAAATGACCATAAAATTACAAAAACAAAAATCATACAAATAGATATAAACATGAAATACAGTTGTGTAAGAGAGCGAACTAAAACAGTGTTTGTGAGTGTTTGTGTAACAAAAAGGATATAAAGGATATGAGCTGGTTAGGTTTTATAACGATATGAAATACTGAAACATAATGTTGCTGTTGTGGCTGTTGTTATTGTTAAAAACTTGTCAAGATAAAAATTACGTTCATACACACACACACACACTCACACATATACATACACATAGAATAAACTTAACAAGGACTTCATGTCCAATTCATTTTTGAATTACAAGTTTTAACATTTTGACTGTTGGTGATGTTTTCTCTCGTGTTTTTCACTTCATATTTTTTTTTGTTTTGCTTCAATTTATTTTTCATTCAAAGGAAACTAAAATGGCATGATTATATAACATTATGGGAGTAAATATTTATGAATTTTATTTAAGCTTTTTATTTTCTTTCCTGTTTTTGGACTTAAACATTTTCGTGGTTTCTCTGTTACGTGTTCAAGTCCAAATAGTTGGACAGAAATTCAGCAGAAATGAATAAATTATGAAAATTTCTGTACATTTCGAAAGGGAATTTATCAGAGACCACAACATGTCAGAAGGTGTTTAATAATTAATTTTTTGATAAGCTTCAACGAATTTTTTGTAATTAATATGACAACAAGCTCTTTAAGATATTAAGTTCTTAGAAAAAAATCTATATATATTTAAAGTAGGATGTGTGTATGTATTTATGTGTATATATGTATGTATGTATGCACCCGAATGTAAAGTAAGTAAGTAAGTAAGTAACATATTAAATTAGCCTCCACTCAAGAATCTGAGCTTAATTTCGAATCATTTTTGAAATTTTCGAAAATAAAACTAAAATTGGCTCTAATTCCTAAAATAAACCTCCAATCAAGAATTTGAGTTTAATTTATAATCATTCCTTAAATAAGCCTCCACTCAAGAATCTAAGTCTATACAAAGCAAATATTGCTTTTCAAATATTTTAAGAACTTTAACAGCGAGAGTTCTCAAATTTGCAGACAGACAGAAAGACAAACGGACCTGGCTAAGTCGGCTCAAATTTTGATTTGATGCAAGAACATATATTCATTAAAGGGTCTGAGATGATTCCTTCTTAAGTACCAGTCGGAATGACAAAGTTAATATACACTCTACACCTCTTATGGTGGTGAAGGGTATAATAACATTAATTTGTGAAATCTTTTAAAAAACAACAATCGAATTTAGAAAATAAACAACTTTAACAAAAATATCAATAATTTTCAGTTTTCAAAAAGTTTACGTGCTTTAAAATAATTTGTTTATGATTTATTCACATACGTGTTATAAACTGTTGCCTACCCAAAAGGCATATTAATTTGAAGCATACATTAAGGTGCCCACGTAAATATATTTTATTGTATTTCTCCGTCTTTTTTAAAATTAAAATTTCTACCTTTAGATTTATATAAAATAAATTTTTTATATATTTCAACCACAAGTCTCTTGTCTTTCGGAAAACTTTAAAAAAAAATATTTTGAAAAAAAGTTTAAGGTTAAACAATTTTAAAACAATTCCAATTAATAACTAAAAACTTTAACGAAACAATTTCTTTTATCTCTACATGTTTTCAGTTTATTTTATTTTATTTTATTTTATTTTAGTTTTTTTATTATTATTTTTTTTAATTTTTCTTAAATATAAGACGAAACTTAAAATACCCTACAAATCAAAATTTAACGAATATTTTTTAAAGGAAGAGGATTCAAAAGAAAAATAAAAGAGGATTGATTGCTGAATTATCTTCATATATCCAAAAGTAGGGCTATAAAAAATTTCGATAGGACCATGGGGGGAGGCACCGTCTATACAAAGAAAATATTGAATGTCAAATATCTAAAAAAATGTAGTCCCAATAACATTTTCAAGAATCTGCCTTACTAGAGAAAATGAAGGACGAATAGGATCAGAAGGAGTAGTCTCCATACAAAGAAATTGTTGATAATTGAATATCTAAAAAACTACTTTACCGAGACTTTTCAAATTTGATCTCAATAAATTTTCATATAACTGTTTTACTAGACAGAATTAAGGGTGGATATAATCATGGGGAGAGATATTACCCATACAAAAAATATGTTGATTATCGAATATATAAAGAACTTTTAAGCGCAAAAGATCACAAATTTGACCCCTAACACTTTCTCAAGAATTTGTATTACTGATCAAAATATAGGACAGGTAGGATCAAGGGGAAGAGATCCCCCGTGCAAAACAAATAATGATTATTAAATATTTAAAGAACTATAACAGAGAGAGAGAGAGAGAGAAATTTGAGAACTCTCTCAAATTTGGTCTCACTTTCTCAAGAAACTATTTTATATATTTTAATGAACAAAATGTAGAACCGATAGGACCAGGGGTAGGTATACCCCCCATATAAAGGAAATAA
>PYHX02000494.1:71763898-71785545 GCA_004302925.2 Cochliomyia hominivorax
TGACTATCGAATATCTAAACAATTAAAATTTGGTTTCAAACAGTTTTAATAGACAAAATGTAGGACGAAATTTATATATTAAATAAAATTTTAGAACGGACAGGGGCAGGGGCATTTGGAAAAATGTCCTTTTTTAATACCCGTTGTGATTTGTGAAATTGCTTTTGAGATATTGGACTGAGGATAATGTTTTGCACAAAGCACAACGGGTAAAAGCTAATATTCTGTAAAAAATATTTTTTTTTTTTTAAATTTTCTATAGAAGAATTCAATAAAAATGTCAATAAGAAATTGATAAAAAGTTTTTACTACAAAAATTTTATAAAAACAATTAAGAAGTTATAGTCAGTCAAACCCAATTTTTTTATATCCTTTACCAAAATTTAATGAACGGCCCTCGTATAATTTGTTTTCTAATTCATGCTAAAGAGTGGAGTGTTTTATTATGTGAGATTTATGCGTTTTAAAAGGATTTGTTCAGGGAGCTGGAAGAAATGATGTTCCGACCCTCGTAAAATTTCGAACTTTGATTTCTGTTTATATTTATCTTAATTAGACTAGCTCAATGTACATGTCATATTTTAGACCTTCAAAGCGATTGAAAAAAATTCTGTACGAAGAAGAAAAAAAAAACTTCTATAAAAAGCAGTTTTACGAAAATTTTCTATAGAAAGAAAATCTTATACAGAATTTCTTTAGAAATAGAATTTAATAAAATTTTTATTGAAAATTTAACGAAACTTCTTTTAAAGAAAAAATAATGAACATTTTCTACAAAAAGAATATTTAGGAAAAAATGCCTGTAAATAGAAAAAATAAACGAAAATTTTCGAAAGAAATTTTTTTGAAAACTTTCTATCGAAGGAAAATTTTTTGAAAATTTTCTATTGAAAGAAAATTTTCTTTTAAATTTTCTATCGAAAAAAAAAAATTTGAAAATTTTCTAAAGAAAGAAATTTTTTTAAATTTACTATCGAAAGAATTTTTTTTTAAATTTACTATCGAAAGAAAATTTTTTAAAAATTTTCTATCGAAAGAAAATTTTTTGAAAATTTTCTATCGAAAGAATTTTTTTTGAAAATTTTCTATCGAAAGAAATTTTTTTGAAAATTTTCTATCGAAAGAAATTTTTTTGAAAATTTTCTTTCTTTAGAAAATTTTTTTAAATTTACTATCGAAAGAAAATTTTTTGAAAATTTTCTATCGAAAGAAAATTTTTTGAAAATTTTCTAAAGAAAGAAAATTTTTTGAAAAATTTTCTACCGAAAGAAAATTTTTTGAAAAATTTCCATTGAAAGAATATTATTTGAAAATTTTCTATCGAAAGAAAATTTTTGAAAAATTTTTTTAAGAAAAAATAACTTTTGAAAATTTTCTATCGAAAGAAAATTTTTGAAAATTTTTTAAAGAAAAAATATTTTTTGAAAATTTTCTATCGAATGAAATTATTTTGAAAATTTCTGAAGAAAGAAAATTTTATAAAAATTTTTATCGTAAGAAGATTTTATATATTTTTCTTTCAAGAGAATATTTTATTAAATATTTTTTTAGAAAATTTATTGAAATTTTTCTGTAAATAGAAAATTGATTCAAGTTTTTCTATTAAACGGAAATTGTCTCTCAAAATTTTTGATGAAAAGAAAATTTGATTGAAAATGTTTCTTCAATTATTTTAAGTCATTTTTAATGTCGTCTAATATCTTGATTTTGTTTTGTCTTGTAATTTTTATTATTTAGTATTTTTTACGTAATTTTTCCTTGTTTTTTTCACATTTTTAGTTTTATTTGTTTGTTTGCTGCCTCATATCTGTTACCGTGAGCAATAAAGGGAGTGATAGAGGGAAATAGAGGGAAAATATACACATTTAAAGGAGTTTACTTATTTTTCAGTTTACATACGTATTGTAACAATTTATCAGCAAATAATTTTTCAGCAGTTTTGTTGTAAAATGTTAGCAAGGAAAACATGTTTTAGTTTTAAAGTGATTTTAGTTTTTTTTGACGATACGAGAAACAGTGACACAAGAGGGAAAGAGAGAGTAAAATATCATTCATAGAAATTATTTTCAAAATTTTCTATAGATTATCTCTAAAAAGAAAATTTATCGAAAATTTTTTCTAAATAGAAAATTTATCGAAAACTTTCTCTAAATAGAAAATTTATCGAAAATTTTCTCTAAATAGAAAATTTATCGAAAATTTTCTCTAAATAGAAAATTTATCGAAAATTTTCTCTAAATAGAAAATTTATCGAAAATTTTCTCTAAATAGAAAATTTATCGAAAATTTTCTCTAAATAGAAAATTTATCGAAAATTTTCTCTAAATAGAAAATTTATCGAAAATTTTCTCTAAATAGAAAATTTATCGAAAATTATCACTAAATAGAAAATTTATCGAAAATTATCACTAAATAGAAGATTTATCGAAATTTTCTCTAAATAGAAGATTTATCGAAAATTTTCTCTAAATAGAAAATTTATCGAAAATTTTCTCTAAATAGAAAATTTATCGAAAATTTTCTCTAAATAGAAAATTTATCGAAAATTTTCACTAAATAGAAAATTTATCGAAAATTTTCTCTAAATAGAAAATTTATCGAAAATTTTCTCTAAATAGAAAATTTATCGAAAATTTTCTCTAAATAGAAAATTTATCGAAAATTTTCTCTAAATAGCAAATTTATCGAAAATTTTCTCTAAATAGCAAATTTATCGAAAATTTTCTCTAAATAGCAAATTTATCGAAAGTTTTCTCTAAATAGCAAATTTATCGAAAATTTTCTCTAAATAGCAAATTTATCGAAAATTTTTTCTAAATAGAAAATTTATCGAAATTTAAAAATTTTCTCTAAATAGAAAATTTATCGAAAATTTTCTCTAAATAGAAAATTTATCGAAAATTTTCTCTAAATAGAAAATTTATCGAAAATTTTCTCTAAATAGAAATTTATCGAAAATTTTCTCTAAATAGAAAATTTATCGAAAATTTTCTCTAAATAGAAAATTTATCGAAAATTTTCTCTAAATAGAAAATTTATTGAAAATTTTCTCTAAATAGAAAATTTATCGAAAATCTTCTCTAAATAGAAAATATATCGAAAATTTTCTCTAAATAGAAAATTTCTCGAAAATTTTCTCTAAATAGAAAATTTCTCGAAAATTTTCTCTAAATAGAAAATTTCTCGAAAATTTTCTCTAAATAGAAAATTTCTCGAAAACTTTCTCTAAATAGAAATTTCTCGAAAACTTTCTCTAAATAGAAAATTTCTCGAAAACTTTCTCTAAATAGAAAATTTCTCGAAAACTTTCTCTAAATAGAAAATTTCTCGAAAACTTTCTCTAAATAGAAAATTTCTCGAAAACTTTCTCTAAATAGAAAATTTCTCGAAAATTTTCTCTAAATAGAAAATTTCTCGAAAATTTTCTCTAAATAGAAAATTTCTCGAAAATTTTCTCTAAATAGAAAATTTATCGAAAATTTTCTCTAAAAAGAAAATTTATCGAAAATTTATCTAAAAGAAAATTTATCGAAAATTTTCTCTAAATAGAAAATTTATCGAAATTTTTCTAAATAGAAAATTTATCGAAATTTTCTCTAAATAGAAAATTTATCGAAAATTTTCTCTAAATAGAAAATTTATCGAAATTTTCTCTAAATAGAAAATTTATCGAAAATTTTCTCTAAATAGAAAATTTATCGAAAATTTTCTCTAAATAGAAAAATTATCGAAAATTTTCTCTAAATAGAAAATTTATCGAAAATTTTCTCTAAATAGAAAATTTATCGAAAATTTTCTCTAAATAGAAAATTTATCGAAAATTATCACTAAATAGAAAATTTATCGAAAATTATCACTAAATAGAAAATTTATCGAAAATTTTCTCTAAATAGAAGATTTATCGAAAATTTTCTCTAAATAGAAAATTTATCGAAAATTTTCTCTAAATAGAAAATTTATCGAAAATTTTCTCTAAATAGAAAATTTATCGAAAATTTTCACTAAATAGAAAATTTATCGAAAATTTTCTCTAAATAGAAAATTTATCGAAAATTTTCTCTAAATAGAAAATTTATCGAAAATTTTCTCTAAATAGAAAATTTATCGAAAATTTTCTCTAAATAGAAAATTTATCGAAAATTTTCTCTAAATAGAAAATTTATCGAAAATTTTCTCTAAATAGAAAATTTATCGAAAATTTTCTCTAAATAGAAAATTTATCGAAAATTTTTTCTAAATAGAAAATTTATCGAATTTTTTTCTAAATAGAAAATTTATCGAATTTTTTTTTCTAAATAGAAAATTTATCGAAAATTTTCTTTAAATAGAAAATTTATCAAATTTCTCTAAATAGAAAATTTATCGAAAATTAAATTTATCGAATTTCTCTAAATAGAAAATTTATCGAAAATTTTCTCTAATAGAAAATTTATCGAAAATTTTCTCTAAATAGAAAATTTATCGAAAATTTTCTCTAAATAGAAAATTTATCGAAAATTTTTTCTAAATAGAAAATTTATCGAAAATTTTCTCTAAATAGAAAATTTATCGAAAATTTTCTCTAAATAGAAAATTTATCGAAAATTTTCTCTAAATAGAAAATTTATCGAAAATTTTCTCTAAATAGAAAATTTATCGAAAATTTTCTCTAAATAGAAAATTTATCGAAAATTTTCTCTAAATAGAAAATTTATCGAAAATTTTCTCTAAATAGAAAATTTATCGAAAATTTTCTCTAAATAGAAAATTTATCGAAAATTTTCTCTAAATAGAAAATTTATCGAAAATTTTCTCTAAATAGAAAAATTTATCGAAAATTTTCTCTAAATAGAAAATTTATCGAAAATTTTCTCTAAATAGAAAATTTATCGAAAATTTTCTCTAAATAGAAAATTTATCGAAAATTTTCTCTAAATAGAAAATTTATCGAAAATTTTCTAAATAGAAAATTTATCGAAAATTTTCTCTAAATAGAAAATTTATCGAAAATTTTCTCTAAATAGAAAATTTATCGAAAATTTTCTCTAAATAGAAAATTTATCGAAAATTTCTCTAAATAGAAAATTTATCGAAAATTTTCTCTAAATAGAAAATTTATCGAAAATTTTCTCTAAATAGAAAATTTATCGAAAATTTTCTCTAAATAGAAATTTATCGAAAATTTTCTCTAAAAAATTATCGAAAATTTCTCTAAATAGAAAATTTATCGAAAATTTTCTCTAATAGAAAATTTTTCGAAAATTTTCTCTAAATAGAAAATTTATCGAAAATTTTCTCTAAATAGAAAATTTATCGAAAATTTTCTCTAAATAGAAAATTTATCGAAAATTTTCTCTAAATAGAAAATTTATCGAAAATTTTCTCTAAATAGAAAATTTATCGAAAATTTTCTCTAAATAGAAAATTTATCGAAAATTTTCTCTAAATAGAAAATTTATCGAAAATTTTCTCTAAATAGAAAATTTATAGAAAACTTTTCTAAATAGAAAATTTATGAAATTTTCTTTAAATAGAAAATTTATCGAAAATTTTCTTTAAATAGAAAATTTATCGAAAATTTTCTTTAAATAGAAAATTTATCGAAAATTTTCTTAAATAGAAAATTTATCGAAAATTTTCTCTAAATAGAAAATTTATCGAAAATTTTCTCTAAATAGAAAATTTATCGAAAATTTTCTCTAAATAGAAAATTTGTCGAAAATTTTCTCTAAATAGAAAATTTATCGAAAATTTTCTCTAAATAGAAAATTTATCGAAAATTTTCTCTAAATAGAAAATTTATCGAAAATTTTCTCTAAATAGAAAATTTATCGAAAATTTTCTCTAAATAGAAAATTTATCGAATTTCCTAAAAATTTTCTCTAAATAGAAAATTTATCGAAAATTTTCTCTAAATAGAAAATTTATCGAAAATTTTCTCTAAATAGAAAATTTATCGAAAATTTTCTCTAAATAGAAAATTTATCGAAAATTTTCTCTAAATAGAAAATTTATCGAAAATTTTCTCTAAATAGAAAATTTATCGAAAATTTTCTCTAAATAGAAAATTTATCGAAAATTTTCTCTAAATAGAAAATTTATCGAAAATTTTCTCTAAATAGAAAATTTATAGAAAACTTTTTCTAAATAGAAAATTTATGAAAATTTTCTTTAAATAGAAAATTTATCGAAAATTTTCTTTAAATAGAAAATTTATCGAAAATTTTCTTTAAATAGAAAATTTATCGAAAATTTTCTTTAAATAGAAAATTTATCGAAAATTTCTCTAAATAGAAAATTTATCGAAAATTTTCTCTAAATAGAAAATTTATCGAAAATTTTCTCTAAATAGAAAATTTGTCGAAAATTTCTCTAAATAGAAAATTTATCGAAAATTTTCTCTAAATAGAAAATTTATCGAAAATTTTCTCTAAATAGAAAATTTATCGAAAATTTTCTCTAAATAGAAAATTTATCGAAAATTTTCTCTAAATAGAAAATTTATCGAAAATTTTCTCTAAATAGAAAATTTATCGAAAATTTTCCCTAAATAGAAAATTTATCGAAAATTTTCTCTAAATAGAAAATTTATCGAAAATTTTCTCTAAATAGAAAATTTATCGAAAATTTTCTCTAAATAGAAAATTTATCGAAAATTTTCTCTAAATAGAAAATTTATCGAAAATTTTCTCTAAATAGAAAATTTATCGAAAATTTTCTCTAAATAGAAAATTTATCGAAAATTTTCTCTAAATAGAAAATTTATCGAAAATTTTCTCTAAATAGAAAATTTATCGAAAATTTTCTCTAAATAGAAAATTTATCGAAAATTTTCTCTAAATAGAAAATTTATCGAAAATTTTCTCTAAATAGAAAATTTATCGAAAATTTTCTCTAAATAGAAAATTTATCGAAAATTTTTTCTAAATAGAAAATTTATCGAGAGTTTTCTCTAAATAGAAAATTTATCGAAAATTTTCTCTAAGTAGAAAATCTATCGAAAATTTATCGCAAATTTTCTCTAAATTTAATTTTAACAGACAAAATAAATTTAAAATTTAAATATACAATTTTATTGAAAATTTTCTTCTTTCTCGATAACTCCACTGTATTTTGTTGTAAAATTGTTATATAACGAGAGTTTTCTAACATTTTTTCTAATAAGTTTACATGGGCGCATTTTCTCTATGTTTGTTTGTGTGTGTTTTGTGAAAAACTACCGTAGATGAATTTATAATTTTCCTCTTTTTTTGCATATTTTTTGTTGCATTTTCGCTACATAAAAACACGTTTATGTGAAAACTAACATTTACTACACTAAAAACAACAACAAGAAATAAAAATGAAACAACAACGAAAAAAATTAAACAGAAAATAACAACAAAATTGTGATTTAATCCGCTTACAGCCATGAAAGATAAGCTTAAAATTACAACAACAACAACATGATGGTTATTGTTGTTGTATGAAAAACGGTTGCTTAGTTTAAAAGAGAAAATTATTTTTCTCATAAAACCAACAACAAAAACAAAATAAAATAAAAATTAAAAATAAAATAAACATTGTTAAGCGCCTAAAAGCATGCAGCGTATTAAAGTAAATGTTTTGAGGTATTTTTTTCAGTTTTTTATGTTTCATTTGTTGGTTAAATTAATACCACAAATGCGTGTTGCAGGAAAGAGATGCAGAGAGAGAGAGAGAGAGAGTGTGGTATGTAGAATGTTGGTTAACTCTTTTCATGGTGTTAGTTGAATATGTGTATGTATGTGTATACGTAATACAAAGTAATGAAAAGGTTTTTGAATATTTGAATGGATTTATTTTATGATTTATTAGAGTGTAGAAATTTTTGATATAATTTTTGGATTTGATCGATTACAAAGTTAAATGTCAATTATTTACGGACTTATAAATCTGAATTCTTGATCAGATCTTAATGCAGATACTATATCAGATTCTATTTGATATGCCACTAAAGATTTAAGTTTAAATTCCAGTACAGATTTTATATAAAATTCAGATTCCAGTTTATATTCAAGTTTTCAGATTTTAGCTTGCATTCAGGTTCAGATTCTAGTTTGTACTCCTATTCAGAATTTCGTTCTGATTATAGATCAGATTCTAATTCATATTCTAATTCAGATTCTCATTCATATAGTTAAGATTCGGTTTCAGATTCGAGTTCCGATACTAATTAAGATCTTATCTCAGATTCTAAATCAGGTTATGGTTTAGACTGTAGTTAAGATTCTATTAAAGATTCAACTTTAGATTATAGTTAAGATTCAGGTTCAGATTCTAATTCAGATTCTAGTTAAAATCCTTGTACAGATTCTTGTTTAGATTCTGCTTCAGATTTGAATTCATATTCTAGTTTCGATCTAGTTCAGATCCCAGTTTACATTCTGTTTCAGATTTTAATTCAGATTCTAATTAATATCCTGGTTCTAGTTTAGATTCGATTCCAGAATATGGTTTAGATTCTAGTTTAGATTCTAATCTCTATGTCAGATTTAAGTTTAGATCCAAGTTCGGATTTGAGTGATTGAAAACATTTGCTGTAAATCGGATCTTATAATTTCCATTTTTGCTATTGTTTCCTGAATTAAGGCAAATTGCTTGAATTATTTTTTTCCGAATTTTTTCTTCATATTTCTCATTTAAAAAGAGTTAAATTAAAACTTCGCTAAATATCAAACAACTTATCCATCAAATGTGTCAAAATATTTGCCACAATAATATGAAAACGTAAATTGCAAAAAAATGGGAATATTGCACAAGAAAAGGAAATCAAATGATCATAAAATTACATGAAAGGGAAGTTAGCTGATTACCGGATATGAAAAAAGTCTTAATTTAATAATGCTTTTTAACAAATATAAAAATTCTGAAAGACCTTAATTGTAAGTAGGATGTTGATTGGATATACATATGTACCATTAGGCAACCTTCCCTCTTACGATTCTATTGATATAGTACATAATCGTCATCACCATCACCATCACTCAGAATAACTACTAGACGATAACGTTGGAAAAGGGTTATACTGCTGCTCAATATATAATGAATTGTTCTATATGGAAAATTGTGAATTTTAGTGAATATTATTCGAATGTCATGCAAACACGAAGTGAACATTTCTATAAAGACAACATCACACACACACACACACATACACATACAGATGCAAAGCCAAACAAACAAATATTTCTTCTATCTATGTGTAAGTGTAAGTTTAACATGCAAACATGAATGAATGAATGAACGAATGTATGAATAAATTCATCCAAGTGTAATCATAGAATAACAACTGTAAAATTTTCCTCTTCATAAACCTTTTACCAACGAACACGATACGACAATAACAAAAATTTTAAACATTACAACGAGACAAACACAAAAACAAAAGAGAAAGAGACACGAACAAACACTAACAAATCAGCCAGACAAAACAATAAAGGGAAACGGAACTAAAACATTTGAAAACTTGTGCCTTTAGGCGAGAGTAATGTGTTGGAAAACTTTGAATTTTCTATTCTTTCAAATTCCAAGACAATTGATATGAAAAACTATGGAAAAGTATTATTTTACAATCAATATCAAAAAGCAACAAAGACAGACGGACAGTCAGGCATACAAAACGACAACGAGAGAAAATGTAAATGTATTTGGAGCAGAAATTTTATAGGCTTGAATTATGTTTAATGAAATTTTTGCTATAGAAATTCTATGACAAATTAAATTTCTCATCATATAAAATGGAAAGGGGGAGTATTTAAAAAGATGTAATGGAGGATCATTTTTTAACATAAAATAATTTAAATTGTAATTAAATTATGAAAAGATTAATGGTTGGGCAGTGAACTGGAATTGAAATAAGACTGAAATACGACTGAACCAGAACTGAATCAGAAATGAAGTAGAACTGAACTAGAACTAAACAGGAATTAAGCTGGAATTGAACTAAAACTAAACTTGAATTGAACTTGAATGAACTGGAACTTAACTAGAACTGAACTTGAACTAAACAGGAATTAAACTAAAACTGAACTTGAATTGAACTTGAATGAACTGGAACATAACTAGAACTGAACTGGAACTAAACTGGAATTAAACTAAAACTGAACTTGAATTGAACTTGAATGAACTGGAACATAACTAGAACTGAACTTGAACTAAACTGGAATTAAACTAAAACTGAACTTGAATAGAACTTGAATGAACTAGAACTTAACTAGAACTGAACTGAATCTAAACTGGAATTGAACTAAAACTAAATTTGAATTGAACTTGAAAGAACTGAAACTTAACTGTAACTGAACTAGAACTAAACTGGAATTAAACTAAAAGTGAACTTGAATGAACTTAACTAGAAGTGAACTAGAACTGAATTAGAAGCGAACTAGAATCTGATCTAGTATCTGAGCTAGAATCTGAACTGAAATCTGAGCTGAAATCTGAAGAAGAATGTAAACTAGAATCTGAACTAGAACTGAACTTGGATCTGAATTTTATGTTATAATAGAATAAAACCTTAATTCTGTAATAGTGTCAAAACTACAATTCGAACAAAAATCTGAAATTTAATCTGAACTAGAGTTAGAGCTCATCTATACAAGAATACGAATTCGAGCCTGAACTTGAATAAGAACTTGGTTCGGAACTAGAAATTTAACAGAACCTGAATTAGTACTGATTAAGTTATCGTTTAAATGACCCTTTTGACTGTCGTCGAATTTATATTCATGATTTAACGATATTTTAAGTCAAACTCTTTGTGTACAAATTAAAATTTATATAATTTCATTAAGTCCTAAAATCCTTTTAAACATTTCTCTTTAATTAAGGGTGAAAATTCAGTAAATTGTAATCTTCTGTAAATTATGTGTGCAAAATGAAACAAAAAACTTTGTGTTAAAACTTTAAGCATTTTATCTTAATATTCTAACTATTTAAAACACCGTCGTTAGTTTTCTCTTATATTTCATTTCATTTCATTTTATTTTATTTTATTTTAGACATTCATTTAATGCCTCATATATTCTAACATTTTTTTGTGTGTTAACTACAACTTTTTTATTCCCATTTAATTCTCGTTTTTTTTTTCATCCTAAATTTCAACCATTTAACCCTGTTTTACCTTTTTTGAGTTTTTGTTATCCTTTTTCGCAAATATAAAACAAAAAAATATATGTGAGAAAAGAAACAAAGAATGAACGCAAGAAAGCAAAGAAAAGAAAGGTAAACTGAAAATAAAGAAAAAAACTACAACAACAAGAACAACAACCCTAATTGAAATAAGTTTTAGTGCAAACATCCGGCTAAATGTAAATGCACTTAAAAGCTTTAAATTGCGTGCCCTCTAACAGTAAAACGTACAAAACTAGAAAAAACACGGAGGAAGAATGGAAAATAATGAAAATAGAAATGAAGAATAAAAACTATTTAAGTAAAAATGGTAGAAAATTTCTAAAACAAATATTGTAACGAGTACAATTTTTTTTCACCTGCTAAATGGATGCGTTATTCATGATATGAATTACTTTTCTATGGCAATTTTGCATTTATTTAAATTTCCATAACTAAATGAAAAATGTTCATGTTTAGGCACATATTTCACATTTAACGACTGTATTGTTAACGAGATATTATTTTTCATTTTAAATGTAGTTAAATTAAAGAAAACAAAGAATTTGCGAAGATAAACTCATTTTAATTTAACGCATTTAAAAATGCGTTTAAACTTTATTTTTATTTAGGTTGGAACGGGTTTAGCTCATTCACTTCTAGTTGAGTTATGATTCAATTTTAGTTCAATTCTAGTTTAGTTATAATACGGTTAAAAGTTAGTTCTAAATTAGTTCTAGTTCAGTTTTAGTTCAGTTATAGTTGAGTTCTAGTTCAGTTCTAGGTCAGTTCTAGTTCAGTTTTAGTTCAGTTTTAGTTCAGTTTTAGTTAAGTTATAGTTGAGTTCTAGTTCAGTTCAAGTTCAGTTCAGTTCTAGGACAGTTCTAGTTCAGTTTTAGTTCAGTTCTAGTTCAGTTATAGTTGAGTTCTAGTTCAGTTCTAGGTCAGTTCTAGTTCAGTTTTAGTTCAGTTTTTGTTAAGTTATAGTTGCGTTCTAGTTCAGTTCAAGTTCAGTTCAGTTCTAGGACAGTTCTAGTTCAGTTCTAGGTCAGTTCTAGTTCAGTTTTAGTTCAGTTCTAGTTCAGTTATAGTTGAGTTCTAGTTCAGTTCAAGTTCAGTTCAGTTCTAGGACAGTTCTAGTTCAGTTCAGTTATAGTTCAATTATAGTTCAGTTCTAGTTCAGTTCTAGTTCTAGGTCAGTTCTAGTTCAGTTTTAGTTCAGATCAAGTTTATTTCTAGTTCAGTTCTAATTAAGTTCCAGTTTAGTTCTGGTTGAGTTCTAGTTCAATTTTAGTTGAGCTCTAGTTCAGTTCTAGGTCGGTTATAGTTCAATTCTAGTTCAGTTCAGTTCTAGTTCAGTTCAAGATCAGTTCTAGATAAGTTTTAGTTCAGTTTTAGTTCAGATCAAGTTTACTTCTAGTTCAGTTTTAATTCAGTTCAACTTCAGCTCTAGTTCAGTTCAAGATCAGTTCTAGATAAGTTTTAGTTCAGTTCTAGTTTACTTCTAGTCCAGTTCTAATTAAGTTCCAGTTTAGTTCTGGTTCAGTTCTAGTTCAGTTTTAGTTGAGCTCTAGTTCAGTTTTAGGTCGGTTATAGTTCAATTCTAGTTCAGTTCAGTTCTAGTTCAGTTCAAGATCAGTTCTAGATAAGTTTTAGTTCAGTTTTAGTTCAGATCAAGTTTACTTCTAGTTGAGTTCTAATTAAGTTCCAGTTTAGTTCTGGTTCAGTTCTAGCTCAGTTTTAGTTGAGCTCTAATTCAGTTCTAGGTCGGTTATAGTTCAGTTCAGTTCTAGTTCTAGTTCAGTTCAGTTATAGTTCAGTTCTCGTTCAGTTCTAGTTCAATTTAGTTCATTTTTATTTCTTATTCAGTTCTTGTTCAGTTCTAGTTCGGTTCCAGTTCTTACCTAGTTCAGCTCTAGTTCTGTTATAGTTCAGTTCTAGTTCAGTTCTAATTCAGTTCTAGTTTAGCTCTAGTTCAGTTTTAATTTAGTTCGAGTTTGGTTCTGGTTCAGTTTTGTTCAGTTTTAGTTCAGTTCTAGGTCGGCTATAGTTCAGTTCAGTTTATAGTTCTTGTACAGTTCAATTCTAGTTCAGTTATAGTTCAGCTCTAGTTGAATTCTATTTCTAATTCAGTTCTAGTTCGGTTCCAGTTCATATCTAGTTCAGCTCTAGTTCTGTTCTAGTTTAGTTCTGCTTTAGTGCAGTTTTAGTTCCAATTCATGTTAATATTTAAATTTTCATTAAATTTTCTTTTTTTCTTCGTAATTTTATTTTATGTTTTGACTATAAAAATTTAATAGCAAAAATCTTTTATTTGTAATTCAAAACCTCCTTTAATTTCAAAAGGACCACTTAATTATTAACAAGAGTAACAATTTACGAAATTTAACATTTCTTAGAAATAATAATTATCATCATTATCATCATCATTATTATTATTATTTCGTAATGACTAATTAAATATTTACAACTTCTCATGAATCTTAAAATGTTCACATTTTTTTCAATTACAAAAACATAAATTAAATATTTTAAGGATCAAAAAGTAAAGATAATTATCTATAATTATAACTATTGTCTTTGTAATAGTCACTGGTTGTTAAGATGGTGAATAGAACTTTCACCAGAAATCTCAAGACGCAAAAAGGAAGCAAACCGACAGACAGACAAACAAACAAATAATTTAATGGACATAAAAGTGACAATTAAAAGTCATTATTTTTCTTGTAAATCTTGTCAATCCGTTTTAATTAAATTATGCCACTTAAGCAGCTCTTTTAGTTGGTAGATTCCCATCCCCCTCTCACCCCAAACCCTTTTAGAGTTTAGTGTCTCCTCCTTTTGTTCCATTAAAAATTCTAATGTTTGTTTTTGTTGTTGTTTTTTTCAAAAGAAGTTTTCTTTTATTCTCAGATCTATTTTTGTCCTTTTTCCTTTTTCCACTAAACAAACAGATTTTAGCAATTCAATGGCCATTCGGTTTAAGTAGTCATTTGTAAAGCTAAATTCTAGTAGCGCAAAAAATAATGAAAATGTCCTTTGAAATAAATGAAAAAATGGTGCCACATCTTAAGGAAATTTTCTTGAAGAATACTTCAATTATACAATTTAGAATGCCAAGAGAAACATAGCAACCATTTGAGTTGGTCCCTCAAGCTAAAGGAATTTTTGCTTTATAATAAAAATTCTCTAGAGATACAAAGATGAGCAGCAGCAGCTAAAGTATAGAGAGAGAGAAAGAAGAAAAAGGTAAGAAAAGGTGATTTCAAAAGACCTCTTAAGCATGAATTTATGTTACAACGGAAATTAGTGCCTAAACGTTTGTCAACAAAGTTTTTCCAGAACAGCAGCTACACAACGGAAAAGCAACAGCATAATAAAATAAAAGGCTTTCGGAGGTGGCTGGAGGGAGTATTTTATTTTAGAAAATTTATGTTTAAGGCAAATTAGAGTTAAAAGAGTAAGAAAAGGATTTTATTTAATTACGTTAACTTTAATTAAGGGCGATATTCATTTAAAACAAACGGTTACAATTTTAGAAGATAAAAGGAGATTTCGACCTTAAAACTCTATGATTTACTTATGTCCCTTCAAGAAAAGTTATCCGAAATGTGGACATTTAAAGGATTAAATAAATAAGAATATATGCTGTTTCAGAACGTCCAGACATAGCGAATCCCTGGATGATTCCTTTCTCATTAACTTGTTCTATTTTGACTAACGAGTCACAGAACCATCGAACTTGACAAATCAACGCTGTCGCAGTATATCAATGATACCAAGGATATTTTATAGCATTGATAAAGGATTTGGTAATATATGCTATTGAAATGGGGTCAGACAACCTTGTAGACCCTTTACCGAAGGCAATTCATTGGAGTTGATGGAGAAATCAACAAGGAACAACCAAAATTTTTGACCCAATAGTCTCCATCGTAACAACGCTGGACCACATGTTACAAGATCTTCAAAATTTTTTTTAACAAACACCTCCAAACACTGAAGGACTTTCGTTTCCGAAATCATCCTTTTCTAAATTGAAGAAAATTTGAAAGTTCACAGATTTCAACTATCTTTTTTTTCAGACCATCAACTATTAATGTATTTTCAGACCATCCACGAATGAAGACCTTTCATATGAGAGGATTGCAGATCAGTTAGATTCATTGGATGAATGAATCATCCTGACTTTAATATCACATAGTTTGAGTCTTCCCCGATGTTGTATCAATTAGGATTTTGTTGATTATTATCTGATGATTTTTTTGAAGCTGACATACTCTAAGACCGTCCTTCGCAGCCACCGACAAGAATCATGCATAAAGAAAGTAATTAACTATATGTGCTGTATCAAAGTAATATTTTAACGGGTCCAGCTATATAATTTCAAGACTTGTTGAGAAATATTTGTTTTCTATTTAACTGCTCGTAAAGTTACCTGTAGCCAGCTTTGATGCAGTGATTGTATTTAATGCTACGTCCTCGAAATGGGTTGAACCATCCCTTCGTTTTCACCCCCTTATACAGAACTGGGATCCTTTAGAAAGCCTTGAATAATTCCTTGAAAATAGTTAAACTTTTTAAAACTTGTTTTTCGGTGATCTTAAACGATGGAATGAAAAAGAAATCCAATCATTCCAATGATGATTTCCCGAACTATTTCCTTCATTCCGTAGCCACCAACAACATTTAACGATTGAATGATTGAAGAAAATCAATCTTATGTTTCGTAGTCGAGGGATCTCAATTTTGATAACAAAAATCAGGAAGTCATTGAAGCATATCAAAAAGGATTCGGATGCGATCATAACATATCTAAGAATAGACTACTTGATAACCATCTAACGCAGATTACGAAAAGCATCCTTCGCATTCTTCAAGAGTAATTAGAGTACAACTCAATGTTTCGCGTTGTTCTAGCATGGGAATGCTCCAAATAGCAAACGTTCTTAGAAAACCACCTGGACCAATAACTTCAATTAAAAGTGTATGGAAACTTTTAAGCTTACGGTCGCCCAAATGTAAGACACTTTGAAAATGGAAATAGCAAGTGAATCATTTAGACAGCGACCACTATTTAATGTTCCCGAACATCATGTAGTAATCTTCTACCTAATGACATCTTCGTACCAAATCAAAAATTTCCATATTAAAATAAAATGAAAAATTTAGAAAAAGTCCTTTAGCTGTAACCTCTTATTTCACTATCCTCCCTGAAATACTATAAACATGGAAAGTACCAGTTAAATGTTTAATTTAAATCTCTGATAATTTGTTTTTCTTAACCTAAAATTCCAAGAAACTTTTAAATGAATTTCAAAAGAAAATCCCCCCAAGATACTCCAAAGTTGTTATAACCTACACCACCGTAGGTGGTTGGGGTATTATGAGTTTGTGCAGATGTTTGTAACATGCTGAAAGAAATACCTTTAAGTACACCATTCGATTAAGAATCGTTTTATGAGTCGATTTAACGATGTCGTCTGTCTGTGTCCGGCTGGCAGTTCATGTAAACGTTGCGAACAGTTTGCAGGTCTCAATTCTTAAGATATCTCGATGAAAATTGGTGTATTTTACTACTTGGGTCTAAGCATTAAGAATATTGAAATTTCCCATGTTTGGTCTAATATTTCAGGTACCACGCATGCAAATGTTTCTCCCGGAATTAGGTTTTAAGATCATAAAAGTCCTAAATAAAAAGCGATTTAAACAAAATTAGACACAGATAAGTTTTATAATATTCTAAAACAATGTGAAAAAATATGCGAGGGTCGGTCTTTTATTTCTCATAGCTCCCAAACAAACCCCCTCCCAAATATCTCTTTTAAACCACACATATACGTTGGTATTTTGAAAATAACAGGTCAATTTAGGATCAATATAAGCGAACATTTTTGTGCAAAATTATACGAGGATCCATAATTTCTTCTAGTTCTTATATAATCCTTCAGTAAAATTCACTCTGTATTTATATTTGTTTGGGACTTATTGTCAGCTAAACTACTGGACTGATTTTGCTGAAATACACAGAATGATTCCCATAAACCCGAAAGAGTACACAAAAGTTTGATAGAACGAGAAGGAGAGGCACCAATACTGATTACCGAATACCTAAATAAATACAACAGCGAGACTTTTTAAATTGAGTTTCCAATCATTTTTTAAAGGAACTCTTTTACTGGAAAAATGAAGGACGGATAGAATCAAGGGAGAGATAACCTCCATACAAAGAAAATATTGATCATCGAATATCTAAAGAATCAATTCATCGGGAATTTTAACATTTGGTCCTAAAAACTTTTTCAAGGAAGTTTCTTTACGAGACAAAATGTGAGACGAGTAGGATGAGGGGAAATGGTAGCTCTTATACAAGGCAAATATTGAGCAGGGAATATTTAAACAACTATAACTGTGAGAATTTCAGAATTTGGTTCCAAACACTTTGTTAAGGAACTGTTTTACTAGAAAAAATGAAGGACGGATAGAACCTCCATAAAAGGAAAAGTGGTTCAAGACTAACTACACTACGAGAATTTTCAAATTTGATTCCAGAAACAGAAAGAAGGACGGATAGGATCTTGGGGAGATGTTGAGATTATCGGGAGGTTTGTTTTTGTTTCACTTTATGAGAGCGGTAAAGTGTATCAGGTCCTAGTTAGTTTCACATAAATCTTAAATTAAAAATAAATTACAAAATTACATTATCGAAGGTCGATCATTAATTTTTCGTAACTTCTACTTATAACCAATATTGTGGTGCAGGGTATTACATAGGCTTCACCAACTATAACATCCTCAATTGTTTTTTTTTTTTTGTCACTCCCTTTCCATCAACAACTTTTTAAAGCCGTTAACATGAAGAACATTTATTTTTATACGCAAAAACATGATGAAAGTTAAGTCAACATTTTAGGAGTGACAGGTGCTTCTAATATTCGTATGGAATGTGGAGGAAAAACTACAATTTAATTTATATCAACATTGTTGTTATTGTTATTATATTTTTGGTCCGTAGCTTCCATTTCTAAAGGAAACCCGATGTGTTAAAACATTAAAAACGTTATTTTATTTGAACGTATTTTTCCAACTCTTTATGTTTGCAAATAATAATAATAATATTATTCAGGGACATATCATTAAGTATGAAAAGGAGGAAAATGTCATGTCATTTATAAAGTCATATGACTTAAGAAGAAATTACCTGAAGCAGGTGTTTTTCGAATGGGAAGATTCTAGTTTAAATCAACGAGTTGTTATTTGTTTTTGTTTTAGTGAAATAAAAATAAAAAAGGATATTAGAGCGACAACTTTGGAAAGAGATTGTTTTTTGGGAAGGATACAAGATTTGCGAAAAGAGGGAAATTTTTAAAGCTCAGATCTGATTGAATAAATCAATTTAAGTGCAGTTGAGCAATTCCATTTCATATTTATATTTTAAATGGTTTAGTAACCTCAGTGCCATGTTTAAACATACGCCATTATATCGGCTTTTTGTTGCTCTTCGATTCGAAAACACTTAACTTCCTCATTAACATTCAGCCCGCTCTTCTAAGTTGAATCATTTCTACTAAAACATCCTCGCTAAAACATTAAAATTTCGAGTCTGCAAAAGTTTGACAGTGACAAAGAACTTATTCCATCTCTTCAAAGTCCTCTTCACATGCGATACATTCATTATTACAGATAATTCCAATACGATTGCATCATGGCAACGCTCACTATTTTTTATGATTCAAGAACAATTCTCTACGATAACGATTGGTCTCTCCATCTCCAAATCCAAGAATATTTACTTCCTTGTTTTCAAATATGCACTGGATTCTAAAAGCCTGATCGACTGTTGTCTTTATGCAAAGATTTTTATATCTTTATGTTGCAAGTTAACCTGGTCTATCACAACCTCTCTTATCTTATGTTCTACCGCCAGTTTATGAATTCCCATCATGATTCCGTTGGATCAAGAATTGTATTTTTCTATGGCTTCCAGTTATATGTTGGTGATGGGCTTTGAACTTTAGATTTAACCATTCACCCATAGCCTGAAGTAGGTACGCATCAAGTGCAGCTTCATATTGAATCTGGTTCTATTTTGGTTGGACGAAGAGTATTGTTAAAGACTCCAGCTTATTATTTGGAATATGGAAGCATGATTCTGCTATATAAAGTATCGTTATGGTTTTGTTTGATCAGTTTTTGTATCCTTATGATAAGACTACTTTACCTGATATCCTAAAGGAAATTCCCATGCTTTGTCGTAAGCTTTGACTGTTACATTTTTCCATTCACTCATTGACTGAAATTGATCCGCTAAAAGTGCAGCTGCATATTAAATTCGAAGGTTTAGCTGTTGCTGTAATGGGGGATTATGACATCCTATCGGTGGAATATTCTAATCGCTATACTTTATTTGTCTTTTCACACAAATTAACGGTCTTCCTACAGGTTCCCTCCAATTTTTGACCCGATTTTAAAACTTTTTAATACAAACTTCCATTGAGTAGTTTTTTTTAAATCCTGAATATTCGAATTCGGTATTGATTTGGATTAGCTTTACATATGTCACTTGGGAGGCTTGGAAATATTGCAAAGCTTTCAATTTAAGCACCAGCAATAATACGGTGAAAGAATAACTATTTTCGTTACTGATATCAATCATCGTCGATTGATGCTTCCAATTTCTCAGTTTCAGACATTTTCGTCCGACCAGAACTATATTTGTTGTCTTTATCTTTGTTTTGTATCGCGCAAATTTAAACTCACAATTTTTTTGAGTTGAGAATTTTTGCGGAAAAGCTTCTCTTTAGCAGCCACATTTTAGCAGTCTTCTATACAATGAAGGTTATTCCCACCAAAATGAGTGTTAACAATTTGGAACTTATCGAATGCATGCAACTGGTATTCATTCTTCAAAATACCCCATAACTTTCCAGCATTGAGTATCCTTCTCTGGTCGAGTATAAATTTCCTTAGCTCATTGCTACGCCAACTTTTGATTTAAGTTAAAGTGAATGTTTAGATTCGTATAATTCCTCCAAATTCATTGATCAATCACCCACTTCCTGCCAATATAAAATCTCACACTTAAAACAACTTTTAATTTAAACATTTTTGTCTAAACTCCTCAATCGTAACCAGTTTCCTGGCATAAAAACAAATCAAAGAAAGAAATAAATAAATTTCCAAACTCCCACCACCAACATGAGATTTTAATTTTGTTTATGGCAACGAAATAGCGGTGAATGGTTGTTTGGGGCAACTGAAAGGTAAGAAAGAGTTCATATAATCGAATCAATAAAAAAACAATTTAGTAAGAGCAATTAGTTGGCAAAGAAATGTTTAAGGAATTTCAATAGAGACAACAATCCGAAGCAAAAAACTAAAATGGAAAATGATAAATTGGCTGAAATCAATCATAAAATTGCAGAAATCAAGAAAAGAATACTATTGGCAGGTAAGGACTGAAGCAATTTTACACAACAATTTCTATTAAAAAATTCCTACATTCCTACATTTTCCCCCTTTTTTCACATCTTCCGCTCTCTTTGTACATCCTTCTTTAGAAGGCCAAAAGACCGCCAATACAACTGAATGGCAAAAACAAAATCGTATCAATTGTGATACAATTGCATCCTTGAAAAAGGATATCAAAGAGCTTACAACAAAATGTGGTCGTCTACGAAATCCTTTACAACGACCCGTCATCATCAAAGAAAATCCAACAGCCGGTGTTGGCTCCGTAACAACCGCATCCAATGATAAACGTAAATCACCATCAAGCGCTACAGTTTCATTGCCGGTAATTGTGGTGGGTAAAGTAAATTATCCGATTGGCGCCAAAAATGTTGATGATGCCATCTTCCTAACAGACTTGAAGATAACTGAAAATCGCAAACAATTGGATTTACTAAGACATCGTTTCAAGTGTCGAAAACAACACTTTGCTAAACTAATGGAACAGTATCGTGAATTGGTGGCTAATAAAGAGGCTCAAGAACAAAATTTAGGTGAGAAACCACCAGAGACTTTGGAAGAAGATAATAATCGTAAGGTAAGAGAGAGAGAGAGAGAGAGAGAGAGAGAGATACATATTTACTACTTATTTTACTTCTTCCATTTTATTACTTTCATTCCCTTTTACCGTTGGCAGTTGGTTTGCCAATTGGAAAATCAAATTCATCGTACAAATGTTCAATGGATGGAAGCTGAACATATACGTAAGAAATATCGTTCTATTGAGGCTTCTTTGATGAATGATGCTGAACGTTTTGAGAGAAGTTTAAAAGAATTAGAGGTGGCTCTAAATGAACAACAACAAGAAATTAATAGACTTCAGGTAATTGGAAATTCTATAATACAATTGTTGCAGCATATAAATTAGTTTGCCGATGAAGATTTGTAAGATGCTGTTGGAGTTTTTCAACAGCGATTGGAAAAAGTGAAGAGGAATAAGGAAGTTAACAGAAGTTTCTTTCTTACTTCGAGAGCAGCAAGTGGATTAAGGAATAGTAATGACGGGAATAATAAACTGGTTACTTAAGTTA
>PYHX02000494.1:71785645-71807804 GCA_004302925.2 Cochliomyia hominivorax
AAATTTTCATGAAAAAAAATCTAACTAAAATTTCTACAAAGGAAATTTCTATATAAGAAAATTTGAAAAGACCAGTCTATAGAGAGGAAATCTGACGAAATTTTCTAAAAAAATTAAAATTTTTATAAAATTTTCTATAGAGAAAAATCTTAAAAGAATGTTCTACAGAAAAAAATCTAAAAGAAAATTTCAAATAGGAAGAACATTTAACGCAAAATTTTCCATAAAAAGGAAATCAATCGAAATTTTATTGAAGAAAATATAAATAGAAAAGAAATGGAAATTTACTGAAATTTTCTTTTCATAGAAAATTTTTTTGAATTTTCCTTTCTTAAGAATATTCGATAATTCCATTTCTATTTTATAGAAAAATTTCGTTGAATTTTCCTTTTATAAAATTTTTGTTAAATATTCTTTTCATTTCTTTCATTAGTCACTTTTTGTATAGAAAATTGTTTAATTTCGTTGATTTTTTTAATAGATAATTTTTGTTTAATTTTTTGTAGAAAAATTTTGCTGAAGTTTTTTTTATAGAAAATTTCCTTAATTTTTGTGTAGAAAATTTTTTGTAATAAAAAAAAATATAACAAAAACTGTTACCTGACTTCTTATGTAATTCATTATTTATTAATCGCGTTTTAAAAAGTTCTTCTTTTTCCATTTTCTATATCCTGGTCAGAATGTGATTTTTTTTTTGTCAAAACTACACAAACGGTTAAATGACCATAAAATTACAAAAAAAAAATCATCAAATAGATATAAACATGAAATACAGTTGTTAAGAGAGCAAACTAAAAAGTGTTTGTGAGTGTTTGTGAACAAAAAGATATAAAGGATATGAGCTGGTTAGGGTTTTATAACGATATGAAAACTGAAACATAATGTTGCTGTTGTGGCTGTTTTATTGTTAAAAAACTTGTCAAGATAAAAATTACGTTCATACACACACACTCACACATATACATACACATAGAATAAGCTTAACAAGGACTTCATGTCCAATTCATTTTTGAATTACAAGTTTTAACATTTTGACTTGGTGATGTTTTTTCTCGTGGTTTTTCACTTCATATTTTTTTTTTGTTTTGCTTCGATTTATTTTTCATTCAAAGAAACTAAAATGGCATGATTATATAACATTATGGGAGTAAATATTTATGAATTTTATTTAAGCTTTTTATTTCTTTCCTGTTTTGGACTTAAACATTTTCGTGTTCTCTGTTACGTGTTCAAGTCCAAATAGTTGGACAGAAATTCAGCAGAAATGAATAAATTATTAAATTTCTGTACATTTCGAAGGGAATTTATCAGAGACCACAACATGTCAGATGGTGTTTAATAATTAATTTTTGATAAGCTTCAACGAACTTCTTGTAATTAATATGACAACAAGCTCTTTAAGATATTAAGTTTTTAGAAAAAATCTATATATATTTAAAGTAGGATGTGTATGTATTTAGTGTATATATGTAAGTATGTATCACCCGAATGTTAAGTAAGTAAGTAAGTAACATATTAAATTATCCTCCACTCAAGAATCTGAGCTTAATTTCGAATCATATTTTGAAATTTTCGAAATAAAACTAAATTGGCTCTAATCCTAAAATAAGCCTCCAATCAAGAATTTAGTTTTAATTATAATCATTCCTTAAATAAGCCTCCACTCAAGAATCCAAGCCTATACAAAGCAAATATTGCTTTCGAATATTTTAAGAACTTTAACAGCCAGAGTTCTCAAATTTGCAGACATACAGAAAGACAGACGGACCTGGCTAAAGTCGACTCAAATTTTGATTTGATGCAAGAATATATATTCATTATAGGTCTGAGATGATTCCTTCTTAAATACCAGTCGGAATGACAAAGTTAATATACACTCTTCACCTCTTGTGTGGTGCAGGTATAATAAATTTAATTTGTGAAATCTTTAAAAAAAACAATCGAATTTAGAAAAGAAAAAAAACAACTTTAACAAAAAATCAATAATTTCAGTTTTCAAAAAGTTTACGTGCTTAAAAATTTGTTCTATGTTTATTCACATACGTGTTTAAAACTGATTTTGGCCACTACCCAAAGGGCATTTAATTTGAAAGCATACGTTTAGGTGCCCACATAAACCATATTTTATTGTAGTTTCTCCAGTCTTTTTTTTAAAAATAAAATTTCCTACCTTTAGATTTATAGTAAATATATTTTTTTATATTTCACCACATGTCTCTTGTCTTTCGGAAAAACTTTTTAAAAAACAAAAAAAAAAATTTTTGAAAAAAGTTTAAGGTTAAACAATTTTAAAACAATTCCAATTAATAACTAAAAACTTTAACGAAACAATTTTCTTTTATCTCTACATGTTTTCAGTGTATTTTATTTTAGTTTTTTTATTATTATTTTTTTAATTTTTCTTAAATATAAGACGAAACTTAAAATACCTACAAATCAAAATTTAACGAATATTTTTTAAGGGAAGAGGATTCAAATAAAGAAAAATAAAAGATAATTTTATAAAAAAAGAATTATAAGAAAAATTTAGAAATTTTCCTTAAAAAGAAAATTATCCGAAATCCATTTTGTTTGTTATAGGGTCTTATAGACATTCTTTTTAAAAACTAAACTGGGAAAAAACTATTTTCAGAATTATCTCCATATACCTGGGAAAGTAACATGAAAATTTTTCTACCGAAAGAATTTTTTTTTGAAATTTTCTATCCGAAAGAAATTTTTTGAAAATTTTCTATCGAAAGAAATTTTTTTTTTGAAAATTTCTATCGAAAGAAATTTTTTTAAATTTACTATCGAAAGAAATATTTTTGAAAATTTCTATCGAAAGAAAATTTTTTTGAAATTTTCTAAAGAAAGAAAATTTTTAAAAAATTTTCTACCGAAAGAAAATTTTTTGAAAAATTTCCATTGAAAGAATATTATTTGAAAATTTTCTATCGAAAGAAAATTTTTTGAAAAATTTTTTAAGAAAAAATAACTTTTGAAAATTTTCTATCGAAAGAAAATTTTTGAAAATTTTTTAAAGAAAAAATATTTTTTGAAAATTTTCTATCGAATGAAATTTTTTTGAAAATTTCTGAAGAAAGAAAATTTTATAAAATTTTTATCGTAAGAAGATTTTATATATTTTTCTTTCAAGAGAAAATTTTATTAAATATTTTTTTAGAAAATTTATTGAAATTTTTCTGTAAATAGAAAATTGATTCAAGTTTTTCTATTAAACGGTAATTGTCTCTCAAAATTTTTGATGAAAAGAAAATTTGATTGAAAATGTTTCTTCAATTATTTTAAGTCATTTTTAATGTCGTCTATTATTTTGATTTTGTTTCGTCTTGTAATTTTTATTATTTAGTATTTTTTACGTAATTTTTCCTTGTTTTTTTTTCACATTTTTAGTTTTATTTGTTTGTTTGCTGCCTCATATCTGTTACCGTGAGCAATAAAGGGAGTGATAGAGGGAAATAGAGGGAAAATATACACATTTAAAGGAGTTTACTTATTTTTCAGTTTACATACGTATTGTAACAATTTATCAGCAAATAATTTTCAGCAGTTTTGTTGTAAAATGTTAGCAAGGAAAACATGTTTTAGTTTTAAAGTGATTTTAGTTTTTTTGACGATACGAGAGAAACAGTAACACAAGAGGGAAAGAGAGAGTAAAATATCATTCATAGAAATTATTTAAAAAATTTTTATAGATTATCTTTAAAAAGAAAATTTATCGAAAATTTTCTCTTAATAGAAAATTTATCGAAAATTTTCTCTAAATAGAAAATTTATCGAAAATTTTTTCTAAATAGAAAATTTATCGAAAATTTTTTCTAAATAGAAAATTTATCGAAAATTTTCTCTTAATAGAAAATTTATCGAAAATTTTCTCTAAATAGAAAATTTATCAAAAATTTTCTCTAAATAGAAAATTTATCGAAAATTTTCTCTAAATAGAAAATTTATCGAAAATTTTCTCTAGATAGAAAATTTATCGAAAATTTTTTCTAAATAGAAAATTTATCGAAAATTTTCTCTAAATAGAAAATTTATCGAAAATTTTTTCTAAATAGAAAATTTATCGAAAATTTCTCTAAATAGAAAATTTATCGAAAATTTTTTCTAAATAGAAAATTTATCGAAAATTTTCTCTAAATAGAAAATTTATCGAAAATTTTCTCTAAATAGAAAATTTATCGAAAATTTTCTCTAAATAGAAAATTTATCGAAAATTTTCTCTAAATAGAAAATTTATCGAAAATTTTCTCTAAATAGAAAATTTATCGAAAATTTTCTCTAAATAAAAAAATTTATCGAAAATTTTCTCTAAATAGAAAATTTATCGAAAATTTTCTCTAAATAGAAAATTTATCGAAAATTTTCTCTAAATAGAAAATTTATCGAAAATTTTCTCTAAATAGAAAATTTATCGAAAAATTTTCTCTAAATAGAAAATTTATCGAAAATTTTCTCTAAATAGAAAATTTATCGAAAATTTTCTCTAAATAGAAAATTTATCGAAAATTTCTCTAAATAGAAAATTTATCGAAAATTTTCTCTAAATAGAAAATTTATCGAAAATTTTCTCTAAATAGAAAATTTATCGAAAATTTTCTCTAAATAGAAAATTTATCGAAAATTTTCTCTAAATAGAAAATTTATCGAAAATTTTCTCTAAATAGAAAATTTATCGAAAATTTTCTCTAAATAGAAAATTTATCGAAAATTTTCTCTAAATAGAAAATTTATCGAAAATTTTCTCTAAATAGAAAATTTATCGAAAATTTTCTCTAAATAGAAAATTTATCGAAAATTTTCTCTAAATAGAAAATTTATCGAAAATTTTCTCTAAATAGAAAATTTATCGAAAATTTTCTCTAAATAGAAAATTTTCTCTAAATAGAAAATTTATCGAAAATTTTCTCTAAATAGAAAATTTATCGGAAATTTTCTCTAAATAGAAAATTTATCGAAAATTTTCTCTAAATAGAAAATTTATCGAAAATTTTCTCTAAATAGAAAATTAAACGAAAATTTTCTCTAAATAGAAAATTAATCGAAAATTTTCTCTAAATAGAAAATTTATCGAAAATTTTCTTTTAATAGAAAATTTTCTCTTAATAGAAAATTTATCGAAAATTTTCTCTTAATAGAAAATTTATCGAAAATTTTCTCTTAATAGAAAATTTATCGAAAATTTTCTCTTAATAGAAAATTAATCGAAAATTTTCTTTTAATAGAAAATTAATCGAAAATTTTCTCCAAATCGAAAATTTATCGAAAATTTTATGCAAATCGAAAATTTATCCAAAATTTTCTCTTAATAGAAAATTTATCGAAAATTTTCTTCTTTCTCGATAATTCCACTGTATTTTGTTGTAAAATTGTTATATAACGAGAGTTTTCTAACATTTTTTCTAATAAGTTTACATGGGCGCATTTTCTCTATGTTTGTTTGTGTGTGTTTTGTGAAAAACTACCGTAGATGAATTTATAATTTTCCTCTTTTTTCGCATATTTTTTGTTGCATTTTTGCTACATAGAAACACGTTTATGTGAAAACTAACATTTACTACACTAAAAACAACAACAACAAGAAATAAAAATGAAACAACAACGAAAAAAATTAAACAGAAAATAACAACAAAATTGTGATTTAATCCGCTTACAGCCATGAAAGATAAGCTTAAAATTACAACAACAACAACAACATGATGGTTATTGTTGTTGTATGAAAAACGGTTGCTTAGTTTAAAAGAGAAAATTATTTTTCTCATAAAACCAACAACAAAAACAAAATAAAATAAAAATTAAAAATAAAATAAACATTGTTAAGCGCCTAAAAGCATGCAGCGTATTAAAGTAAATGTTTTGTAGGTATTTTTTTCATTTTTTTATGTTTCATTTGTTGGTTAAATTAATACCACAAATGCGTGTTGCAGGAAAGAGAGGCAGAGAGAGAGAGAGTGTGGTATGTAGAATGTTGGTTAACTCTTTTCATGGTGTTAGTTGAATATGTGTATGTATGTGTATAGGTAATACAAAGTAATGAAAAGGTTTTTGAATATTTGAATGGATTTATTTTATGATTTATTAGAGTGTAGAAATTTTTGATATAATTTTTGGATTTGATCGATAACAAAGTTAAATGTCAATTATTTACGGACTTATAAATCTGAATTCTTGATCAGATCTTAATGCAGATACTATTTCAGATTCAATTTGATATGCCACTAAAGATTTAAGTTTAAATTCCAGTATAGATTTTATATAAAATTCGAATTCAGATTCCAGTTCATATTCAAATTCAGATTCTAGTTCATATTTCAATATAGATTCCTGTTTAGATTTCAGTTCAAATTTTAATTTAAGATTTAATTAAAAAATCTTAAGATTCTTGTTTGTAATCCAGTTTCAAATCTAAATAGGATTTAAGATTAAATTCGAGATTGGATTCAGCTTCAGATACCAGTTCATATTCTATTATAGTTAAAATTTCACATCAGAATTTAGATCGGATTCTTCATATTCTAAATCAGATTGTAACTCAGATTCTATTTCGGATTCGGTTTCTAGTACAGATTCTTCTTCAGATTCTAGTTGATATTCTTATTCATATTATAATTAATTTCTTAGTTCAGATTCTTATTCATATTTTTTTTTTGATTTTTGTTTAGATTCATGTTCCGATACTTCTGATTCTAGTTCAGTTTTTGGTTAGACTCTGGTTAAGATTCTAGATCAAATTTTAGTTAAGATTATAGTTAAAATTTCGGTTCATATTCTAATTCAGATTTAAGTTAAGATCCGAGACTAGATTTTATTTTAGCTCCTGTTTCAGGTCCTAGTCCAGATTCTAGTTTAGGTTCTGGTTTAGCTTCTAGTTAAGATTTTATTTCGGATCTTAGTTCAGATTCTAGTTTGTACTCCTATTCAGAATTTAGTTCTGATTATAGATCAGATTCTAGTTCAGATTGCAGTTCATATTATAATTCAGATTCTCATTCATATTATAGTTTAGATTCGGTTTCAGATTCGAGTTCCGACACTTATTAAGATCTTATCTCAGATTCTAGATAAGGTTCTGGTTTAGACTGTAGTTAAGATTCTATTTAAGATTTAACTTTAGATTATAGTTAAGATTCTGGTTCAGATTCTAATTCAGATTCTAGTTAAAATCCTTGTTCAGATTCTTGTTTAGATTCTGCTTCAGATTCAAATTCATATTCTAGTATCGATTTGAGTTCAGATTCTAGTTCAGATCCCAGTTTAGATTCTGTTTCGGATTTTAATTCAGATTCTAATTAATATTCTACTTCAGGTTCTTGTTTAGATTCGATTCCAGAATATGGTTTAGATTCTGGTTTAGATTCTAATCTCTATGTCAGATTTAAGTTTAGATCCAAGTTCGTATTTGAGTGATTGAAAACATTTGCTGTAAATCGGATCTCATAATTTCCATTTTTGCTATTGTTTCCTGAATTAAGGCAAATTGCTTGAATTATTTTTTTTTTTTCAAAATTGTTTTTCTTCATATTTCTCATTTAAAAAGATTTAAATTAAAACTTCGCTAAATATCAAACAACTTATCCATCAAATGTGTCAAAATATTTGCAACAATAATATGAAAACGTAAATTGCAAAAAAATGGGAATATTGCACAAGAAAAGGAAATCAAATGATCATAAAATTACACGAAAGGGAAGTTAGCTGATTACCGGATATGAAAAAAGTCTTAATTTAATAAAGCTTTTAAACAAATATAAAAATTCTGAACGACCTTAATTGCAAGTAGGATGTTGATTGGATATACATATGTACCATTAGGCAACCTTCCCTCTTACGATTCTATTGATATAGTACATAATCGTCATCATCATCTTCTTCGCCATCACCATCACTCAGAATAACTACTAGACGATAACGTTGGAAAAGGTTTATACTGCTGCTCAATATATATAATGAATTGTTCTATATGGAAAATTGTGAATTTTAGTGAATATTATTCGAATGTCATGCAAACACGAAGTGAACATTTCTATAAAGACAACATCACACACACACACACACACACACATACACATGCAAAGCCAAACAAACAAATATTTCTTCTATTTATGTGTAAGTGTAAGTTTAACATGCAAACATGAATGAATGAATGAATGTATGAATGTATGAATAAATTCATCCAAGTGTAATCATAGAATAACAACTGTAAAATTTTCCTCTTCATAAACCTTTTACCAACGAACACGATACGACAATAACAAAAATTTTAAACATTACAACGAGACAAACACAAAAACAAAGAGAAAGAGACACAAACAAACACTAACAAACCAGCCAGACAAAACAATAAAGGGAAACGGAACTAAAACATTTGAAAATTTGTGCCTTTAGGCGAGAGTAATGTGTTGGAAAACTTTGAATTTTCTATTCTTTCAAATTCCAAGACAATTGATATGAAAAACTATGGAAAAGTATTATTTTACAATCAATAACAAAAAGCAACAAAGACAGACGGACAGTCAGGCATACAAAATGACAATGGGAGAAAATGTGTGATATTTAGAGCAGAAATTTTATAGGCTTGAATTATGTTTAATGAAATTTTTGCTATAGAAATTCTATGACAAATTAAATTTCTCATCATATAAAATGGAAAGGGGGAGTATTTAAAAGGATGTAATAGAGGATCATTTTTTAACATAAAATAATTTAAATTGTAATTAAATTATGAAAAGATTAATGGTTGGGCAGTGAACTGGAATTGAAATAAGACTTAAACATGACTGAACCAGAACTGAATCAGAAATTAAGTAGAACTGAACAGGAACTAAACTGGAATTGAATTAAAACTAAACTTGAATTGAACTTGAATATATTGGAACTTAACTAGAACTGAAATGGAATTAAACTAAAAATGAACTTGAATCGAACTTGAACTAACTGGAACTTTACTAGAACTGAACTGGAACTAAACTGGAATTTAACTAAAACTGAACTTGAATGAACTAGAACTTAACTATAATTGAACTAGAACTGATCTGGAATTAAACTAAAACTGAACTTGAATAAACTTGGACTTAACTAGAACTGAACTAAAACTAAACAGCAATTAAACTAAAACAGAACTTGAATTGAACTTGAATGAACTGGAACTGAACTAGAACTAAACAGGAATTAAACTAAAACTTAACTTGAATTGAACTTGAATGAACTAGAACTTAATTAGCACTGAACTGGAACTAAACAGGAATTGAACTAAATTAAATTTGAATTGAACTTGAATGAACTACAACTTAATTAGAACTAAACTGGAACTAAACTGGAATTTAACTAAAACTGGTCTTGAATTGAACTTGAATGAACTAGAACTTAATTAGAAGTGAACTGGAACTAAACTGGAATTAAACTAAAACTGAACTTAACTTGAACTTGAATATATTGGAACTTAACTATAACTGAACTGGAACTAAACAGGAATTAAACTAAAACTGAACTTGAATTGAACTTGAATATATTGGAACTTAACTAGAACTGAACTAAAACTAAACTGGAATTAAAATAAAACTGAACTTGAATGAACTGGAACTTAACTAGAAGTGAACTAGAACTGAATTAGAAGCGAACTAGAATCTGATCTAGTATCTGAGCTAGAATCTTAACTAAAATCTGAGCTGAAATCTGAAGAAGAATGTAAACTAGAATCTGAACTAGAATTGAACTTGGATTTGAACTTGAATCTGAACTGTGATTTTCACTAGATTCTGTACAATAACATTAACTAAGATCTGAATTTTATGTTATAATAGAATAAAACCTTTATTCTGTAATAGTGTCAAAACTACAATTCGAACAAAAATCTGAAATTAAATCTGAACTAGAGTTAGAGCTCATCTATACAAGAATACGAATTCAAGCCTGAACTTGAATAAGAACTTGGTTTCGAACTAGAAATTTTACAGAACCTGAATTAGTACTGATTAAGTTATCGTTTAAATGACCCTTATGACTGTAGTCGAATTAATATTCATGATTTAACGATATTTTAAATCAAACTTTTTGTGTACAAATTAAAATTTATATAATTTCATTAAGTCCTAAAATCCTTTTAAACATTTCTCTTTAATTAAGGGCGAAAATTCAGTAAATTGTAATCTTCTGTAAATTATGTGTGCAAAATGAAACAAAAAACTTTGTGCTAAAACTTTAAGCATTTTATCTTAATATTCTAACTATTTAATACACCGTCGTTAGTTTTCTCTTATATTTCATTTCATTTTATTTTATTTAATTTTATTTTATTTTATTTTAGACATTCATTTAATGCCTCATATATTCTAAAATTTTTTTGTGTGTTAACTACAACTTTTTTATTCCCATTTAATTCTCCTTTTTTCTTCATCCTCAATTTCAACCATTTAACCCTGTTTTACCTTTTTTGAGTTTTTGTTATCCTTTTTCGCAAATATAAAACAAAAATATATGTTAGAAAAGAAACAAAGAACGAACGCAAGAAAGCAAAGAAAATAAAGGTAAACTGAAAATAAAGAAAAAAACGATAACAACCCTAATTGAAATAAGTTTTAGTGCAAACATCCGGCTAAATGTAAATGCACTTAAAAGCTTTAAATTGCGTGCCCTCTAACAGTAAAACGTACAAAACTAGAAAAACACGGAGGAAGAATGGAAAATAATGAAAATAGAAATGAAAAATAAAAACTATTTAAGTAAAAATGGTAGAAAATTTCTAAAACAAATATTGTAACGAGTACAATTTTTTTTCACCTGCTAAATGGATGCGTTATTCATGATATGAATTACTTTTCTATGGCAATTTTGCATTTATTTAAATTTCCATAACTAAATGAAAAATGTTCATGTTTAGGCATATATTTCACATTTAATGACTGTATTGTTAACGAGATATTATTTTTCATTTTAAATGTAGTTAAATTAAAGAAAACAAAGAATTTGCAAAGATGAACTCATTTTCATGTTTAAAATGCGTTTAAACTTTATTTATATTATTTAGGTTGAAACGGGTTTAGCTCATTCACTTCTAATTGAGTTATGATTCAATTTTAGTTCACTTCTAGTTTAGTTATAATACGATTAAAAGTTAGTTCTAAATTAGTTCTAGTTCAGTTCTAGTTCAGTTTTAGTTCAGTTATAGTTCAGTTCAGTTCTAGTTCAGTTATAGTTCAGTTATAGTTGAGTTCTAGTTCAGTTCAGTTATAGTTCAGTTATAGTTCAGTTATAGTTCAGTTATAGTTCAGTTCTAGTTCAGTTATAGTTGAGTTATAGTTGAGTTCTAGTTCAGTTCTAGGTCAGTTCTAGTTCAGTTTTAGTTCAGTTTTAGTTAAGTTATAGTTGAGTTCTAGTTCAGTTCAAGTTCAGTTCAGTTCTAGGACAGTTCTAGTTCAGTTTTAGTTCAGTTCTAGTTCAGTTATAGTTGAGTTCTAGTTCAGTTCTAGGTCAGTTCTAGTTCAGTTTTAGTTCAGTTTTTGTTAAGTTATAGTTGCGTTCTAGTTCAGTTCAAGTTCAGTTCAGTTCTAGGACAGTTCTAGTTCAGTTCTAGGTCAGTTCTAGTTCAGTTTTAGTTCAGTTCTAGTTCAGTTATAGTTAAGTTCTAGTTCAGTTCAAGTTCAGTTCAGTTCTAGGACAGTTCTAGTTCAGTTCAGTTATAGTTCAATTATAGTTCAGTTCTAGTTCAGTTATAGTTCAGTTCTAGTTCTAGGTCAGTTCTAGTTCAGTTTTAGTTCAGATCAAGTTTATTTCTAGTTCAGTTCTAATTAAGTTCCAGTTTAGTTCTGGTTGAGTTCTAGTTCAGTTTTAGTTGAGCTCTAGTTCAGTTCTAGGTCGGTTATAGTTCAATTCTAGTTCAGTTCAGTTCTAGTTCAGTTCAAGATCAGTTCTAGATAAGTTTTAGTTCAGTTTTAGTTCAGATCAAGTTTACTTCTAGTTCAGTTTTAATTCAGTTCAACTTCAGCTCTAGTTCAGTTCAAGATCAGTTCTAGATAAGTTTTAGTTCAGTTCTAGTTTACTTCTAGTCCAGTTCTAATTAAGTTCCAGTTTAGTTCTGGTTGAGTTCTAGTTCAGTTTTAGTTGAGTTCTAGTTCAGTTCTAGGTCGGTTATAGTTCAATTCTAGTTCAGTTCAGTTCTAGTTCAGTTCAAGATCAGTTCTAGATAAGTTTTAGTTCAGTTTTAGTTCAGATCAAGTTTACTTCTAGTTGAGTTCTAATTAAGTTCCAGTTTAGTTCTGGTTCAGTTCTAGCTCAGTTTTAGTTGAGCTCTAATTCAGTTCTAGGTCGGTTATAGTTCAGTTCAGTTCTAGTTCTAGTTCAGTTCAGTTATAGTTCAGTTCTCGTTCAGTTCTAGTTCAATTTAGTTCATTTTTATTTCTTATTCAGTTCTTGTTCAGTTCTAGTTCGGTTCCAGTTCTTACCTAGTTCAGCTCTAGTTCTGTTATAGTTCAGTTCTAGTTCAGTTCTAATTCAGTTCTAGTTTAGCTCTAGTTCAGTTTTAATTTAGTTCGAGTTTGGTTCTGGTTCAGTTTTGTTCAGTTTTAGTTCAGTTCTAGGTCGGCTATAGTTCAGTTCAGTTTATAGTTCTTGTACAGTTCAATTCTAGTTCAGTTATAGTTCAGCTCTAGTTGAATTCTATTTCTAATTCAGTTCTAGTTCGGTTCCAGTTCATATCTAGTTCAGCTCTAGTTCTGTTCTAGTTTAGTTCTGCTTTAGTGCAGTTTTAGTTCCAATTCATGTTAATATTTAAATTTTCATTAAATTTTCTTTTTTTCTTCGTAATTTTATTTTATGTTTTGACTATAAAAATTTAATAGCAAAAATCTTTTATTTGTAATTCAAAGCCCCCTTTAATTTCAAAAGGACCTCTTAATTATTAACAAGAGTAACAATTTACGAAATTTAACATTTCTTAGAAATAGTAATTATCATCATTATCATCATTATTATTATTTCATAATGACTAATTAAATATTTACAATTTCTCATGAATCTTAAAATGTTCACATTTTTTTCAATTACAAAAACATAAATTAAATATTTTAAGGATCAAAAAGTAAAGATAATTATCTATAATTATAACTATTGTCGTTGTAATAGTCACTGGTTGTTAAGATGGTGAATAGAACTTTCACCAGAAATCTCAAGACGCAAAAAGGAAGCAAACCGACAGACAGACAAACAAACAAATAATTTAATGGACATAAAAGTGACAATTAAAAGTCATTATTTTTCTTGTAAATCTTGTCAATCCGTTTTAATTAAATTATGCCACTTAAGCAGCTCTTTTAGTTGGTAGATTCCCATCCCCCTCTCACCCCAAACCCTTTTTGAGTTTAGTGTCTCCTCCTTTTGTTCCATTAAAAATTCTAATGTTTGTTTTTGTTGTTGTTGTTTTTTTCAAAAGAGGTTTTCTTTCATTCTCAGATCTATTTTTGTCCTTTTTCCTTTTTCCACTAAACAAACAGATTTTAGCAATTCAATGGCCATTCGGTTTAAGTAGTCATTTGTAAAGCTAAATTTTAGTAGCGCAAAAAATAATGAAAATGTCCTTTGAAATAAAAGAAAAATCAAGAAAGAAAAAAATGGTGCCACATCTTAAGGAAATTTTCTTGAAGAATACTTCAATTATACAATTTAGAATGCCAAGAGAAACATAGCAACCATTTGAGTTGGTCCCTCAAGCTAAAGGAATTTTTGCTTTATAATAAAAATTCTCTAGAGATACAAAGATGAGCAGCAGCAGCTAAATTATAGAGAGAGATAGAAAGAAGAAAAAGGTAAGAAAAGGTGATTTCAAAAGACCTCTTAAGCATGAATTTATGTTACAACGGAAATTAGTGCCTAAACGTTTGTCAACAAAGTTTTTCCAGAGCAGCAGCTACACAACGGAAAAGCAACAGCATAATAAAATAAAAGGCTTTCGGAGGTGGCTGGAGGGAGTATTTTATTTTAGAAAATTTATGTTTAAAGCAAATTAGAGTTAAGAGAGTAAGAAAGGATTTTATTTAATTACGTTAAATTTAATTAAGAGCGATATTCATTTAAAACAAACGGTTACAATTTTAGAAGATAAAAGGAGATTTCGACCTTAAAACTCTATGATTTACTTATGTCCCTTCAAGAAAAGTTATCCGAAATATGGACATTTAAAGGGTTAAATAAATAAGAATATATGCTGTTTCAGAACCTCCAGAAATAGGCAAACCCAGAATGATTCCTTTCTCATTAACTTTTTCTGTTTTGACTAACGTATCACAGGACCATCTAACTTGACAAGACAACGCTGTCGCAGAATATCAATGATACCAAGGATAATTTATAGCATTGATAGAGGGTTTGGTAATATATGCTATTGAAATGGGGTCAGACAACCTTGGAGATCCCCAAAGAAAGCAATTTATTGGTGTTGATGGAGAAATCAACAAGGAACAACCAAAATTTTTGACCCAATAGTCTCCATCGTAACAACGCTGGACCACATGTTACAAGATCTTCAAAATATGTTTCAACAAACACTGAAGGACTTTCGTTTCCGAAATCATCCTTTTCTAAATTGAAGAAAATTTGAAAGTTCACAGATTTCAACTATCTTTTTTTTCAGACCATCAACTATTAATGTATTTTCAGACCATCCACGAATGAAGACCTTTCATATGAGAGGATTGCAGATCAGTTAGATAATATATATTCATTGGATGAAGGAATCATCCTGACTTTAATATCACATAGTTTGAGTTTTCCTCGACAAGAATCATGCATAAAGAAAGTAATTAACTATATGTGCTGTATCAAAGTAATATTTTAACGGGTCCAGCTATATAATTTCAAGACTTGTTGAGAAATATTTGTTTTCTATTTAACTGATCGTAAAGTTACCTGTAGCCAGCTTTGATGCAGTGATTGTATTTAATGCTACGTCCTCGAAATGGGTTGAACCATCCCTTCGTTTTCACCCCCTTATACAGAACTGGGATCCTTTAGAAAGCCTTGAATAATTCCTTGAAAATAGTTAAACTTTTTAAAACTTGTTTTTCGGTGATCTTAAAGGATGGAATGAAAAAGAAATCCAATCATTCCAATGATGATTTCCCGAACTATTTCCTTCATTCCGTAGCCACCAACAACGTTTAACGTGTGAATGATTAAAGAAAAAACAAACTTATATTTCGTATTCGAGGGATCTCAATTCTGATAACAAGAAATCAGGAAGTCCTTGAAGCATATCAAGAAGAATTCGAATACATACGATCATAATATATCTAAGAATGGACTACTTGATAACCATCAATCGCTGATTACGAAAAGCATCTTTCGCATTCTTCAAGAGTAATTTGAGCACAACTCAATGTTTCGCGTTGTTCTAGCATGGGAATGCTCCAAATAGCAAACGTTCTTAGAGAACCACCTGGACCAATAACTCCAATTAAAAGTGTATGGAAACTTTCTACGGACGGTCGTCCAAATTAAAGATACTTTGAAAAGGGAAACAGCAAGTGAATCATTTAGACAGCGACCATCGAGAACTATTTGATGTTCCCGGACATCATGTAGTAATATTCTAGCTAATGACATCTTCGTACCAAATCAAAAATTTCCATATCAAAATAAAATGACAAAATTTAGAAAAAGTCCTTTATCTGTAACCTTTTATTTCACTATCCCCTCTGAAATACTATAAACATGGAAAGTATCAGTTAAATGTTTAATTTAAATCTCTGATAATTTGTTTTTCTTAACCTAAAATTCCAAGAAGCTTTTTAATGAATTTCAAAAGAAAATCTCCCCAATGTTGTTATAACCTACACCACCATAGGTGGTGGGGTATTATGAGTTTGTGCAGATGTTTGTAACATGCTGAAATAAATACTTTGAGTACACCGTTCGACTAAGAATCGTTTCTGAGTCGATTTAACGATGTCCGTCCGTCTGTGTCCGGCTGGCTGTTCATGTAAACGTTGCGAACATTCTGCAGATTTTCAATTTTTAAGATATCTCGATAAAAGTTGCTGTATTTTACAACTTGGGTCCAGGCATTAAGAATATTGAAATTTCCCATGTTTGGTCTAATATTTCAGGTACCTCGCATGCAAATGTTTCTCCCGGAATTAGGTTTTAAGATCATAAAACGTCCTAAATAAAAAGCGATTTAAACAAAATTTGACACAGATAAGTTTTATAATATTCTAAAACAATGTGAAAAAATATGCGAGGGTCGGTCTTTTATTTCTTATAGCTCCCAAACAAACCCCCTCTCAAATATCTCTTTTAAACCACACATATACGTTTGGTATTTTGAAAATAACAGGTCAATTTAGGATCAATATAAGCGAAAATTTTTGTGCAAAATTATACGAGGATCCATAATTTCTTCTAGTTCTTATATAACCCTTCAGTAAAATTCACTCTGTATCTATGTTTGTTTGGGACTTATTGTAAGCTAAACAACTGGACCGATTTTGCTGAAATACACAGAATAATTCCCATAAACCCGAAAGAGTACACAAAAGTTTGATAGAACGAGAAGGAGAGGCACCAACACTAATTACCGAATATCTAAATAAATACAACAGCGAGAATTTTTTAATCACTTTTTAAAGTAACTCTTTTACTGGAAAAAATATAGGACGGATAGAAGCAGGGGGAGAGATAACCTCCATACAAAGAAATATTGATCATTGAATATCTAAAGAATCAATTCATCGGGAATTTTAAAACTTGGTCCTAATAACTTTCCAAGGAAGGTTTTTTTACGGGACAAAATGTGAGACGAATAGGATGAGGGGAAAAGGTAGCTCTTATACAAGGCAAATATTGAGCAGGGAATATTTAAAGAACTGAAACTGCGAGAATTTTAGAATTTGGTCCCAAACACTTTGTAAAGGAACTGTTTTACTAGACAAAATGAAGGACGGATAGGACCTCCATAAAAAGAAAAGTGGTTCTAAACTTACTACACTAAGAGAATTTTCAAATATGGTCCCAATCAATTTTTTACTTACTGTTTTGCTGGACAGAAAGAAGGACGGATAGGATCTTGGGGAGATGTTGAGATTATTGGGGGGTTTGTTTTTGTTTCACTATATAAGGGCAGCAAAGAGCACCGGGTCCTAGTTAGTTTCACATAAATCTTAAATTAAGAATAAATTACAAAATTACATTATCGAAGGTCGATCATTAATTTTTCGTAACTTCAACTTATAACCAACATTGTGGTGTAGGGTACTACATAGGCTGCACCAACTATAACATCCTCACTTGTTTCTTTTTTTGTCACTCCCTTTCCATCAACAACTTTTTAAACCCGTTAACATGAAGAACATTTATTTTTATACGCAAAACATGATGAAAGTTAAGTCAACATTTTAGGAGTGACAGGTGCTTCTAATATTCGTATGGAATGTGGAGGAAAAACTACAATTTAATTTATATCCACATTGTTGTTATTGTTATTATATTTTTGGTCCGTAGCTTCCATTTCTAAAGGAAACCCGATGTGTTTAAACATTAAAAACGTTATTTTATTTGAACGTATTTTTCCAACTCTTTATGTTTGCAAATAATAATAATAATATTATTCAGGGACATATCATTAAGTATGAAAAGGAGGAAAATGTCATGTCATTTTTAAAGTCATATGACTTAAGAAGAAATTACCTGAAGCAGGTGTTTTTTAAATGGAAGATTCTAGTTTAAATCAACGAGTTGTTATTTGTTTTTGTTTTAGTGAAATAAAAACAAACAAGTAAGAATGCTATATTCGGCTATGCCAAATCTTTAATACCCTCCACCTCAAATTCGTGTAAAGTTAATACGTTAGGTTCCATAGACACACATACACTCACAAATGTATATAACACAGAAATACTTAATTAGTCATAAAATTAGTTACAATTTAAGCTATAAAATTTTTCTACTAACTGCCTTTTTTCTACCAAATTTTCATTGAGCTCTGTGGATGTGAGCAGACAAAGAGATTGACGAAAATCGACTGAGATTTTGACTTGATGTAAGAATATATACATTATTGGTGTCTGAAATAATTCATTCTTAGCGTTACACACAGAATGACAAAGTTAATATTCTCTCTCTACCACTTGTACTGTGGAGCGTATAAAAACAAAAAAATATGCTTGTTATAAGCTCAAAACTATTTTCCGGGAAGGGGTCTTATATGTAGCTCCCATATAAGACCCCTTCCCGAAGTTTGGACCAAGATTGTTCATATTTATAATATACTTTGATTATAGTTAGAAAAATCATTGTGCTAAATTTTAATGGAATTGATCTTTATTTAAATGTTTTATAAACTCTAATCCGTTTTCCGGAAAATCCCGTTATAAGGGAGCTATAGGAAAATTTGGACCGATACAGGGCAAATTAATATAATATCTTCAGAACAGTTAGCAAAATAATTGTGTCGACTTTAAATAGAATTGGTCTTTATTTACTCGGGAAGGGGCGTTATAATGGAGCTATATCAAAATATGGACTCATCTTAACAAAATTTATAACACATATTTATATGTTAATAAAATTTATAACATATATTTAAAATAGTTAAAACAATAATTGTGCCAAATTTCAAAAGAATTGGTTCAAATTAAAGAGTTTTATGAGCTATAAATCATATTCCGGGAAGGGGCCTTATATGGGAGCTATATCAAAATACGGACCCATGTGAATAAATTTATAGTATATATTTAAAATATTTAAAAAATTATTTGTGCAAAATTTCAATAGAATTGGTTCCAATTTAAGAGTTTTATGAGCTATAAATAATATTCCAGGAAAGGGCGTTATATGGGAGCTATATCAAAATATGGACCAATGTTAATAAAATTTATAACATATATTAAGAATGGTTTAAAAATTAGTTGTGACAAATTTTAGTAAATTATCTTAAAAATTGCGGTCCATATGACACAAAGAGTTTGGGGTGTATCAAAATTTTGCATATTATAGCCTATAACTTTTTTCCGGTTAATCAGATTTTGATAATTTTTGGCACGATGATGAAGCACGTGTAATTGTATGCTAAAATTAATTTTTTGTTTAAGTTCAATTACATTTTTAGGAGAATTTATAAGAGTTCATTTTCGAAATTTTGAGGTTGTTTCAGATATCGGTCTATAACTTCCTTGCTTATAAACCGATATAGCTGGTTTTAAATAGCAAACTGCTTAGGACAATAACAAACAATGTGGCCAAGTTTTATTGAATTCGGTCAATTATTCTAGGCGTGAGAATGTTTCCAACAGACAGACAGACGGACAGACGGACATAGCTAAATCGACTCAGTTTTTGATTTGATGCAATAATATATATACATTGTTGGGTCTGAGATGATTCCTTCTTGGCGTTACATACAGAATGGACAAACTTAATATACCCTCACCACTTGTGGTGGTGGAGAGTATAAAAAGGGATATTAAAGCGACAACTTTGGAAAGAGATTGTTTTTTGGGAAGGATACAAAATTTGCGAAAAGAGGGAAATTTTTAAAATTTAGATCTGATTGAATAAATAAATTGAAGTGCTGTTGAGGCAATTCCATTTCATATTTATATATTAAATGGTTTAGTAACCTCGGCTTTTTGTTGCTTCTTACGATTCGAAAAATACTTAACTTCCTCATTAACATTCAGTCCGCTCTTTTAAGCTGAATCATTTCTACTAAAACATCCTCGCTAAAACATTAAAATTTCGAGTCTACGAAAGTTTGACTGTGACAAAGAAATTATTCCATCTCTTCAAAGTCCTCTTCACATGCGATACATTCATTATTACAGATAATACGATTGCATCATGGCAACGCTCACTTTTTTTTATGATTCAAGAACAATTCTTTACGATAACGATTGGTCTCTTCATCTCCAATTCTAAGAAATTTACTTCCTTGTTTTCAAATATGCACTGGATTCTAATAGCCTGATCGACTCTTGTCTTTATGCCAAGATTTTTATATCTTTATGTTGCAAGTTTAACCTGGTCTATCACAACATCAGTTTATTGGTTTGGTGGTTTGGTTTCTGCTTCTGCTTTATGAATTCCCATCATGATTCCGTTTGGATCAGGAATTGTATTTTTCTATGGCTTCCAGTTATATGTTGGTGATGGGCTTTGAACTTTAGATTTAACCATTCACCCATTGCCTGAAGTAGGTACGCATCAAGTGCAGCTTCATATTGAATCTGGTTCTAATTTGGTTGGACGAAGAGTATGTTAAAGACTCCAGCTTATTATTAGGAATATGGAAGCATGATTCTGCTATATAAAGAATCGTTATAGTTTGAGTTTTTGTATCCTTATGATAAGACTACTTTACCTGATATCCTAAAGAAAATTCCCATGCTTTCTCGTAAGCTTTGACTGATACATTTTTCCATTCACTCTTTGACTGAAATTGATCTGCTAAAAGTGCAGTTTCATATTTAACTTGAAGGTTTAGCTGTTGCTGTAATGGAAGGTTATCGGTGGAATGTTCCAATCGCTATACTTTATTTGTCTTTTCACACAAATTAACGGTCTTCCTACAGGTTCCCTCCAATTTTTGACCCAATTTAAAAACTTTTTAATACAAACTTCCATTGAGTAGTTTTTTTTTACATTCTGAATATTCGAATTCGGTATTGATTTGGATCTTTGGATTAGCTTTACATATGTCCCTTGGGAGGCTTGGAAATATTGCAAAGCTTTCATTTAAGCACCAGATAATACTGTGAAAGAATAACTATTTTCGTTATTGATATCAACCATCGTCGATTGATGCTTCCAATTTCTCAGTTTCAGGACTTTTTCATCCGACCAGAACCATATTTGTTGTCTAAATCTTTGTTTTGTGTCGCGCAAAATTAAACTTGAGTTGAGAATTTTTGGCGGAAAAGCTTTATCTTTAACTGCCAACTTTTAGCAGTCTTCTATACATGAATGTTATTCCCACCAAAATGAGTGTTAACAATTTGGAACTTATCGAATGCATGCGACTGGTGTTCATTCTTCAAAATACCCCATAACTTTCCAGAATTGAGTATCCTTCTCTGGTCGAGTATAAATTTCCTGAGCTCATTGCTACGCCAACTTTTGTTTTAACTTAAAGTGAATGTTTAGATTCGTATAATTCCTCCAAATTCATTGATCAATAACCCACTTCCTGTCATATAAAATCTCACACTTAAAACAACTTTTAATTTAACATTTTTGTCTAAACTCCTCAATCGTAACCAGTTTCCTGGCATAAAAACAAATCAAAGAAAGAAATAAATAAATTTCCAAACTCCCACCACCAACATGAGATTTTAATTTTGTTTATGGCAACGAAATAGCGGTGAATGGTTGTTTGGGGCAACTGAAAGGTAAGAAAGAGTTCATATAATCGAATCAATAAAAAACAATTTAGTAAGAGCAATTAGTTGGCAAAGAAATGTTTAAGGAATTTCAATAGAGACAACAATCCGAAGCAAAAAAACTAAAATGGAAAATGATAAATTGGCTGAAATCAATCATAAAATTGCAGAAATCAAGAAAAGAATACTATTGGCAGGTAAGGACTGAAGCAATTTTACACAACAATTTCTATTAAAAAATTCCTACATTCCTACATTTCCCCCTTTTTTCACATCTTCCGCTCTCTTTGTACATCCTTCTTTAGAAGGCCAAAAGACCGCCAATACAACTGATGGCAAAAACAAAATCGTATCAATTGTGATACAATTGCATCCTTGAAAAAGGATATCAAAGAGCTTACAACAAAATGTGGTCGTCTACGAAATCCTTTACAACGACCGTCATCATCAATCAAGAAAATCCAACAGCCGGTTGTTGCCGTACAACCGCATCCAATGATAAACGTAAATCACCATCAAGCGCTACCAGTTTCATTGCGGTAATTGTGGTGGGTAAAGTAAACTCGATTGGCGCCAAAAATGTTGATGATGCCATCTTCCTAACAGACTCTAACAACTCCAAACAATTGGATTTACTAAGACATCGTTTCAAGTGTCGAAAACAACACTTGCTAAACTAATGGAACAGTATCGTGAATTGGTGGCTAATAAAGAGGCTCAAGAAACAAAATTTAGGTGAGAATCAAACAAGAGACTTTGGAAGAAGATAATAATCGTCAAGTAAGAGAGAGAGA
>PYHX02000494.1:71807904-71841211 GCA_004302925.2 Cochliomyia hominivorax
GCGCGGTAAAGCGAACAAGAAATGAAACAAATGCAAAACAAATGGCGATAATGATTAAAAAGCCTAGAATTGTGTAAGAAACCAGACATCATAAAGATTGGCGAATGTCATGGAAAAATTAGACATGAAATTTGCTGGTGATGAACAGTAGTAAACATTTAAAATATTTGTATACAAAAACTACTGCAATTTAAGTTTTCCGAACAGTGGGAAAAATAATTAAGGAATAAAACGAAAATTTTTTTATTTTCCATAATTCCAAGAAGTTAAATTTCAAAAGTCTGCGGTGAAAAACGTATAAATTATAGTGTCATTTCACTTTTTCTCATCACTGTATTACAAATTTTCTCTGGCCTTCGTTCGACACGCATGTTTACACTAATGGATTTTCTTTCCTTTGAGCTTTAAAGTTTTTTTTTTTTAATTTGATTTTTATTTTGTGTGTTTTTTCTAAGTATTTTATACTTCTTTTTATTTTATTTTTTATTATCTTTTTTTATTCTTTTTCTTTTCAAATGCATTATCAATGCTTGACATTTGTCTAAAAGTTTACAAAAAACAACCACAATTCAAAGACAAATAGTTATAAATAGTTGAATGCAAGTTAGTATTTGTATATACAAATGTATGCACATGTGTGTAATGTATGAGTACATGTGTATAGTTGTAAGTGAACTCGTAAATCTCATGTGAGACCTCTATCAAAACGTTGGCAATCGCCATGGTAATGTCATGTTGTTTAACGCCTTTAATCTATTATACTGACATTCTTTGAAAGTGTTTTTGGTTGTTGTTGTTGTTGTTATTTTTATTTCCATTTTTGTTGTTTTATTCATTGTGTTATTTAAATCTTGTTTGCTGTTGTAATAAGCTGAGATTTAAAATGTTGATTTCGATAGGCATTAGATGTTGAAAACTTAACCCATAAGGAGGGTGCGGAAAGAGAGTTAGAAAAATCTAATGGAAAAGGAAGAAGTAGCGAAAGCAATGAGAGGAAAGCAGAAGAACTATAATTAGACTTTAAATGAACTGAAACTAGAAGTGAACTAAAACTAACTAGAACTGAACTAGAAACTTAACAAGAATCGAACTTGAACTTAACAAGAACCAGAAAGAACTAGAACTGAACTAGAACTGAACTAGAACTGAATTAGAATTGAACTAGAACTGAACTAGAACTGAACTAGAACTTAACAAGAATCGAACTTCGAACTTAACAAGACTAGAAGTGAACTAGAACTGAACTAGAACTTAACAAGAATCGAACTTGAACTTAACAAGAACTAGAAGTGAACTAGAACTGAACTAGAACTGAATTAGAATTGAACTAGAACTGAATTAGAATTGAACTAGAACTGAACTAGAACTGAACTAGAAATGAAGTAGACTGAACTAAGAACTTAACAAGAATCGAACTCGAACTTAAACAAGAACTAGAAGTGAATTAGAATTGAACTTAAACTGAACTCGAACTGAACTAGAACTGAATTAGAATTGAACTGGAATTGAACTTAAAACTGAACTCGAACTGAACTAGAACTGAACTATGGACTGAATTAGAATTGAACTGGAATTGAACTGGAATTGAACTGGAATTGAACTGGAATTGAACTGGAACTGAACTCGAACTGAGTAGAGTTGAACTATGAACGGAACTATGAACGGAAACTATGAACTATGAACTATGAACTGAACTATGGACTGATTGAACTTAAACTGGAACTCAAACTGAACTATGAACCTGAACTGGAATTGAACTAAAACACAACTAGACTAAACTAGAATTGGGCCAGAATTGAACTAGTCTATGAAGTGAAACTATAAGCCTGTACTATATAAAAATATGAACTGAACTGAACTGAAATTGAACTTAAACTGAACTCGAACTTAAGTAGAACTGAACTATGGACCTGAATTAGAATTAAATTGGAATTGAACTGGAATTGAACTGGAATTGAACTGGAACTGAACTCGAACTGAAGTAGAGTTGAACTATGAACGGAACTATGAACTATGAACTGAACTATGGACTGATTTAGAATTGAACTGGAATTGAACTTAAACTGAACTCAAACTGAACTATGAACTGAACTGGAATTGAACTAAAACACAACTAGAACTAAACTAGAATTGGGCCAGAATTGAACTAGTCTATGAAGTGAACTATAAGCTATACTATATAAAAAATATGATATGAGCTGAACTATATAGTGAAATACAATCTGAATTAAAATCCGAATTAGAAGCTGATACCGAATACAAACTAAACTTGGATTTGTATCTGTATTAGAATCTGAATTCGAATGTTTTACAAGAATCTCGGCTGCATTCGTAATGGGAATCTGAAGAGGAAATAAATTCATAATCTAAGATGGAATCTGAATTAGAATCTGAACTAAAATCTGACTAGAAGCTGAACTAGAACTTAAGAAACAATATTAAATTTCGCCATAATGAATCTTTCGATTAAAGATATCGAAAAAAATCACCCATTTTTTCCTGTTACAAATCTAAAAACAACTTAAAATGATTTATTTAAATCACTCTGATATTTAATAGGGAAAGAAGAGTTAAATCACATGTCTGTCTGTCTGTATGTAAGTGAACCTAGAAACCTAAATTTATATAAATTTTGTGAAAGCACATCCCTTCAATATGTCATGTTTTAACAAATGAGTTCAGATGAGGAAACATGAAAAAAAGAAATTTAGAATTCATTGTGAAAATCACCTGTTTTGTGAAAAAAAAGAAATAAAGTAAAATGATGAACAACTATTTACAATCTGTATGATGAGGTGACCCACATTATCTATTCAAAACTAAATACTTTCATACATCACAAATTTACATATGCAACTCATATCCATACACACACATGTACCCCCATACTGTAACAGTCACTCATACATTTATTGTGTTTCTAACATTTTCAAATCTAAACTGACATTAACAAAGTGTCAGCTTTGGGTTCATTTCTTTTTTTATTTCGTTCGTTCTTTTCTATTTTAGTATTTTTTGCTCTTTTTTCACTAAATATTCCCTTTTTCACATGATGTTGGTATCTTTTTTTCAGTTTGGATTTTAAACAAGACCTTTAACAAATGAATTGCTGTATTTAGAGCTGTTTTTTTTGTTTTAATGAAAATTGTTGTTTGGTTTTTTTTTCTATTTTATTTCTGAAAAGAAAATGCGTGTCCCATATTTTTCCCCTACTTGAAAATGGAAAACTATAGAAAATTTCTCTTAGTCATTTTTTGCTAACAAATTTTCTACTCTTTTGTACCCTTCACCATCGCAAGTGGTGTAGAGGGAAGGAAACATCTTAGACCACATAATGCGTATATATATTCTTGCATTAAATAAGAATCTGAGTCGATTTAGCTATGTCCGATTGCCTGTTGTTGGCACGTTCACATTCACAATAATTGACAGAGCTCAGTGAAATTTGGCCTGAGTATTTGTGAAAGTCCTTAGAAGTTTTCTATATAAAATCACCAAAATCATTAGAGTGTATCAAGAGATATAGAGCGATATCTGAGGCAACCTCTTAGTTCTAGCGAAAAATTTTCGTTAAACTGTCAATAAGAATTAAGAGTGAATGTGTGAGTGTGTACGTACGAAATATAATATATTTACTTCACACGCATTTGTGGTAAAGGGTTTCGAATATTCGGCATAGCTGACTAAAACACTCATCCATGTTTGTAATTGTAAAAGACCTAAAAACTAAATTGAAATAATTTTTATTCATCAAAATGTTTTTAAGGACAAAATGCTTTTAATGTACAAAGAAAAAGCTCCTTGTTAAACTTCACACCTTGATTTTGATCCTTAATGCTTTACTAGTCATTCTTTCCCTTCTACTGTCCCTCTACCATGATTATGAGTTTTTTGTTTCCCTTATTTTCTCAGTTATTAATTGTAGTCCTTAACAATTTTGTTATTTAAAACTTCACCTCTCTCTCTCTCCCTTTCTCTGTCTCTCTGTCTCATATATTTATGTCCTTTTTGGTATTTTAGCACCAGCTGCCTTAAGCAGGTCATTAGTGAGGATTAATGGACATTTAAGTTAAAATTTTATTAATCTCTATTTCTTTGAAATTTATTAGTGTGTGAGTGACTGTTACACATATAAACAATTTAATAATTTTATTATAAATTTATTTAAATTAATTAAAGTTTTTTTATTCTCATTATTTATTTTTTCTAATTTCAGGTACGTATTTTAATTGTTATTAATTGTATGAAGGTTAATATGGTAATGGATATGAAATGCCCTCATTAGGGGATTTTACAAAAGGAGAAAAGGTATGAGAATGTTGTTGATAATTATCAGTAATAAAATTTCAAATGAAGAATAAGGAGTTGTAATTAATTGCTATGAGATTTGTTTCTTCTGTTTTTAAGTTAAGTTTTTTGTCTAAATTCAAAAATATAATTTTCAAATTAATGACATCAAAAAATCCTTGAATTATAAAACTCAACTGGAATTTAACTAAAATCTTAACAGGAGTTCGAACTACATTCTGAATCTGGATTTCAACTGGAATTTTAAATGGAATGGGAACATGAATCTCAACTAGAAGTGCTCTAGAACTAGAACAGAACTAGAATTGAACTAAATTTGAACTATGATCAGAACTGAACTAGAAGTGAACTATAAACTGAGCTATGAACTGAAATATGAACTGAACAATGAACTGAACTATAAACTGAGCTATGAACTGAAATATGAACTGAAATATAAATTAAACTATGAACTGAACTATGAACTAAACTACGAAGTGAACTATGTACTGAACTATGAAGTGAAGTATGAACACAAATTAGAACTGAATTGTTAACTAAGCTAAGAACTGAAGTTTGAACTGAACTATGAACTAAACTATAAACTGAGGTATTAACTGCACTGTGAATTGCACTGTTAACTGAACTATGGACTGAACTACGAACTAAACTATGAATAGGTATGAACTGAACTGTGAACTAAAGAAAACACTGAAATAAGAACTGGATTTTAAATCAAACAATGAACTGAATCATGAACTAAACTAGGAAATGAAACACGAACTGAACATTGAACTAATTTATGAAGTGAATTATGAACTAAACTACAATCTGAATTAAAAACTGAACTATAAACTGAACTATAAACTGAACTATAAACTGAATTAAAAACTGAACTATGAACTCAACTATGAACTAAATTATAAACTGAAGTATAAACTGCACTGTTAACTGAACTATGGACTGAACTAAGAACTGAAATATGAACTTAACTATGAACTTTTATTATGAACTGGATTATCACTTGAACTATGAACTGAAAAATGAATTAATTTATGAAATGAATTATGAACTATAAACTGAACTGAAATTAAATTCCAAAAGTTTTTTGTCTAGTGCCATTTTGCCTGGAAAGTACCCAACTTCCATTTATATAATGAATTAAATTTTCAGCAATAATGAATATTTTGCAATGTCAATAATAGTTTTTTTTTGCACAATTCGAGGGAAGAAAACTATAATTATTTTTATTACTTGTATTTTGTTTAAACTCATATTTGTTTCTTCAAACTTTTGCAATAATTTTTCCCTCATTGTTTTAATCTTTTACAAAAAAAACGAGGGGGTGCCATACAATTCATTTCATTTAATTTATTTGCCCTGATAATTTTTTCGAATAACTTCAGATAAGTTTCATCGAACGTAAGGAGGGTGGTAATTTTGGTTCTTAATATTTATGAAAATTTCTCAATAATTTTCATTAACTATTCAAGAGCGTAGCAAAAGAGCAATGAAGCTTAAAATACATATTGCAACATTGATGAGTTTTCTTTTCACCAAAAAACGAGGGATGACGAAAAGACAAGAAGGAGGAGTGTAGAAACAAATAATGGCAAATAATTGAGAAAAAAGGTCATGAATAATAATAGATAATTTCAGAATGAAGGGGGTTGAAAATCTATAATGAAATTGCGCAAAAAAAAAACAAATTGAACCGGATTTAGTGAAATAATAAATACCGACATTATGGGATATTTTTTGTAATAAAAATTGTTTAAAGATTATTGAAATTGTTTATTACTTTATTTTGTGTAAAAATATTTATTCACAATTTCCAGTGTTTGGAAAATCGAAATGTATAATTTAAATTATTTTATAACTCATAACTCTTCTCTGTTTATTTGCTATAAAATGTGAAAATCGAAGAAATAGCAAAATAATTTATAGCTAAATTTAGACTCCCTACAGATTGTGTTAATTAAATGATAAATGTATGAATCATTCTCTCTATATGTCTGCTAATTTGCTAAACAAAACACTATTTTGTGCACTCTTATCCACTTTTTCTTGTAAATATGCATTTTTACAACATTTATTGCAAATATTAACTCTAGGAAATTGCAACAACCATCACACACACACACATACATAGATAATGTGAAACATTTAAAGCAATTTGAAGCAGCTAAAAATAATCTTTAGAAAAACAGGGCACACAATTCATAAGATCTTTGGATATCGTGTAGAAAAGCACTCTTTTTGCGATGATTTTGTTTGTTTTATTAATCTTTTTAAGGCACAATTCCGTGTGCCAGTGCATGAGTTAAAGATAAAATTTTTGTAAGTATTTAAGATCATTTAATAAATTTTATAAATAAACTCAAAGATACTTAAGAGAAGTGGCAACAAAACACTTGCCACAAGAATATCAATAAAAGGAAAAAAAGGAAAATTATAAGAAAAACTTGGCAAAATTTCAATTTGGAATTATTTTTGAGAATTATAAAGTAACGGAAGAAAATTTATTTCATATGAAAAAATAAAAGAGAAAAATATGAAATTTAAAGTCGGCCAAGAAGTTTATAGTTCAGTTCATAGTTCAGTTTATAGTTCAGTTCATAGATCAGTTCATAGTTCAGTTCATAATTCAGTTCATAGTTCAGTTCATAGTTCAGTACATATTTCAGTTCATTATAGTTCAGTTCATAGTTTAGTTAAGTTCAGTACATATTTCAGTTCATAGTTCACTTTATAGTTCAGTTCATAGTTCAGTTCATAATTCAGTTAATAGTTCAGTTCATAGTTCAGTTCATAGTTCAGTTCTAATTCAGTTCTAGTTCTGTTCATAGTTCAGTTCATAGTTCAGTTCATAGTTCAGTTTATAGTTCAGTTCATAGTTCAGTGTATAGTTCAGTTCATGGTTTAGTTCTAATTCAGTTCATAGTTCAGTTCAGTTCAGTACATATTTCAGTTCATAGTTCACTTTATAGTTCAGTACATATTTCAGTTCATTATAGTTCAGTTCAGTTCAGTACATATTTCAGTTCATAGTTCACTTTATAGTTCAGTTCATAGTTCAGTTCAGAATTCAGTTAATAGTTCAGTTCATAGTTCAGTTCATAGTTCAGTTCATAGTTCAGTTCATAGTTCACTTTATAGTTCAGTTCATAATTCAGTTAATAGTTCAGTATTAATTCAGTTCTAGTTCTGTTCATAGTTCAGTACATATTTCAGTTCATAGTTCACTTTATAGTTCAGTTCATAGTTCAGTTCATAGTTCACTTTATAGTTCAGTTCATAATTTAGTTAATAGTTCATTTCATAGTTCACTTTATAGTTCAGTTTAGAGATCAGTTCATATATCAATTTATAGTTCAGCTCATAGCTCAGTTTATAGTTCAGTTAATAGCCCAGTTGATATTTCAGTTCATAGTTCAATTCATAGTTCAATTCATAATTCAGCTCTAATTCAGTTCTAATTCAGTTCTAGTTCAGTTCATTATTCAGTTCATAGTTCTGTTCATAGTTCAATTCTAATACTGCTTTAGTTGAGTTCTAATTCAATTCTAATTCAGTTTTAGTTCAGTTCTAGTTTAATTCTAGTTCACTTTTATTTGAGTTCTAATTCAGTTCTAATTCAATTCTAGTTTAGTTCTACAGTTCCATTTCTGTTCCTTTGTGAATATTATTTCTTTATTAAGATTCCTTTTTAACGCTTAAATTTTTGGTTGGAATCCTCCCTTTGACACTATTATTTCTGCTTCATTCTACTTTTATAAAACATCGAAGCGTGTTCTAAAAGGATTAAATGATTTGACAAGTCTCAAAATCAGCCACATCGTCATCAAACATTTCATATCTTTTTTCTTTAAATTTCAACTGTCGTCTTTATTACACTTCAAGTGAACTCAGAAGATTTGTCTCCAAGAAGATTTAAATTGTGAGAAGTGGAAAAAAAATCTTATTAAATTTAAAATCTTTTTTATAAGAAAACGAATTTAAAATACAATAAGACTTCTTTTGAAGATATTGCTAGATATGACGTAATATTTTATGTGAAATAAAATCTGACCGAGTCAGAATATATGAAAATTACGTTAGGAATATATAATGTAGCAGAAAGTACCCTACATGAAAATATCGTAATCAATTTTTTATTTTAGAGAAAAAATGTTTCACCTTTTAGTATTCGACTATGGAAAAGTGAATTAGACATAACCAAAAACTTGATCTTCCTCAGAAGATTTATATGAACAAGTGTAATTTTGTAATAAATAACTGGAACACGAGATGAAGAAGAATAATTCTTTAACAAGTTCAAGAGCTGTTTTTTATTTGTGTCTTTTTATGTTCTTAATCCAATTTTAGCCTCTTGACAAGTTAAATATTTTATAAGTTTTTATTTTCTCCATCATTCGGTTTTTTTAGTTACTTCAACTTCTGTACAACAACAACACCACATGCTATACATCTTAGTCAGACATATTGGCCGACAGACAGTCAGTAACAGAATTATTTGTTTGTTGTCTCCATGTTAAATACATACATACATACATACATACATACATACATACATACATACATACATACATACATACATACATACATCTATACATACATACATACATACATACATACATACATACATACATACATACATACATCTATACATATATAATCAAATAATGTATAATATTTTGACATTAATCCAAACAAACATAAATTTATAAAATAATTCCTTCCTTTCAAAGCTAAAAAACACACACACTTTTATTCTCACAACATTTCAATATTTATACGACTTTTTTTTTGAAAATCAACAAATAAAAATAATGTTTATACATTTCAATGTCCGTCCGTCTTCCAACTGTTTTTATAAGCTGTTAGTTTTTATACCCTTCATCGGTGTTAAAGGTGAATTAAGGTATACTTAGTTGGTCACTCCGGGTATAACGTCAGGGAATTGATTTTGAATGAAGTTTGAATAGAATTGAAACTGAATTGGAACAAGACTGAAAGGGAACTAGAAAATATCTAAAACTGAAGCAGAACTGACTTAGAGAAAAGAACTTGAACAGAACTAGAACAGAACTAGAAGAAAATTGGAACAGAATTAGAACCCAGTGTAACAAACTAGAGTACAAAGGATTAAAAAAAGAACTGGAATCTGAAATACAATCAGTTCAGTTCTATTTGAGTTCTAGTTCAATTCTTGTTCAGTTCTAGTTCAGCTCTTGTTCCGTTCTGTTTCAGATCTGGTTCAGTTCAAGTTCAGTTCTTTTTTTATTTCTATTTCGGTTGTATTTCAGTTCTAGCTTAGTTCTAGTTTAGTTCCAGTTTAGTTCTAGTTCACTTTCAGTTCAGTTCTAGTTTAGTTCTAGTTCGGTTCTAGTTCAGTTCTAGTTCAATTCTTGTTCACTTTTAGTTCACTTCTAGTTCAGTTTTATTTCAGTTCCACAGTTCCACTTCTGTCCCTACAATCCCAACAAGGAAGTATAATTAGAATCTGAACTAGAATAAACAATATTCTGAACTAAAATCTCAACTACAATCTGAACTGGAATCTGAACAGAATAGGAGCATAAATAGAACTGAACTAAAACAAAAATTGGAACAAATAGAACTGAACTACAACAGAACAGTGTCAGAACTGTACTAAAACTAAACTGGAATTTGAACTAAAATCTTAACTCGAAACAAAATTAAATCCTTAACTGAAATCTGAAACTGAACTAGATTCTGGTTTGGAATTGAAACTAAAATTTAGACCAGAATTTTAAATAAAATTTGAACTATAAAATGAACTGGAATCTGGACTAAAACAGAACTTCAATTTGAATTAAAGTTTGAACTAAAAACTAAAGTCAGGATCTGAGTCAGAAGCTAACTTAGTATCTGAACTAGAATCTGAATTAAAATCTAAACTAGAAACTGAGAATAAGAGCTCGAATCTAAATAGGAATTTGAATCAGGATCTTAAGTAGATTTTTAATCTGATAATCTGAACTAAAACACCAGACCTGATGGGTTTCAGCTTATTGCGAAGGGTGTTAAAAAGTCGTCACTGCTGATCATATTTATCGCACTTGTTCTACTTCTTTTTGGATTTAAGTCATTGTGTAAAATATATGTGGTCAAATATTATTTACGTTTCATTGTGTTATGATGACATATTATATTAAACTGTCACACATACATCTAAATCCCACCATACACCTCTGCCACAATCATTGTGTTCTAAAGGATACATTATGATTCTTTTAAAAGGAAACTTTTATTATTATTTTTCTCTTAAACTGCCTTTCTTTTCTTATTTATAATAAATGGAATAAAAGAGGGGAAAGAGGGAGAGAGAAGAAAGAAAAAATTGTAGGTGTGTTTTAAACAAACAAACTAACAAACAAACAAATAACAGCTTGATTCTGTTCTTCTTTATGTTTTTATGCTTTGACGTCGTTTGAAGGGATTTGTTGGCAACGTTAGACGTTATCGGGAGCATAAGAATATCCATCCTGTGGAGCTGTAGCCCACACATTATTTTGAAATTAAATATTGTTGTTATTAATATTTTATTTTTATACTTTCTTAGCTTTTGTTAAGGAAAAAGAGAGTTATGTTTATTCTTTATAAATATTTAATGTTTGTAGACAATTTGTCTTTATTTCAAATTAAATTTATTTATTTGTATTTTTCAAGTGTTTTTTTTAAAGACTGAGAGCGAAAAATTCTTAACACCGTTTCCTTCATCAGATATTTTAGTTATAATGTTTAAAGCATATATTGTTTATCTGATTAAAATCAATGATCAGAAAAAAGTGTGTACGAAAATTATCAAACTATTTTTAATAAAACCCAACTTGGTCCCACAAAAAGTTGGCCAAGCTTTCAAGGGTCTGCTGTCAAATTGTTTCCAATGTGATTAAACATTTCCGGCAACACCTGTCCGATGATGTAATACTTGGTTTAGGGAGAAAGAAGAGTCCACATGATGTTTCTAAAGCTAGAAATTAATTCAGTTCTAGTACAGTTCTATTTCAGTTCTACTTCAGTTCTAATTCAATTCTAATTCAGTTCTAGTTCAGTTATAGTTAAGTTCTAGTTCACTACTAGTTCACTTAAAGTTCAGTTCTAGTTAAATTTTAGTTCAGTTCCACGTCAATTCAAGTTCGTGTACTAGTTAAATTCTTGTTAACTCTTAGTTCAGTTCTAGTTAAGTTTTAGTTCAGTTCTAGTTCAATTCTAGTTAAGTTTTAGTTCAATTTTAGTTCAGTTATAGTCCAGTTCTAGTTCAGTTCTAGTTAAGTTATAGTTTAGTTTTAGACCAGTTCTAGTTCAATTCTAGTTCAGTTCCAGTTCAGTTCCAGTTAAGTCCAGTTCTAGTTCAATTCTAGTTTAGTTCTAGTTCAAATCTAGTTCAATTCGAATTCAGTTCTAGTTCAATTCTAGTTCAGTTCTAGTTCAGTTCTAATTCAGTTCTAGTTCAATTCTAGTTCTCCCCTAATTTAGTTCTTGTTCCCTTTTAGATCCATTTGTCTTAATTTTTTGACGCTCTTTGAGGCATTTTTTCGAGTTAACATTTCAAAAACTTTGCTTAATCATCATCTAGTTTAAATTGACATTTAATATGTGTCCCAACTTAGTAGTTTAAACCCTTTTTATGCTTAAGGACTTTTCCAAACGTGCTCCCAACACATTCGTTAGGAAAGACGGTCGGTTAACTCAGTGCTCGTACTATTTGGTATGAAAAGTTAAAGTTAATGTAGGTTTAAAAACATACAAGGTCCAAAAAGTTTCTGACAGAAACGCTACTAAAAGCTTTGCACGGAAATTGAAGTCAAGTTCTGTTCGTTTGTTCTAACGGATTTTTTGCAACATCCTGATCAACAATTTTATGTTACTGATGTTCGAGGGAATGCAGAAGAAAAGTTAAGGTCAAAATTTCCTTAAAAGTTCTTGGAATGGCAAGCGATATGCAGTTGCAGCCAAAAAAAGGAAATCATTTGTTATAACAGAATCTTTAAATACCGAAATTTACATCAACGATTGTTTTAAAAAGGCTGCTTCTCTTATATGAGATTTCATATAGTGTCCCCTTTATTTTGACCTGACTTGGCGTATTGTCATTATGGTAAACAAGCCCTTGAGCGGTACAGGAACAATAATGTATTATTTGTATCAGAAGAGAGAAATCCGCCAAACTGCCCGGAGCTAAGGCCAGTTAAAAGAGAATTGAAGAGCACAAGAAAAGCGTGACAGGTGTTAAATGGAAACTGCACTACCTGTTCGAACAAAGTAATAGAAAGCAGTATAAAAACGTTAATGGAAAGATTTCCGAAAATGGTTCAAAATTGAATCGCTAATGATTTTAATTATAAAAATATTTTTTAGGAATTTTTAATCATAATGACAAAATATTAAAACCGGAAGTTTAGAGCTTTCGTTGTTATGTTATGAACTTTTCGACCTCACTCCTCATTTATAGAAATTTCTTTTTTTATTATAAAAATATGACAGGTGTTTTGGTTATACGGACTCAAACACGGTTGAAATATGACACAATTATTAAAGAAAATTTGGTTTATTTTAAATTTAAATAATTGAATTTCATTAAAGAAAAATGTCCTTCTAATCCAAATCTAACCTGAGGACATTCTGATGACAGTGCACAAAAAACAAGTCGGATTAAAAAAATGTTTAGATTTTATGATAAAATGACACGAATAAAGAAAAAGGAAATTATAAAAATATTATTTCTTAAATATTCCATTTAAAAAATTCCCTCTTTTCTTTTCAAATAAAAACGTAAATTTTGTAATATTCAAATTTTGTGGCAGATTTGCCCCCTGCCTCCTGCCTCTTGCCTCCCGCTTAAAACCATTAGCAGCTCTAAGTAATAAATATTTAAAATTCAGCCATAATCACGTCTTACTGCGGCATATTTTACAAATTGTCTACGTTTATTTTGTTTTCTTTCGTCGTTTCCCTCACTTTTGCCCCCCTGACTTTAGTTTATGCTGATGGCTTTTTTAACCGAGTGAAAAAGAGAAAAGAAGGAAAATTTTATTTATTTGAAATCAATCTGTATGTATATGACTTGAAAATGCAAATATATTTTGTCTTCAACTCTGGGCTGATTTTTAGCCACTGAAGTGAACACATGTGATTATTAGGGAGGTAACATTTAGACCTTTTTTGAATTTTCTTTAAAAAACAAAAAAAATCTAGTTCTTTCGAGAAAACAAAAAACAGTTTTACTTTATCTTTTTGAGTCCCCCTAATACCCATAAATTTGAAGTTTCAATCTTTTATTTTTCACAATATTTCTTTCCAGCAAACTCATCACTTGGAAAATCACGCATATATGTTATTTTTGCTTTATTTTCCTGGCACTAAACCTGCAATCAATGTAATTTTTTTCCATTTGGCCCACAATTCCATAGTCATCAATGATTTTTCAGTTTTTTTTCCAGTATTTCTTGCTTAATTTATGATAGAGAATTTCGTGCGCGTGTTTGAGATATTTTGTTTAAACACCTGCGTATCCTGATGAAGGCATTTATATAAATATCCAAAAAACAAGAAGAAGAAATAAAAGAAATATCAGGGAATCTATGCAAATGTTTATTTTATGTAAAAGTCGAATAAAAAAAAATTGGAAAAAAAAGAAAGATTTCTTTCAATTAAATAAAACTGAATGAAATTTATATTGATTTTCTTAAAAAAAACATGTTTTAACAAGTCACTGAATGATTTGTATACCCTGCATTACAACAAATGCAAAAAGAGGTTCTCTTCTCCATAAATCGAAGTGCTACCACAGGAAAATATTCTTTGAATTAATTTTAGTTCAGTTCTAGTTCAGTTCGAGTTCAAGTTAAGTTCTAGCTCAGTTCTAATTCAGTTCTAGTTCACTTTTAGTTCAGTTCTAGTTCTGTTCTAGATCAGTGATAGTTCAGTTCGTGTTCACTTTTTGTTCAGTTCCAGTTCAGTTCTAGTTTATTTCCTGTTCAGTTCTAGTTCAAGTTAAATTCTAGCTCAGTTCTAATTCAGTTCTAGTTCACTTTTAGTTCAGTTCTAGTTTATTTCTAGTTCAGTTCTAGCTCAGTTCTAATTCAGTTCGAGTTCACTTTTTGTTCAGTTTCAGTTCAGTTCTAGTTTAGTTCCTGTAGATCAGTTCTAGATCAGTTCTAGTTCAATTATAGCTCAGTTCTTGTTCAAGTTAAGTTCAAGCTCAGTTCTAATTCAGTTCTAGTTCTAGTTCAGTTCAAGTCAAGTTCTAGCTCAGTTCTAGTTCACTTCTACTTCAATTCTAGTTTACTTCTAGTTCAGTTCTAGCTCAGTTCTTGCACAGTTCTAATTCATTTATAGTTCAGTTCTAGTTTAGTTCTTGTTTAGTTCTAGTTCAGTTGTAGTTTTTTCCTGTTCCGTTGTAGTTCAAGTTAAGTTCTAGCTCAGTTCTAGTTCAGTTCGAGTTCACTTTTTGTTCAGTTCCAGTTCAGTTCTAGTTTAGTTCCTGTTCAGTTCTAGTTCATGTTCAGTTCTAGTTCAAGTTAAGTTCAAGCTCAGTTCTAATTCAGTTCTAATTCAGTTCTAGTTCAATTCTAGTTCAGTTCAAGTCAAGTTCTAGCTCAGTTCTAGTTCAATTCTAATTCAGTTCTAGTTCAAGTTAAGTTCAGTTTTAGTTTAGTTCCTGTTCAGTTCCAGTTCAGTTGGTGCGTTCTTCACGCAGTTCGCAGTTCTTTCCATAGTTATTTTCACAGTGCACTTCACAGTTTATAAGTTAAAGCTCATTTCATAGTTGTCTCTCTAGCATAATGGTTTTCTCATACAACATTGTAATGCAAATGACTTTATAACAATAGAACATAATAATATTTAATGTTATTTTCTGACTAACAACCAACAATCAACATTTGATTAATACATCATTATCCTTCATTTAAATTGCAACAACAAAAAATTATTTGCATTAAAAAAATCTACTTAAACAAATAACAATTTAATAATTGTCAATTGTTATTCAAAACATTTACAGTTTAAACAAAAAAATGAAAAATAAAGAAAGAAAGAAAAATAATATTGATTTTGTTCAATTTTCAATTCATTTCAAAAACCAACAACAAACAGGAATATGAAAGACTGACTGACAAACACAATGAGGTGGGTCCTCTCTAAACTAAACTAAAGAAAAAAACACACAAAATACTGCACCAAAGTCTCACATATACACATGTGGTCTCTTATACACTAATACATGTATAAATGTAATGATTTCCTATGACTGGAATGACGCCAGTGTCATTTCACAGTTGGTTGAAATAATCAAAAATTGAGTTGAATTACAACATTAACAAACGTTCGCAATGAAAAAAAGAAAACGCCGAAGCAGGAAAAAAATACACGAAATGCAACAAAACGTTTGTCATTGTTTGTATAGACATGTCTACGGTTTGTAATGACTTTGTAATTTTACCGCTTTTGAACACAGACGCAAACACAAGACATCCATTATACTCCTGCCAGTACCACACATGTGGAACTACATTTGCTACAATTGTCCAAACTTATCAAAGTGCAAAAGAACTCCCGGTTTTTTAATTAGCATTTTTTTGTTATCGTCGTGTCGCTGGTCGTCACCTATTGATTGTATGTTATAATTATGCACTAACTGCAAACGTCCATCAGACCATTTTAACAAAGTTTCTGTTTATGTGTATTGTTGACTCCTCATCCTTATGTTGCTGTCCATTAAACTGTTTTTAAATTATTTGACTGATCGACCCTTGAATTTGTGTCTGGATGTGCATAAAAAGGCGTTAAATGTGAACCCTTATTTACCTTTACAGTGAAGCTATTTTGTATCACATTTTCCTTCTTTATTTACTCCTGTCAGACCATGAGAGGGACAAAACTAAAGTCATTAAGCATAAAAAGGGTTTAAACTACTTAGTTTAGTCACATATTAAATGTCTATTTAAACTAGATGATGATTAAGCAAAGTTTTTGAAATGTTAACTCGAAAAAAATGCCTCAAAGAGCGTCAAGAAAATTAAGACAAATGGATCTAAAAGGGAACAAGAACTAAATTAGGGGAGAACTAGAACTGAACTAGAACTGAACTAGAACCGAACTAGAACTGAACTAGAAATGAACTAGAACTGAACTAGAACTGAACTAGAATTGAACTAGAACTGAACTAGAACCGAACTAGAACTGAACTAAACCTGAACTAAACCTGAACTAGAACTGAATAAGAACTGAACTAGAAATGAACTAGAATTGAACTAGAACTGAAGTAGAACTGAACTAGAATTGAACTAGAACTGGACGTAACTGGAACTTAACTGGAACTGAACTAGAATTGAACTAGAACTGGACTAAAACTAAACTATAACTTAACTAAAATTGAACTAGAACTGGACTATAACTGAACTAGAACTGTACTAAAACTGAACTAAACCTGAACTAGAACTGAATTAGAACTGAACTAGAAATGAACTAGAATTGAACTAGAACTGAAGTAGAACTGAACTAGAATTGAACTAGAACTGAACTAGAACCGAACTAGAACTGAACTAAACCTGAACTAAACCTGAACTAGAACTGAATTAGAACTGAACTAGAAATGAACTAGAATTGAACTAAACCTGAACTAATCCTCAACTAGAACTGAACTATAACTTAAGTTTAATTAGGAGTAAAGTAGAACTGAATTAGAACTGAACCAGAACTGAACTAGAACTGAACTAGAACTGAATTAAAACTGAACTAGAACCGAACTAGAACTGAACTAGAATTGAAGTAGAACTGAATTAGAACTGAACTAGATTTGAACTAGAACTGAACTAGAATTGAACTAGAACTGAACTAGAACTGAACTAGAACTGAATTAGAACTGAACTAGAACTGAACTAGAACTGAACTAGAACTGAACTAGAATTGAAATAGAACTGAATTAGAACTGAACCAGAACTGAACTAGAACTGAACCAGAACTGAATTAGAACTGAACTAGAACTGAACTAGACTTGAAGTAGAACTGAATTAGAACTGAACTAGAACTGAACTAGAACCGAACTAGAACCGAACTAGAACTGAACTAGAACTGAACTAGATTTGAACTAGAACTGAACTAGAATTGAACTAGAACTGAATTAGAACTGAACTAGAACTGAACTAGAACTGAACTAAAACTGAACTAGAACCGAACTAGAACTGAACTAGAACTGAACTAGAATTGAAATAGAACTGAATTAGAACTGAACCAGAACTGAACTAGAAATGAACCAGAACTGAATTAGAACTGAACTAGAACTGAACTAGAACTGAAATAAAACTAAACTAGAACCGAACTAGAACTGAAATAGAACTGAACTGTAACTCATAATTTAGAATTCCAAAAATACATCATCTTGTTCAAGAAACAAATTTTCTTTGGAAGAGGTGTGGACAGTTTTTACAGCATAAGAGACCTAAAATTATATACAATTGCAAATTGCTGCTGAAGAAGAAAACTAAAAATATTTTTGCAATAACAATATATTAGGGATATTCACTATATTCGGTATAAAGAAAATCATTAGCAGTAAAAAAACAAATAAATTCCATTTCTACACATTCAATGTCTTTTAATGGAAAGTAGTGACGGAAGGGGGAGAATTCTTCATATAATTACTAACGAGATAATAACAATAAAAAGTCATAAAAATAAGACATTAAATTCTAATAGACAAAATGGAAAAAAAGAAGAGAAGAAATTTCAATTTTAAATATTCTGTCCATTTAACCTTAAACAAACAACCATAACTTTTTTGTCGGCAACAATCAAATTAATGTCCTACAGAGCTTGGAGAGACATAGAGCGGAGGCGTTATTGATATTATTATTATTATGATGGTGGTCATTGATCGTAAAAAGAATATTTTATTCATTTTATGTTTATTACTCAAGTCATAGAATAATAATTTATTAAGTTTTTTTTTCTAAAGTGAAAACTATTGTAAAATTGATAGTTCCTTTTTAGGAGAAAGAACAAGAAAACAGAGTCATAAAAAAGGAAATAAAATTTGAAAATTCATAATGAGAAAAAAATTTAATTGAATTTAAGTTTAAGACGAAAGTAAAAGCACACTTCACTGATTCATGCTTAAAAATAAAATCTCTTTTTTCATACAAAATAAAAATATTCATCACTGATTTATTACATTTTTTACTAAATACAAAAATTTTTACTAAAAATAAAGTTTTTTTTACTAAATTAAAAAAAATCAGTTCTTGTTTAGTTTAAATATAGTTCTCCTTAAGTTCGAACTCACTTCTAGATCGATACTTTTGAGGTCTAGTTCTGCTCTTTTTTTTAGTTCCAGTTCAGTTCGTAGATCTCTTCTGAAATCATTAAATTTTTAAATTCATAGTTCATTTAGAATTTAAGTTCAAATTAAGATCAACTCTGCTCTATTAAGAACTTCTTTCAGTTCCGGTTCATAGTTCACTTCGAAGATCAACTCATATGTTTGGTTCACAGTCCATTTGAAATTATTGGTTTATAGTTCCATTCAAAGCTTATTTCAGTCTCCAGTTCATAGTAAAAAAGATTATTTAAGTTCTTAATTCAGTTTATAGTTCACACTTCAGCTCGTAGTTCTCTCCATAATTTGGTTCATAGTTAATTTCATATTTCAGTTCATTGTTCATTTTATTCTTGAGCATATATTTCAGTTCATTGTTTAGTTAATAATTTGCTTCATAGTCCGATTCACAGTTCAGTTTATAGATTAGTTCATAATTCCGTTCATAGTTCAATCCATAGTAAAGTTTATAGTAAAAATTCAAAGTTCGTTTCACAAACCTGTTCGCAGTTCAGTTCATACTTCACTTCAGCTCATAATTCAGTTGACACTTCAGTCCATAACTTAGTTTATAGTTCAGTTAATAGTACATTTCACAGTCTATTTCATAGGTTAATTCTTTATTCAGTTCATAGTGCAGTTCTCAGTTCAGTTCATTGTTCTGCTCATAGTTCAGTTCTCAATTCAGTTCATAGTTCTGCTCATAGTTCAGTTCTTAGTTCATTTTATAAATATGTTCGCAGTTCAGTTCACGGTTCAGCTAATACTTCAGTCCATAACTCAGTTTATAGTTCAGTAAATAGTACATTTTACAGTTCATCTCATAGATCAAATCTTTATTCAGTTCACAGTTTAGTTCCCAATAAAATTCATAATTCAGTTCCTGTTCAGTTCGTATGTTAGTTAATAGTTCAGTTTTTATTCTACTTCTTGGATCAGGTAAAATTCTAGATGTAGATCATGAATCAGTCAGAGCTCATGCTGACGTATGTCGCTGTTTTAAAATAATATAATTTAAAAAAGATTTTAATCTTAATTTTATAAAAAAGTCGTTTCTCATAAATTCAACATAAATATCAGTAATAAATAAAATAAAAAAAATCTAATTAAATTTTCTTCTATTAAATTTTCCTCCTTTTCCCCCTAAAACATATATCTGTCTTAATTACATTACAATTACATTTTCGGTTAAAAACTAACAATTTCATTACATCTCTTTTATTATTTGTAATTATTAGAAAATAGAACTATTTTTTCTTCTTCCATCTAGAACCATAATTTCTTTTGCAATTTCAATATTTTCTCCAATTTGGCTCATTATCGTAATGAGTTACCACAAAATTTAGTTATTTTCTTCTTATCAAGAGAAAATAAAAACAACATTTACTCCGCAAATATTCTTCTCAATTATATCTGAAATATTTTATTTATTAACACATGATTTTTTCGTTTTTCCTTTTTCATTATTTTCCACATTTTTTGCTACAATTTGAACTAATTTTCTACAAGAAGCAGAAGAAGAAGCAGAAGCAGAAGAACTCTATAACTCTATAAAATTTTATGGTGAATTTTTTTCCTCAAATTAATTTTTATTATTTTGGAAGTTTTCTTGAATATTTGTTATTCTCTGTTTGTTAGTTGTAAAAATTGCAATTAATTTTGAGTAAATTTTTCGGAATAAAGTTATATAACGTTCTTTTTCTCGAAATTGCATTTAAATTCTGTGAATTCTAATTAAGGGCGTGATTAAATTATGGGTTTTAAGGGGACTTCAAAATTCCTTAATTTATTGAATATTTTAATTTCTTCTCATCAGTTATAGACCTCAAAAGAAATATCTCGAAAAAGATCATGACGTGTATACAAACAGAAAAAAATCAACAATGAACATAGTTGATTTCAAACTAAGTAATTTTTTTGTCATTTATTTTAAACGTTTTTACGTTTGCGGTGATATAATATTGTAAATTTCTTTTAAAAAGTGAAATTTCAAGAAAATTCTCAAGAAGTTGTATTAACTGTAAAACAATGTTAAATTAACATTTTTTATCGTTGAAGCAAAATCAATACTGAAAAAAATAAAATTATTTCTATTGTAATTAACTTTACATGGACTTTTTTCTATGTGTATTAACATGTAAGGGGCCCTTGCCAAATCCCTTTGACCGTGACCTTTCCAATCTGTTTCTTAAGATATTCATTGACCAATAATTGGTATCTTAAAGATCAGCTCTCCTTGTTTTCTGTGACCTAATCTACCATCCATTTGCTCACGAAAATTGTTTTACAGAAAAATTATTGGGGCTAAATTTTGGAATTCGTTTGGAATATTTTGTCTGTTAAAATCTTAATACTACAATAGTTCTCTAGATATCCGATAATAAATATTTGCTTTGTATGTAGCATCCCCTGGTCCTATACGGGCTACCATTTTGTACTATAAAACAGTTCTTTAGAAAGTGATTATGAACAAATTTAAGAACTCTCGAAGTTATAGTTCTTTAGATATTCGGTAACCAATATTTGCTTTTTATAAAGGGCGGGGAGGGGTAAACCTTTCCTCTGGACCTATCAGTCTTACATTTTGTACAGTAAAACAGATGAGGGGTACGCTCCTCCCTGGACCCATCAGTTCTACAGTAAAACAGATATATTTGCTTTGTATGTTGCACCCCTTTCTCTGGTCCTATACGTCCTACCATTTTGTAAAATAAAGCAGTTCCTTAGAAAGTGATTGAGAGCAAATTTAAAAACTCTCGCGGTTATAGTTCTTCGGATACTCCATAATCAATATTTGCTTTGTATGGGGGGGACCCTTCCGTCTTACATTTTGTAGTGTAAAACAGATAAAGAAACCCCTCCCCCTGAACCCATCCGTTCTACATTTTGTACAGTAAAGCAGATCCTTGAGAAAGTGATTGAGACGAAATTTAAGAACTATCGCAGTTATAGCTCTTCGGATATTTCATAATCAATATTTGCTTTCTATGAGGGGAACCCTTTTCCCTTGGACTTAGCCGTCCTACATTTTGTCTATCAAAGCAGATTCTTGGGAAAGTATTTGGTACCAAATTTGAGAACTCTTTGATGTTCGATAATCAGTATTTGCTTTGTATGGGCGTATTCCTCCCCTGGACCTAACGACATTTTTTAAAGCCTTTATTATTTTCAGGTATATTTCGATCATTGTCTGACTATTTCAGTAAAATCGGTCCAGTAGTTCAGATGCCTATAAGTCACAAACAAACAAGCAAACACTGATTCATATTTATGCCCTCCACTACCGTAAGTGTGAAAAGAGTACATTTATTTTGTCATTTCGTGTGTAACGCTTTGAAGGAATTATCCGAGACCCAAATATGCTTATATATGCTGAATCGATTTACTTTTGTCCGTCTGACCGCTTCATTAATATTCCAAAAATTATCAAAATCGGTTCAGTATAAAAATTAAGGCAAAAAATTATAACTGATTTTATGACTCATTAAGTGTTCTTGTGTTATATTTATGAAAAACGTTACTGTATGCGTATGAGAGTGTATGTGTTAGGTTTTATGTACGAGAGTATTGAACATTCGACTTAGCCGAATATAGCATTCCTATTTGTTTCATATGAAGGCCAACAGCCTTTTTAAACTTCATCCTAAAACTCTTTCCATTTGATTATCTTATTTCCATTATTTTTAAAAATTTTTGTTTTTATCTAAATTTTCTTATTTTATTTATATTTATTTTTTTAAAAAATGGAAAAATATTTATAACAAAATAAATAAAATAAATTCCTTATTTTATTACTTTGGATTTTTTTTAATTAATTGTCAATTATATTAGAAATATGAGTGAAATATGTGATTTTTATTCATTTATTTATTACTTTTTCTCTTTCTTCCTTTCAATAGATAAGAAAACTCTTTTTTTAAATTTTTACCACTTTAATGGATGGAAAATTTTTTTATTTTTTTATTTATAATAAAATTATAATAAAAAATATTTAATTGGTTTTTTTATTAGAAAAGTAACTTTTTCTTTTAGAAACATTTTTAAGTGGCTCTCAAGTAGTTTTTTTGTCGTTATCAGTTGTTGACTAAAATTTTATGTTCTTTTCATAAAAATCATGAGAATTTTTAAAATAACTAAACAAAAATAATAAAGAGAACTATTTTAAGTTGCTGTAAAGTCCATATTTCTGTTATTACTTCACTTCATAACTCAGTTCTGATAGTCCATTTTTAATTTAGTTATAGTTCAGCTCAAATTTATGTTCATAGTTCAAATCATAGTTCAAGTTCACTGATTCATGCTTAAAAATTAAATTACTTTTTCAAAAAATGCAAATATTCATCACTTATTTGTTACATTTTTACTACAAATTAAAATTTTTACTAAAAATGAAGTTTTTTAAAAAGTTTTATAAAAAATTTCAGTTCAAGTTTAGTCCTAATACAGTTCCCGTTGGGTCCCAATTCACATCTAGATCAGCTGTTTTGAGGTCTAATACTGCTTTTACTTCCAGTTCTGTTCGTAGATCACTTCTGAAATCAACTCATATTAAAGTCCTTTTCAAATTTTAGTTCAAAGTTAGTTCAGCTTTTTTGAGGTCTAGTTCTGCTTTATTAAGTCTTTTTTTCAGTTTCAGCTCAGTTCAAATTCAGTTCGTAGTTCAGTTCTGGAATCAGCTCATATTTTTGGTTCATAGTTCATTTGAAATTTTTGTTCATAGTTCACTTCAAAGTTCGGATCACATTTCAGTTTTTTTTACAACGAAACTTTACTTTAAACTCAGTTGGCTTAGTTTTTAGTTCAGTTCTTAGTTTAGTTCATAGTCCATTCTTAGTTAGTTCTACTTCAGTTCATTGTTCATTTCATGGTCCAGTTCTGTTTTTAGTGAAAAATCTGTTTAAAGTTCAATTCATAGATCAGATTATAGTTCCGCTTTAGTTTAGTTCTAGTTCAGCTCTAGTTCAATTCTAATTCAGTTCCAGTGCAGTTCAAATTCAGCTTTAGTTCAGTTCTAGTTCAGTTTTAGTACAGTTTTTGTTCAGTTCTATTTCAGTTTAGGTTCAGTTTTAGTTCAATTCAAATTCAGTTCCAGTTCAGCTTTAGTTTATTTCTTTCAGTTCGAGTTCAGTTTAAGTTCAGTTCAAACTCAGTTTTAGTTCAGCTTTAGTTTATTTCTTTCAGTTCTAGTTCAATTCTAGTACAGCTCTAGTTCAATTCTAGTTCAGTTCCAGTTCAGTTCTAATTCAGTTTTAGTACAGTTTTTGTTCAGCTCTATTTCAGTTTAAGTTCAGTTCAAATTCAGTTCCAGTTCAGTTTTAGTTTATTTCTTTCAGTTCTTGTTCAGTTTACAGTTCAGTTCATATTTCAGTTCATAGTTTCGTTCTAGTTCAGTTTTAGTTATAATTAAGATTTCCATATAAAATTCCAGTTTTCACCAAAAAAATTAAAATTTTTATTAAAAATTCAAATTTTCATTAAAAATTCAAATTTTGACTAACAATTTAATTTTTCACTTAAATACAAATTTTCACCAAAAATTTTCAATATTTCTCTGCCATTTCACTAAGCAAATCATATGAATACACTTAACATTATATGAAACTGAAATTCGTCATTATTTCTTAATTGTTCTTATAATTTTATTAAAATCTTATTTCTAAAAAAAAAATAATATTAAACTCTTTTTCCTCCGCTACCTTTCCCATCCTTCGACATATGAGTAATTTTGCTTCATAACATACTTTCGTTAGAACATAAAATAATAGAAGAGAAATGAAAAGAAGAATAATAATAATTATTTTCCCATATAATGAAAAGTTTTTCTCGATTTCTTTCCCTTTTTTCTAATTTACAAAGTATTACAAAGGAAGGAAAAACTTTGAAAATGTTCCCAAAGGGTTTATTTCGTTTTGTTTCGAATGATGATGGAGTTGGATGAATTTCTACGAAATAAATGAAAGAAAAATAAACTTTTAACACTTTGGATTTTTTTTCCTATTATTTTTCTTCTCTGGTTTATGCTACAAATCAGTTTTGAGCTAAAAAGAAAAAAATATGGAGGAAAAAAACAATTCATATGTACAGATAATTACTATGGAATGGCAAATAAGTGGATGGAAGGATAAAGAATGGAAAAGAGCTCACAAATTTGTAACAATTAGCAGAACTGGAAAAGAGTGGAGTCTTTAAGGAAAAAGCAATCATAATTATATAAGACTGACTTTTTAGCCGCATTAGACATAAGATTCAAATATTATATAAATTGCAATATTTATTAATAAATGACCTTTGACCTTTTTTAAAAAACAAATTCTCTAAAATTTTAAATCTTTCAATAACCGCCCTTTTAAGTTTTCATACCTTTTAATCACTGCATTATTTTTCTAATCACTTTCTGTATAAGTTTGAGTTTAGAAATCTAAATATTTACTGGAGTATTCGAAATGGGAATGAGAAATGGAAAACAAAACCAAAAACTCTGAAATAAAACTTAAAATGAAAAACAATCACTTTAAGGCAAATGAACAAAAACAAGAGATATACCAACCGAATTCATTGAAAGCATTCAAATATGTTGCCAGGAATATCATTTCATTTCAGCAGCAAACCAACTAAATATATGAATGCGAGGAAAAAAGAGGGAAAATTATGGAAAGAAAACTAAAAGAAAAGTAATTTTCCTTTAATTTTTCTAACATAATACTTTTGTGGAAATTAGAAAAGTGGAAAGGCAACACATACACACTTATACGTATGAATTTGCCATAAACTCTGATTATTTGAAATGAAAAGAGGATAATTTTAGTAGTTTTGTAAAAAACAGCAATTTCTGTTTTGCACTGCATTAGAACTGAATTAGAATTACAACTGGAACTGAACAAGAATTAGAACTGAACTAGAAATGGACTGGAACTGAACCAGAACTGAACCAGAACTAGAACTGAACTTGAACTGAAATAGAACTGAACTAGAACTGAACTAACACTGAACTAAAACTGAACTAGAACTGAACTGGAACTGAACTAGAACTGAACTAGAACTGAAATATAACTGAACTAAAGCTGAACTAGAACTGAACTAGAACTGAACTGGAACTGAACTAGAACAGAACTAGAACTGAAATAGAACTGAACTAACACTGAACTGGAACTGAACTAGAACTGAAATAGAACTGAACTGGAACCGAACTGGAACTGAACTGGAACTGAAATAGAACTGAACTAGAACTGAACTGGAACTGAACTAGAACTGAACTAGAACTGAACTAGAACTGAACTGGAACTGAACTAGAACTGAACTAGAACTGAACTGGAACTGAACTAGAACTGAAATAGAACTGAACTGGAACTGAACTAGAACTGAAATAGAACTGAACTAGAACTGAACTAGAACTGAAACTGGAACTGAACTAGAACTGAAATAGAACTGAACTGGAACTAAACTAGAACAGAACTAGAACTAAACTAAAACTGAACTAAAACTGATTCAAAATTGAACTTTAACGGAATTAGAATTGAACTAGAGCAGCATATTTCGAATGTGAATTTTACATTTACGTCTAAAAATCACAGACACAAGTGTTAAAAAACCTGTTTATTATAGAAAATTCCTGCATTCTTTCACTTATGATGGTGCACCTTGATCCCTATTAAACATTTTATTTAATTTTTTTTTACTTTAAATATTTTCAAATACCAACACGTTTTTAAAATAATTTTAAATCTTCAAAATTATTTGTTTTCTAAACATTCGACAAAAACTCAATTTTAAAATTTATTCTTTATTAACATTTTCACTCTCAATAAAAATTCCTTAAATAACATTTTTAATTTAATTGAAAGAAAAAAAAAAACATAATAAAAATTCAAAACGATTAAAGAAAATGCAACATTAAATTTAAAATATTTATTTTCCAAAAACCTAAAATAGAAAAATATTTTGAAAATTTAAAGACATAAAAATCCACCAGAAAAACTAAGAAAAACAAACCAATTTTTGGGGATAAACTAATAAAAACAACAACAATAACAACAAGTAATAAAACTGTCAATTCTTTGTCTTTGCAACAAAATTAATGAGAAACTAGTGATAAATTTTTATGATCTTTAGAAAAGGAAATTATTTTGTGATGTATGAAATGAAGTAGAGTATTAAAGTATTTGAAGGGAGAACATGCCGAATCATAAATACCCTCCAACACAAATGCATGTGAGTGTAAATAAATGTAATGTTTCGCATTATACACACTCACATATACACATCACAGGTGTATACTTTATGCAACAGAGAAACGCTATAATGAGTTATAATTTTGGTTATAACTTCTATTCTACTGAACCGATTTTGATAATGTTAGGAATATTACTGAAGTACATATAATTTGAAGTACATATAATGTTATTCTAATTTATCAATTTATAATTTACAATTTTACAAAAGTTATTCCCTTGAACTTAGAGGTTGCTTCAGATGTCGTTCTATATCTTTTTATATACTCAACCGATTACTGATTTTAAACAGGAAACTTCTCATGTTTATAACAAATACTCAGGCCAAATTTCATTGAGCCCTGGCAATTATTGTCGATCCTTCCCTTAAACTAAGAGTTTGTCACAGATTCTTTGAATTTAGAGTTTGACACAGATGTCGTTCTATATCTTTTAATATATTGAACCGATTGCTGGTTTTAAATAGGAACCTTCTCAGGACTATTAAAAATACTCTGTTAATTGATTATTTTGATTTGATGTAAGAATATATGTATACATGATGGGGTCTGAGATGATTCCATCTTAGCGTTACACACATAATGATAAAGTTAATATACTCTCTTCACCACTTGTAGCGGCGGTTGGTATAACAAGTACTAATAATATATTAGACACAACCGAATTTTAAATGCCCATTACAGCATATGAAAAACATAGATTCACACTTTGACTTTCTACTCTGAATGTTAATGTTGTCTCAGATAAAGTTCTATAACTGAACCGATTTTGCCAGGTATAAATGGATAATTTCTAGAGACTTCAGCTAACAATTTGGTCAGATAGTTAGTTCGGATATAAGAGTGTCCTCAACTGAAAGCGAAATGGACAGATAGAAGAATGGTCGCATGGTTGGAAAGACGGACAGACGGACAGACGGACGAACGTACATAAATAAATCTTTTCAGATTTTGATTTGGTCTAAGATTATATATTTTATAGAGTGTTGCACATGTAGTGACAAAGTTGATATACCATCTTGCAACACTTGTAGCAGTAGAGGGTTTAACAAACATTTTCTAATTTTAGCTAAAAAAAAAATTGATTATCGAAGTGCGACTGCGGGGAAAATGTGAGACTCATAAAACAAAGTGTTTGTTTATAAATTATAATTAATTAATTAAGTATTCTCTCTCTAAAATATGTGTTTAAAATATGTATTAATATTATTATTTTCCATTAAATATAATTATTAAATTACTTCCACTACCACTACCACTACTATGTTGTATGTTGTATGTTGTATGTATGCATGTCTGTATGTTGCAAGTTGTTTAAGGCTAATTTTGTTGTTTTTCATATGCAAAATATAATAATTTTCTATAATTATTTTATTATTTTTAGTTTCCTGTTAAAAACATTTTTACATTATTTGTCTCCATATGTTATGACAACAACAACAGCAAAACAAAAAAAGTTTAAAATACAACAAAAAAATTGTTATGGTTAGTAATAATGTTGTTAATATTTTTTTTGTCTGACGGTCTTTGACAGTGACAATTATTTGGCTTAACAAAACATTTATAAATTCATAGCAAAAATACAAAAAAAATTGAAAAAAAAAACTGAAAAAATGCTGAAAAAAATAACAACAAAATTATCATATTTATAATTTTAATTGTATAATTTGTTTAAAATTTAGTAAATAAACACACCTAGTTATAAATAACTACAGCAGCAACAGCAACAACAACTACAACAGAGAAAAATCAAACATGAATTATATATAAGACAAAAACGAATTTTAAGTACCCTTCGCCACAATAAATCTGTTTACTTTTATTCGCCGATATCTATCTTTTTATTTAACAAACTTTTAAATTGAATCAAGTCAATTTTAAGGTTGTCTCAGATATCGGTCTATAAGTTTTTATGTTTATAGACCGATATCTACCACCTATAAGTTCTATAGGTTTTTATTTTTATCATTAACAAACTTTCAAAAATGCTTCACGTTAATTTTGAGCTTGTCCCAGATATCGGTCTATAACCTTCTATGTATTGCACTGATTCTGTTGGTTTTTGAAAGAAAAATGTCCAGGACAGCAATCAACAAATACAACAAATTTTATGATACCTCTATCATTTAGTTTGGATAAGATTCAAATCTGTTATCTATTTGATCCAAAAATATTTATGATTCCTTCCTTGAATTACAGAACAGAGGTTTTGTAATTCTCTCTTTAAAATACTATTCTTGGTCCTTCGAACATAATACTTTTGGGAGAAAAGGTGTTGCCTTTTTATTTAGAAAACCTTGTGACAATTTTTGCAAACGAATTCGCTATATTTTAATCACCCAAAGAAGTTCCAATATGTCCTCTTTAAATAACCATTAATGGTCCTTCGTACTTGATATTGGCGGTGAAAAAGCTTCCCTTAGAGAGAACAAAACATTGGAGTAATTACAAAATTGAGATCACTTTTTAACTTAAATAAGATTATGACTATTTTTTCAATTTCCTTTTCACGTTGGTACTTCGTTTTCTTTTCAAATTCCATAAAAGGTTTCTTCTTGCTGTATAATATTGATAGTTAAGAAATATAACATGACTTAAGAAAGAAAATATGACTTCTTGATTACCTCTAATCTCTCTCTTAAAAAATATTACAATTTGTATGGTTTACAGAGTTTCTTAAGGATCATAACACATTATTTTTTTAATATTTGGGAACTTATTTCCATAATAAATAAATTTCTTCGGTTCGCAATCCCAACCTCAATATTGTCAATTTTATAATATTGACTAATTTATGTATGTAATGTAATACAATCCGGTGCGCAGAACCAAAAATCTTATTTTTTGTTTTATTTTTAATTCTCTAATACTTTTAAACATAAATTGATTAAAATAAATGAAAATTGACCATTTGGAAACTTATCCGGTTCGTAGGACCATTAAATGTTAAATATTTTATTAATTTTTTAAATTGCCTATATAAGACTTTAAGATCTCTAATTCATTACTCTCTTTCTCTCTCGTCAATAGCAGTCAAAAAGTTTAAAATTAGAATCCTTTCTTTGTCATTTTTCAAAAGAGATTTATTTCATTCGCCTTTTTATTGGATTTATTTTTATATTACTTCTGATCTTTTAAAGGTTTTTTCTTATATTTTTGATATAATTGGTTTTCTTTCTTTTTTCAACATTGCAATATTTTGTTTAATTTGATCCTTCGATTTGAATTGTGTAAAATAAGTTATTTTCACATTAAATAATTAATACAGTTCGCAGGACCATTAAACTTTAAGTTTTCTCAACTTTACGCTTTTAGCATAATTAGCATTATGCTAAAGTAATGTCTACTTTGATATTAAAAGAAATCTGGTTCTTAGAACTATAAAATCTCAAAAATTGTTTTTAACTATCTTATTAATGAAGTTCATAGTTCATAGAACAAAAAATCCCATATTCCATTAAATCTCTCGTTCAAAATTGACCACAATTTGGTCCTTCAAACGAATATCATCCAGTTTACAGGACTAAAAACTTGCAGATACTTTTAACTCTCTCATTAAAAATATGACCATAATTTAGTACTTCTTTTTGGTATTTGTTTTTTCTTTGTAAATTGCTGCTTCTATTCGGATTATTTCGAAAATTAATTAAACAGTTTGTAGGATTATAAAGTCCCCAATATTGCCCTTAATTACCTTAACCTAATCTGACCTTAATTCGGTCCTACGAATTGATTTGTTGGTATAAAGCTTTTTTAAATATTTTAAAATTTGCTACTTCGATTTGGATTATTCATTTATTATGTTATTTAACAAATTAATCCAGTTCGCAGGACCTTAATAATCCCAAAAGGCAATATTCCAATTTTTATGTATAAAATTCCACATGTTTTTAACATGCTTCTCTATACTAACACCTTAAGCGACAAACTCTTCACCTAAACTATTGGATAAATAATCCATAGCGATCTGAAAAATTAACTAACAAAAGTTTCCATTTTTTAAGTTTTCCGTTCTTTTTTTGTTTTTGTTGTTTCATTCTTGGTTGTTTAATAAACTCATTTAGTTGCGTATATGAGGACTGTAATTACCATGTTGCCAATGTTTTCTACTAAAATAACATAAAAAGAAAAACAACAACAACAACACTTACAACAAAAATAAAAAGAATAATATTATAATAAAATGAAAAACTTTTTATATGCTTAATTTAAGACAAAAAAAAAGAAAAACGAAACGGAATTTTATACAAAAGAAACATAAAATGACAGAAAAAACTTCAACAAACGACAACATGAACAACATTTAAAACATAAAGGACAAACAAACTGTATAAGACCCAAAGACGGACGGTTGGATGAATGGACGTATGGATGGATGGATAGATGAACATATAGATACAATTTGCAGGTAAACAGATGCATGGTTGGAAATAAAGGATAGATTGTATGGACAGACTTAGAAATAGACATGTTAGTCAAGTTAAAACTAAACTAAACACACTGACAGTCATTTAGGCATCAGTCAGTTGGTTGGTTGGTTTGTCTTTGTGTGTTTCTCAGTCGCATACAAAAAGAAGTTAACAACATTTTTAACATTTAAATTGTTTGTCTGTTCAAACAACCAACAAGAAACACAATCAAATAAAAATACCAAGCAACAACAAGAACAACAACAAACAATGTCTCAACTTGCATTTAACAAATCATTCATTATTATCATCGTTGAACATTATTATTGTCATTTTCGTTGTCTTTAGTTTTGTCACAGGAAAAAAAAAACTTCATATAACTATTTTAGTAGTTGAGTATATCATCCATTCATCAATCCTTCCTTCTATTTGATGGCAGTTAGGAAAATAATTTCTTAAAGTAGTAGTTTATGAAGAGAATTTCGAGAATTTTTGGTCTTAAATTCCTACAAAAAAATCAGAAAATACATTTCCTTAACTTGTCTTTAAATTACTTAAAATTTGGCTTTTGGTCTTTCGGACTGGATCTTTTCTTGAAAGGAATTTCAAACTATTTGGACTTTACTTTCTATGAAATAAATTGGCAAATGATGGATGGATGTTTTATGTGGTCAAACTTCGGTAATTTGACTGATTGTTGGGTGATTTTTTTCACTTATTTTTGTTTAAATTTCCGTTACTTCGAATAGTGAGCTTTATTGGCCCTTCGCACTGGATTTGTTTCTTAAAGAACTTTAAGTGGACTGACTTCAGTTTAGCAAACGATGTTTTCAAATTTCCTTTCCATTTGTATTTCTGTTTTCGGTCACCCAACAGTATGTTTTTTATATTTTATATTTCGTTAGATTTTATTTGCTTGACTTATGGTCTTTCCAACAGGGGTTTCTCCTTCAATGCTCTCTTAAAATGAGAACTTTAATTCATCTGATTTTCGGGCTGAATTTATTTCATCATTTTCCTCCAAATAAGTTAACAAATGAATTGCTTCAAACTTTATATCAGGATACTTATTCGACAGATAACATTTGGTTTCGGTTTTGGTCCTTTCAACAGGATTTTTCCTTCAATTTTCTCTTGAGAAGTAAATTTTTATTCTAAAGTTTTCTTTATTTGTTTTTTCATTATTTTTCTTCAATTTTATTTCGCTTATTTTAGATTCATTTTTCGGTCCTTCCAACCAACTTTTCATTACATTCAATTTGTTAGACTTTTGGTCCTTCCAACAGGATTTTATCAACTTTTAACTGTTGCCTTCTTAAAAAGTTTCAATCCTTTAACTTCAGTTTATTTTAAAGTCCTAAATTACATTTTCTTTTCATTACCAAAGATTAATTTTTAGGACTTTTGAACAGTTACAGTTTTTAAGGTCCTACGAAGTGGATTTTAAATCTATAATTTTTTCAACTTACTTAAGTATCCGATTCGCAGACCAAGAAAATAAGCAAATTTTTTCAAGAATAGTTTTTAATAACACTAACGATATCGAAGATCTTTATTATTTATTATAGAGAAAACAAAACCAAGAAGCTTTACTTAAATTATCCGTTCGATGGACCAAAGAAATTTACATACTTTTGTCTTTACTTGTTAAAACCATCTATTCTTAGTATAAGAAAATCAAATTACCTAAAAATGTATAAATATTCTAAAACTGCTCTGATAAAATTTCTTTAAAAATAAGCGTTTGCTAAGGTCCTACGAGCTGGTTCTAAAATCGATTAAGTCTAAAAACATTTCTCTGGACAAAAGCTAAGTTCTGAGGAAATTTCTTTATTATTTTGAAGATATTAAATTTAGAATTCAATCCCGTTAATTTTTAATCTTAATCTTACTTAAGGCATACGATTCGAAGGACCAAGATCTAATCCTTTTAACTTGACAACCTTAACATTCCCAAAGACCTTAATTTCTTTGCATTTTGACTAAAAGAGAAACAAAATCTTCATTAAAAATAATAACTAAGGAAAATGTCTGCTT
>PYHX02000494.1:71841311-71863664 GCA_004302925.2 Cochliomyia hominivorax
CCAACTTTGGGACCCTAAAGGCAGCAGCCCCCTTTCAACAATAATCCAATCCCTAAATTTAAAACTCCACCCGTATCACAATGTTTTAGTGAAATCGAACACATTATTTCAATTTTTTTTTTCATATGACAATTTACAAAATGTTTAAAAAACCTCACGAATTTTTCCCCACCAATATTATATAATTTCAGCAAAGACATTTTCAAAGATAATGATCATCAACTAGTAATATTGATTAAGCATATGATGATGGTGTTACTGATTATTATTAGTATAAGATTTCTAGTAAAAAACTAGAATAAGAGTATCATATGCCTTATTCTAGAACCATTTATTTGTCTATTTCAATGTCTGTCCAACCGCCATCTCCCTTACAATTTGTGTACTCCAGAGTCGCTGCCTATTTTGCTTGAGTTCTATGTTTAGCAAGAGTTTTTAGTTTTTATTATTGTTTTTTTTTTTTCAGACCGAATTAAAGTGCATTTTATTAATGTTTATTTTTCTACGTGTAGGATCACACTGTTGTAGTGTTTAAATGTTGCACTTTAGAGTTTTTTGTTATTTTTATACACTACAGCACTACACATATGGTGAAGAAGTTTGTCATTTCGTATGTAACGCGTAAAAGGAATCATCTAAGATCCCAAAATGTATTAAATATTATTCCATCAGATCAAAATCTAAGTCGATTAGCAATGTCCGTCTGTTTGTCTGGTGTAGGCACGCTCACATCCACAATAATCGACACAGCTCAATGAAATTTGGCCTGAGTATTTGTTATAATCCTGGGAAGTTTCCTATTTAAAACCAGCAGAATCAGTTGAATATATTAATAGATATTATACCGATATCTGAGGCAACCTCCTAACTCAAGTGAAGAACTTTCGTTAAATTGTCATTTATAAATCGGACAAATTAAAATGAAGTTTGCATTAAGATTAAGATATTTGTACTTCATTACCACTCCAAAAACTAATCGATTCAGTAGAAAAAGTTATAGTTAAAAATATAACAGATTTTATGACTCATTAAGTGTTCCTGTGTTCCTTGTATACGTTGTATAAGTTTTTGAGTGTGTTAGTACAAAACATAACAATTACACTTCACATGTGGTTGTGATGGAGGGTATTTGAAGATTCGACGTAGCCGAATATAGTATCCTTTACTTGTTTTCTTATTCTATATATAAAATTTTTTGTTGTTTTTTGATTTTTTGTTGTGTTAAATCGAAAGAGAATGAAAAATATGTGTTTTTTGTATTTAAAATAGAAAAAAGAAATTATAAAGCGTGAACATCTTCTGGGGTTATAGATCTTGATGTTATGATTTTATTTTTCTCACTCCTCTCCATTCCTCTCTGTGCTGATTGATAACACTGCGGGCGGTCGTTTTTATATTTTGTTTGATAAGAATTTTTTCTGCTTAAAATTGTTGTTGTTAAATTTTAGTTTGTTGTATTTGTTGGACTTTTTTTCTTTTCGATTTACTTGTTATTTGTAGAATTTATTTACTTTTTTTCAAGAAGAATTAAAGTCTCTTTTTTTTTAATAAAGTTTGTTTGGAGGGCATTTGAAAGTTTTAGTTGTAACAGGGGTGTGATTAAGTATCAACAATTTATTATTTCCGTTGGTTAAAGAATTTTGGAGGGTTTTGAAAGAGAAAAAGTTGATAAATAATTACTTTTTAAGTGAAAATGTTTTGAAGGTTAAGACAGGAAATTAGAAATTAAATTAAAGTTCTAAAATCTTCAAAACTCTTAAATATTTAAAATAATTCTAATATTTTTTTGAAATAATCAAGTAAGAATACTTTAGTTGGTTATGCCGAAATTTCAATAACCTCCACCACAAATGCATGTGATCTAAACATACACACACATACATAAACACTTACAATACAACAGACAATATATAAACACAAGAACACTAAAGGAGTCATCAAATTATTTATATTTTGAGCTAAATTTTTCTTATTGAACCGATTTCGAAAAATACGGGGATGAGGTACATTCACCTTAATATTCCGATAGTTCTTCGCTTAAAGTAGGGGTCACTCTTTATTAACTGAACCGATTTTGCAGCTCCTCAATGCAATAAATAAAAAATTCACAATCCAAATTTCATTGAAATCTGTCAATTATTGTGATTGTGAGCATGACAACAACAGGCAGGCAAACAGACAGACGGACATCGGAATCGGCTCAGACTTTGATTTGATGCAAGGTGATGATGTCTTCTTAACGCTACTAAGAACTGATATCTAAAAAATCTTACCACAATATTTTCATTAAAACTTTTTTTGATGAAATTAGCTTTTTCAGACGTGTCAGTTATTACGTCTGATGCCAAACAAATATATTGTTAATCTGATTAAAATCAGTGATCAGAAAGCAGTGTCTACCAAAATTATTAAATATTTTCGAAAAAACCCAACTTGGCCCTATTAAAAATTGGGCAAGCATTCTATGGACTATTTTCCAATGTTACTAAACTGTACCGGGAGATCTTGTCCGTTGGTAGAAAACCTGATTCAGGTAGAGGAAATGATCCATATTGGTACCAACACATCCACTAGGAAAGCAGCCCGATTAGCTCAGTCCTATGACTATTTGGTACAAAAAGCTCCTGACATTAACAATGCTGAGGCCAAAAAAAGTACATTGAAGTCTAGTTTTCTAAAAAGATATTCTTGTCGCATATTCTTTGATGACGGACGATATGTATGTTCTGGCCACAGTTTTTGCAACTTCATGGATAAACATTCTATGTTGCTTATGCTTCAGAGAATATTAAAGAAAAGTTTGAGACCCAAAAGCGGTCTAAAATTTTGAAAAATTTCTTGGTATTGTAAGCAATTTGCAGTTGCAAAAAGAGACAAACTGCCCGGAACAAAGATCAGTGAAGAAATATTGAGCTCTCGTTAAAAAAGAATTGAAGAGCACATTTCAAGTGCCAAAAATTTGGTAGATTTGAAACTGAAATGGAATAATTGTTCGAGCAAAGTGAGAGAGAGCTCAATGGAGGAGTATCCGCAAAAGGAAACAACTGACTGTGGTCACTCTAGATTTGCATGATCAGTGGTTTTATAAATTGGCCTCTCAGCATGAGATAAAAATTTCATTTATCTAATCTCGTAAAATGAGACTAAACTATCTATATAATCAATAATTTCTAAATAAGTCTCAAAGTATTTATTTAATGTATAAATATTTTTCCTCATCCATTTTCCACTGAAATTTTTCCTTTTAACTGAATTTAAGGAAAATTTTCAAAAAGAAACTGTTTTATTTTCTTTCATTTTTGCTTATAATTTATGTTTTTTGACTTTTATTATTTATAACATTTTGTAAAACACTTTAATAATTTATATTGACACTTAAAGTTTTTTGCCATAAATATTTCTTTTTTTCTGCAAAACAATTCAATTGTTTGGGGTGAAAACAATGCAATTGGCAAAAATGCAACAAACTTCCAAGGAAGTTTTCTTTCTTATTGTTTTTCAAATTTATGACCAAAAAATTTCAACAGTTTTTTTTTTTGGAGTTTTTTGAAAAAAATAGTTTACAAACTTAGAAACTTTTGGCTTAAAATAAAGTGTTAAGTGAATTAAAGATTATTGTAAGATTAAATATTTAAAAGGAAAAACAGGGAGAAATGGAAAAAAAGTTCTCCTTGATTCCATAAGGAGCCAACAGCCTCAGAAAAAGCGAATTTTCAAATTTTCTCATCTGATAAGATTTCTGATTAAAACGATTTAAAAGCTTTTAGGAACATGAGATTTTTCAAAAGCTTTTATAAAATAAATGTGGAAAATAGACACCACGATATGGGTATTAAATGAAGGCTAAAAGTCTTAGGAACATTAATTTTTACTAAAATTTCAAATTTTCACTAAAATTCAAATTTTCACAAAAAATTCAAATTTTCACTAAAAATTCAAATTTTCACTAAAAATTCAAATTTTCACTAAAAATTCAAATTTCACTAAAAATTCAAATTTTCACTAAAAATTAAAATTTTCACTAAAAATTCAAATTTTCACTAATAATTCAAATTTTCACTAAAAATTCAAATTTTCACTAAAAATTCGAAATTTCACTAAAAATTCGAAATTTCACTAAAAACTCAAATTTTCACTAAAAACTCAAATTTTCACTAAAAACTCAAATTTTCACTAAAAATTCAAATTTTCACTAAAAATTCAAATTTTCACTAAAAGTTCAAATTTTTACTAAATTAAATTTTTAACTAAAATTGAAATCTTCATTAAAAATTCAAAATTTTCACTAAAAATTCAAATTTTCACTAAAAATTCAATTTTTCACTAAAAATTCAAATTTTCACTAAAAATTCGAAATTTCACTAAAATTCGAAATTTCACTAAAAATTAAAATTTTACTAATAATTAAAATTTTCATTAAAAAATAAAATTTTTACTAAAAATTCAAATTTTCACTAAAAATTCAAATTTTCACTAAAAATTCTAATTTTTACTAAAAATTCAAATTTTCACTAAAAAATCAAATTATCACTAAAAATTCATTTTAATTTTTTCCAAAATTTTAAATTTTCAATAAAGTTAAGGTTTCATTAGAATTTTAAATTTTTAATACAATCCAAATCTAAAAAATCTAAAAATGTTTACTAACAATTGAAATCTACATGAACATTTGAAATTTTAGGCAAAATTTATAATTTTTACCAAAATTTTGACTTAAAAAATTTGAAATTTTTAATAAAATTTAAAATTTTTGCTAAAATTCAAAATATTAATAAAATTTGCAATTTTCATTAAATTTTTAGCTTTGTTTTATTAAATTTTTAATTAAAATTATTGTTTTTGCATAAATTTCTAATAATATCATATTTTTCACTAAAATTTTATTAAAATTTAAATTTTCTATAAAATTTGAAATTATAAATTAAAATAAAATAAAAATTTAAACAATTTGATTTAAAATAAATATTTTTGCTAAATTTGAAATTTTTACTGAAAATTTTACTAGTGAAATTTCGATATTTTCCCTAAAATTCATTTTTTTCATTAAATTTTCAGTAAAGATAGAAAATTTCACTAAAATTCAAAATGTTTTGAAATTTTCAAAAAAAATGTTAAATTTTGAAAATTTTAAAAATATTCAATTTTGAAAATTGTAAAAATTTTAAAAATTTGTTAAAACTCAACATTTTACTGAATTTGAAAAATTCAGCAAAAGTTGGAATTTTCTTGAAAAGTTTAAAATTTTAATGAAATTTTAAATATCAATATTCTAAATTTTAATTAAAATTGAAATAATTCCCAAATTTCATTTTGGGGAAACTCTATGCCTTAATAACTCCTAAATCCAAAGTCTCCTTAACTACCAAAATTATTTGTCACACTTTTTCCAAATTTGACTTATTTAAAAGCATAAAATTTAAATAAACCATAATAAATAACCCCAAAAAGACACTTCCTTATTCAGGCCCCCTCTAGCAATATGGCCCCTATTTGAAGAAAAAAAAGAACACAAAATGCACTTTTAGACAACATGATGAAAAACTTGTATATTCAAGTTGTCAACTCCCTAAAGAATATCAGCAACTCTCAACACATGTAATACAAAATTCTAACACCAAAAACACAAAAAAGAGGAAAACAAAAAAAAACTTGAAATATGGGAAATTTTATGCCAATAAAAATAGAAGAAGAAGAAGAAAAAATTTATTTAAACTAAAAACCGTGTTAAAATAAATTTTTTCAAATGAAGCGCTAAATGAAATGAAAATGCTTCCAAAATGAAGCAAAAACGCAATGACAAGAAACAAAAAGGCAACGTTTTCTGTTTCTGTTTTTTTTCTTTCTTTTTTTGACATGTTGAAAAATCGTCAATTGATGTTTAGTGAACAAATAGTCGAGGTATGATAGATTTATGGCCATTTTCCCATTTCGATGCAAGAAAAGAAAACAAACATTAAATTTGCATGCAAACATTTGTAATATTGCGTTTTTGTCACTAACTGTGCGCCAATATGGGCTCTTTTCTTTTTTAATAAGTGTTAATTTTGCGCCAACACTTGTTAATGTGTTAAATACTATTTTTCTTACACTTTATTTTTATGGCCACTTCTAAGTTGGTGATATACTTCTTCTTCTTCTTCCCGACATTTAGTATTTTTTAATGTTTTTTCACTTACCCGCAATTTGCAATGTGGCATGTCTGCTTACAGCTTTTCCAACATGATTTTTGGCCACACACCAATAGACACCGCTGTCTTGTTCCTTTTTACTCTGCATGGTGCGATAAAAGAACAGGGCACCATCTTTGAATAAAACACGATGAGATTTTTTATCATTCGTATTCACCGGCTCACCATCCTATGAAATGGAGATACAGAGAAAAGGAGAGAAATTCAAATAAAATTTATGTATTTTTATATGTTTTAAGATTTTTCCATGTTTATTTATTTCGTTTTATTTTTCAATTTACTTTCTAGTGTTTTTTTCTAATTTCTTTCTTTTTAGAAAGAAATAAAGAAATTTAAGTGTTTTTCTATAAATTAAGCTATAAATTGTGTTTAGTTCAATAAATTTTGTATATTTTGGCAGTAAAGTAAATTTTTCTATTTATTTTTTCATATTTTATTGGGTTTTTTGCTTTTAAATAAATACAGTCGGTAACAGAAAAAATGTTACTTATTTATATAAATTTTAATATTAGGTCCTACACACCGGATTGCATTTCGTATTTAATGAATTTCTGGGAAAAAATAACGGATACGACATTATATTTTGTAGAACAACTACAATCTGATTTAGCATCAGAACTAGACTCAGAAATAGTATCTAAAAAATCTAAATAAAAATTTGAGATTGAATCTGAAGCAAAAATCGGAACTGGAACTGACATAAAATAAAAATCAGAATCTTAACTAGAATCTGAACGATAACCTGGACAACAATCTGAGCTGATATCTGAACTAGGATCTGTACAAGTCTAAATAGGAATCTTAACTAGATCCAGAACAAGAATCTGAACTAGAATTTCATCTAAAATCTTAGCAAAAAATCTTGACAACAATATAAATGAGAATCTGAATCTGAAAGACAACAATAACCTGAACAACGATCTGATTAAGATCTAATTGAACCTAAACTAGAACTGAACTAGAACTGAACCAGAACTGAACAGAACTGGAACTGAAATAGAATTGAACTAGAACTGAAATAGAATTGAACTAGAACTATAGCAGAACTAGAACTGAAATAGAACTGAACTAGAGCTGAACTAGAACTAAACTAGAATTGAATTAGAACTGAACTAGAACTATAACAGAACTAGAACTAAAATAGAGCTGAACTAAAACTGAATTAGAGCTGAATTAGAACTGAACTTGACTGAATTAGAGCTGAACTAGAACTAAACTAGAATTGAATTAGAACTGAACTAGAACTGAATTAGATCTGAACCAGAACTGAATTAGAACTGAACTAGGAACTGAATTAGAGCTGAACTAGAACTGATTTAGAACTGAACTAGAACTAAACTGGGAACCAAAATAGAACTGAATTAGAGCTGAACTAGGAACTAAACTAGAATTGAATTAGAACTGAACTAGAATTGAATAAGAGCTGAACTACAACTAAACTAGAGCTGAACTAGAACTAAGCTAGAGATGAACTAGAACTGAACTAGAACTTGAACAGAACTAGAACTAAACTAGAACTGAATTAGAACTGAATTCGAACTAAACTAGAACTGAACTGGAGCTGAAGGGTTTGGATTTAAAAAAAAGTTAAAGTTGGAGGTTTTAATTTGGCAAAATAGAACAAGAAAATATACTTTGTGATTGAAAATAGTTTAAGTTCAAAACTATTTTCAATCACAAAGTATATTTTCTTGTTCTATTTTGCCAAATTAAAACCTCCAACTTTATATTTGAGTTTCAATTTATATTTTCTGTTTCTTTGTCCCCTTTCCCTCCCCCCTAAGAAAACCTAAAACAATTTCATTTGGGAAAAGTTTGTTGAGAAAAATAGAAAATCCCAAAAAAAGGAAAAACAAAACAAAAAAAAAAACTCACCTTAAACCATTCAATCGTCGGTTCGGGTTTACCCTCAACTTTACAATTCAATGTGGCAGGTTCATTCTTTTTAACCACTAAATCCGTTGGATGTTCAATTATACGCGGTGATTGATATTGAGCTAAAAATAGAAAAAGTTTGGAAAAAGAATTAAAAATGGAGATAAACTGATTTGAAGAAGATTTCAATTTTTGGGAATTTTGAAAATTTCTTTAATAATAAAATTTAATTTTAATAATTTCAAAAAATAATAATAATAATGATAACAAATTTTTAATACTGCAGTATATATTTAATTGAAAATTAGCTGGTTTATTAAAAAAGTAAATATATTTTGCAGATATTTTAAGCTTTTTTTTCCGATATTTTGTTTAAATAGAAATTAATGTTATGGATTTTATGCACATCATAACCCAAATAATATGCAAATATTTAAGCTCATTAAAAATGAAAATCACGTTTCTGCAGTATGAATTAAATTGAAAACAAAGAGAGAGAGAGAGAAAATATGAAAATAATAATAATTGATAAGCATGTTAAGCAAATTATTAGAAAACTACACTAATACTGCCACCATCATTACCACCACCAACACCAACACCGCCATCATTATAATCCACATCACACCACCATCATACATAACTAAGCAAACAAATATATTTAACTATTCAACCAACCAAATCTACGACACGGTCGTCATGACAGTCACCACGATTTGAATGTCATCATTAGGCGAGTTAACACAAACACGTTCCTCAATACATACATTTTCTCTCCTATTGACTTTATGCAATTTTAAACATGATTTTCCATATGATAATAAGCCAAACATTCATACAACCAACACACACATACTGCATATATATTCAGTCACATCATCATCATCATCATCATTATAATATCGCATTTATGCTGCATGTTTTCCACCAACTTTTCCATATTTACCATATTTTTGTAGTTGATTGTTGGTGTTGTTGTTGTTGCAATTTTGCAATGGTTTGCAAAGTTGTTCATAATGTGTCACATCATGTCTTGCGATATGTTTTCCTTTTACTAATAGAAATATCATCCTGTACAAATTGATCATTAAAAATGTTAAACAGGATATTAAACATACACACACACATGCACAATGAAGCAAACAAAAAAATGGAGGCAGAAAAAAAAGCAGACATTTTCTTTAGTTATTATTTTTAATGAAGATTTTGTTTCTCTCTAGTCAAAATGCAAAAGAAATTAAGGTCTTTGGGAATGTTAAGGTTGTCAAGTTAAAAGGATTAGATTTTGGTCCTTCGAATCGTATGCCTTAAGTAAGATTAAGATTAAAAATTAACGGGATTGAATTCTAAATTTAATATCTTCAAAATAATAAAGAAATTTCCTCAGAACTTAGCTTTTGTCCAGAGAAATGTTTTTAGACTTAATCGATTTTAGAACCAGCTCGTAGGACCTTAGCAAAACGCTTATTTTTAAAGAAATTTTATCAGAGCAGTTTTAGAATATTTATACATTTTTAGGTAATTTGATTTTCTTATACTAAGAATAGATGGTTTTAACAAGTAAAGACAAAAGTATGTAAATTTCTTTGGTCCATCGAACCGGATAATTTAAGTAAAGCTTCTTGGTTTTGTTTTCCTCTATAATAAATAATAAAGATCTTCGATATCGTTAGTGTTATTAAAAACTATTCTTGAAAAAATTTGCTTATTTTCTTGGTCCTGCGAATCGGATACTTAAGTAAGTTGAAAAAATTATTAGATTTAAAATCCACTTCGTAGGACCTTAAAAAACTGTAACTGTTCAAAAGTCCTAAAAATTAATCTTTTGGTAATGAAAAGAAAAATGTAATTTAGGACTTTAAAATAAACTGAAGTTAAAGGATTGAAACTTTTTAAGAAGGCAACAGTTAAAAGTTGATAAAATCCTGTTGGAAGGACCAAAAGTCTAACAAATTGAATGTAATGAAAAGTTGGTTGGAAGGACCGAAAAATGAATCTAAAATAAGCGAAATAAAAATTGAAGAAAAATAATGAAAAAACAAATAAAGAAAACTTTAGAATAAAAATTTACTTCTCAAGAGAAAATTGAAGGAAAAATCCTGTTGAAAGGACCAAAACCGAAACCAAATGTTATCTGTCGAATAAGTATCCTGATATAAAGTTTGAAGCAAATTCATTTGTTAACTTATTTGGAGGAAAATGATGAAATAAATTCAGCCCGAAAATCAGATGAATTAAAGTTCTCATTTTAAGAGAGCATTGAAGGAGAAACCCCTGTTGGAAAGACCATAAGTCAAGCAAATAAAATCTAACGAAATATAAAATATAAAAAACATACTGTTGGGTGGACCGAAAACAGAAATACAAATGGAAAGGAAATTTGAAAACATCGTTTGCTAAACTGAAGTCAGTCCACTTAAAGTTCTTTAAAGAAACAAATCCAGTGCGAAGGGCCAATAAAGCTCACTATTCGAAGTAACGGAAATTTAAACAAAAATAAGTGAAAAAAATCACCCAACAATCAGTCAAATTACCGAAGTTTGACCACATAAAACATCCATCCATCATTTGCCAATTTATTTCATAGAAAGTAAAGTCCAAATAGTTTGAAATTCCTTTCAAGAAAAGATCCAGTCCGAAAGACCAAAAGCCAAATTTTAAGTAATTTAAAGACAAGTTAAGGAAATGTATTTTCTGATTTTTTTGTAGGAATTTAAGACCAAAAATTCTCGAAATTCTCTTCATAAACTACTACTTTAAGAAATTATTTTCCTAACTGCCATCAAATAGAAGGAAGGATTGATGAATGGATGATATACTCAACTACTAAAATAGTTATATGAAGTTTTTTTTTCCTGTGACAAAAACTAAAGACAACGAAAATGACAATAATAATGTTCAACGATGATAATAATGATGATTGTTAAATGCAAGTTGAGACATTGTTGTTGTTGTTCTTGTTGTTGCTTGGTATTTTTATTTGATGTGTTCTTGTTGGTTGTTTGAACAGACAAACAATTTAAATGTTAAAAATGTTGTTAACTTCTTTTGTATGCGACTGAGAAACACACAAAGACAAACCAACCAACCAACTGACTGACTGACTAAATGACTGTCAGTGTGTTTAGTTTAGTTTTAACTTGACTAACATGTCTATTTCTAAGTCTGTCCATACAATCTATTCTTTATTTCCAACCATGCATCTGTTTACCTGCAATTGTATCTATATGTTCATCTATCCATCCATCCATCCATCCGTCCATCCATCCGTCCATCCATCCAACCGTCCGTCCGTCTTTGGGTCTTATACAGTTTGTTGTCTTTATGTATTTAAATGTTGTTCATGTTGTCGTTTGTTGAAGTTTTTCTGTCATTTTATGTTTCTTTTGTATAAAATTCGTTTCGTTTTCTTTTTTTTGTCTTAAATTAGCATATAAAAAAGTTTTTCATTTTATTATAATATTATTCTTTTTTATTTTTGTTGTAAGTTGTTGTTGTTTTTCTTTTATGTTATTTTAGTAGAAAAACATTGGCAACATGGTAATTACAGTCCTCATATACGCATACTAAATGAGTTTATTAAACAACCAAGAATGAAACAAAAAAAAAAAAAAAAAAAAAGAACGGAAAACTTAAAAAATGGAAACTTTTGTTAGTTAATTTTTCAGATCCGCTATGGATTATTTATCAAATAGTTTAGGTGAAGAGTTTGTCGCTTAAGGTGTTAGTATAGAGAAGCATGTTAAAAACATGTGGAATTTTACTACATAGAAAATTGGAATATTGCCTTTTGGGATTATTAAGGTCCTGCGAACTGGATTAATTTGTTAAATAACATAATAAATGAATAATCCAAATCGAAGTAGCAAATTTTAAAATATTTAAAAAAGCTTTATACCAACAAATCAATTCGTAGGACCGAATTAAGGTCAGATTAGGTTAAGGTAATTAAGGGCAATATTGGGGACTTTATAATCCTACAAACTGTTTAATTAATTTTCGAAATAATCCGAATAGAAGCAGCAATTTACAAAGAAAAAACAAATACCAAAAAGAAGTACTAAATTATGGTCATATTTTAATGAGAGAGTTAAAAGTATCTGCAAGTTTTTAGTCCTGTAAACTGGATGATATTCGTTTGAAGGACCAAATTGTGGTCAATTTTGAACGAGAGATTTAATGGAATATGGGATTTTTTGTTCTATGAACTATGAACTTCATTAATAAGTGGATAAGATAGTTAAAAACAATTTTTGAGATTTTATAGTTCTAAGAACCAGATTTCTTTTAATATCAAAGTAACATTACTTTAGCATAATGCTAATTATGCTAAAAGCGTAAAGTTAGAAACTTAAAGTTTAATGGTCCTGCGAACTGGATTAATTATTTAATTTTATTTTAAATAATCCAAATCGAAGGATCAAATTAAACAAAATATTGCAATGTTGAAGAAAGTAAGAAAACCAATTAAAAATATAAAAATTAAATAATAATAAAAATAAATCCAATAAAAAGGTAAATGAAATAAATCTCTTTGAAAAATGACAAAGAAAGGATTCTAATTTTAAACTTTTTGACTGCTATTGACGAGAGTGTTAGTAATGAATTAGAGATCTTAAAGTCTTATATAGGCAATTTAAAAAATAATAAAATATTTAACATTTAATGGTCCTACGAACCGGATTAAGTTTCCAAATGGTCAATTTTTATTTATTTTAAATCAATTTATGTTTAAAAGTATTAGAGAATTAAAAATAAAACAAAAAATAAGATTTTGGTTCTGCGCACCGGATTATATCACTTTATATACATAAATTAGTGATTATTATGAAATTGACAATATTGAGGTTGGGATTGTGAACCGAAGAAATTTATTTATTATGGAAATAAGTTCCCAAATATTAAAAAAATAATGTGTTATGATCCTTAAAAAACTTTATAAACCATACAAATTGTTATATTTTTAAGTGAGAGATTAGAGGTCATCCAGAAGTCATATTTTCTTTCTTAAGTCATGTTATATTTCTTAACTGTCAATATTATACAGCAAGAAGCACCGTTTTATGGAATTTGAAAAGATAACGAAGAGCCAACTGGTAAAGGAAACTGAAAAATTGTCATGATCTTATCTTAGTTAAAACGTGATCTAAATTAATGTAATTACCCCAATGTTTTATTCTCTCTAAGGGAAGTTTTTCACCGCCAATATCAAGTACGAAGGACCATTAATGGTTATTTAAAGAGGACATATTGGAACTTCTTTGGGTGATTAAATTATAGCGAATTCGTTTGCAAAAATTGTCACAAGGTTTTCTAAATAAAAAGGCAACACCTTTTCTCCCAAAAGTATTATGTTCGAAGGACCAAGAATAGTATTTTAAAGAGAGAATTACAAAACCTCTGTTCCGTAATTCAAGGAAGGAATCATAACCATAATATTTTTGGATCAAATAGATAACAGATTTGAATCTTATCCAAACTAAATGATAGAGGTCAATAAAATTTGTTGTATTTGTTGATTGCTGTCCTGGACATTTTTCTTTCAAAAACCAACAGAATCAGTGCAATACATAGAAGGTTATAGACCGATATCTGGGACAAGCTCAAAATTAACGTGAAACATTTTTAAAGTTTGTTAATGATAAAAATAAAAACCTATAGAACTTATAGGTGGTAGATATCGGTCTATAAACATAAAAACTTATAGACCGATATCTGAGACAACCTCAAAATTGAGTGATTCAATTTTAAAAGCTTTGTTAAATAAAAATATAGATATCGGCGAATAAAAGTAAACAGATTTATTGTGGCGAAGGGTACTTAAGATTCGTTTTTGTCTTATATATAATTCATGTTTGATTTTTCTCTGTTGTAGTTGTTGTTGCTGTTGCTGCTGTAGTTATTTATAACTAGGTGTGTTTATTTACTAAATTTTAAACAAATTATACAATTAAAATTATAAATATGATAATTTTGTTGTTATTTTTTTCAGATTTTTTAAGTTTTTTTTACAGTTTTTTTTGTATTTTTGCTATGAATTTATAAATGTTTTGTTAAGCCAAATGATTGTCACTGTCAAAGACCGTCAGACAAAAAAATATTAACAACATTATTACTAACCATAACAATTTTTTTGTTGTATTTTAAACTTTTTTTGTTTTGCTGTTGTTGTTGTCATAACATATGGAGACAAATAATGTAAAAATGTTTTTAACAGGAAACTAAAAATAATAAAATAATTATAGAAAATTATTATATTTGCATATGAAAAACAACAAAATTAGCCTTAAACAACTTGCAACATACAGACATGCATACATACAACATCAACATACAACATAGTAAGTGGTAGTGGTAGTGGAAGTAATTTAATAATTATATTTAATGGAAAATAATAATATTAATACATATTTTAAACACATATTTTAGAGAGAGAATACTTAATATTAATTAATTATAATTTATAAACAAACACTTGTTTTATGAGTCTCACATTTTCCCCGCAGTCGCACTTCGATAATCAATTTTTTTTTTTAGCTAAAATTAGAAAATGTTTGTTAAACCCTCTACTGCTACAAGTGTTGCAAGATGGTATATCAACTTTGTCACTACATGTGCAACACTCTATAAAATATATAATCTTAGACCAAATCAAAATCTGAAAAGATTTATTTATGTACGTTCGTCCGTCTGTCCGTCTGTCCGTCCGTCTTTCCAAACATGCGACCATTCTTCTAACTGTCCATTTCGCTTTCAGTTGAGGACACTCTTATATCCAAACTAACTATCTGACCAAATTGTTAGCTGAAGTCTCTAGAAATTATCCATTTATACCCTGGCAAAATCGGTTCAGTTATAGAACTTTATCTGAGACAACATTAACATTCAGAGTAGAAAGTCAAAGTGTGAATCTATGTTTTTCATATGCTGTAAAGGGCATTTAAAATTCGGTTGTGTCTAATATATTATTAGTACTTGTTATACCAACCACCGCTACAAGTGGTGAAGAGAGTATATTAACTTTATCATTATGTGTGTAACGCTAAGATGGAATCATCTCAGACCCCATCATGTATACATATATTCTTGCATCAATCAAAATAATCAATTAACAGAGTATTTTTAATAGTCCTGAGAAGGTTCCTATTTAAAACCAGAATCGGCTCAATATATTAAAAGATATAGAATGACATCTGTGGCAAACTCTAAAGTTCAAGAAATCTGAGACAAACTCTAGTTTAAGGGAAGGATCGACAATAATTGCCAGGGCTCAATGAAATTTGGCCTGAGTATTTGTTATAAATCTGAGAAGTTTCCTGTTTAAAATCAGTAATCGGTTGAGTATATAAAAAGATATAGAACGACATCTGAGGCAACCTCTAAGTTCAAGGGAATAACTTCCGTAAAATTGTAAATTACAAATCGGCAAATTAGAATAACATTATAATATGTACTTCAGTAATATTCCTAACATTATCAAAATCTGTTCAGTAAGAATAGAAGTTATAACCAAAATTATAACTCATTTTAGTGTTTCTCTGTTACATAAAGTATACACCTGTGAGTGTATGTGTGAGTGTGTATAATTCGAAACATTACATTTATTTACACTCACATACATTTGTGTTGGAGGGTATTAATGATTCGGCATGTTCTCCCTTCAATTCTTTAATACTCCACTTCATTTCATACATCACAAAATAATTTCCTTTTCTAAAGATCATAAAAATTTATCACTAGTTTCTCATTAATTTTGTTGCAAAGACAAAGAATTGACAGTTTTATTACTTGTTGTTGTTATTGTTGTTGTTGTTTTTATTAGTTTATCCCCAAAAATTGGTTTGTTTTTCTTAGTTTTTCTGGTGGATTTTTATGTCTTTAAATTTTCAAAATATTTTTCTATTTTAGGTTTTGGAAAATAAATATTTTAAATTTAATGTTGCATTTTCTTTAATCGTTTTGAATTTTATTATGTTTTTCTTTTTCTTTAAATTAAATTAAAAATGTTATTTAAGGAATTTTTATTGAGAGTGAAAATGTTCATAAAGAATAAATTTTAAAATTGAGTTTTTGTCGAATGTTAGAAAACAAATAATTTTGAAGATTTAAAATTATTTTAAAACGTGTTGGTATTTGAAAATATTTAAAGTAAAAAAAAATTAAATAAAATATTTAATAGGGATCAAGGTGCACCATCATAAGTGAAAGAATGCAGGAATTTTCTATAATAAACAGGTTTTTTAACACTTGTGTCTGTGGATTTAAGACGTAAATGTAAAATTCACAATCGAAATATGCTGCTCTAGTTCAGTTCTAATTCCGTTAAAGTTGAATTTTGAATCAGTTTTAGTTCAGTTTTAGTTTAGTTCTAGTTCTGTTCTAGTTTAGTTCCAGTTCAGTTCTATTTCAGTTCTAGTTCAGTTCCAGTTCAGTTCTAGTTCAGTTCTAGTTCAGTTCCAGTTCAGTTCTAGTTCAGTCCAGTTCAGTTCTATTTCAGTTCTAGTTCAGTTCCAGTTCAGTTCTAGTTCAGTTCTAGTTCAGTTCCAGTTCAGTTCTAGTTCAGTTCCAGTTCAGTTCTAGTTCAGTTCCAGTTCAGTTCTAGTTCAGTTCCAGTTCAGTTCTAGTTCAGTTCTATTTCAGTTCCCGTTCAGTTCCAGTTCAGTTCCAGTTCAGTTCCAGTTCAGTTCTATTTCAGTTCTAGTTCAGTTCCAGTTCAGTTCTAGTTCAGTTCTATTTCAGTTCCCGTTCAGTTCTATTTCAGTTCTAGTTCTGTTCCAGTTCAGTTCCAGTTCAGTTCTAGTTCAGTTCTAGTTCAGCTTTAGTTCAGTTATATTTCAGTTCTAGTTCAGTTCTAGTTCAGTTCCAGTTCAGTTCTAGTTCAGTTTTAGTTCAGTGTTAGTTCAGTTCTAGTTCAGTTCTATTTCAGTTCTAGTTCAGTTCTAGTTCTGGTTCAGTTCTGGTTCAGTTCCAGTCCATTTCTAGTTCAGTTCTAATTCTTGTTCAGTTCCAGTTGTAATTCTAATTCAGTTCTAATGCAGTGCAAAACAGAAATTGCTGTTTTTTACAAAACTACTAAAATTATCCTCTTTTTCATTTCAAATAATCAGAGTTTATGGCAAATTCATACGTATAAGTGTGTATGTGTTGCCTTTCCACTTTTCTAATTTCCACAAGGTATTATGTTAGAAAAATTAAAGGAAAATTACTTTTCTTTAGTTTCTTTCCATAATTTTCCCCTCTTTTTTCCTCGCATTCATATATTTAGTTGGGTTGCTGCTGAAATGAAATGATATTCCTGGCAACATATTTGAATGCTTTCAATGAATACGGTCTGTATCTCTCTTATTTTGTTCATTTGCCTTAAAGTGATTGTTTTTCATTTTAAGTTTTATTTCAGAGTTTTTGGTTTTGTTTTCCATTTCTCATTCCCATTTCGAATACTCCAGTAAATATTTAGATTTCTAAACTCAAACTTATACAAAAAATGATTAGAAAAATAATGCAGTGATTAAAAGGTATGAAACTTAAAAGGGCGGTTATTGAAAGATTTCAAATTTTAGAGAATTTGTTTTTTAAAAAAGGTCAAAGGTCATTTGTTAATAAATATTGCAATTTATATAATATTTGAATCTTATGACTAATGCGGATAAAAAAGTCAGTCTTATATAATTATGATTGTTTTTTCCTTAAAGACTCCACTCTTTCCAGTTCTGCTAATTGTTACAAATTTGTGAGCTCTTTTCCATTCTTTATCCTTCCATCCACTTATTTGCCATTCCATAGTAATTATCTGTACATATGATTTTGTTTTTTTTTCCCTCCATATTTTTTCTTTTTTTTGAGCTCAAAACTGATTTGTAGCATAAACCAGAGAAGAAAAAATAATAGGAAAAAAATCCAAAGTGTTAAAAGTTTATTGTTCTTTCATTTATTTCGTAGAAATTCATCCAACTCCATCATCATTCGAAACAAAACGAAATAAACCCTTTGGGAACATTTTCAAGTTTTCCTTCCTTTGTAATACTTTGTAAATTAGAAAAAAGGAAAGAAATCGAGAAAAAACTTTTCATTATATAGGAAAATGATTATTATTATTCTTCTTTTCATTTCTCTTTTATTATTTTATGTTCTAACGAAAGTATGTTATAAAGCAAAATTACTCATATGTCGAAGGATGGGAAAGGTAGCGGAGGAAAAAGAGTTTAATATTATTTTTTTTTTAGAAATAAGATTTAATAAAATTATAAAGAACAATTAAGAATAATTGACGAATTTCAGTTTCATATAATGTTAAGTGTATTTCATATGATTTGCTTTAGTGAAAATGGCAGAGAAATGTTGAAAATTTTTGGTGAAATTTTGTATTTAAGTGGAAAAATTAGATTGTTAGTCAAATTTGAATCTTTAAATGAAATTCGAAAATCATTAATTTTTTCGTAAGAAATTTTAATTCTATTTTGGTGAAAACTGAATTTTATATGAAAGATTTGAAATAATAATAAAACTGAACTGAAACGAAACTATGAAACTGAAATATGAACTGATATGTAACTGAACTTGATACGAACTGTAAACTGAACAGAGAACACTGAAAGTAATAACACTAAAGCTGAACTGGAAAACTGCAATTTGAACTGAACTTAAGACTGAAGTAGAACTGAAAGAAATAAACTAAAGCCTGAAACTGGAACTGAATTTGAATTGGAACTTAAACTGAACTAGAACTGAGAGAAATAAACTAAAAGCTGACTGGAACTGATTTGAATGAACTTAAACTGAAGTAGAACTGAAAGAAATAAACTAAAGCTGAACTAAACTGAGTTTGAACTGAACTTAAACTGAACTCGAACTGAAAGAAATAAACTAAAGCTGAACTGGAACTGAATTGAATTGAACTAAAACTGAAACCTAAACTGAAATAGAATGAACAAAAACTGTACTAAAACTGAACTAGAACTGAACTAAAGCTGAATTTGAACTGCACTGAACTGAATTAGAATTGAACTAGAGCTGAACTAGAACTAAACTAAGCGGAACTATAATCTGATCTATGAATTGAACTTTAACACAGATTTTTCACTAAAAACAGAACTGGACCATGAAATGAACAATGAACTGAAGTAGAACTAACTAAGAATGGACTATGAACTAAACTAAGAACTGAACTACAAAACTAAGCCAACTGAGTTTAAAGAAAGTTTCGTTGTAAAAAAACTGAAATGTGATCCGAACTTTGAAGTGAACTATGAACAAAATTTCAAATGAACTATGAACAAAAATATGAGCTGATTCCAGAACTGAACTACGAACTGAATTTGAACTGAGCTGAAACTGAAAAAAAGACTTAATAAAAGCAGAACTAGACCTCAAAAAAGCTGAACTAACTTTGAACTAAAATTTGAAAAGGACTTTAATATGAGTTGATTTCAGAAGTGATCTACGAACAGAACTGGAAGTAAAAGCAGTATTAGACCTCAAAACAGCTGATCTAGATGTGAATTGGGACCCAACGGGAACTGTATTAGGACTAAACTTGAACTGAAATTTTTTATAAAACTTTTTAAAAAACTTCATTTTTAGTAAAAATTTTAATTTGTAGTAAAATGTAACAAATAAGTGATGAATATTTGCATTTTTTGAAAAAGTAATTTAATTTTTAAGCATGAATCAGTGAACTTGAACTATGATTTGAACTATGAATAAATTTGAGCTGAACTATAACTAAATTAAAAATGGACTATCAGAACTGAGTTATGAAGTGAAGTAATAACAGAAATATGGACTTTACAGCAACTTAAATAGTTCTCTTTATTATTTTTGTTTAGTTATTTTAAAAATTCTCATGATTTTTATGAAAAGAACATAAAATTTTAGTCAACAACTGATAACGACAAAAAAACTACTTGAGAGCCACTTAAAAATGTTTCTAAAAGAAAAAGTTTTTTCTAATAAAAAACCAATTAAATATTTTTTATTTATATTTTTATTATAAAAAAAAAATAAAAAATTTTCCATCCATTAAAGTGGTAAAAATTTAAAAAAAAGAGTTTTCTTATCTATTGAAAGGAAGAAAGAGAAAAAGTAATAAATAAATGAATAAAAATCACATATTTCACTCATATTTCTAATATAATTGACAATTAATTAAAAAAAATCCAAAGTAATAAAATAAGGAATTTATTTTATTTATTTTGTTATAAATATTTTTCCATTTTAAAAAAATAATATAAATAAAATAAGAAATTTAGATAAAAACAAAATTTTTTAAAAATAATGGAAATAAGATAATCAAATGGAAAGAGTTTTAGGATGAAGTTTAAAAGGCTGTTGGCCTTCATATGAAACAAATAGGAATGCTATATTCGGCTAAGTCGAATGTTCATACTCTCGTACATAAAACCTAACACATACACTCTCATACGCATACAGTAACGTTTTTTCATAAATATAACACAAGAACACTTAATGAGTCATAAAATCAGTTATAATTTTTTTGCCTTAATTTTTATACTGAACCGATTTTGATAATTTTTGGAATATTAATGAAACGGTCAGACGGACAAAAGTATCGATTCAGCATTATAAGAAATATTTGGGTCTCGGGATAATCCTATCAAAGCGTTACCACGAAATGACAAAATAAATGTACTCTTTCACACTTACGGTAGTGAGGGCATAATACATGAATCAGTGTTTGCTTGTTTGTTTGGTGACTTATAGGATCTGAACTACTGGACCGATTTTTTACTACTGAAATAGTCAGACAATGATCGAAATATACCTGAAAATAATAAGGCTTTAAAAAATGTCGTTAGGTCCAGGGGAGGAATACGCCCATACAAAGCAAATACTGATTATCGAACATCAAAGAGTTCTCAATTTGGTACCAAATACTTTCCCAAGAATCTGCTTTGATAGACAAAATGTAGGACGGACGTAAGTCCAAGGGAAAAGGGTTCCCCTCATAGAAAGCAAATATTGATTATGAAATATCCGAAGAGCTATAACTGCGATAGTTCTTAAATTTCGTCTCAATCACTTTCTCAAGGATCTGCTTTACTGTACAAAATGTAGAACGGATGGGTTCAGGGGGAGGGTTTCTTTTTCTGTTACAAAAATGTAAGACGGAAGGGTCCCCCCCATACAAAGCAAATATTGATTATGGAGTATCCGAAGAACTATAACCGCGAGAGTTTTTAAATTTGCTCTCAATCACTTTCTAAGGAACTGCTTTATTTTACAAAATGGTAGGACGTATAGGACCAGAGAAAAGGGGTGCAACATACAAAGCAAATATATCTGTTTTACTGTAGAACTGATGGGTCCAGGGAGAGCGTACCCCTCATCTGTTTTACTGTACAAAATGTGACTGATAGGTCCAGAGGAAAGGTTTACCCCTCCCCGCCCTTTATAAAAAGCAAAATATTGGTTACCGAATATCTAACAGAACTATAACTTGAGAGTTCTTAAATTTGTTCATCAATCACTTTCTAAAGAACTGTTTTATAGTAAAAATGGTAGCCCGTATAGGACCAGGGGATGGCTACATACAAAGCAAATATTTATTATCGGATATCTAGAGAACTATTGTAGTATTAAGATTTTAACAGACAAAATATTCCAAACGAATTCCAAAAATTAGCCCAATAATTTTTCTGCTGTAACAATTTTCGTGAGCAAATGGATGGTAGATTAGGTCAAGAAAACAAAGGAGAGCTGATCTTTAAGATACCAATTATTGGTCAATGAATATCTTAGAGAACAGATTGGAAAGGTCACGGTCAAAGGGATTTGGCAAGGGGCCCTTACATGTTAATACACATAGAAAAAAGTCCATGTAAAGTTAATTACAATAGAAATAATTTTATTTTTTTCAGTATTGATTTTGGCTTCAACGATAAAAAATGTTATTTAACATTGTTTTACAGTTAATACAACTTCTTGAGAATTTTCTTGAAATTTCACTTTTTTAAAAGAAATTTACAATATTATATCACCGCAAACGTAAAAACGTTTAAAAATAAATGACAAAAATTACTTAGTTTGAAATCAACTATGTTCATGTGTTGTTTTTTTTCTGTTTGTATACACGTCATGATCTTTTTCGAGATATTTCTTTTGAGGTCTATAACTGATGAGAAGAAATTAAATTTCAATAAATTAAGGAATTTTGAAGTCCCTTAAAACCCATAATTTAATCACGCCCTTAATTAGAATTCACAAGAATTTAAATGCAATTTCGAGGAAAAGGAACGTTATATAACTTTATTCCGAAAAATTTTACTCAAAA
>PYHX02000494.1:71863764-71893417 GCA_004302925.2 Cochliomyia hominivorax
AACATGATCATGATGAACATGATAAACCCCCCATGAAGATGATAACATATGATCATGATGATGAACATGATCATGATAAACATGATCATGATAAACACGAACATGATAAACATGAACATGATAAACATGAAGACGAAAAACCTGAAGATGAGAAACCTGAAGATGAGCAACCTGAAGTGAAGAACCCGAAGATAATAAACCAGAAGATGAAAAACCCGAAGAAGAAGAACCTGAAGAAAAGGATGAATAAAAGGGATTGAAATTAAAATTTTCTAAATTTATTATTTTTTGAAAGAACAAACTTATGTTTATTAAAAATTTAATTTTTATTTGTTAATTCTTTCCACTATAAAATGTTTATTTAAATTTCAATGGAAATATAAGACAGTAAAGATCCCACTTTTAAATTATTTTTTCGCATTTTTTTATGACTTTTAAAAATGAATGTTACATGTTTTTTAAGCTTCTTTTTCAACTCCTTAATTTCATGGTAATTAAATTTTTAATTTTAAGTTTTTTTTTCTTGCCAAAAAAAATAACCGCGCTGTTGAGTGTTACATACACACAGTTTGTAATTAAAATAATTTATACCATCATAAATTAAATTACAGACATTTTATGGTCAATAAAAGTGCAAAGAACAGAAAAACTAAATGAAGTGAATCGGAGAAAACGAAAAAATTGCAGTTCAAGTAAATTGCAATAAAAATGAAAAAAAAAACAACATGATAACGAAGTGGAAAGAATCTAAGGAGATCATGAAAGGCAAAGAATGTATACCTTCTTCAGAGATCAATGATCTTTTTTCAAAGGTGTTATTAAAAGCTTGAGAGGTATAGTCAATGGTTATATAATTTGCATAAACATTTCCTTTATATATTCATCATATATTTTTTTAAATGTTATATCATTTGAAACTTTTAAGACGATTTTAAAAGTAATCAGATCTGATATGAAAAATCAGAAAATTTTATTTATACCTCTTAAGTATTTTATTTGAAGTGTATATCGATTTTTATTAAACTTCCTGTTGCTTGCTGAAATAAGGAGTGAGATCGAAAAGTTCTTAACATACGTTTTTCATTAAAACTTTGAATCCAAGATTTATTTGATTTTTTATCCAGGAACATTTGTCAATTATTATGTTAAATGTCAAACAAAATGAAATATTGTTAATCTGCTAAAAATGGAATCAGAGTGACCAGAAAATAAAAATTTTAATATTTTTTTTACAAAACCAATTTGATTCTACGAAAAGTTGGACAAGCATTGAAAGGTCTGCCGTCAAACTGTTTCCAATGTATAAAAATAGTACCGGGGTGTAGTTACCGTTCCTAGAAAACCTGAATCAGGTAGAAAGAATGGTCCACACGATATTTCTAATGCCAAACAAAATAAAAGCATTTCTAAAAGAGCTTCTCATACACCCGGTAGGAAGCAGCCCGTTTAGCCTCAGTGCACGAACTATTTGGTATGGGAAAGTTAAATCTAATGCAGGTTGAAAAAACTTACAAAGCTTACAAAGTTCCTGACAGGTAAAGCTGCCAAAATTTAGAGGCCCAAAAACAGAGCAAGTTTCTAGAAAAAATATTTCTGACTGCATAATGAAATACGAAATGTATGTTCTAGCAAATGGTTCGCAACACTTCCTAGTCAAAAATTGTGTGCTGATTGATGCCCCTGGAGAATGTGTAAAAAAAATTTTGGGACTCAAAAGCAGTTAAAATGTACCAAAAAGTTCTAAGTATGGCAAGCAATATGCAGTAGCGGCAAAAATAGTCAATCATTATTACCACGGGCCCTTAAATAGCGAAATTTAAGACCTTTTAATGTGAGTTTATAATGTGTCCACTTATTTTTGGCTTGACATCCTGTCACGTATGATAAACAAACTCTTGAGTGGTAGAAAAACAATGATGTGATAATTGTACAAGAGAGGCAAATCTCCAAACTACCTGAGCTAAAGCCAGTGATAGAGATATTGGACTTGGTTAAAAGAGAATCAAAGAGCCACAAAAAATGTATCAAAAAAGTGTGAAAGATTTGAAACTGAAATGAAATTCCTGTTCGGGCAAAGTGACAGAAAGTAATATGAAAACAGTAATGGAAGCGTTTTCGGAAAAGGTTCAAAAATTCCATCATAAGTGATTAAAATTTAAAGCATATTTTTTTTTTGTAATTGTAACAACATATTTGTACAATAAAAAACTGAAACTATAATTCTAGTGATTTCGTTTTTGTTAACAAATATGTGTGTTAGAGATTTCTTTTGATCTCACTCCTTAATTATAATAAACTATATTATGATTTATACATGTTCATTATATATTTCTCTTAGTATTTGATGAAAATCTTATGTCTTTTAAATTTTTTTTAGGTAATTTTAAGAACCAATCTGATCTTTGATTAAAAAAAGCTGAAATTTTTGTTTATATCTCCTATTTTTATTTTTTCAATTGCTATTCATATAATTATCATTTCTATTTAAGTTCATATTAAACCATCTCAAACCAAAATCATCATTATAAACTTCACTATAATTTATTTTTATTTATTTCATTTTTTATTTCAAATTCCTTTAGGACCTTAATTCTTTTGAAAACTTTACGTGTAATTTATTTTCTTGAAAAGGCCCATTGAAAATCTAAAGAACGAAACAAACAACAAAACAAAAAACTTAAATAAATTCCAATTTATTTTAAACAGCCGTAACATAGATTTCTCTTTTTCTAACTGGCTAAAAAAATAACAAAGAAACTAATTTTTGCCACAAAAACAAAATAAAAAAACGAAAATCTTTTTTTAAAAAATAATTTTTAACGTTTCTAAATCGCCAGACAAACGAAATCAAGGAAGTTGTATCTGAAGTTTGCATGATTTCTTAAAACAGAACAGCAGCTGAAAAAGAAAATCTCAAATAACTAAAATGTATAACAAAATTTCTAGAAACATTAGGGCTCTTTTTTTCCTTTAACTTCATTAGCAAACAAAGTTTTGTATAATGATGAAGATCATAATGAAGTTAACCCTTTAAGGAAAATATATTTTCCCAATCAGATCAATTATCGAAATTTAATATGAAATTCAACCACAAAAAGTCTAAAAAAACTTGGCATAGTAACAACTAAATTACAAACCAATTATCTGAGCTATAAACCGATATCTGATATAAAGCATTTGAAAAAAGTTTAATAAAATATTAGTTGATTTTTTACCTTCCCACCACAAAACTAATTAACCCAAAATCAATAAAATTTATTCAGATTATTTATTGTTGTTCTAAGCATATTATTATATAAAATTAATAAAATCGGTTCAGTTTTAAAGTTATAAACCGATAGCTGAAGCAACATCAAAACTGAAAAATAATTTTATCAATTCAGGTCACTCTCATGACTCCCACAATTCACTAAATTCACTGAAATTGAGCCAGATTCTTTTTTGCAGTCTAAATAAATCGGTTGGGTAACAATACAAATTTAAAACCGATAACTGAAGCAGCCTCCTAATTGACTAGAGAATATTATCACTTCTGATTGTTTATACATTTTGAGACAATTCTGGTGGTTACATTTATAAATTTTACTCACTGAAATTGATCCAGATTACTTATTATGGTCCTTTTTACTCTGTTAAATAAAATTATATTAGTCCGCCCAATAATAAGAAAGTTATAGACCGATATTTGAGGCAACCACCAAACATAAACGTAAATATTTTAAAATATTCTAATAATAAAATGAATACAATGAATTTTGGCACACTGAATGTTGTTCTTCTTAGTACATTATAAGTTAAAGACCGATAACTGGTGTGATATATAACATTTTTTTGTAAAGTTTAAAATAATAATTTTAAAAACCTCTCACGATTACATTAATAAATCGAATTAAGTCAAATTGTTTGCTGTTGCTTAGATATTTTTTTGCGATAAGAAATAACAAAATCTTAAAAAAAAATAAACAAGTTATAGACCGATAACTGAGATAACCTCAAAACACAATATAACAAATTTTACTTGACTTTTCGAAACCTTCTAATGACCAAACTAATATGTTTACTTCATTAAAACTTACTCGCATCATTTGTTACGGTCCTTAATACTCGGTAATATAAAATTAACTTAATCGGTTCAGTAATAAAAAAGTTATACACCGATATTTGGAGCATAATCAAAACTCTAATTAAATAATGTGGAAAACTCTCTCTATAAATGTGCAATAAAACGAATACAATGAATTTGGGCGCACTCTTTATTGTTGTTGTTCTATAGATACTAATAATTTCATATAAGATTATAGACCGATAATTGGGATGCCCTAAATACTCAATATATTTTAGCAAAATTTTCAATACAAAAATAATTCTTCGATTTTGAATTAATTAAATTAAGCTGAATTGTTGGTTGTTGCTTAAGGCCTTTTTGTGGTAGAAAGCAACAAATTCGGTCCTGTAATAAACAAGTTATAGACCGATAACTAAAGCAACTTCGAAACTGGAATAAATTATTTTTTTTTAGAGTTTTGGTGGTTAAATTATTTTCAATTATAAAATCCCTCTCACATCTACGTTAATTAACCGAATGCAAGGAAATTAAGGCAAATTGTGTGTTGTTGCTTAAATCATCTTTATATATAGAAACAACTAAATCGGTGCAATAATTATCAAATTATAGACCGATAACTAAGGCAACCTTAAAAAATCAGAACTATTTTTTATAAAAAAAATTGTTTTAAGTTAATGTTTCATAATGGGTTAATTTTAAAACCCTGGGCTCTGACTTCTGTTAGTACGATATATGTTTTTTTTTCTTCTTCTTCTCTTTGTATTCAAGTCATGCATACACATACATGATCTTCATTATAGAGTTTAAGACGCCAAATAAGAACCTTTTAGCTTTGCCACAAAAATGTTGTCTAACCAGGAAATGTTGCAAAAAAGGCAACAACAACAACAACAGTAACAACAAAAAGAAACATAATAGCCACAAGAAGACAGTAAGAATATTGAAGATAATTTAAGAAATCTACCTTAAGCATAACATTGGCATAAATATGCATGTCTGTCCCTCTGTCTGTCCATAGAATTTGTGTGATTGTTAACCCAAGAGTCTCTTTTTTTTAAGCTTTTAAGTCCAATTGCAATTCATGATGGTTTTTGTGTTGGTGTTAGTTTGTGGCACAACGTAAAGGTTCTTAACAATATAAAAAATGCAAACAACAACAAGAACATAAAAATAATAACGAAACGAAAAATTGTGTGTAACAAAAAAAAGGCTAAAAAGGTTCAAGAAACTCTAGTGGCCCAAAACCGTTTTAATCGCATATGGTTTTGAAAAAATCAATTAACCCTAAAAGAACTCGGAAATTTGAAAATTTATAATTTTAAAGGGTTAAATGTTTTAAGTAGAGTTTGAGGAATTCTATTGAAGTTAATTTTTTGGAAAATAATCTTGATCTTTTTTAGCTTTAAAGTTCTTTTTTTTTTTTTTTTTTTGAACATATTAAATTTGGTGACGCCATTTTGTTTCCACGTCAATTGGCTATCCGTTCCGGAGCGACCCGAGTAACACTCGACCAATCCAGCAACAGCTATATCTAACGAAAGTTCTTTCCCCATGAAAGAATTATCGGATTATAGCCGAAGTGTTACAACAATAAAAAATTCACTAAAGACCTCAAGACTTTTTTGCATCTACAGAACGAGACTATATAGAATTTGGAACCTTCAATCTATAGCCGACTATATTTACTTAACATTATATCTCCCGCTTTAATTTATAATCCAAATTTAACAAAATTTTTACAATTACAAAATGTTATAGAACGATATCGGAGATACCATATTTTATCCAAGTAGTTTTGGCTAATGCCCCAAGCATATTAATATATGAATCTAATCAAATCGGTTCAATTATAAAGATTATATTAACCCACAACTAAAGCTAAAATCGGAGAAATTATTTCAGTCTAATTATAGATAACAAATTTTGTACGAGTAACGAGCAGAATTCTTTAAAATTTAACCAACTAATTTCTTATTGTCCCATAATCGCATAAAAATTAGTTCAATAACAAAGAGACTGTAAACCGATAACTCAGCTTCCTAAAACCTCAAGGAACATTTCAGAAAAATCCTCCATAAAAATTTTGTTGGACTTTAAGAATCCATACTTTATTCATAGAGCCAATTCAGTGAAATTTACCCATTTTGTTTGTTGTTGTTGTAATCATATTACCATATAAAATGAATGAACCGATAACTGAAATAACCTCAAAAAATATATTTCAGTAATATTTTCAATAAACATTTTGGTTGGACACTGACAACTCCAATTTACTGAAATTAAAACAGATTCTTTGTTTTAGTCCGAAATGTACTGTTACATAAAACTAACTTAATCGATTTGATTATAAAAAAACTTATAGTCCGATATTTGTAACAAACAAAATACTTTAGAAAAGTGTTTAACAAAAGAAATTTTGTAAGACTTTTGAACCCTCTCAATTTTGCCTTCATAATCCGATTGCGAAAAAATTTACCCAAATTCTTCTTTGTTGTTGCTTTAAGTTTATTTTCATATTTGGATCCAATAAAATCGGTAAAATAATAAACAAGTTATAGAGCGATAACTGATGCTGCTGCAAAAGTTTGAGAGTAAATTTTTTCCAATAAGAAATTTGTATTGCTGCTCTATTAATCCGCCAACAGCAACAACAACAATAAGAAATTAGAAATTATCGTAACCAAGACATTTGAATCTCCGTTCCGAAAAAACCCGAGTTGCACTCGGCCAAAGATGGTCAAACGACAGCTGTATCAAACGAAATTTTTTTCCCCATTAAAAAAATATGGCCGAGCTGTTACAACATTATAAGATATTAGTGTTTAGAACTTGCATAATTGGTCCAGTAATAACATAAAAAGTTATAAACCGATATCTGAAACACATAAATTTTGTTTATGTTTTCGAAAGTTTCTCACAGGTCCATTATTATATTCCATATTATTGTGGTTCTATGGATACTAGTAATTTCATAAAAGAGAATAGACCGATAACTGGGATGATCTTAATACATTTCAAATTTGCAAAATTTTCAGTACAAAAACAAATTCTTCGATTTTTAATCAATCAAATTAAGCCGAATTGTTGGTCTTTTTGAAGTAACAACGAAAGCTTCTCACAGATCCTTTATTACCCCGATTTTCACAAAACTTAGTCAAATTGTTTGTTATTGTTTTAAGCCTTTCGGAGTTCAAAATAAACCAAATCGGTTTAATAACAAAAAAGTTATAGACCGATTATACAAATAACCTCAAAAAGTTACACTAAAACAGTTGAACCAAAAAAAAAAACGACTGCAAATATTTTAAGGTCCTTTTCTTACTTCCAGCTTTTGGTGAAGTGTTATTAAGATTCGTTATTACATTTTCTTTTGTGGTTGTTGTTATTGTTGTCTTAAGGTGCTGATGCTTTGAATGATGATCATCATGGGACATTTTTGTTTTTATTTCTGGTTTAACAGTCGTTGCTTAACAGGGCCTATGAGAGACAACAGCTATAGCTTTTGTTTCATTCGTGTTTGAGATCTTTTTTTTCTTTTTTGTTTTTGGGTTTTTGTTGTTTTGTTGTTGTACTCAATGTCATTAACGTTGCATGATGTTAACTATTACTGGCAACTTTTTATTTTTTATTTATTTTTTATTTATTTTTTTGAGATAAAAACAGAACTTCTTCCGCATTTCAGATATAAAATATATTGCCGCACCTTTGACATGTTATATACTCAAGAAGAAGAAGAAAAAGAAATAAAGGAAACAATTGTTAAAAGAAATATTAAATGAGATAATAAAAATCATAAGAAAAATGATTTATAGGAATTTTTTTTCCGAAATGATTTAATGGGATATAAAAAAGGAAAAGGAAAAAAGAGAAGAAATTAAAAAAAAAATATTGTGAAGGTATTAAATAATAATTATTATTTAATAATTAATATTTTTAATTAATTTTTGCTTAACCTTGTAAAAATTTAAACATTAACTAAAATTGGCAAATTTCTCATTATTATTTTTTTAATTTACAAATATTGATTTTTATAAAAATAATTAAAAAAATACTGGTTAAAAATATTTTCCCCCATTTTTGAAAATAAGGTTAAACATAATTTCATCATTTTCGCCATAAACCTCAGATACACAAACTATAAAATTGTAAATTACAAAAATAAAATCATTAATTTTATTTTATTTTATTTTATTTTATTTTATTTTTCAAATCCATTTCAAAAACACTCGCAAAAAATATATAACAATTTCTTGCGAATCACAAAAAACAACTCGAAAACCTGAATATTTTCTATAGACAACTTCAATTCCTCTTATTTCGATTACATTGAATGTTAACAAAATAAAATTGTAGCAAATGAATGTGGATTAAACAATAAATTAATTGCAAAAAAATAAATTCACAAACCATATTTACCATTCACTTTTTTTCTTTGCTTTGAAAAAATATTGGAAATACACTGATGCATATTTCTATAAATGTCTTGAATATATTTCTCTAATTTGGTTTTATTTTTGTTATTTTCATCTAAAATTCAGGTTGAACTTTTTCATGAGAGGAAGCATAACGGTTCTTAAAGGATTTAGACCATCCTGACTGATGCTCATGCTATTGAAACGATTTGAGATCAAACGATATACGCATGTCAAAACTTTTGGATCGATTACGTATGGCAACCTAACTTCAGTTGTAATGTCAGTTGCCAAAATTATATTATAGATGGCAACTGGCATTTTCAGATGCCAAAGAGAAAATATTTTGACAACTATATCTTTCTGATTGCCTTGTATATTTTACCCACTTGTTTTCTATTCAAAACGTAAGACTTTTTTTATTTAATATTAAGAATTAAGTTATATTTTTCCAATTTTAAGCTTAAAAATTATTAAAGTTACAACCAGAAAAGAATTTAAAGTTGTCAGTTGCCAAAATTATATTATAGATGGCAATTGGCAACTTAAAAGTTATATTTTTCCAATTTTAAGGTTAAACATTATTACAGTTACAACCAGAAATACAAATATTTTTGTTTTTTTTTCCATAGCAAACAGTTTTCAATTTTAATTTTGGAAACAATTCATTGAGGATAAATTTTCTGATCTTTAAACTGCACTAATACCTTAAGCAGAACTAACATCAATGGCTGAGTTATCCCCAAAAGTAAAACCATTGTCTTAAGATTTTTGAAAGCTTCCATCGACAAAAAAGGAAAACTCGCACCTAATTTTAGCAATAGAGCTATTGACATTTTTATTTCAGTTGCGTTGCCTGTAACGTTGACGAACCTAAGGTTCCATTGACATTACGTAATCTGCCCAGTAATATCAGCGGTGATAGTGTTATGGTTTGGGCAGCATTTTCTGCAGTTTAAGTTTGTTTTATTCCAACAAAAATTTATAGCACAAGTTTTAATGAATTGCAGGAAGATGAAAAGTGGATGATGATTGGATTTCCAGCAAGTTTATGCTGGGATACATGTTTCAAAGCAGTCTAAATCATTAACGAACACGAGCATACCTCTGTTGACTCGTAGTACGGATTTAAACCCGATATAGAACTTGTAAGGATACATGACCCATAAATATTATTGAAATAATTTCCAAAACGAAAGAATAATGCCTTCAACAGAGCATAATGACTAACTAAAGTAAGGAAACTGATACCGATCTTCTAAAGAAATTAATGAAACCAATACCAGACCATGTTTTTTTAAGGTAATTCACCACAAAGAATCATCCACCCTTCATACATAATGCTATAAAGACTTATAAACTTAAGTGCGTTTATAGGAAAATACCATTCAAAATGGCTGTTAAACAACAATGAAAAAAGAGTTCTTAGTTAACAATTTTTTTAAATTAAAGTTTTAATTGGTTTAATAACAATATTATTTTCCCATTAAATATTTTCTTGCTTAATTTTTTTTAATTCTTTAAAAAATTAGTCATGTGCGTTTATATGAATATGCAACAGTGTATATTGAAATTGCAAAAGTAAATTACAAAAAAATTTCATGAATCATGTTGTTTTTATTTTAAATTAATTTGAATTTTCCATTTTAATACAGACAAAAATTTACAAAAGACTTAAAAGAAAATTTTCGTTTTATTTTGCTCTCAAAAAAATACTTCAACTCAATATTTAATTTGTTTACATTTTATTTACACTAAAAAGAAAATAAAGCGAATATTTGATACAAATTCCTATGTATCCCCCTTTGGTATGCAACATTTCTTTTGGTTTATAAATTTATTTTGTCTCTGAGTGTGAGTGAGACAACTGTTTGCTTCCATTTTAAATGAAAAAGACTTAAGTTACAAACAGTTTGTTTACATTTTTTCTCCAGCTCAACATTATTGTGAGAGCGAAATTAACGAGGTACGAGTTTCGACTCCTTTTTGTATTCATCTTAAGATCGGATCTTTCAAAGAGTTTAATTTTAATTTTTAAAAAAGATTTCTATTTGTTTATCGCTCTTTGAAAAGAGTTTCATTCTAAAAAATGATTAAAATCAAAAAAGATAAAATAAAAAGAGCGAAATCGAAAAAAGAGTTTGAAAATGATTAATTCGCAATATATTTTTGAAGTCGTGTGTAGCAGTCAAAAATGTTTTTTTTATTAAGCTGAAAAAGTATATGGATTTTTTGTATCAAATAAAAATCTGTGTCGAATTAGCTATGTCCGTCTGTCTATCTGTCTCTCTGTTAGTCCCTTCGTCTATTTTTGGCACGCTCACATCCGCAATAATTGATAGAGTTATATGAAATTTGACCTGAGCATTTGATATAGTCCTGAAATCCCATTGAAAACCAGCAAAATCGGTTCAGTATGTTAAGAAATATAGACCGATATCTGAGACAACTCTAACTAATTGTATGACTCATAAAGGTTTCTTTGCTAAATGCGTTTATGAATGTGTATGTGCGTATAATGTACATGTATGAAACAGAATGTATTTATTTCTTAGGATTATGTAGTGGAGGGTATTGAAGAGTCGGCATAGCCAAATATAGCATTCTTACATGTTGTCATTGCTTTTTTGTTTTATTATTATTTTTGTTTCCTTTTTAAACATTTCGAGCGAGTTAAAAAATAGAGGATTATTTTTTACTCTTAACTGAAAGAAGAGTAAAATAAGTTTTTTTTTCGATTTTGCATGGAGCAAAATGGAAAAAATAAAAAATAAAATTTTTAATTTAAATGTAAAAAATTGTTTTGTTTTTAAATCTTCGCAAATGAAGATTAAAAATTAAGATTATTTGAAAATCAAAATTTTGGTCTGTGATTTTCCATACTCTGTTAGGAAATATTTTTCCCAGTTTTAAAAGAGATAAAATAAATAAATAAATGTCATCTTGTTCATCTTATTAAAACAGAAAGATAAAATTCTGAAATTTTAAATTTTAACTAAAATATTATTGTTTACTTACTTGTTGTTGGTATTTGGGCACCCTTTACTGTTAAAAGAATTAATAACTGTAATTGAAATGAAAAATTAAAATAGAATTAAATGAAATAATTAATATTTTGATTTAAGTTTTTATACTCACAAATATGTGTAGGGAAGTGTATAGTGTAAGTGTGGAAGAGCCCATATTGCCTGCAAAAAAACAATAATAACAAGAAAAAATACATTAAAAAAGGAAATAATTAAATTATGATATAAATTTCTTATAACAAAAAAAAAACAATAATTGCAATATAATTTACTTTTCCATAATTTTTAAAAGAAATTAATTTTAATCCAGTGAAAAAATATTAGGGGGATTCAAAAATTTTAATAAAAAATTATGTAACACACTTGAGCCCCGACTTCCGGCCTTTCGATTTGTGTGGCTTTTTAAGAACTGGAACATTTTTTTCGTTCTGATTTGCGTCATTTTGACTCCAATTTACATCGATTAGATTTGAGTCATTTTAACCCTAATTTGCGTCTTTTTTAAACTGCGTAAAATAAGTTGAATTCCCTTTTCTTTGTTAGGTAAGTGATGCTAAGAACAAATGTCTTGTGTGGTAAAAATATAGTGTGTGATTCGCCAAAATACGTCAAACAAAAAGAAAAGTAAAAAATTCGGAATGAAAATTACACTAAATAAAACGTTTTAAATCGGAAGAAAAGGCTTTAAATATATGAAGAGGAAGACTTCTTGGACCTACAGCACCTACAACAGTAAGAACAATTTGCAACAGAGACAGTGATAAAATAAATCAATTAGCTAAACAAGATTATATAGCAACAAATCCTTTTTGGTTAAAATGGAGTCGCTTCTGTTATTCTTCAATATAAATGCCACTGAGAAAGGACGTTGTCAAAAAATAAAGCTCTTTCTATTTACTCCGACCTTAAGAAAATAATATGTAAGAATTTATAGTCGGTCAAGCCCGACTATCTAATACCCTACACCACATTGTCAGTTAAAAATGGTAGTTATGAAAAATTTATGAACGATCTTCGTATATTTTGATTTTCTGATTTATTTTAAAGTGTGTTGTACATTATTGTGACACTAAGATTTATGTTAAATTTATGGGATTTTTATTGAATCTGGGGGAAAGGGGTTGTTTTATCTGAGGGCTATAAGAAATTATGAACCGACCCTCGTATAATTTTGTATATCGATTTTTGCTTATATTTATCTTAATTTCACTAATTATTATTACAATACCAATATATATGAAAGATGTATATGAAAGATATATGCCCTTCAAAGTGATATTTGGAATGGGGTTTGTATGGTACCTATGAGAAATAATAGACCGACCCTCACATATTTTGACACATCGTTTTAGAATATTATAAGACTTAAGCCAAATTTCCTTTATGACCTTAAAACACCATTCCAGGAAGAACATTTATATGGGAGGTACCTGAAATATTGTATCGAATATAACCAATTTCAATAGGATTCGATCTTAAGACAAAAAATAACATGTACTAAATTTTAATAAATTTCATAAATTGCGAATTGTAGAGTGTTCACAATGTTTACATCGACAACCAGCCGGACAGACGGAAGGACGGACAGAAAGTGATTCTGAGTCGAATGGTATACTTAAATGTGGGTGTAACACCATTTTTCCTTCATGTTACCAACATCAGCACAAACGCATAATACCCCAACCATCATCGGTGGTGTAGGGTATAAAAATACTGCATTTAGAAGTAAAATGATAAAATTACAAAATTTGTGGTCTTGTTCTGAATATTTTCCTCAATCAATAATATTTCTGTATATAGAAGAAGTTGATTCGATTTGCTTCAAGCTTTTCTGGTTTCCATTAACAACGCAAGTCGGGGCTCTAGTGTTTAATAATATTAATATATCATTTGAAATCTTAAGAATTGTTAAGTTAACTTCAATACCCCCTTTTTTTAAATTTCCTCTCATTTCATGCCAAAAACTTATTTAACACATTTTTTTTGTTGCTATTTTTATAGTTTTTTTCTCTCTTTAAGCTTTAATGACTTTTTGATTGTCCACATTTTCGTTGTTTTTATAAAAAAAAACGTGCAAATCTTTTATCTAAAAGAAATTTGTTTGATTTCTTATTTCTTTTCTTAATTTCTTTCTTCTTATTCTTCTATTCTCTTCTTTTTGTTGTTGTTGTTGTTGTAATGAGTAGAAAATTTGAAAATAAATTAGATAAATAGCACATGATAACATTAATTAGATACAAATCACATAAGAATAACCTGAATTTCAGAATAATATTAGAAAGAAAAAGGAGGTTGGATAATTATAGATTTAAAGAAAGAAAAATAATTTTAACAACAATTTGAGAGCAATAAAAATGTAATCAAAAAAGAAACAAAGTAATTTTTTTTTTGAGCAAAAACATAAAAATAAAATTAAAACAAATAAGAATGTTATATTCGGCTGTGCCGAAACTTAAATACCCTTCCAACAATATATTGAATTATCTATTTGTCTGAAGTTCGAAGTGGGATTATAAAGAAGTTATATTCAAATATGACCGATGCTTGTCAAAGATCAAACCCCTTTTTTTTGGTAAAAGTCGTTATGTGGCAGCTCTAGCAAAATATGTACCAATATTGGTCTAATTAATAACATACATTCCAGAAAGTTAGAAAAATAATTGAGCCGAATTTCAACCGAGTTGGTCATTATTAACTAGTTCTATATAAAAAGAGGGCCTTATATGGGAGCTATAGCAATATTTGGACTGAGATTATTCAAATTAATAATTAATATTTAATACAGTTAGAAAAATAATTGTGCCGAATTTCATTTGAATTGATCTTTAATTACACAGTTTTATAACCTCAAAACCGTTTTCCGGGAAAGGGCCTGATATGGGATATATGGACCATTATTGATAAAATTAATAACATATATTTAAGACAGTCAGAAATTTTACTGAACCAAATTTCAATATAATTTCTTCATATTTAAGAGTTTTATAAGCTATAAACCATATGCCAGCAAGGGGCATTATATGGGTCAAATAATGACCCCAGTACAATCTTGTTTCTTAGGGTTTATTATTTTGTATTAAAAGAAATTTCAATAAATTATCTTAAAAATTGCGAATCATATCACAGACACAGATTTTGGGGTGTATCAAAATTTCGCCTATTTCCGCCTAAAACTCTTTTTCTAATGATGCTAATTTGATGATTTTTGGCACGATAATAATATATTTAAATGTTGATTCAAGTTCATTTATATTTTGTTGAAAATTTGTTACATACATTTAGGTTTGATGGCTATATTGGGCTATAGCGAATCTTAAATGACATCAGTTTTTTCTGACCTACTTATAGAGGACCGATAGTTTTACCCCATCCAATTAAGCGAGTCACAGTATTCTTAAGGTAAATTCAAGTTGAATTAGAGGATTAACAGACCCCAAATTAGTCAAGGAAGCAGTTAATTGCTTTCTGAGGTGGAACCCCTAAATTATATTGATTTCTGTTTCATTTCTTTTTTAAGGTAATACACTATATTTAGAAGGTCACCCACTACTCCCCTGAGCAGCTGGGGGCCTGCAAACCTCTCCTCAACTATTACCTCGCTAAATTTTCTTAAGGCATCTCTTATGCTTTTAAAGTTATAGAATTATTATCAAAAATCGTTTTGAAACCACTGTGTGTTGCCTTAAGTTCATATTGCAAATTCAACTCTAGAATGTGTTTAAACTCTAAACTGTCGTTTAAAAACCTAAACGGTTCTATCATCTCTAGATTATATACTAAACTCTAGACTGTTGTTTGTTAACCAAAGGCTGATCTCTAAAGTCTAGATTGTGGTCTTATTTCGACTCTAAACTCTTGCCTAAACTGTAGACGTTTGTTTAGACTCGACACTGTTGTTTAAACTGAAGACGGTTGTCCAAACTCTGGTCTGTTGTCCTAACACTAGACTATCGTTTAAACTCTAAACTGTTGTCTAATTCCAAGACTGCTGACTAAAGTCTAGACTGTTGTTTTATCTGTAGAAGACTGTTTAAACTATAGACTGTTGTTTCTAGACTTTGTCTAAACCTTAAACTGTCGTTTAAACTTAGTTAGATGGTTGTTTTAAACTTTAAACTGTTGTTTGAACTCAGGACTCTTGTCTAAAATGCAGGTGTCTAGATTCTCTTGACCGGTTTTTTTTAATTTAAGACTGTTGTTTAAATATTAAACTGTTGTCTAAACTCTAAACTGTAGTTTAAACTCTATACTCTTGTTTAAACTCTTGACAATTGTTTAAACTAAAAACGATTGTTTAAATACCAGATTTCTTTCTTAACTTTAATTTTTTTCTTAACTTCCAACTTTAGTCTTTAGTCTAAACTCTATACTGACGTTTTAACTCTAAACCGCAGTTTAAACCCAAAACTGTCGTTCACACTCTTAACTGTTATTAAAACTAGAGTCTATGGTTTAAACTCGAGACTATTGACTTAACTATAGAATGTGATCTGTGGATAAGAATAAAATTCTTTAAAAGATTTTTATTTTATTATGAAAATGACAAAAGTTATTTAATTAAAGTTCTTTTCTCTTGATTTCCAATTAAAACGGTTTTATTGGAAGAAAAAAAAAAGCAATTAATATCTTAATTTGTGATAAATTTTCTCATTTATAACAATCAAGTTTTATTGTTAATAAACCTCATCTACCGAAAACAATAGAAATTTGTCATAATCAAACAATATCGCCTTTTTCTGCTTTTTACCAGGCCCAATAAAATATTAATAACTTTAGAAAAGTCAAAGGCTACTTGAAAGAATTAAAACAATAAAAATATTGAGAAAATATAGATTTTGTTTGTAATTCAAAGATAAAACCCTAATAAGGCTCTTTTTACAAAAAAACAACATTTTTCCTTTAATTTAACTTCTTTTTTCGATTACAACGTTTCTTTTGGTTTTCTGTGTTTTTGTTTTTCCCCCAAACATAAAGGAAAACAAAATCATGAGATCTTAATTTTCTGCCTTTTATATGTTTGGGTCAAAATCGTGTATTAAAGCCTCAATTTTAGTTAGAAAAACTAAAATCTAACAAAATAATGTTTATTAGAGATGGAGGAAAAAGAAAACAAGTTTTAAGTCTCAAAAGACTAAAGAAATTTCTCTCTTTTATTCTTTCTTTGATGTGGTTAATAAGTATTAAAGTCTTATTAACATATTTTTCTATTTAAACTCTTTTTCAAAAAAATGTCAACAAATTATTCTAATAATAGAAAAAAGATGTTAAACAAAATAGATATTTATTAGCTACCAGAGAGAAGATATCATCGGGAGAAAAATGAAGAATTTTTTTGTTATAATATAAATGTTTCTTTAATTATAGTTTTCTATCGGTGAATATGGAGATTTAAGCTTTTTTCAAAAATTTCAACAAACAAAAAATGTTTGATGACAAAATTAAAATTCTTAAAATCCGGTTTCTTTTTTCAATAAATTCGAGAAAAACAAATGTTTAGCAACAAATGTTGCAAGAGAGTAAACAGTTTTGTGACTCGAATCATGAAAAAGAGTCAAAACTTTATTACAATTTTGGTTGTAACTTGATTATTTAACAACCGATTTCTATGATTCAAAACTTTAAAATTTTAGAAAAATATTTGTGATTTTTCTAAACAAAAACCTCATTTATTCTTTCAATGAGATGCTTCCAAATTGTCTTTAAAGCGTTTTGTTTTATAACTCCATATTAAAGTAACATTTCATTTTGTGTCTTTTATTAAAAAATGATCACTGAATTCTGTAGAAATTCCCATAAATCCAAAAGAAGAATAACAAATGAAATTTCCAATAATAAAAAACGTTAAAATAACAAAAAAGCTATAAAATAAGTAGCAAAAAATAATTAAAACGCTATAATACTAAAAAACGCTTAAATAACAAAAAACTATAATACAAAAAAATAAATTTAAAGAAGAAAAAACCTTAAGTTACAAAAAGTGCTGCAAGTTCTCTTAGAGAAATAATTAATTGTATAAAAAATCGCTAAAACTATTTAAATGGCGTTAAAACGCAAAAAAACGTTTAAATCTTGAATTTTTAATTTCTATTTTGCAGCACTCTTTAAGAGGAAATAAACTCGAGCTTTCATTTTTTTTAAAACAAATTTATCTGAATTGAAAACTTCAATAAAGTACTAAAATTAAAAAAAAAACGCTAAAACAACAAAAAACAAAAAATGCAAAAAAAATAAAAATATAAATTTACTGAAGAAAATAAATTACATAACAGAAAATATATTTTCATAAGCAAACGATTACATAAAAAAATCGCCAAAAATATTTAAAACACGCTAAAATGTAAAAAATATTGAATTTTCAATTTCTTTTCGGTAGCACTCTTTAGGAGCCAAAAATCGAATAATATTATTAGTTTTTTTATTTCAACATTTTTTTCATCCTTACATGCCTCAATTGATATGTTTTACCTCAAGATTAAAAAAAAACGCTAAAATAATATAAAAAACGTTAAAATACAAAAAAAGATTAAAAATAGATTTAATGAAGAAAAACTTGGGTAACAGAAAGACCAAATAAAAATAATAAAATAAAAATCATCGTTTTTGTAAAAAAATCGCAAAATAAATCGCCAATTATTGAATTTCCAATTTCTTAAAAATTTTCCGATTGCACTTTTTAGGATGAAAAGAAATCGCTTTTATTATTTTTTGTTGAAAATTTGTTCATATTTGTATACCTTCACAAGCCTCAATTGGATAAATTCAATAAGTTAATTTAAATAAATTAAAAAAACGCTTAATTACCAAAAAGCGTTGTAATATAAATATTAAAAAAAAGGTTTAATGAAAAAAGTTTAGACAGTAAAATGTGTACAAATATCTGATTTCATCAAAATATAAAAATAAAAAAACGTTAAAATAGCAAAAAATAGTTGTATAAAAAATAAAAAACTAAAAAAAAACATGAAAATATACAAATTTCGTTTAATTAAAAAATCGCCAAAATAATAAAAAACCGCTAAAATACAAAAAAATCATGGATTGTTAAAACCAAACTTTTTTGTTAAATATAAACATATTTTAAGTAAAATATGTTTATATTTTACACGAATAATTAAAAAAATAAATAAAAAAACGCTTAAATAACAAAAAACACTATAATGCAAAAAAAATAAAAATATATTAAATGAAGAAGAAGTAATAGAAAGTGCATTTCATGGGCTATTTATATTATTAGATGTTAAAAGTAAAAAAAAGCGCTAAATATATTCATTTATTAAAAAAATCGCTAATAAAATTAAAAATCGCCAAATTAATGAAGGAAACAGAATGTAAAAAACTATGACTTAAAGTTTTATAATCAAAATTCTTAGGAAATTATTTAATAGTAGAACTTTATTTAAAAACTCTAAAATATAAAAACGCAAAATGTACAACATTTAAGGGTTTAAATATGAAATAGACAAATGTTTGCCCATTTTAATTTATGATTTAGCTTTACTTGGCTTTAAAAATGCGATTTAATAAAAAATCGCAAAACTGTTAACAATTTAATTAATTAAAAAAATTTAGACATAAAAATAAATTCAAACAAAATGTGAGCAAAGTCTAATTGGAAGCTTTTTTAGGCTCAAATGAGAACTGAATTTAGTAAAATTCTAATATATATTTTTTTAATAAAAATAACAATTTTATATATTAATTATTCCTGAAATTTTTGTTTCTTTAGAATTATTTTCGCTACGAGAAGTTCACATGGAATCTATGGGAATTGAAATAAAAATATTGAAAATAACTGTAAATAATTCCCTTTAAATATTTAGATGCCTTTTTTTTGTTTATCATCAAATAATCATTATGTTGTAATGATCATTTCCTACTTAAGAAATTTCACAGTTAATTTAAGTTTTGGTTAACGTAACCAGAACCGCCAACAAAAACATAACCTCAAAATACAACTCCCACAAAAAGAAAATATTAGAAATAAAAATATATGATTACTCATGCCAATAATCGTCATCAGCATCATCATCGTCATCATCAAAATAATTTCCGAAATAATAAAAAGAATTCTATATTCTATTTAAGGTTATCGTGATAAACGTGAGTAAGAAAAATGAGGGGAAAAAATATATTGGAAATATTCTTGATAAAAGAATTTTTTTTTTTTTATAGAGAAAAAAGTCTCCTCATTTACAATGTTTTTTGTCTGTTCAAAAAAAATATGTAGAACACGATATAACAATGGTAATAATAACAATATCATGGTTACAGTAACTAGAGCTTAAGAAAAATAATAATAATAATGATGTTTATAAGAGATGATCATGATAATGCTGAGCAGATGGTAAATTAAGAAAAACAAGAAATAAAAAAACACAGAGAAGTAGTTTTTTGGGAGGAAAGATAATAAAAGAAGAGAATGAAAATAATGAGGATTTTGAGTTGGTTATAAACATTTTTATTTTGAAAATATTTTGAATGAAAATTTGCTTAAATTATTTATTAAAATCTTAATTAAAATAATATTGAAAATTAGCTAAACCGGTTCATTAATAAAAAAGCTTTAAAGGAAAATGTGACATAACCTCTAAAATAAACAAAATCTTAATTGCAGAAAATGTTATAGGTTTTGATTAAAACTCGGACCTAAATAACGTACCTCAAAAGAAGTTAATTATATTGTTGTTTATATTATTAAATATGGTATTTTAAAGGGTAAACTTCTGACAAAATTCAGAATTCTATAGAACCATTTCTTTCCAATAACTTTGATAATTTTGTCATTCCAAAACGATTTTTGGATAATAATTTTGGAACTTCTGAATAGTTCGGAATAATTTAATAAAATTCAGCAATTTTCAAATTGTTATACATAACACTTCAGCTGATCAATGGCAAATTCGATAGCCTTGCAAAGTTGCCTATCTCGGTTATGTTGATTTTGCACATATATGAGACAAAAATTTTGTTAAACCATTGAACGGTTGGAGATAATTTAATTAAATTTCACATATTGACAAATGAAGAGTTTTTGCGGTGAAATGGAGAATTACAGGCCCCTAGATGGTCAGGTAGGTTGTGTGTAACCTTTCAAAGTTGGTCTTGTCTGGTATGACTATTTTTGTCTCACAGTATGACTACAGCTGAGATGTTTTCGAAGGAATTTGAAGGATTATAGTCACTTAGTTGATCAGGGGTGTAAATTATAGTCTTCCAAAGTTGGCCATCTTGATTATGTAGATTTTTTTAAATTCTCCATTTATAATTTCAGATAAAAAAGTTTTAACTACTGAAGGAATAAATATGACTTAATAATATTTTAATGATTTTAGCTGAGATGTTTTTGAGTTAATTTAAAGAAATATAGATTCTCAGCTGGCCAGAGAGACAGTGGGTGAGCTTACCAAATTAACCCTTTAGGGTATGTTGATTTTTTTTAAATCTCAAAAAGAATTTCGAGATAAAAACTTTTGAACGATTCGAGATATTTCTAGAAAACTAATTATAACAGAGACATTTTCGATTTGATTTGCACAATTACCTGGGCTCCAGTAGATCAAGGGGCTAATTGCTGGCCTTCAAAAATCTTTTTAAAAAAATTTCAATTTCTCATACGAAAATACCCAGAATTCCCATACACTTAAAACCTAATTAAAAATTTCACTGTTTTCATTGATATTAACACCGTAACATGATAAGAGGCACCAGCTGGAACATGTTTTTTGGATATTTACATTAGATATCTGATAAAAATGATTTTGAAGTTGATTCCCAAAAACAAGTAATTTTTTTTCCAAAATTGTTAGACTTGTGGACAAATCTCTGATCCAATCAGCAACGGCTTTGATTAACATACATTTCCATTAAGATTTCTTTAGAAAAAAATTATTAAATTACAAAGTTTAGAACAAAAACTTAATTTTATTAAAGAATAAATGTTGCCACCTTTTTTGAAAAAAAAACTTTTAAACGGATTCATACATCTCTATGGTTGTTTCAATAATATTATTCAAAATTTTGTTAAGAATCTGGTCCACATTTTTAAAAAAGAAAACTTGGGGTCTAATTAAGCCCGTTAAGTTATAAAAAAAGAACTGACAAAAAGTTTTTTTAATTTGTTAAATATTTCTTTGGTTGTAAATATCTCGCAAACTATAAAATATATATTCTTCATAAATTCATCATAAATGAACTTTTTGACGAATTTTCAAAAATCAATATGAACGAGATGACAACTTATGGGAGGTCACCAACTATACCCCTGTTAAACTGGTGGGCTGAAATTATCTATATCATTTTGAGAGCACCTCAGCTGTATTCTTGTTTAATTTCATTAAAAAAAAATTTAAGAGTTTAAAAACTACAGAATTATTTCCAAAAAATCGCTAAATATCGTAGAGGGGCAGAGAATTTCATAAAGAAAACAATATCTCGGTAAAAATGCTTAAAATTTTTTTAGAATCTTGATTGAATTTTATCCCCTTCTTAAGTCTACAACACTGTTTCTTTAGGTAACTGAATCTTATTTTTTAGGAAATATGAAACAAATTCAAGAACTCATATGAAAAACAAAATAAAGTCATCTTTAAAACAATAATGAAAATTAAAGAATTTCAAAAATCTACTCATATCAAATGACATAATATTATGGCCTACAAGTCACCTGATCATGATGATCATCTCTCTCTCTCTCTCTCTGTCTCTCTCGACACTGTGACTGAGTTTACGAAAGAACACAAATCATTAGATTTAAATAAAAGAATAAAAAAGGGGGAGTAACGGTAGCTTAAAAAGAGCCATAATTTGGGATACATAATATTATTAATAATTAGAATAAACACAATTATAGTTTAACCCACTCAATAACAATATCACTGATTAAGAGTCTTTTAAATTTCAAAAACTATTTTCTAGAAATTTATTATAAAGAATTTCAATAATTCAGAATTCCATTATTAACCTGTTTTTTTATTATTTTTCATCAAGAATTTAGGTCACTTTTTATTATTAAGAAATATTTTTCTATTTTTGAAAAAAAAATTCTTTCAAAATTCTCTTAAATTAAACAAAAAAACTCACCTCTAATAAAATAAAAAAACTAAATTTTAAATTACTAATTTTAGAATTTGTTCTAACATTTCTCTCGTCTTTTTCAAAAACAACTAAAATATTTGATTTTTAATAAAATTTTTTACAAAAAATCTATTGCAACATCTCATCACCCCAAAAAAAGCCATAAAAATCTCTCACGTTAAAGCTTGTTTTTTTTTTAAACATAAAAACCTCCCATAACAAGTGATCACTTTTTTTCGTAGTTATTGCAAATAATCTACTCTAAACTCTAAACATGACTGACGTTTTCGCTATAACAACAGCAACAGCAACAACTACAAAACAATCGCATTTAAAATTCATGAAAATAAAAAAAAAACTTGAAATTGTTTAACAATAAATAAATTGCAATAAATTAAAAACTTTTAAATAGAAAAAAAAAATCAACTTAAATATGATCATGACGTAAGCTTCCAATATGAACGCCAACTCAATGAATGCGAATTTTAAAATGACAGTTTAGGAGAGAAAACATTAGAGAGTGACGAATGAGTGAGAAGAAGCTTCTAAACAAATAAAAGCAAAAAAAAAAAGTGATTTATTATTTCACTATAAAAGAGCTTTAAGATTTTTGTTTTTAAACTAATCGATTAACTAGACAGATTAAGGTGGGAGAACGAATAAATATTGACACAAGTCTAGACTCCATACAAATTTTTCGAATCTGAAGAGTCTAAATTAAAGTCTAAAACTTTATACTTTTAGATTAAAGTCAAGGATTTTAGGAAATTGTCTAAGTTTGTTGGCAAAAGTCTAAAACTTTGGACTGTGATCTAAGTTTCTATACTAAAGTCTAAAACTATAGATTATAGTCTTAAACATTAAACTGTAGTCTTAAGCTTAAAACTGTAGTCTAAAGCTTGAAGCTGTAGTCTAAAATTTAATTCTCTATATCTAAAACTTTCGACTGTAGTCTTAAACTTCAGACTGTAAACTGAAAATTTATACTGTAGTCTTAAACTAAGGACTGTAGTCTAAAACTTAAATTAATAGTCTAAAACTTTAGACTATTATTTATACTACAGACTTAAGTCTAAAATCTAAAAGGTTTTCTAACTTTATACTGTCGTTTAACTGTCTAAAATATTAAACTGTAGTTAGAATATATATTTAGATATAGACTATATAAATATAGTCTATATCTAAAACTTAACACTGTAAACTAAAACTTTAAACTGTAGTCTAAAACTTAAGATTGTAGTCTATAACTATAGACTGTTATTTATACTATAGACTTAAGTCTAAACTCTAACTTTATATCAGCGTTTAACTATGGTATTGTTAAACTCTAATCTGTATTTAAACTCAAGATCAGTCTAACTCCAGACTGTTGTTTAATATATAGATCATTGTCTTAACTGTAGACTCTGTTCGTTTTTTTAAACTCCAGATTGTAGTTTATTTAAGTCTAAACTCTATCATCGTTTAACTATAGTATTGCTTAACTCTAATCTGTGTTTAAACTCAAGATCTGTTTAACTCCAGACTGTTGTTTAATATATAGATTATTGTCTTAACTGTAGACTGTTGTCTAAACTCTTATCGTTGTTTAAACTCCAGTTTGTAGTTTATTTTCTAAACTATCATTATTCTAAACTGTCGTCTAAATTCTTAACTATCGTTTATTTTGTAAACTGTTGTGTCTAAACACTTGTCTGTTATTTAATATTTAAACTGTTGAGTAAACTTTGGATTATCTAATTATAATTATATAATTAATTATGTTGCATAAACTCTAGTCTTTTGCTTAAACTTAAGTATTTTGTATAAACTGTAGTTTGTTGTTAAACTATAGACTGTTGCTTAAATTTTGGTCTCTTGTATTAACTAGAAAATATTATCTAAACTCTAGTCTATTGCTTGTAGTCTGTTGATTAAACTTTATTCTCTTTTATAAACTCTGAAATGCTGTCTAAATTCTAGTCTTTTGCTTAAACTTAAGTTTGTTGTCTAAACTCTAGTTTGTTGCTTAACTTACTGTTGTCTCTTTTCAAAACTCTATTGTGTTGCTTAAACTTAACTCTGTTGCCTAATCTTTAGTCTTATCTTTAAACTCTATAATATTGTCTAGAGTCTAGTCTTTTGCTTAAACTTAAGTTTGTTGTCTAAACTCTAGTTTGTTGCTTAACTTACTGTTGTCTCTTTTCAAAACTCTATTGTGTTGCTTAAACTTAACTCTGTTAATTAAACTTAAGTCTGTTATCCAAACTTTAGTCTTTTCAAAAATCTAGTCTGTTGCTTAAATCTCTTCTTTAAACTTTAGAATATTCTCTAAAATCTAGTCTTAACTTACTTTAATATATTTTCAAAACTCTAGTCTATTGCTTAAACTTAAGTCTGTTGCCTAATCTTTGATCTCTTCTGCAAACTCTAGAATATTCTTTAAAGTCTAGTGCTTAAACTTTGTTCTGTTATATAACCTGTTGAGTTTTTCCTAAACTCTATTCCGTTGCTTAAACTTTAGTTTGTTGTCTTAACTCTCGAAAATTGTTACTTTAACTTTAGTCGATTATCTTAACTGCAGTCCGTTGTTAAACTCTAGTTTCGTGACCAAACTCCGAACTAAAATTTAGTATTTAATTTTATTCTAAATTTTTATCGGTGTTCGATTAATTTTAAACACTATTTAAGTAAATAAAAAGATAATTTAAGCTATAGTTTATATTAGTCATTACTTGCTAAACTTGCGTTTAAATAGTACAGATTTTAAGCTTAAAATGCAGCTTTAATAAAACAAAAACTCAATGAGAATTTCAAAACTCTCTCTATAGAGAATCTAAGTAAAAAAACTCAACTCAGGTCTATATTCGGCTATGCCGAATCTTCAATACCCTCTAACACACATTCGTGTGATGTAAATACGTTATGTTTCGTACATACACACTCACACATCCACTTACAAACGTATACATTATATAAACTTTTTTTCTTGAATATAACACAAGTGTACTTATGGAGTCATAAAATTAATTATATTTTTAGCTATAATTTTTTTTCTACTGAACCGATTTTGATCATTATAGGAATGGCAATAAAGTATATATAGGATAATGCATATAAGATTATGGCAAAATTTCATTCTAATTTGTGGATTTATAATTGACAATTTTACGAAAGTTGTTTGCTTGAACTTAAAGGTTGTTTAGATATCGGTCTATATCTTTGAATATACTAAACCGATTTTGCTGATTTTATATAGGAAACATCTCAGGACCATAACAAATACTCAGGCTAAATTTCATTGAGCTCTGTCAGTTTTTGTGGATGTGAGCGTGACACATCCACATGCCACAAGAATATATATACATTATGGAGTCTAAGATGATTCCTTCTTAGAGTTCCACACAAAATAACGTTAAAGTTAATATGCCCCCTGCACCACTTGTGATTGTGAAGGGTTTAAAAATTCCCATAGTGATCTGTTGCTCACAATTTCAATATTGTAAATGTCAGTTGTAATATTTTCAATAAATTTTCGAAAAAAAACCTTTAAAAGTGTCTTCAATTCGAAAAAGTGTTTATTCATGTTCTTGAAAACCGTTATTTAGTTAATTATTTAATAAATAATTTGATAAATAATTTTATTTTCAAATTAAAGTGTTGTTTTTTATTTTTGCATTTAATAACTCGTACTAAACAGTCGAAACTGACATTATTTATAGAAATAACCTTGAATTGAAATATATTTTTATGCCTTCAAAACAACAAATATGGATGCGCTCGAATGATTTTTATTATTATTATTTTTTTATAATTTTAACAAGTTTTAATAATAAAAAATGAGCGATTTATTAAAAAATTACTTTCAGAAATTTAAAATTTCAGTTAAAAAAATTAAAAGTTGTTTCTAGAAAAATGTACTTAGAATTGGAGAAAATTTTGAAAAAAATCTTTTGATTTAAATTATTTATAGTCTTTATTATACCCTACACTAAGTTTGTACTTTTAAGTAAACTCAGGATCACTTTCTGAGTCGCATTTAAGATGTCCTTCTTAGTGGCTTTTCAAGTAAACCTTGTGGGCAAATGCAGGTCACAATTTAGAGATAAAATTATGAAATTTGGCAAGGACGATGGCTATTGAAATTGGTGATAATGAGTACATTTTTGCACCTAGCCCCCATACAAACATATATCTCCCGGAATGGTTACATTTCAAAGCCCAAAATATAAAGTGATTTTAACTAAATTGAGCACAAATAAATTTTATAATAATCTAAAACATTATACAAAAATCGGTTCAGTATTTCTCATAGATCCCGTATAACCACCTTTCCAAATATCACATTTAAGGGCTAAAATTGCATATATACATTGGGATTATGTCAAAAGTTAGTGAAAGCAGAAATCGATTTTGCGAAGGTCGCCATATAATTTCTTCTATCTGCCATAAAACGCCTCCGAAAAATCTTTTAAAAATGCATAAAACATGCAAAAACCTAAAACAAATTATACGAGGGTCGTTCGTTAAATTTTCGTAACAATCATTTATAACCAACAATGTGGTTTAGAGTATAAAATAGTCGATATTGATCGACTATAACTTCTTATTTGTTTTTGTTATGTGACCAAAATCTGCGATATATTCCTTTTAATCTTTTTATACCCTCCACCACCACAAGTGATGAAGAGGTTAACTTTGTCATTCCGTGAGTAACGCTTAGAAAGAATTATGTCAGACCCCATAATTCTAGCATCAAATCAATATCTGAATCGATTTAGCCGTCCATCTGTCCGTCTGTCTATTGTTAGCACGCTCACATCCTCAATTATTGACAGAGTTCAATAAAATTTGGCCTGAGTATTTCCTACAGTCCAAAAAAGTTTCCTATATAAAATCAGCAAAATCGGTACAGTAAATTCAAATATATAGACCGATATCTAAGACAAACTCTAAGTTCAAGCAAAAAACCATTCGGTAAAAAAGTCAAATTATAATGAAATTTTGTCATTATATTAAGCTCTATTTACTTCGTTACCAAAATCGGTTCAGTTTAAAAAAGTTATAGTTTAAAAAAAGTTATATAACTAATTTTATGACTCATTAAATTTTCCTGTTTTAAATTTAAATAAAACTTTCATATATTTTATACATTTTTGAGTGTATATGTGAGTGTGTATGTATAAAAGATAATGTATTTACTTCACACGAATTTGTGGTGAAGCTTTATAACATTCTTACTTCTTCAATTTCATTGTTACAGATTTCATGTTTGTTTTGCAAAATTGTCATTCATTATTATAAATTTTAGAATCTACATGGTCAGTCGGTAGGCCCACAATATATTCCCATATAAATACAATTTAAACCGTTATGTTGCAATCTCTTTTCAGTGTTGCTTTTATTTGTTGCAAATAATATGTTTTTACTACCAAAACCGTTCAAGTCCATTCACATTAATTCCTGTGTAAACTGGGTTTGTTTTGTTTCCATTTTTTCATTTTCTTATTCAGTCTCCGGAGCTGCTTTAGTTTTTCTTCCCCCTCTTGATCACTAAATGCAGAAAACATGCAACCAATTTCAATCCCCAGAATTGAGAAAAAAAATGAGTTTAGAAACTAATAAGTTGTTTTTTAAAATGGAAATAACAACAACTACAAACATGACTTAAATGTAACAACAACATGAATATTTAACAAAATATTTTTTTGCAGTTAATAGAGAGAGAGACACTGAAGGCCATAAGTTTAAAGGCAGTTTAAATGAAATGCATACTCTTTGTATTAAATAAAGTCGTTTGCATTTATTTTAATTTTATTCACTAAATTTCTTGTAAATTCCAACAATTTTGTAGTTAAAATTAAAGCTTCTGCGCAAAATGACTTTTTTAAAAAAGTTGAAGAAAAAAATGCTTAATAATTCTTTTATGTTTAGTTTAGACTTGTCTGTAGGTGTTGCCATGAATGTTTAGCGATTTTTTTCTTAGTTCTAAGGAAAACATTCATTTTATGTCAATTAATTAAGCTCAAACATTAACAAGACCATTACTATTTTTGGATAAATGACTTAAAATCTATTTTTAGAGTCAAAGGAAAACATCAACGCAAACTTGAGATTAGATAGTAATTTGAAGCAATAGATTCCAGATGAAATGCCAAACAGTGAATTAAACACAAGACTCTAGATAAATCATTAGACTATAATCTAAATACTGGACTGTAGTTTGAACTTTAGAGCTTTAGTTTTAACAGACTTCATTAAACTTCATTTTTAAACTCTAGAATGTCGTTTAAACTTGGAGCTACAGTCTAAAGCTTTATCTTTTAAATCTTAGCCTAAACTCTACATTTAGTTAGTTTTAAAACGATAAACTATTGTCTAGTTACTAGACTATGCACTAGACCAGACTATAATCTGAACTTTATAAGCCTTAACTGATGATTGTAATCTTAACGATGATTGTATTGTTTTAAACTCTAAGCTGTTGTTTAAACTCGGGAATTTTCGTCTGAACTCTAGACTGTAGCCCTGAGTGTTAATATTTTGCACAAACTATAGATTTTAGTTTAAACTTTATAATTTAGTTTAACTCTGGAGTTAAGTCTCTACTCAAGATCTTAACTTAAAGCTATACTTTAATCTTAACTCTAGACTTTAAACTTATCTCTAGACTGTAAACTAAACTATAGATTAAATTTAAAAACTCCTAAACGTTAGTTTTTACTCAAGAGTTCAATCTTAATTAAAAACCTTAAACTAAGTTCTTTAGTTAAGTTAAAATTTTAAACTGTAATATAAATGCTAGATTATAGTCTAAACTTCAGACTGTAGGTTTAATTCCCAGATTAGTCTAAAATTTAACCTAAATCAAAACTCTAAATTGTAGACTAAACTCTCGACTTTTAACTAAACTTAAGTCTAAACTCTAGATTATTGTCTAAATGCTAGACAGTAATCTAAACCCAGACTGTAGTCTAAATCCTAGATTTTCATCAAAAACTGTAAACTTTTATCCAAACTCTAAACTTTGGTCTAAACTATACAGTGTTTTTGTAGACTTTAACTTAAACTCAGGCATTAAATCTAAATTTTAAACT
>PYHX02000494.1:71893517-71966011 GCA_004302925.2 Cochliomyia hominivorax
TATATGGACAGCCAGCGGACAGACGGACGGACATCTTTAAATTGACTCCAAAAGTGATACTGAATCGAACGGTCTACCTAAAGATGGGTGTAACGTAATTACAAACATCAGCACAAATACTTAATACCTCACCACCTACGATGGCGTAGGGTATACACAAAACACAAGACTCAAATCATCAAATATTTTACTCTTTTTGCCACCAACAATGAAAAAGACGCTTCAATCATTTATAAAATATTTTATACGTTTTTTTTTGCTCCAACAAAAAGACGTTATATATATTTTTAAGCTTTTTTTTATATATTTAATGCCAAAAAAATTGGTAAAAAAACTTGATAAATTTATTTAAATTGTTTTCTTAAAACCAAAAATCGCAGTCGTTATTGAGAGACTACAGGCATCGCACGACATCAGTCCAAAAAACACCTCAACACTCAAACTCATTTTGAATTGAAATCATCTTTCGTCTATAAAAAACAAAAACTCATCTCTAGAGAATTTGAATTTCTATAAAACTTTATTGAAATTTCAAAAATATCGTTAGTACGTTAAGTACGCGATAAAGAAACGTTGTAAAAATTTATAAAAAATAATAATAATAAAAACAAAAAATCAATCAAAAGGATTAAAGTGATTTTTTCTCTAAAACAAAATAAATAACATAACAACAAACATGAAAGTGGTAATAAAAACAGAAAAGAAATTTCCGAATTTTTAGTTTTTTATATTTTTTAAAAAGACTGTTAATCAAAAGACATTTTTGAAAATGATCATAACGACAAAAAAGACCACAAAAATAATAATTATACTTAAATGACATTAAAACCATAAAGAACAATTTGCTGCCGTGAAAAAGGTCTCATAAGTCAAAATTTAAATAATAAAAAATAATAATAAAAATACAAAAAAAATCTGAAGACCAAAACGTATTAGAAAATAATAATGATATGACGGAATTAAAAAAAGGATCACACAAGGATAATAAAAGAACTAAAAATATAGTATAGAAAATTTGTGAATTTTCTTGCAAAATTATCGGAATTTTTTTATAGAAAATTTTCTAAGAACAATTTTCAATAGAAAATTTTTGATAATCGATCAATTTTAATTAAATTTTTTTAGTCAACGATCACTTTTTAAATAATTTAATCAACGATTAATATTCAATTAAGTTATTTTATCAGATCAATTTTCTATTAACATTTTTGTTCAAAAATGTATCAAAAATTTTCTGTAGAAAATTGATCGTTGATCACAAGAAATTTTCTATAGAAAATTGATCGTTGATCACAAGAAATTTTCTATAGCAAATTGATCGTTGATCACAAGAAATTTTCTATAGCAAAATTGATCGTTGATCACAAGAAATTTTCTATAGCAAAATTGATCGTTGATCACAAGAAATTTTCTATAGAAAATTTTCGTTGATCAGAAGAAATTTTCTATAGAAAATTGATCGTTGATCAGAAGAAATTTTCTATAGCAAATTGATCGTTGATCACAAGAAATTTTCTATAGCAAATGATCGTTGATCACAAGAAATTTTCTATAGCAAATTGATCGTTGATCACAAGAAATTTTCTATAGAAAATGATCGTTGATCACAAGAAATTTTCTATAGAAAATTGATCGTTGATCATAAGAAATTTTCTATAGCAAATTGATCGTTGATCACAAGAAATTTTCTATAGCAAATTGATCGTTGATCACAAGAATTTTCTATAGCAAATTGATCGTTGATCACAAGAAATTTTCTATAGAAAATTGATCGTTGATCACAAGAAATTTTCTATAGAAAATTGATCGTTGATCACAAGAAATTTTCTATAGAAAATTGATCGTTGATCACAAGAAATTTTCTATAGAAAATTGATCGTTGATCACAAGAAATTTTCTATAGAAAATTGATCGTTGATCACAAGAAATTTTCTATAGAAAATTGATCGTTGATCACAAGAAATTTTTCTATAGAAAATTGATCGTTGATCTCACAAGAAATTTCTATAGAAAATTGATCGTTGATCACAAGAAATTTTCTATAGAAAATTGATCGTTGATCACAAGAAATTTTCTATAGAAAATTGATCGTTGATCACAAGAAATTTTCTATAGAAAATTGATTCGTTGATCACAAGAAATTTTCTATAGAAAATTGATCGTTGATCACAAGAAATTTTCTATAGAAAATTGATCGTTGATCACAAGAAATTTTCTATAGAAAATTGATCGTTGATCACAAGAATTTCTATAGAAAATTGATCGTTGATCACAAGAAATTTTCTATAGAAAATTGATCGTTGATCACAAGAAATTTCTATAGAAAATTGATCGTTGATCACAAGAAGTTTTCTATAGAAAATTGATCGTTGATCACAAGAAATTTTCTATAGAAAATTGATCGTTGATCACAACATATTTTCTACCAAAATTTGCTATAGAAAATTGATCATTGATCAATAATGAAAATTTTGAAAATTAATAGTGAAAACTTTTCCTTAGAAAATTTCATTAAATAAACTTCTTTAATAAATCTGATCGCAAGGAAAAGTTTGAGAGAAATTGATCGCCTAATTATTGCTTTTTGTTAAAAACTTTATTTGTTCATTTTGATTAAAAATGATTTTTTTTATTTATCTTTATAAATATTTCAATAAATTTCATATTCTCTCTTTATTTTTAGAGTCCTTTTGTTGTCCTCTCTCTTACCTTATACGCTGTCGTTTGTGCTATCCCGCTTAGAAATAACGAAGATTCACCGATCAGTACAATTGTGATTCCCTATGAACCCTACACCACAAAATCTAGTCAAAAATTCCCGAGGTAAAATGCAACGTGTCTTTGTACCCGTCAACATGGACATTGTACCACGGGCGAATATCAAAGAAGGCGAAATTGCTATGGGCACTACGGCTTTGAATTTCGCCGAAGGTGCTTATCCCGTTTATTATATGCCCGGAAATGCTAACGGAAAATTTCAAGATAGAAAAATCTATTTATTAGAAGAATGATGAAGAGAGAGAGAGAGAGAATAAGAATTACAAAAAAGAAAATGAAAAGAGTTAATTAACATAAATTATTATTTATAAAATTTTATTTATAAAATTATTTAAATTTAAATTAATCGATAATGAAGATGAACCAGAAAAAGAGTGCTGTGATAAAGTGCTACCCACATAATGATTTTGTAACAATAGTATTGTTGTAATAAAAAATTATATAAAATCTAAAAAAAAAATATAAAAGATCGTCAAACGATTTCTTTTCTCTCTCCAAAAAAGGTCTAAATTATTAATTTTGTTCCGAAATGGTTACGGAGAAAGTGTAACAATAAATGATCACTAACTAAGATCGTTTTGTAGCCAAAAATTCCCTCTCTCGCATAAAAATGGGTGCGAATTAGAAATCACTTCATCTTATAAAAAATTTATGATCAAAATAAAATTATCATTTAACAATAAATTGGATCGTTTGTCAAACTCATTTACATTTTTTAACTTTTGTTTAATTAGAAAAAAATTGGGTGAAATAAAATTGTAATACGATGTTAATGTCGTCTTTAAAATGGTAAACAACCGATTAAGCGCGATCAATTTAAAACAGGTTTAGTCAACGTGTGCAATATTTAAATGGATTATTTTTATGTCTTCTCAATAAGGAGAATTTGGAAAACGATCAAATGAATTGGAAAATTTGATCAACGAACAATTTTCTATAGAAAATTTGATCAACGAGCAATTTTCTATAGAAAATTTGATCAACGAACAATTTTCTATAGAAAATTTCGATCAACGATTAATTTTCTATAGAAAATTTCTATCAACGATCAATTTTCTATAGAAAATTTCTATCAACGATCAATTTTCTATAGAAAATTTTTCTATAGAAAATTTCGATCAACGAACAAATTCCTATAGAAAATTTCGATCAACGATTAATTTTCTATAGAAAATTTGATGTGATCAACGATTAATTTTCTATAGAAAATTTGATGTGATCAACGATTAATTTTCTATAGAAAATTTGATGTGATCAACGATTAATTTTCTATAGAAAATTTGATGTGATCAACGATTAATTTTCTATAGAAATTTGATGTGATCAACGATCAATTTTCTATAGAAAATTTGATGTGATCAACGATCAATTTTCTATAGAAAATTTGATGTGATCAACGATCAATTTTCTATAGAAAATTTGATGTGATCAAACGATCAATTTTCTATAGAAAATTTGATGTGATCAACGATCAATTTTCTATAGAAAATTTGATGTGCATCAAACGATCAATTTTCTATAGAAAATTTGATGTGATCAACGATCAATTTTCTATAGAAAATTTGATGTGATCAACGATCATTTTCTATAGAAAATTTGATGTGATCAACGATCAATTTTCTATAGAAAATTTGATGTGATCAACGATCAATTTTCTATAGAAAATTTGATGTGATCAACGATCAATTTTCTATAGAAAATTTGATGTGATCAACGATCAATTTTCCATAGAAAATTTGATGTGATCAACGATCAATTTTCCATAGAAAATTTGATGTGATCAACGATCAATTTTCCATAGAAAATTTGATGTGATCAACGATCAATTTTCCATAGAAAATTTGATGTGATCAACGATCAATTTTCCATAGAAAATTTGATGTGATCAACGATCAATTTTCCATAGAAAATTTGATGTGATCAACGATCAATTATTTTCTATAGAAAATTTCGATCAACGATCATTATTTTCTATAGAAAATTTCGATCAACGATCATTATTTTCTATAGAAAATTTCGATCAACGATCAATTATTTTCTATAGAAAATTTCGATCAACGATCAATTATTTTCTATAGAAATTTCGAATCAACGATCAATTATTTTCTATAGAAAATTTCGATCAACGATCAATTATTTTCTATAGAAATAATTAATTATTGATAAATTATCTAATTTCGTGATCATTTAAAAGACGTCGAACATGAAAAATTTAAATTTTTGCAATAAAAATCAATTAACAAAATTGAACATTTAACAATTTTGTTTTGAATCATAAATTTTCATGTCTCAACTTGTTTTCCCTGAAAATAATTTTGTTTAAAAATGCAAAACAAAACATGATTTAAACTTTTAATTAACCATCAATAATTAAGTTGTTAAATTAAGTTGTTGTTGTTGTTCGTGTTTAAGCAACGAACGTGTACAAAGAAAAAAACAAACTTCTGCGTTCATCCACCACAAGATTTATGATTGAAATTCAAAATTTTGAACTTCAATGCGAAACTTCAAAATCATTTTTTTTTTTGTTAATTAAAATATGAATCAATAAAAGAATGCGAAGCCGAATCTTCAGTACCCTCCACCACAAATCCATTTGAAATAAATTCGCTGTGTTCTGTTCATACACACCTACACATACACTCACAGGCGTATTACAATATAGAAAAGTTTAGAAAAAATGGAGACTTAATGAGTCATAAAATGAGCTATAACTCTTTTTCTACTGAACCGATTTTGATAATTTTTTGGAATGGTAATGAAGTACATGTAGCTTGATGAACAATTTTTGCTTGAACTTAGAGGTTGTCTTAGATATCGGTCTATATCTTTTAATATATTTAACCGATTTTGCTGGCTTTAAATGGGAACCTTCTGAGGACTTTAGCAAATATTCAGGCCACATTTTGTTGAGCTCTGCCAATTGTTAGGGATGTGAGCGTTCCAGTAATAGACAGAGAGACAGACATAGTTAAATCGGCTCAGATTTTGGTTTGAGGGAAGAATGTATATTACATTATGTTACATGTGGTTTGATAAAGTTATTATACTCACTTCTTCCCTTTTGGTGGCGGAGGTAATAAAATAACAAAATCGTTTAGCAATTAATTTTATTAAATTAATATTTTTAAAAACCAAAAACCAGAAGAAGAAAGAAATACAAAAATAAAGTCAATAAACTTGTTTTCTTAAACGCAACACTAAATATGATCACACTCATCACTAATTTTACTAATTTTGCGAAAATTTTAAGAAATTTTTTATAAAATCAAAAGAAGACAAAAACAAAATCTGAATTAAAGAAATTAAGAAGTGACAACGTTAAGCTGCCGTTAAGTTCATTAATTTTCAAAAAACAAAAACAAAAAAAATATTTAAAATTCAATTTGAATATTTAGGTCAAGAACGGAGTCTGGTTTTTGTTTTAGAACAAGATTTATTTCCATTTCAGAATTGAAATCGAAATGAAGAAAACAAATATTGAGAAAAAGAACAACTTGTTTTTCAAATTGAAACATTTTAAATATTTTGTTTAAAAATAAAATTAATTTATTTTTATATTTTTTTTTAATTTATTTTATGTTAATGATCATAATAATAACGATCATTATTAACTTATTATTCTGAATCATCAATAAATCTGAAATTTACAACTCAACGAGCACAAATGGTGAAGAGGGTAAACTAACTGTGTTATTTCGTGTGTAATTCTAAGAAGAAATCATCTGAGATCTCAGATTATATAGGCTACGTCTTGCAACAAATCAAAATCTGAGTCGATTTAGCTATGTCCGTCAGTCTGTTTATTGTTGGCACGCTCACATCCACAATAATTTACAAATGTCAATGTAATTTGGTTTGAGTATTTGTTATACTTTTGAGAAGTTTCCTATTCAAAACCAGCAAAATCGGTGCAGTATATGAAAAGATATAGACCGATATCTAAGGCAACCTTTAAGTTCAAGCGAAGAATTTTCCTTAAACTGTCAACAAATTAGAATAAAATTTTGTCAAAATATAAAGTTATATGTACTTCATTATCTTTCCAAAAATTATCAAAATCGGTTCAGTTGAAGAAAAAGTTATAGCTTGAAATATAACTAATTTTATCACTCATTTAGTATTCCTGTGTTAATATTCAAGAAATTCATTGTATGTATTTCTGAGTGAATTTATGTGTAAGTGTGAAACATAATGTAGTTACTTCACACCTTTTTATGGTGGAGGGTGTAAAAGATTCGTCTACTTGTTTCTTCTTAATATCGTTTTATTAACAAAAAGATTATTATGCAAATTTATAATTTCTTTGTTTTATTTTATGAAAAAAAATCATGGGGATTTCATTTGTGCGTTTTAGCGGATTAACGAAAATTATAAAAAATGGTAGAAAAAACAACAACAACAACAAAATTAACAACAAATTTCATATCAAAAGAATATTTCAACAATAAGTCATCTTAATTTTAAAAGAATTTCTATAATTAATGGCGTTTGAAGGCAAAAAGTGATAAATTAAAAAAAAAAAATTAAAACAAAATAAAAACAAATTTAATGCCAAATAGAACGAAGTTATCGATAACAAAATATTTCTTAAAAGAAATAATTAAAAACTTCATCGATAATAAATCTTTCTTACCAAAAAAATGTTCATCATAACAAATTTTTCTACAGAAAATTTTTCTATAAAAAATCTCATATGGAAAAATTTAATGATAAAGAAAATTAACCGATTAAAATATTAACCGATTAGAAGATTAACGAACTACAAAATTTTCGTATTGGAAATTTGTACAATCACTAAATTTTCTTATGGGAAATTTATCGATTATTTTTTCAGAAATATTTTTATACGAAATTTTTTATGAAAATAAATGATCGAATTTTCTACAGAAAGATTGATCGTCGATCGAAAATTTTTATAGAAAGATTGAACGTTGATCCCAAAATTTTCTTTAGAAAAGTGATCGTTGATCGAAATTTTTTATAGGAAAGTGATCGTTGATTGAAATTTTCTATAAAGAATTGATCGTTGATCGAAATTTTCTATAGAAAATTGATCGTTGATCGAAATTTTCTATAGAAATTGATCGTTGATCGAAATTTTCTATAGAAAATTGATCGTTGATCGAAATTTTCTATAGAAAATTGATCGTTGATCGAAATTTTCTATAGAAATTGATCGTTGATCGAAATTTTCTATAGAAAATTGATCGTTGATCGAAATTTCTATAGAAAATTGATCGTTGATCGAAATTTTCTATAGAAAATTGATCGTTGATCGAAATTTTCTATAGAAAATTGATCGTTGATCGAAATTTTCTATAGAAAATTGATCGTTGATCGAAATTTTCTATAGAAAATTGATCGTTGATCGAAATTTTCTATAGAAAATTGATCGTTGCATCGAAATTTCTATAGAAAATTGATCGTTGATCGAAATTTCTATAGAAAATTGATCGTTGATCGAAATTTTCTATAGAAAATTGATCGTTGATCGAAATTTTCTATAGAAAATTGATCGTTGATCGAAATTTTCTATAGAAAATTGATCGTTGATCGAAATTTTCTATAGAAATTGATCGTTGATCGAAATTTTCTATAGAAAATTGATCGTTGATCGAAATTTTCTATAGAAATTGATCGTTGATCGAAATTTTCTACAGAAAATTTATCGTTGATCGAAATTTTCTACAGAAAATTTATCGTTGATCGAAAATTTCTACAGAAATTTATCGTTGATCGAAATTTTCTATAGAAAATTGATCGTTGATCGAAATTTTCTATAGAAAATTGATCGTTGATCGAAATTTTCTATAGAAAATTGATCGTTGATCGAAATTTTCTATAGAAAATTGATCGTTGATCGAAATTTTCTATAGAAAATTGATCGTTGATCGAAATTTTCTATAGAAAATTGATCGTTGATCGAAATTTTCTATAGAAAATTGATCGTTGATCGAAATTTTCTATAGAAAATTGATCGTTGATCGAAATTTTCTATAGAAAATTGATCGTTGATCGAAATTTTCTATAGAAAATTGATCGTTGATTGAAATTTTCTATAGAAAATTGATCGTTGATTGAAATTTTCTATAGAAAATTGATCGTTGATTGAAATTTTCATAGAAAATTGATCGTTGATTGAAATGTTCTATAGAAAATTGATCGTTGATTGAAATTTTCAATAGAAAATAATTGATCGTTGATTGAAATTTTCAATAGAAAATAATTGATCGTTGATCGAAATTTTCTATAGAAAATTGATCGTTGATCGAAATTTTTCTATAAAAAATTGATCGTTGATCGAAATTTTCTATAGAAAATTGATCGTTGATCGAAATTTTCTATAGAAAAATTGATCGTTGATCGAAATTTTCTATAAAGAATTGATCGTTGATCGAAATTTTCTATAAAAAATTGATCGTTGATCGAAATTTTCTATAGAAAATTGATCGTTGATCGAAATTTTCTATAGAAAATTGATCGTTGATCGAAATTTCTATAGAAAATTGATCGTTGATCGAAATTTTCTATAGAAAATTGATCGTTGATCGAAATTTTCTATAGAAAATTGATCGTTGATCGAATTTCTATAGAAAATTGATCGTTGATCGAAATTTTCTATAGAAAATTGATCGTTGATCGAAATTTTCTATAGAAAATTGATCGTGATCGAAATTTCTATAGAAAATTGATCGTTGATCGAAATTTCTATAGAAAATTGATCGTTGATCGAAATTTTCTATAGAAAATTGATCGTTGATCGAAATTTTCTATAGAAAATTGATCGTTGATCGAAATTTTCTATAGAAAATTGATCGTTGATCGAAATTTTCTATAGAAAATTGATCGTTGATCGAAATTTTCTATAGAAAATTGATCGTTGATCGAAATTTTCTATAGAAAATTGATCGTTGATCGAAATTTCTATAGAAAATTGATCGTTGATCGACATTTCTATAGAAAATTATCGTTGATCGACATTTTCTATAGAAAATTGATCGTTGATCGAAATTTTCTATAAAAAATTGATCGTTGATCGTAATTTTCTATAGGAAATTATCGTTTGATCGACATTTTCTATAGAAAATTTATCGTTGATCGACATTTTCTTTAGAAAATTTATCGTTGATCGAAATTTCTATAGAAGATTGATCTAAAAAAGTGTCTGAATTCTTTTGTTTTGCCTGTTACCGTATGGCATTTTTTTGTCGCGAAGTGTAAAAATGCTAATAATTAATCAAAATAATAATAATGAAATTCAATCTCAAATACATGGATTTTTTGCCGGTTTATTTAGCTTTTTTTATAAAAAAAAAAAAAAAAAAAAAAAAAAACAAGAAAAAATTATTTTTTTTTCAATTTCTATTTATGAGAATTAATTTCGTAGTTAAATTATTTTAAGAAGATTTTTTATTAAGAATTTATTTCATTAAAAATAGTTAAAAAAACGGAATTACGCTTCAACACGTCGAAATCATTTATGTGATTTTTATAAAATTTTATTGAAAACATGTGTCTGTCCATCTGTCTGTCTTTCTCTCTGTTAACAAGTTTCAAATTCCGTCACTAATTCTAATTCATGTTCATAAAGTGGCGACTTTAATATTTTCTAATCTCAACTTTAAATAAAATTCACAAATTGCTGCTGAATGGATTTTTGTTTTAGAATAAACGAGGTTGTGTTTCGCATTATGAGGTAATCAGTGATTTATTTCTAATATTTTGTATTTTAACTTTTATTTAATTATTGTTTTCTTATTTCAGTTATATTTCAGCTATTGTAATATTTTAATGAGTCTCCAGTGAAATTAATTGTATTTAAAGAATCTTTGGAATTTCGTTGCAGTAAGAGAACACGTTTTCATTGACTAAAAATTGAGAAAACAACTGTTAACTGTTAACTTTATTTAAAATTGGAATTTAAATTTATTAATAAACAACTGATTACGTGCAAAGAAATTTTAAATTGCACTGAAAATGAAGGGAAACAAATTAATATTCATGATTTTTCACAAAAAAGGAAGTAATTTTCGAACATTTGCTATAGGAAAATTTGAAATTTTCGAAAATTTTCTATTGGAAAACTTGAAATTTTTAAAATTTTCTATAAGAAAATTTGAAATTTTTCGAAAATTTTCTATAAAAAAAAATTTGAAATTGTCGAAAATTTTCTATAAGAAAATTTGAAATTTTCGAAAATTTCTATAAGAAAATTTGAAATTTTCGAAAATTTTCTATAAGAAAATTTGAAATTTTCGAAAATTTCTATAAGAAAATTTGAAATTTTCGAAAATTTTCTATAAGAAAATTTGAAATTTTCGAAAATTTTCTATAAGAAAATTTGAAATTTCGAAAATTTTCTATAAGAAAATTTGAAATTTTCGAAAATTTTCTATAAGAAAATTTGAAATTTTCGAAAATTTTCTATAAGAAAATTTGAAATTTTCGAAAATTTTCTATAAGAAAATTTGAAATTTTCGAAAATTTTCTATAAGAAAATTTGAAATTTTCGAAAATTTTCTATAAGAAAATTTGAAATTTTCGAAAATTTTCTATAAGAAAATTTGAAATTTTCGAAAATTTTCTATAAGAAAATTTGAAATTTTCGAAAATTTTCTATAAGAAAATTTGAAATTTTCGAAAATTTTCTATAAGAAAATTTGAAATTTTCGAAAATTTTCTATAAGAAAATTTGAAATTTTCGAAATTTTTCTATAAGAAAATTTGAAATTTTCGAAAATTTTCTATAAGAAAATTTGAAATTTTCGAAAATTTTCTATAAGAAAATTTGAAATTTTCGAAAATTTTCTATAAGAAAATTTGAAATTTTCGAAAATTTTCTATAAGAAAATTTGAAATTTTCGAAAATTTTCTATAAGAAAATTTGAAATTTTCGAAAATTTTCTATAAGAAAATTTGAAATTTTCGAAAATTTTCTATAAGAAAATTTGAAATTTTCGAAAATTTTCTATAAGAAAATTTGAAATTTTTCGAAAATTTTCTATAAGAAAAAATTTTGAAATTTTCGAAATTTTCTATAAGAAAATTTGTTTTTTTTTATAAGAAAATCGTTTGAAATTTTCGAAAATTTCTATAAGAAAATTTGAAATTTTGGCAAATTTTTATAGAAAACTAAATCATTGACAAATTTTCTATAGAAAACTTAATTATTGAAATTTTCTATAGAAAACTTAATCATTGAAAATTTTCTATAGAAAACTTAATCATTGACAAATTTTTCTATAGAAAACTTAATCATTGACAAATTTTCTATAGAAAACTTAATTTTCGAAATATTTCTATGAAAATTTGAAATTTTCGAAAATTTTCTATGTTAATTTGTTATTTTATGAAAATTTTCTATAAATTTTGAAATTTTCGAATTTTTATGTTTAAAAATAAATTTTCTTCTAAATGTAAATTAAATTTTCATTTTCATTGAATTTGAAATTCGAAAATTTTCTTAAAGTTTATTCATTTTTAATTTTCTATAGTAACTGTTTTGATTTTATGTTTGAATTAATCAGAAATTTTCTATAAGAAAATTTTGCGTTTATTTATTTTTTCTATAAAAAAAAGAATAGTTTCTATACTTAATTATCAGTTCCATTCTGATTTTGCAAATTTTATGATAGAAAACTAATCTCTGTCAATTTTCTATAGAAAATATCATCCAGTTTCAGGTAAACAAAATCTATAGAAAACTTAATCATTGACAAATTTTTCTACTAGAAAACTTAATCATTGAAATATTTTGATTGTTTTTATTTTGATCATTTTCGATTGTGGTTTTATTGTTATTATTTGTTATTATTTATGTCTCAAATTTATCATAAACTTCTTTTAAATTTTTTGACAGTTTTTTTTTGTTTAAAAATAAATTTTCTTCTAAATGTAAATTAAGATTTTTATTTCAGTTCTTTTTCCATTGATCATGTGTTTAGAGAACGATGGTCGCGATCTTTTTAAAGTTTATTCATTTCATTAATTTTTTGTCTGATTATGTAACTGTTTTTGAAAGTTTTTATGTTTGAATTAATCAGACAATTTATTTAGATACTATTTAATGATCATTGCGATCATTTTATGATCCAAATATCTGGTTCTCTCTCAATATCACAAATAACAGTTCCAAATAGTATTCATTATTATCCTTAATTATTCATCTCCAATTCTCAGTTCAATTTGTAAGAATTATTCATGTTATGGAAATGGGTGTAATCTCTGTCCCTGTTGGAGATGGAATGTTATAGTGGGAAAGATATCATCCAGTTTCTGGAAAACAAAATCAGCCTCACAAGAAAATTTTTCTACGGAAGAATCATATTGGAAATTTTTTCTATGCAGAAAATTTTCATAAATTAATAAAAAATTTTTAAATTTTCTATAGAAGAAAATTGTTAAAAAAATAATTTTTCTAAAGAGAAGACCTTTGGAAAAAATTAATTTTCTATAAAAGAAAATTTTTCTAAAATGGAAATTGTTTTTTAGTAGAGAAATGAAAATTTTTCTATAAAAGAAACAATTTCTTTAGAAAAAAATTAAAAAAATTTTTAAAAGAAAAATTTTTCTATAAAAAAATTTTTCTATAAAAGAAAATTTTCTATAAATAAAATTTTTCTGTAAAAAATTTTTCTTTAAAGAAAATTTTTCTATGAGAAAATTTTTTTCTATAAAAAAATTTTCTATAAAATAAAATTTTTCTATAAAAGAAAATTTTTCTATAAAGAAAATTTTCAATAAAAAAAATTTTGTAAAAAATAAAATTTTTCTGTTAAAGAAAATTTTTTTATAAAATTTTTTTATAAAAAATTGTTTCTTTGAAAGAAAATTTTGGGAAAAATTCTTGAGAATACGAAAATTTTCTCTAGAAAAAAGAATTTTCAATTTTTTATTAAAATTTTCTTTTTCTAGTCCCACTGTACATCTTTCTTCATTATTAGAGAAGATTTTTTTGTTAACACAAGAATTTTACATTTTTTATAGATTTTTTTATTTTTATTATTATTTATTTGTTGTTGATGGTTTTTGTTGTTATTTTGTTTTTGTTTATGTCAAATTCAAGAGTCGGAGTCTGTTTAATTATTATTTTCTATTTCTTTGACATGTTTTTGCTAATAATTTCTATTGGGTGTTAAGACATAAAAGTATCATCGTCATGATAATAATGATAATCATCATTATCATCATCATCATCAGACACAAATAACAATAAAAAAGTGTGTTTTTTCTGCAAATTAGAAAAAAAGAACTAAACATTAGTAAAGAACGGAATAAAATGTATAGAAAAAAAGTTAAGAATGTTATATTCGGTTATGACGAATATTTAATGCCCTTCAAGCTCAGACGCGTGTAAGTTAATACGTTACGTTTCGTACATACACACTCATGAAAGTGTAAACATTATTCTTAAATGCAACACACTTACACTTTAATGAGTCGTAAAATTATTTATGACTTTTTTTCAACTGAACCGATTTTGATAATTTTTGGAAATGATAATGAAGTCAAAATCTTATTCCAAATTTGTCGATTTTTAATTGTCAGTCTTATGAAAATTCTTTGCTGGTACATAGAGGTTGCCTCAGTTATCGGTCTATACATTTTGATATACTGAACCGATTCCGTAGGTTTTAAATAGGAATCTTCTCAGGATTATAACAAATACTCAGGACTAATTTCATTGAGCTCTGTCAGTTATTGAGGATGGGAGAGAGCCAACAACAGATGGACAGACGGACATAGCTAAATGGACTCAGATTTTGATTTCATGCAGGAATATATATATACATTATGGATCTGAGATGTTTCCTTCTTAGCATTACATATAGAATGACAAAGTTAACATACCCTCTTGACCACTTTTGATGGTGGAGGGTATAAAAAGTGATTTTTTTTATCGAGAAGTTTGAAAAAAAACCGAATTATTTATTTGTCATCGGCCAACAAAAACGTAAATAAGTAGATGTGGAGTTCAGATGTGAGATGTGATTTGTTTTGTTGTTCTTGTTGTGTTGTTGTTGTTGTTGTTGACTCCAACAAAAGCCGCATAAAACTTAACAGAATCTCTTACAAGCCGATCAGTCGTTGTTAACATTTCACTATAGATTGTATGTAGTAAAATCCACAAAATTCTAAAAAACAGAATCGGAATCGGAAAAAAAAGATACAAAAAACGTTCTAAAACAGAGAAAATAATTTAAGTGAGAAACAAGTGAAGGTGTAAAATTGACAATAAAATTTCAATTATTTAAAAATAACGATTAATTTAATTCGCAAAAATTAAAATTAAAAAAACAAAAATATGTTGAGCTGCCGAAAATTCTGGGTGAGTGAAGTGATTAAAAGTGAGATCATTGAAAAATTTTTATTAAAATTTAATAACTAAAAAAAATTAATTAAATTAATTAAAAAAATGATTAATTAATTTCCATTGCAGTTTTTGCTCTTTTTAGTGTCTGTGCTAAAAAATCACCCCGGCTGGGCAAAACCGGCTCCCGAGGCAGCTGCAGAAGCTGAAGCAAATCCAGAGGCAAAAATTTCCGATTTACCCAAACTTTTGCTCATAACAGATGACATAATACCCGATAAAATAGAACGTGACACCAAAAAAGTTATACGTGTCAATCCTCTCGATCTACCTCCCATCAAAGACGATCCAAATGTCTTAAACATGGACTCCTCCCTCTACAAAATTCAATCCATCAAACCCTACACTGGTAAAAGAAAATACACCAACATGAAACGTCCTAAACCTCAAATGGAAATGTCCTCCAAGATTCCCTCAAGTGATACTCCCATCATTAGAGGCATTCCTCTGTTACCCGCTCCTGAGAAAGTTCTAAAACCAAAACATCAACCCAAAAATAAACAATTACATTTTCTTTATAATCAAGAGGATTTAGCTGGTAATTTACTATCAAAAACTATGAGGGTCCATGTAGCTCCTGGTGCTTATCCTGTCTACTATGTAGTCTCCAAGACAAATGGTCGCTTTGGCAAATATCCCATTAAGAGTTTTGATTCTCCCCAGGCTTTCATGAAATATTTGAAGAAGAATAAATTGGAAAGTCTGCCGACTTTGGAGAGATATGATGAATTAGAAGTGGAGGAGGACATTTAGAGAAGGGGATTTCCCCAACAGCTTATTGTGTATATTAGCGCGATAAATTAGTCTTTAGTATTTATTGTAAATATTTTAATAGAATATTTTTATAAGTGAATTTTTTTACAAAAAATGAAGAAAATAAAATTTAAAAAAATCTGTAAAAGAAAATTTTTTAAAATTTTTTCTATATGAGAAAAATTTCTAAAAACCAAATTTTTTTTAAATTTTGTAAAAAATATAGAAAAAGATTTCATGAACTAGAACTGAACTAAAACTGAACTAGAACTAAACCAGAACTGAACTAGAAATAAATTAGAAGTGAACTAGAACAGAAAACAAAAAAAATTATCGATAACACAATTTTCTTATAGAAATTTATCGATAACACAATTTTCTTATAGAAAATTTATCGATAACACAATTTTCTTATAGACAATTTATCGATAACACAATTTTATTATAGAAAATTTATCGATAACACAATTTCTTATAGAAAATTTATCGATAACAAAATTTTCTTATGAAAAATTTATCGATAATAAAATTTTCTTATAGAAAATTTATCAATAGTAAAATTTTCTTATAGAAAATTTATCGATAATAAAATTTTCCTATAGAAAACTTATCGATAATAGAATTTTCTTATAGAAAATTTAAATTTTCTTATAGAAAATTTATCGATAACTCAATTTTCTTATAGAAAATTTATCGATAACTCAATTTTCTTATAGAAAATTTATCGCTAACTCAATTTTCTTATAGAAAATTTATCGATAATAAAATTGTCTTATAGAAAATTTATCGAAATTTTCTTATAGAAAATTTATCGATAATAAAATTTTCTTATAGAAAATTTATCGATAACAAAATTTTCTCTGAAAAATTTATCGATAATAAAATTTTCTTATAGAAAATTTATCAATAGTAAAATTTTCTTATAGAAAATTTATCGATAATAAAATTTTCCTATAGAAAATTTATCGATAATAGAATTTTCTTATAGAAAATTTATCGATAATAAAATTTTCTTATAGAAAATTTATCGATAATAAAATTTTCTTATAGAAAATTTATCAATAAAAAAATTTCTTATAGAAAATTTATCAATAAAAAATTTTCTTATAGAAAATTTATCGATAATAAAATTTTCTTATAGAAAATTTATCGATAATGAAATTTTCTTATAGAAAATTTATCGATAATAAAATTTTCTTATAGAAAATTTATCGATAATAAAATTTTCTTATAGAAAATTTATCGATAATAAAATTTTCTTTTACAAAAATTATCGATAATAAAATTTTCTTATAGAAAAAAAAAAATTTCTATAGAAAATAAAATTTTTTTATAGAATATTTATCGATAACAAAATTTTCTTATAAAAAATTTATGGATAATAAAATTTTCTTATAGAAAATTTATCGATAATAAAATTTTCTAATAGAAAATATATCGATAACACAATTTTCTTATAGAAAATTTATCGATAACACAATTTTCTAATAGAAAATATATCGATAACTAAATTAACTTATAAAAAATTAATCGATAGTTAAATTATCGATCTTAAATTTGCGTGAAATTTCGCTTGGCATCCAAAAATTAATGATGCAGATTTATCATTAATCAGGAATTTTTCCAAATGGGTTGACCTTCGAATATTTATCTCTGTTTCTGTGTAATTTAGTAGCTCTGACCTTGTGTAGAATTTGCAAATTTAAAACGCCAATTAGTGACGACTTTTAATTTCAGAGTTTTCTAAAAATAAGTCATTAATTATTCTAAAAATATTAAAAGAAGTTTTTTCCAGGGAATCATTAAAGTGTTTAGACAATAATTAAAGTGGAGAACAGCAAATAGAAGGAGAAATTTAGCTGCTGAAATTAAGATAAAAATTAAATTAAAAATGGACTTTGAAACCCCTTAAACGATTTCGAATATTTATAACAAAAATCATTAATCCAATTTAATTTGTGATAAATTTAAAATGACAATCTGAATTTGAATTTTAATTAGAATCTGAATTGAATTCCAAAATCAAATTTGAACTGGAAGCTGAACTAAAGCTGAACTAGAACTGGACAGGAATTGAACTAAAAAACTGATGTATAAGTGTTTAAGCAAAAGAAACATCCATTCCTGAACCACAGTGCATCAAATTTAAGCTTAAACACACAAACTTTATTTAAGCTTATTTCTATTATTTTGTTAAAGTTTTGCAGTGTTTCTTTTTCTTTTGCGATTTTTGTCAAATTTTTGTTTTGTTTTTACTGTTTTCTTTTTTAGAAATTTCTTTAGAATTCTTTAACATAAAATTATTGATTTAAATCTTTGTCAAGCAAAAAAGTCTTTATTCCATTCATAATCGATTAGTAAACCTAAAAATGATTAAAGGCCAAAACTCACTAACACACAAAAGAAGACAGAAACATACACTAAAACAAAATTATGATTGGTGGTAACAGCACTTTCTAAGAAAACACAGTGGGCCAAACAAAATATTTAATATTAAAATTTTATTTTCCTCTTTTTATATATAAAAAATAATTAAAGTTATTTTTAGCAAATTCCATTAAAATGATCTTTTTTTTCCAAAAATTATGCGGAAATTTTTTAGTTTTATCTTTATGAATTCAAACATAAGAATAATTGATTTATGTTGTTGTTTTTGTTGTTCGTTCGTTCTTCAATTACTCATTAATTTAATTATTATTTCGCGTTTTTTTTTGTTCCTTTTGTCTGTAATTAAATTCATTTATTGTTTTTTTGCTGTTAATTAAACATCTGTTAAACAATAAAATAAAAAATAACATCAATAGCAAATATTCATAAATATTTAATAATTTTCTAAGTAAACAAATTTATGTTTTATTTTGTAATACAAATTTAATCAAAATATGCGAAATGATGGGAAATAAAAGAATTAATTCTTTAAAAAAAAACAATACAAAATAAAAAAATCGGATAAACATGTAATAAAACATAAATAATATTAAAAATAATAGAATTATGTAGTTTCCTAATGATTTCCATTATGTTCGAATAATTCGAACTTTTTTTTTTTTTGATTTTCGAAATTTACACAGTAAGTCAAATATTATGCTGATGTTTTGGAAATATTGCAAATAATGTAAACATTTAAAAAATTTAATTTTCAAAATATTTTGGAATGTTCGAAAATTTCGAACTGTATTTCGAATTTTCGAAATTTACACAATAAGTCAAATATTATGCTGATGATATTGTAAATAATGTAAACATAAAAAATTTAATTTCCATTTTTCCATCATGTTCGAATAATTCGAACTTTTTTTTTAATTTTCGAAATTTACACAATAAGTCAAAAATTATGCTGATGTTTTGAAAATATTGTAAATAATATAAACATTTAAAAAATTTAATTTTTAAAATATTTTGGAATGTTCGAAAATTTCGAACTGTATTTCGAATTTTCGAAATTTATACAATTAGTCAAATATTATGCTGATGATATTGTAAATAATGTAAACATTAAAAATTGAATTTTCAAAATATTTTCGAATGTTCGAAAAATTCGAACTTCGAATTTCGAATTTTCAAAATTAAGAATATGTGTTAAAAATATGATATGAAAATATTTTAAATAATTTAAACAGTTAAAATCTCAATATTCATAATTTTATGGTATGTTCGAAATATCGAAAGTTCGAATTTCATTCGAACTTAATAGAAATAGTTTAAAATTGTAGAAAAAATTACCAAACCAGCTGAATTAATTCGTAAATCGATTTTTTACTTCCTTTTTTAATTTTTATAAAATTATTTATGAATTTCGAATTTTTGGACATAAAAAAATCATCAAATATGAAGTTGAACCGCATTTGAACTGCACCACTGTCTGAAACAGAATCTGAATGTATTAATACTAAAATTTTATCGGAACTAGAATCTGAAACAGAAACTAAAGAAAATTAGTTCCGAAAATAAAACTCGAATCTGAGCGAGAATCTTAACTACAATCTGAATTATTCTACGTTCGAGAATCTGAATTAGAACTCAACTAAAATCTTTATCAGAACTAGAGCTTGTTCTGGTTTCTTTAACTAGAATCTGAATTGGAATTTAAACTAGAACCTAAAATAATATGAAAAGTAGAGAACTATAATCTGAAATTATATTTGAATAAAATCTGAATTAGTCTTAGAACCAACATCTGGACCAGAATGTGAAATAGAATCTGTTCCAGACTCTGAAACTAAATTAGGAAATGTTCAAGGGTCTGTTAAAAATCTAAGCTAGAAGTGACATAGAATTTGAAGTAGAAATTGATGTAGAATTTAATATGGAATCTGATCTAGAATCTTAACTAGAATTTGAAACAGAATCTGAACTTGAATATGAAGTAGAATCTGTATCGGAATCAAAGATAATATTTGGAAGAACTAGAACCTGCCAAGAATCTGAACTGGAATCTGAACTAGAATTTGAATCAGATTGTGAACTAAAGTTTCAAATAGAATCTGAACTAGAAAGTGATGAAGAATTTGATCTGATATCTGAACTAAAATCTCAACTATAATCTGAACTAAAATATGAAGTAGAATCTTAACTAGAATCTGAATTAGAACTAGAATATAACTAAATTCTGTAACAGAACTAAACTGAAATTTAAATTAGATTCTGAATTATTATCTGAACCAGAATATAAACCAGAATCTGTAATAGAATCTGAAAGAGAATTTGAATCAGATTCTGAAATATTATCTGAACCTGAATTTGAAATATAATTTAGGTACTTGAACCAGAATCGGAACTAGAATTCGGATCAGAATCTAAACTAGAATCTGAACCTAAAATTGAACTAAAATTGAGATTCTTATTAAAAAAACTCTAGAATCTAAACTAGATTCTGAACCGGAATCTGAACCAGAGTCTACTCCAGAATGTAATTCGGAAACTAATCTAAAAATTGTATTAGAATCTAAAATGAATAATGAACTAGAGCCTGAACCAATAGCTACACTGAAATTTGAAGAAGAAATTTAATTCTAGAAAAATTTGAAAACTTTAGATTCGAATATTGAGAAAAAACTTTGTTACTTTTTCAATTTTGAAAATTTTATAAACATTTGAAGAATCCATTATTTTAAATGTCTGTACTCATGATGACTCAATGCCGTTTTTTATTTCTGTTATTTAATGTTCTTTAGTGTTTATTTTTTTAGATTATTTATTTTTGTATTGAATTGAAGTATTGAATATTGAATAAATGGGATTTGCATAATTATGATTCAAAACTTTTTTTCAAATTATTAACAGAATTTGATTTGAACAAAAAAAATCAATTAAATTGTTTAATTGAATTTTATAAGAATGAATAAATAATATTTAAAATAATGAACAAAAGATTGTCAAATTGACACCTTTTTGAAATGTTTGAAATAATAAAAACTTAAAAACAAAAAAAAATTCAAAATTTACTTTAATATCAGTTAATTAAATTCCAAACAAATTCAAATTCATAGCAAAAAAAAGCTAAAAAATTTCATCACTAAATTTCCTTCTTTTCTCTGAATTTCAAAATTAAAAACAGAGTAAAACAAATTGCAATGTTATTGACGCTCAAGGCCGACTTTGTAATACCCTATACCACAATGTTTCTTGGCAGTTACGAAAAAGTAATGAACGACCCTCGTATAATCTTATTTTCTAACTTATTCTTACACTTACGCTAATGTTTATGTGAAATTTAAATATTTTAAAATGAATTTTCATTGTGGGTTATATAGGAGCTACATGATACTATGGTACGACCCTCGTATAATGTTGTACATCGATTTTTGGCTATATTTATCTTAATTTGACCGATTATTATAATACCAACGTATTTGTGAGATTTATGCCCTTTAATGTGATGTTTCCAAGGGGGATTGTATGGAACCTATGAAAAGCATTATTCGGAAAATTGGTTAAGAATATCAAAAGACTTACTTCTGTCTAATTTCAATAAAAGTGCTTTCTATTTAGGACTTTATTGGGCTAAAAACCTGATTTCGGGAGGACAAGGCACCTAAAATATTAGATTAAACATGACCAATTTCCATAGGCTTCGTCTTGGGCTAAAATTATAATATATACAAAATTTCATCAAGATGTCTCAAAAATTGCAACCTATAGAGTGTGCACAACGTCTACATGGACAACCAGCCGGATGGAAAGATAAGCGGAGGGATGAACAACGTTAATTCTAAATATCGATTTTAAGTCGAACGATATACTTAAACAAAATTTTTTCTGTATGTTACAAACATCCTCACAAACACATAATACCCCAACCACTTAAGATGGTGTAGGGTATAGAAAAACTTAATAACACATTTTCTACTCAATTTATTACAACAAAGTTAATTGAGTTTATGACAATTTTTCCAACAACAAAAAGTTTTTCATTCTTGAAATAAATGCAATTTCAATATTGTTACTACAAAATTGTTATTGCTGTTATTCCTGTTGATGTTGATGTTGGTGTTGTTGTTATGTTGCAAACAACATAACAAGAAAATAACTTCAATAATAAGTTCAACAGCAACAATGAATGAAATAAACTTAGTTTTCTTCTCACTTTTTTTATTATTTTGGAATCAATAAAATACTTTGCTGAAATAGTAAAATGAAGGAAAAAAAGAGAGAGACAGAGAGAGAGAGACAGATAGAGAGAAAAAAGTTGTTAATCGAATTTCAGCAAATACACAATAGACTGCAAAAATATCAACAACATTTATTTTTTGTCCTTGTAAGTGTACAACAACTGGCAACATTTTTAGTAGTAAATAGTTGATAGCAATAACTAACTATAGCAACAACAACAACAACACTAAATACAAATATACAACATCAATTGTATTTATCATCAACAACCTCTAATAATTCAAAAACTATGGACATTGAAAAAATATTGTTCTCTTTTCTTTAGTTCACAAACAATTTAAGGAGGGATGATCACAGTTTAAGGTAACATTTAGAAGTATAAAGAGACTAGAGAATAAAGAGAAAATTTTCTAAAAAAAAATTTGCCAAATAAGAAAATTTTCTATGAAATTTTGTGGGGTAGAGAAAATTTTTCTATAAAATTTTGTTGAAAGAGAAAATTTTCTATAAAAATTTTGTTGAAAGAGAAAATTTTCTATAAAATTTTGTTGAAAGAGAAAATTTTCTATAAAAATTTTGTTGAAAAAGAAAATTTTCTATAAAAATTTGTTGGAAGAGAAAATTTTCTACAAAAACTTTGTTGGAAGAGAAAATTTTCTATAAAAATTTTGTTGAAAGAGAAAATTTTCTATAAAAATTTTGTTGAAAGAGAAAATTTTCTATAAAAATTTTGTTGAAAGAGAAAATTTTCTATAAAAATTTTGTTGGAAGAGAAAATTTTCTATAAAAATTTTGTTGGAAGAGAAAATTTTCTATAAAAATTTTGTTGAAAGAGAAAATTTTCTATAAAAATTTTGTTGGAAGAGAGAATTTTTTTTTTTTTGTAAAACTTTGTTGGAAGAGAAAATTTTCTATAAAATTTTGTTGGAGGAGAAATTTTTCTATAAAATTTTTTTTGGAAGAGAAAATTTTCTATAAAAATTTTGTTGGAAGAGAAAATTTTCTATAAAAATTTTGTTGAAAGAGAAAAATTTGTATAAAAATTTTGTTGAAAGAGAAAATTTTCTATAAAAATTTTGTTGAAAGAGAAAAATTTGTATAAAAATTTTGTTGAAAGAGAAAATTTTCTATAAAAATTTTGTTGAAAGAGAAATTTTTCTATAAAAATTTTGTTGAAAGAGAACATTTTCTATAAAATTTTGTTGGAAGAGAAAATTTTCTTTAAAATTTTGTTGGAAGAGAAAATTTTCTATAAAATTTTGTTGGAAGAGAAAATTTTCTATAAAATTTTGTTGGAAGAGAAAATTTTCTATAAAATTTTGTTGGAAGAGAAAATTTTCTATAAAATTTTGTTGGAAGAGAAAATTTTCTATAAAATTTTGTTGGAAGAGAAAATTTTCTATAAATTTTGTTGGAAGAGAAAATTTTCTATAAAATTTGTTGGAAGAGAAAATTTTCTATAAAATTTTGTTCAAAGAGAAAATTTTCTATAAAAATTTTGTTCAAAGAGAAAATTTTCTATAAAAATTTTGTTCAAAGAGAAAATTTTCTATAAAAATTTTGTTCAAAGAGAAAATTTTTCTATAAAAATTTTGTTGAAAGAGAAAATTTTCTATAAGAATTTTGTGGAAAGAGAGAATTTTCTATAAAATATAGACTGGAGTTTACTCTCTAGTCTAGGCAAGAGTTCATTCTGTAGTCTATCTACCGCACAGTTCTCTAATCTAGAATATATTCTCCAGTCTCCACTACAGCTTATTCCAGAATAGAGTTTATTTACTGTTTCAGACTAGAGTTTAATATTCAGTTTAGACTAGAGTTTATTCTCTCTTCAAACCTAAAGTTTATTCTCTTGTCTACGCTAAGGATTATTTTCTAGTCTAAAGTAAAATTTATCCTTTGTCCACGGCCAGATTTTATTCTCTAGCCAAGACTAGAATTGATTCTATAGTGAAACAAGAGTTTAACATAAATTTGAGATAACAACTTATCCTGTGATTATCCTCATTTAGTTACAACTTCAGAAATAAAGCAATAATTTTAACAAAACTACTATTTCCTGGTTGCATTCAAACTTTCTCTCCAACAGCCGGAACAACAGCAACAGTTTCAACAAATTTTCCAAAAAAAAAAAAAAAAAGAGAAAATATAAATAAAAGTTTTTAATAACGAAATACAACATAAACTTGGTAACACTTTGTGTTCTGTATTAAAAACAAAAAACAAACTCTTTTCTGTTCCAAAGAACTTTTTTCTTTAGCTTTTTTTTTAGAACACAAGAAAGAAAAATGGAGTTTTCTTTAGGAAAAGTTTTCAGAAAAGAAAAACTATTGTTGATAAATATTGTTGTTGATATTAGAAAAATGGTTAGATGATGAAGAACATAAAGAAAGAATAACAAATATTAAATAAATATTAAACAAAAATAAAACAAAAGCTGAATTCATTAAATTATTTAAAATTTATATTAAAAGAAAATGTCCTTAATTCCTTTTGCCTCTTTTCAATCGATTGCTCTTTTTATTATTATCAGCAAAAACTGTTCTCAATTTGAACACTTTTCATTGATTTATATTTCCGCTTGATTTTAAAATCACCCACCTTCACTTGCCACCAACTGTAACCTTGTTGCAACAACTGGCAAAGACAGTTTTTTTCTTAATAAAATTATCATGATCTTCAACTTTTCTCCTCTTGTCGCTTTTACTCTCCATAAGACTTTTGGCCAAAATCCATTAAATGGCTTGTAATTCATATGAAAACCACCCACAGCTGAATTCACAAAAAAAACGTCTCAAAAAAATGTTGCTGCAACAACTTTGACTTGAAAGCGAACAAAATAAAAGTGCTAAAACTTAATAAAAAAGGAAACACAAAAAAAATGCTCCCAAGTAGGAAATAAGGCGAAAGGAAAGCAAAAAAAAGAGCAAAAAAATAAACTTAAGTGCATTATTTCCGGCTTTTATGAAAGTTTTACTGGGAAGATGCTCTAAAAGTAATAAGTATTTGGGAATAAACAGCAAATAAAAAAGAAGAAGAATATGTTAAATAAAAATACACACACACATACACACTTAAACCAACACATAGTCATATATGTACACACGAAAAACTATCAATTTCTGAAAATAACATTATAATGCTCTTTCTCTCATACATTACACACATTAATACTTTTATATAAACAATTTTTAATTTTTGTTGTTGTGGTAGTGAGTGGTAAAAATGCAATAAATTTGGCAAAAAACTCATGAGAGAGAAAGTGAGCTACAATGTTCTGGAAAAGAGTTTAAATTTAACATTAAATCAAAATTAAAGGCAATAATCTAGTCTAAACTAGAGTTTATTCTCTAGTCGAGACCAGACTTTATTCTCTAGTCTAAACCAGAGTTTCTTGACTAGATAAGAGTTTATTCTAGACTAGATTCTAGACCATTTTTTAATTTGATTGAAAGAACAAAATTTCAATAAAAAAATTGTTAAAAGAGAAAATGAGAAAATTTTTAAAAAATTATTGAAAGAGAAAAATTAAAAAAAAAAAAATATTAAAAGAGAAAATTTAAAAAAAAAACTTTATTGAGAGAGAAAATTTTCTATGAAAAATTTTTATTGAAAGAGAAAATTTTCTCTAAAAAATTTTTCTTAAAAGAGAAAATTTTCTCTAAAAAAATTTTTCTTGAAAGAAAAAATTTTATATAAAAAAAGAGAAAATTTTCTATAAAAAATTTTTTCTTGAAAGAGAAAATTTTCTATAAAAAATTTTTTTTTGAAAGAGAAAATTTTCTCTAAAAAAATTTTCTTGAAAAAATTATTGAAAGAGAAAATTTTCTATAAAAAATTTTTCCTGAAAGAGAAAATTTTCTATAAAAAATTTTTCCTGAAAGAGAAAATTTTCTCTAAAAAAAATTTTCTTGAAAGAAAAAGTTTTCTACAAAAATTATTGAGAGGTATTTTTTAATTTTTATTGAAAAAGAGAATTTTCGTTGCAAGATTTGATTGAAAGAGTCAATTTTATTGAAATAGAAAACAAGAAGAGTTTATTCTCTAGACTGGACAGACATTGTACTTTTTTAAGCTAAAGTTTATTTTCTTATCTTAACTAGATTTTGTTCTCTAAAAACTTAAACTTGAGCTTAAGAGATTCTTGATTTGAAACGCCTTAATGAACTTATATGTCGCCCTCTTTGCTATATGTAATTTATTAAAAACAGCTTTATTTATAGAGTTCATTTTTAGTTTTGGAAAGTAATACAATCAACTAAACAAATTTTTCTTTTTATAAAATTTTTGGTGTTTCCAACAGATTTTTTTGCTTCTTTTCTCATTTTGTAAACATTTCTTTAAGAGATTTGTTACATAATATTTGTTCGATATGAAAAAAAGAGTCTCTTTTCCTATTTCTCATGTACTTTCTTATTCTTTGAGCTTCAGCATCATTCAAACTCCAAAAAAAAAGAACTTTAACTTAAAAGAAAAAAACTCATAACAAATTTCATTTTTTTCTCGGAAGATTTCGACTTGTTTTTTTCCGTTTTTCCTTTTTGGAAATTTTTTATTTAACAAAATAACGAAGCCAACATAAACATGAAATTCATTTGTAGACTTTTGTAGTTACAACTATTTTTATACCCTACACCATCACAAGTAGTAAAGAGGGCATATTAACTTTGTCATTTTGTGTGTAACGCTAAGTAGGAATCATCTCAGATCCTATATTGTATATATATTCTTTTATCAAATCAAAAACTGAGTCGAATTTGTGATGTGTGTATGTCTGTGATGTGTATATGTCTGTGATGTGTGTATGTCAGTTGAAAAAAAGTTGTAGCTTAAAATATAACTAATTTTATGACTCATTAAGTGTTCCTGTGTTTGTTTATGAAATAGTGTATGTGTGAGTGTGTTTGTATGAAACACAACGTGAAGGGTACTGAAGATTCGGCATAGCTGAATACAGTATTCCTACTTGTTTGATGCTCATATCTTCCTTCTCAAAAAAAAAAAAAAATGAAAATGTTATTCTGCCTTTTTTTAATTTTTCTATTTTTGCGAAAAACTTTTTGATGTTTTTCCAAAATATTTTTTTTATTTCAAGTCTGCTAAGTTTTTCCTATAAGTACGCCATCGAGAGTCATAGTGTGGTGGAAAAAAGTTTTCCTCTTTTTTTCGAGGAAAAAGTTTAAAAAATAATAATAATAATAATATAAAGATGTGAACAAGCTTCCAAAAAAAGGCTAAGAAACAAATAAAACAGATGTAAAATGCAGATTCTCTCTTTTTGTTTTTTTGTTTTTGCACTTAAGTTGTTTGTTATAATATGACCACTGAGATTAACAAACCAACAAAAATATAAAAAATCATATCATAACGAAGTTTTAGCAGATTCAGTTAAACTTCTCTAAATAAAGAAAAGCGAAAAAGTTTAAATCATTTTTTTTCATAAATTTCAATTTGTAGAGAATTTTTTTAAAGAATTTTTGTTGATTTTGAAATTTTCAAAAAAATTTACTTTAGGAGAAAATTTTATAAAAAAATTTACTTTAAGAGAAAATTTTCTAAAAAATTTACTTTAAGAGAAAATTTTCTAAAAAATTTACTTTAAGAGAAAATTTTCTAAAAAATTTACTTTAAGAGAAAATTTTCTAAAAAATTTACTTTAAGAGAAAATTTTCTAAAAATTTACTTTAAGAGAAAATTTTCTTAAAATATACTTTAAAAGAAAATTTTCGATAAAATTTCTTTTAAGAGAAATTTTTCGATAAAATTTCTTTTAAGAGAAATTTTTCGATAAAATTTCTTTTAAGAGAAATTTTTCGATAAAATTTCTTTTAAGAGAAATTTTTCGATAAAATTTCTTTTAAGAGAAATTTTTCGATAAAATTTCTTTTAAGAGAAATTTTTCGATAAAATTTCTTTTAAGAGAAATTTTTCGATAAAATTTCTTTTAAGAGAAATTTTTCGATAAAATTTCTTTTAAGAGAAATTTTTCGATAAAATTTCTTTTAAGAGAAATTTTTCGATAAAATTTCTTTTAAGAGAAATTTTTCGATAAAATTTCTTTTAAGAGAAATTTTTCGATAAAATTTCTTTTAAGAGAAATTTTTCGATAAAATTTCTTTTAAGAGAAATTTTTCGATAAAATTTCTTTTAAGAGAATTTTATAATAAAATTTTATTCGAACAAAATTTTTATTATTTTTCCATAAAAATTTTGTTGAAGCAGGAAAAGTTACGTTCTTCTTCTAGAAAATTTAACAATTACATGAAAACATTCCTTCACGAGCTACCAATTCCGCTTTTCTTTTAGGAATTATTCATTTGTATTAAAAGAATGTGGTAACCAAATAATAATAAAGAAGAAGAAAAATCCATAATAAAAGGAAAAATTCCCCGAAAAAAACTGAAAATGAATAAAAACAAAAACCGAAGAAGAAAACTGTTGAAAATTCATAAAAGCGCACAATTTTAATTGCATTGCAATTCAAGGTGGCATTAAAATGCTAAAGCTGCTGCTGCTGTTGCTACCTTTTCTGTTGTTGCTGTTGCTACTTCTCTCTTGCTGCTGCAACATTTGAAGTAAACAAATACAAATGCAAGAGAACATCTTTTGCTGTTGTGGCATTTAATTCAAATGCAAAACACATGTCAGAGCATTTAAATAGAGTTTTTATATATTTATGAAGTGGCTGAGATTTAAAGGAATTAAATCATTGTTTAAATAGAAAGAGAGTCTTAAACGAAAATGTTTTAATTGACGGAAGATTCTGCAAAAAACACCTAAAATGGATGGACAAACAAATAAGCATAAATGTAAATAAACATGGAAGTGAATGAATTGAATGATAACGTTTCTTTTTAACGGAAATGGAAATGAAAATAGAGTCGTGAAAGAGCAAAAAGAAATAATTTTAATGCAGAACTTAAAGTAACAGAATTAATACATTTTCATTTAAAGCGAAATTTCAGGAAAAAATTATTATTGAAAACTTTAATTTGATATTTCTTCAGAAGAGAAAATTTTTACAAAATTTTCGTTGAAAGAGAAAATTTTCAATTAAATTTCCGTTGAAAGAGAAAATTTTCTATAAAATTATCGTTGAAAGAGAAAATTTTCTATAAAAATTTCGTTGAAAGAGAAAATTTTCTATAAAAATTTCGTTGAAAGAGAAAATTTTCTATAAAAATTTCGTTGAAAGAGAAAATTTTCTATAAAAATTTCGTTGAAAGAGAAAATTTTCTATAAAAATTTCGTTGAAAGAGAAAATTTTCTATAAAAATTTCGTTGAAAGAGAAAATTTTCTTTAAAATTTTCGTTGAAAGAGAAAAAATTTTCGTTGAAAGAGAAAATTTTCTATAAAATTTTCGTTGAAAGAGAAAATTTTCTATAAAATTTTCGTTGAAAGTGAAAATTTTCTATAAAATTTTCGTTGAAAGTGAAAATTTTCTATAAAATTTTCGTTGAAAGTGAAAATTTTCTATAAAATTTTCGTTGAAAGAGAAAATTTTCTATAAAATTTTCGTTGAAAGAGAAAATTTTCTATAAAATTTTCGTTGAAAGTGAAAATTTTCTATAAAATTTTCGTTGAAAGAGAAAATTTTCTATAATATTTTCGTTGAAAGAGAAAATTTTCTATAAAATTTTCGTTGAAAGAGAAAATTTTCTATAAAATTTTCGTTGAAAGAGAAAATTTTCTATAAAAATTTTGTTGGCAAATCCTTCAAACTGACCGGAGCTAAGACCAATGGAATGTGACAAAATTTGGAATCTCAAGATGAGTAGTGATTTTATGGATGGAACTCTTCCCCTGGTCCTATCCGTCATACTTTTGTCTTATCAGATTCTGTTAGTCTGTGTTACTTTCGGTTATATTGGAGTCATTGTGTAAAAATTCCAGAAAAAGTAGTCCAGTAGATAAGCTGTCTAAAAATCCCAACAAACCGACAAACAAACACAGATTCATTTTGATTAAATTGTATGCTAAGAGTTGTTCGATCTCATTCCTTATTATGTGTATGGATATGCAAATGTAACCCTCAATCGAAAATATGCTTCAATAGAAAATTCATTCTAGTTAAGAAAACCATTAAAATGATTTAAATGAAACAAAGAATAATAATTCCATTTACTTCAATTAAAGTGTAAATTTCATTTAAATAATATTTATTAAAGTGAAATATTATAAAAAAGACATAAATTCAGAAAAAGATTTTCTATGTAAATAAATATTTATTCACAGCCACTCAGTTCTTTTCATTCTTTTTTCAAATTCACTAATAAAAGCGCATTTTTCTTTTATCATCTCAAAAAAATTTAATAAAGATCACAATCACAATCACACACAGTTGCTATAAAATCATTAAAACGCTAAAACATTTTATAGTAAAGAGAGAAATCACAAGAGTATAAATAAATAATTCAGTTTTTCATTTTATGAATTTTTATACCCAACACCGCTACTACTACTTGGGTGAAGAGGGTATATTTACTTTGTTATTCCATCTGAATCGATTTAGCTATGTTCGTCTACATGTATGTAGAGGACACACTCGCTTCCACAATATTTGACAGAGCTCAATGATATTTGGCCTTTGTGTTTCCCATAGTCTTGAGAAGTTTCTTAGTTAAAACTAACAAAATCGGTTAAGTATATTAAAAGATATAGAGCGATATCTGAGGCAACCTCTAAGTTAGAGGAAAACACTTTTGTACAATTTTCAATTATAAAACGACAAATTAGAATGAAATTCCGGCATAATATAAAGTTATTTGTACTTCATTATCATCAGTTCAGAATCGGTTCAAAATCGGTTCAGTAGAAAAAAGTTATAGACAAAAATAAAACTAATTTTATGACTCATTTTACATATATGTCTTTGAGTTTATGTATGAGTGTTTACTTCACTCTCATTTGTGGTGGAGGGTGTTGCAGATTCGGTGCAGCCTAATATAGCGTTCTGCCTTTTTTACATAAAAATCGAATAGAAAAACTTCTCATATATTTACGCTGCATTTCCAAAAGATGGAAAAAAAACTCGAAAAAAAGTGTTCAAAATTATAAATCATGACTTAATTTTCCTGTTTCCGTTTGTTTAATGCCATTTTTTCAAAAAATGAATGAAATATTTTGTGCCAGTGAAAATTATTGCGTTGCGCAGAGTCTTTTCATCGTCCTTTTTCATTCCTCATAAAAAAGAGTGAAAAAAGCAAAAATAATAATGATTATAATAATGAATGTTTGAAAAGGAGCTAAATGATAGAATAAATGGAAAATTCTGCAAAAAACACATAAAGAAGTTTTTTCTCTTCTCCGTGTAATTTTTTGCTCCTTAATATGCCGGGTATTATTTTCTATAAAGAGTCTAAAGGAAAAAATGTCATTTCATATGGAGGAGTCTGGAAAAGGGAATCTAAATGTTGAAAATGCTTATGTGACAAAGAGGTGTGATAATATTTTTTATAACATTAATGTTACAGTGGTAAAAACGAATAAAATTTTCCTGAAAATAAATTTTTAATAGAATTATTTTGCAATTTTTTCTTGAAAGAGAAAATTTTATTGAAAGAGAAAATTTTCTATATAAAATTTTATTGAAAGAGAAAAATTTTCTATATAGAATTTATTGAAAGAGAAATTTTCTATATAAAATTTTATTGAAAGAGAAAATTTTCTAATATAAATTTTATTGAAAGAGAAAATTTTCTATATAAAATTTTATTGAAAGAGAAAATTTTCTATTTAAAATTTTATTGAAAGAGAAATTTCTATTAAAAAATTTTATTGAAGGAGAAAATTTTCTATAAAAAATTTATGAAGGAGAAATTTTCTATAAAAATTTTATTGAAGGAGAAAATTTTCTATAAAAAATTTTATTGAAGGAGAAAATTTTCTATAAAAAAATTTTATTGAAGGAGAAAATTTTCTATAAAAAAATTTTATTGAAGGAGAAAATTTTCTATAAAAAAAATTTTATTGAAAGAGAAATTTTCTATAAAAAAAATTTTATTGAAAGAGAAAATTTTCTATAAAAAAAATTTTATTGAAAGAGAAAATTTTCTATAAAAAAATTTATTGAAAGAGAAAATTTTCTATAAAAAAATTTATTGAAAGAGAAAATTTTCTATAAAAAATTTATGAAAGAGAAAATTTCTATAAAAAAAATTTTATTGAAAGAGAAAATTTTCTATAAAAAAATTTTATTGAAAGAGAAAATTTTCTATAAAAAAATTTTATTGAAAGAGAAATTTTCTATAAAAAATTTTATTGAAAGAGAAAATTTTCTATAAAAAAAATTTTATTGAAGAGAAAATTTTCTATAAAAAAATTTTATTGAAAGAGAAAATTTCTATAAAAAAAATTTTATTGAAAGAGAAAATTTTCTATAAAAAAAATTTTATTGAAAGAGAAAATTTTCTATAAAAAAATTTATTGAAAGAGAAAATTTTCTATAAAAAAATTTTATTGAAAGAGAAAATTTTCTATAAAAAAATTTTATTGAAAGAGAAAATTTTCTATAAAAAAATTTTATTGAAAGAGAAATTTTCTATAAAAAAAATTTTATTGAAAGAGAAAATTTCTATAAAAAAATTTTATTGAAAGAGAAAATTTTCTATAAAAAAAATTTTATTGAAAGAGAAAATTTTCTATAAAAAAATTTTATTGAAAGAGAAAATTTTCTATAAAAAAATTTTATTGAAAGAGAAAATTTCTATAAAAAAATTTTATTGAAAGAGAAAATTTTCTATAAAAAAATTTATTGAAAGAGAAAATTTTCTATAAAAAAATTTTATTGAAAGAGAAAATTTTCTATAAAAAAAATTTTATTGAAAGAGAAAATTTTCTATAAAAAAATTTTATTGAAAGAGAAAATTTTCTATAAAAAAAATTTTATTGAAAGAGAAAATTTTCTATAAAAAAATTTTATTGAAAGAGAAAATTTTCTATAAAAAAAATTTTATTGAAAGAGAAAATTTTCTATAAAAAAATTTTATTGAAAGAGAAAATTTTCTATAAAAAAATTTTATTGAAAGAGAAATTTCTATAAAAAAATTTTATTGAAAGAGAAAATTTTCTATAAAAAAAATTTTATTGAAAGAGAAAATTTTCTATAAAAAATTTATTGAAGAGAAATTCTATAAAAAATTTATTGAAAGAGAAAATTTTCTATAAAAAAATTTTATTGAAAGAGAAAATTTTCTATAAAAAAAATTTTATTGAAAGAGAAAATTTTCTATAAAAAAAATTTTATTGAAAGAGAAAATTTTCTATAAAAAAATTTTATTGAAAGAGAAAATTTTCTATAAAAAAAATTTTATTGAAAGAGAAAATTTTCTATAAAAAAAATTTTATTGAAAGAGAAAATTTTCTATAAAAAAATTTTATTGAAAGAGAAAATTTTCTATAAAAAAAATTTTATTGAAAGAGAAAATTTTCTATAAAAAAAATTTTATTGAAAGAGAAAATTTTCTATAAAAAAAATTTTATTGAAAGAGAAAATTTTCTATAAAAAAATTTTATTGAAAGAGAAAATTTTCTATAAAAAAATTTTATTGAAAGAGAAAATTTTCTATAAAAAAATTTTATTGAAAGAGAAAATTTTCTATAAAAAAATTTTATTGAAAGAGAAAATTTTCTATAAAAAAATTTTATTGAAAGAGAAAATTTTCTATAAAAAATTTTATTGAAAGAGAAAATTTTCTATAAAAAAATTTTATTGAAAGAGAAAATTTTCTATAAAAAAATTTTATTGAAAGAGAAAATTTTCTATAAAAAAATTTTATTGAAAGAGAAAATTTTCTATAAAATAAAAATTTTAATTTGAAAGAGAAAATTTTCTATAAAAAAATTTTATTGAAAGAGAAAATTTTCTATAAAAAAATTTTATTGAAAGAGAAAATTTTCTATAAAAAAATTTTATTGAAAGAGAAAATTTTCTATAAAAAAATTTTATTGAAAGTGAAAAGTTTCTATAAAAGTTTTATTGAAAAATAAAATTTTCTATAAAATTTTTTCTGAAAGAGAATAGAGTATTTTTTATAAAATTTTGTTCAAGAGAATTTCATCCACACTAGTGTCTCCCTCATTCTTAATATTTATGTCCTTTCAGCTTTTGCAGTTGTAACTGGTTTTTGTCTTTAATAGAACTTAACTGTTCACTGCATTGTATCATTTTAATGCAATTATCTGTTCACCATAACTTGCAACAAAATATTAAACTCATCTCGCAAACACACAAAACGACACAAAATCCTCTACAATAGTCGCAACAATTGTTGCTGCAGTAATAGCAAAAATTCATGCAGTTAGCAAACGAGCACACATACATACATGTATGTATGCATTGGGCCAGCAATAAGTCCGGACATTTACTATTGAAATTATTATTATAATAAAGTTGACTTTTTTATATTTTAATAGACTTTTTCAAACACACACATACATAAACAAACACATAACATTAAACACAAACACAGTTGCAACAAGCGACACCAAATAAGATCCAAAATAAAATATGAACAATTTTTCTATAAAATGAAACATTTTATGTCTGCGACTGTCAGAATTGCTGCCAACCGAAAGAGAAATTAAGTCTGCTAAAATGACAAATGGCGTTGAACTCTTTTTAAGCTTTAAAGGAAAAGCTCATGAAATGAAAGGGAGTTCTAGGAACATTTTTCCTTTAAATATAGAAAATTAACTGGGAGAAAAGGACATTCTGAATGAAAAATAATAATAGTAATAATTATGGAAATTTATAAGAAAAAAAGAAAACGGAGGAAATAAGTCATAAGACAAATATTAAGAAAATAAACAGCTGCAACGCTAAATAAAGCTATTTTAGGCAAATTAAAGGAAAACACTGAATTTTAATCTTTAGAGAAAATTTGGTCATCACTTAATTCACTTAAATTTATCTTTAGCACCTTAAAGTTTTACCATTGTCTTTGTCAAAAATTTAATTAAATTATTTTAAATGAAGTCAAAATTCCCTTCCAAAGAAGTTATTTTAAGTCTCTTTGAATAATTGACATTTGTAAGAATTGTATTCATTTTTCGATTATATTTGCAAATACCTTTCAAAAAGTTGATATAAATGAGAAAAGTATTCGATTAATATTGGCGGTAAAATAACATAGAAAATTTTCTCTTTCAATAAAATTTCTTATAGAAAATTTTTCTTTCAACAAAACTTTACAGAAAATTTCTCTTTCAATAAAATTTATTACAGAAAATTTTCTTTTCATTGAAACTTTTTATATTTTTTTTTTCACTGAAGTTTTATAAAAAATTCTCTATCTGAAAGAGAATTTTCTCTCAAATATTTTTATAGATAACTTTCAATAAAATTTTGTTTATAGAGAACGTCCACAAAACTTTTCCTAAAAACGAATGAAAAATTATAAAACTTTTTCTAAAAACTTATTTTCTATTCATTTTTTTTTTAAAGAGAATTTTCAATAAAATTTTCCTCAAAGAAAATTTTTCTCAAAATTTCCTCTTAAAAAGAATTTTTCACAAAATTTTCTCCTAAAAAGATTTTTTCACAAAAATTTCCCTTAAAAGAGAATTTTTTGATAAAATTTTCTCTTAAAAAGAATTTTCTACAAAAATTTCCTTTAAAAGAGAATTTTTTTTATAAAATTTTCCCTTGAAGAGAATTTTTCACAAAAATTTCCCTTAAAGAGTATTGTCCACAAAAATTTCCCTTTTAAAGAGAATTTTCTATAAAAGTTTCTCTTAAAGAGAATTTTCACACAAAATTTTCCATTAATAAGAATTTTCACACAAAATTTTCTCTTACAGAGAATTTTCACACAAAATTTTCTCTTACAGATAATTTTCACTTAAAAATTTTCTCTTTCAGAGAATTTTCACACAAAATTTTCTCTTACAGAGAATTTTCATACAAAATTTTCTCTTTCAGAGAATTTTCACACAAAATTTTCTCTTAAATAAAAATTTTCTCTTAAATAAAAATTTTCTCAAAATTTTCTCTTAAATAAAATTTTTCTCAAAATTTTCTCTTAAATAAAAATTTTCTCAAAATTTTCTCTTAAATAAAATTTTTAACAAAATTTTCTCTTAAATAAAATTTTTAACAAAATTTTCTCTTAAATAAAATTTTTAACAAAATTTTCTCTTACAGAAAATTTTCACAAAAAATTTTCTCTTAGAGAATTTTCACACAAAATTTTCTCTTAAATAAAATTTTTCTTAAATAAAATTTTTCTTAAATAAAATTTTTCTCTTAAATAAAATTTTTCTCTTAAATAAAATTTTTCTCAAAATTTTCTCTTAAACAAAATGTTTCTCAAAATTTTCTCTTAAAGAGAATTTCCACATATAATTTTCTCTTACAGAGAATTTTCATAAACAATTTTCTCTTTCAGAGAATTTTCATAAAAAATTTCTCCTAAAAAGAATTTTTACACAAAATTTTCTTTTAAGGGGAATTTTTACTTAAAGTGAATTTCTCAAAACAAAATTTTCTAAAACAGATTTTAAAAAAAATCTAAAAATTAATTTTTTGGAAAGAAATCTCTTTCAGTATAAATTGTTGCCGAAGATTTATTCATCCCCCTAATACTTTTATTATTTTTTTAACAAAGTAACCAAATCAATGGGCATATTTTTAGGGGCATAAAAATAATAATGAAAATACAACAAATTTACTTGAAACATCTGATATTTGTAACTGAAGTTTATCTTTTGACTAGAAAATAGAATTTCTGCCCATTTCATGTTTGTGTCATTTTGGGTTTAGCTTTTTCTACATGTTTACTTACATATGTCGTTGTATGTGTTTGTAATATTACTTTGCATAAACATTGTTTACTTACATACACACATACATACATACATGTCTATACGTGTATCTAATTGGTTTTAAAAAATCCATGTTTAGTTTATCTCCTCTCTCACCCACGTCCTTTCAAAGAGGAGAAACAAAAAAAAAACAATTTGTCTGTCTAATGTTGGACTAGAAATGTTTAGAAGTTAATGTCTTTCATTTGTAGTTGTGCGTGTATGTGTGTGTGTGTTTGTTTGAGTATACGATTGCTTGTCTGATTGTTGTATGTTTGAATATGTTTTTATATTCTCTTTATGTGTTTGTGTTCGTATCTGTTTGTCTATTTGCATGTCTATCAATTGGCCAAAATTTTCAATTTTAAAATCTTCTGCCAGACATTTTGAAAAATAGAAAATTGGTTAGAAAATATTGCAATGAATGAATGAATAAATGAAGAGAAAGATATGAATGAATGAATTGAAAAAAATAGGGATAACAGCCCTGAGGATCTGAAATGAATCTGAAATTAATATGTTTTAGAATTATGATCCTAAAATTCCAATACAAAAATTAGTTGACTTGATTAAAACTTCTGCTAACTAATTTAGCTCCCTTAGTAACAGGACGACAAGCATTTAAAACCTACGACCGGAACTTCCGGTTTATGTCATTGGCTTTGAGGTTTTCACAAATATATATGTATATTTTATTCCATATGAAACAGCTGATGTTACTGACAATGTTGGTTTGAATATTTTGCAATTATGACACATGTTTTCATATTTATTCAGTCTTCTTTTTCTATTTTTCTGACAATGTTTTCATATTTTTGCTTTCAGAGATAAATTATTACTTTTTTCAATAATTTATCACAGAGACAGAGAGGGAGGTTTCCAAACACTGAAGAAAAATGAATTGAACTTTGCTTGGAAATGTCCAAACAATTTTATTATAATTCTCACTTAAATAAGAATTTCATGATGAAAGAAAAAATTCTCTTAAAAAAATGAAAATTTTCTATGAAATTTCATTTGAAAAAGAAAATTTTCTGAAAGAAAAAAATTTTGTTGAAAGAGAAAATTTTCTATAAAAATTTTGTGGAAAGAGAAAAATTTCTATAAAATTTTGTAGAAAGAGAAAAATTTCTATAAAAATTTTGTTGAAAGAGAAAAATTTCTATAAAAATTTTGTTGAAAGAGAAAATTTTCTATAAAAATTTTGTTGAATGAGAAAATTTTCTATGAAAATTTTGTTGAATGAGAAAATTCTCTATGAAAATTTTGATGAATGAGAAAATTTTCTATAAAAATTTTGTTGAAAGAGAAAATTTTCTATAAAAATTTTTGTTGAAAGAGAAAATTTTCTATAAAAATTTTTGTTGAAAGAGAAAATTTTCTATAAAAATTTTGTTGAAAGGGAAAATTTTCTATAAAAAATTTTGTTGAAAGAGAAAATTTTCTATAAAAATTTTGTTGAAAGAGAAAATTTTCTATAAAAAATTTTGTTGAAAGAGAAAATTTTCTATAAAAAATTTTGTTGAAAGAGAAAATTTTCTATAAAAAATTTTGTTGAAAGAGAAAATTTTCTATAAAAAATTTTGTTGAAAGAGAAAATTTTCTATAAAAAATTTTGTTGAAAGAGAAAATTTTCTATAAAAAATTTTGTTGAAAGAGAAATTTTTCTTTAAAAATTTTGTAGAAAGAGAAATTTTTCTATAAAAATTTTGTGGAAAGAGAAATTTTTCTATAAAAATTTTGTGGAAAGAGAAATTTTTCTATAAAAATTTTGTGGAAAGAGAAATTTTTCTATAAAAATTTTGTGGAAAGAGAAAATTTTGTATAAAAATTTTGTTGAAAGAGAAAATTTTCTATAAAAATTTTGTTGAAAGAGAAAATGTTCTATAAAAATTTTGTGGAAAGATAAATTTTTCTATAAAAATTTTGTTAAAAGAGAAAATTTTCTATAAAAATTTTGTGGAAAGAGAAATTTTTCTATAAAAATTTTGTGGAAAGAGAAAATTTTCTATAAAATTTTTGTGGAAAGAGAAAATTTTCTATACAAATTTTGTTGAAAGAGAAAATTTTTTATAAACATTTTGTTGAAAGAGAAAATTTTCTAAAAAATTTTGTTGAAAGAGAAAATTTTCTAAAAATTTTGTTGAAAGAGAAAATTTTCTATAAAAATTTTCGTTGAAAAAGAAAATTTTCTACAAAAATTTTCGTTAAAAGAGAAATTTTCAAAATTTTTAAATCTTCATTCTTAATGAAAAATTTCTTCGAGCTGAATTTTTTTCTTAGTGTTTTAATTTTCTTACTTTTATAATAAAATTACAGAGAAATTTATACAAAAATTCTTTATATAAATTAAAATTATAATTTCTCTAGTTGTTAAGTTGTCTTTGAAATATTTATTTAGTATTTTTATTTGACAAAAATAAAATATTAAAAAATATATTTCGGTTTCCTGTTTTTTTAAAGGAGTTTATAAATAAACAATTAAATCTGGAAATTCTCATAGGGAATAGAGTGCAAGACAATTCTTTGGACAGTGGAAATAATGTCCAAAGGTTATAAAATATTGTCTGTTTAATTAAATTTAGTTTCTTATTCTTAGAAATAAATATTGGATTAAAATTAGTTTCATTAAACCTTTGAACACGGAGAAATCTTGATATGTAGCAATTTTAAGGACTCCAGCTTCCTCAAAAAATATTTCATTTTCTTTTTATCCTTGTTCTAAGGATTTTTTGGAATTATTTTTTAATAAAAAGTAACTTTTTTAACCACAACAATTAAATTTTGTTTTTTCTTTTCTTTGTTTTTTGGTTTCAATTTATGAAATAAATTTTATTTATTATTTTACAAGTTTATTCTCTGTCTCTCGGTAATTGAGTCCACCTCCTTGTCCATAAAATTGTTTTACAATTTCAAATGTCATCCCACCTGTCATGTTAATATGAGACACACATAATTTTTAATAATAAAGTTGGCATAAATTTCTTTAAGAAATCTCTGGAATGAGTTTTTCCCTCAAAGAGATAAAGAGACAGGGAAAGAGAGAAAGAAAGATGAAGATGTGTAATAAACAACAAAGCAATTTTATAAACTCCTTTTTGTCATAAGCAAAGGAGTAAATATAACTCACACACATTTAAACACTAATAAACACACACATTAAATACTGAGAGAAATAGAAAAAAATATATAAAATTTAAGCTTCAATAAACGCTTTGTAAAGTTTGCACAAAGAATAATAGCAGACGTTTATGCACAGTGTAACTACTTGGAAAAAATTATGACAAATATAAAATTTTTAAATAAATTGGGGCTTAAACAGCACCATATATTGGGTTTAAGACTTTTTCTCTAGATATATTGCTCATTCTCTTAAATTTTTTCTCAAGAAAATTTTCTCTTTCTCTTTTTGTATAGAAAATTTCTCTTTCAATCATATTTTTATAGAAAATTTCCCAAGAAAATTATAAAAAAGAATTTAAAAAAATGCTCCTTCAATATTTTTAGAAAATGTTCTCTTTTAATAAAATTATTATAGGAAATTTTCTCTTCAGTAAAATTAAAAAATTCTCTTTTAATAAAATTTAAATTTCTTGTGGAAAATTTTCTTTTTCAAACAAATAAAAAAATGTTATTTTTATTAAATTTGAATAAATATTGTATTTTTCAATAAAATTTCCATTAAAAAAAATTCTCTTTTAATAAAATTTACATAAAAAAATTTCCCTTCCAATAAATATTTCTTAGAAAATTTTTCTACCTTAACAAAATCTTTGTGAAAAATTTTTATTCCAGAAAATTATCATTGAAATTTTATAAAAAATTTTCATAGAAATTTTATAAAAAAATTTTCATAGAAATTTTATAAAAAATTTTCATAGAAATTTTATAAAAAAAATTTCATAGAATTTTATAAAAAATTTTCATTGAAATTTTATAAAAAATTTTCATTGAAATTTTATAAAAAATTTTCATTGAAATTTTATAAAAAATTTTCATTGAAATTTTATAAAAATTTTTTTTATTCTGCTCCCACTGTGCTTGAGTGAATGTGTGTTTTTATAAAAAATGTTCATTGAAATTTTATAACAAATTTTCATTGAAATTTTATAAAAAAATTTTTATAAAAAATTTTCATTGAAATTTTATAAAAAAAAATTTTTATTCTGCTCCCACTGTGCTTGAGTGAATGTGTGTTTACTTGGACCAAACGTAACATATACATAAATATTGAAATCATGTTATATAAGGATGTTTAAATGAAGGGTCCATATATTTGTTAGACACGTTTAAATAATTGTGAATATTCTACATGACACCAAAAATAAACAGGGGAACAGAGAAGAGAAGCAGCTCAAAATAATACAACTGGTTTACCTCGACTGATTAAAGACTTTTTTTCGCAAATTTTTTTATTTTAAAGAGTCTAAAAGTTTTGTTATTTTTTTGATAATTTTCATACTGGTTCAAGACCCCTAATTTCTTCATATTGTCAAGTTCCCCTCTGAACATTTTTCAAAGTGGTTCTCAATTATCCTTAAACCCCTTCTGGATGTAGTGCGAAATGGTGTCTAATTTTCAATTTTGTTCAATAAATTCTGAATGTTACAAACGCCTTAAAAAACTAAGTACTCTTTGTAAATTTAGCCTTTTCTCTCTCTCCCATTCTCTCCCTTTGTCCTTTACCCCCTTTTAACTCTTAATTAAATCGAGAAGTAAAATTTACAATTCATATGTAAATGTTACGTTTCAAACGTCTCTCTGTCTCATTGTTATTGTTGTTTATATTTTTTTGGTAGGCGTTATTTGTTGCATGTTCTCTCTATTCTATTGCTATCTACATGTATATGTATTGACGTTTATTAACACATAAATTTTGATGAGCAGGTGTTTATGATGCACATAGACGACCTATGAATTTATGCAACTTATTTTAAACTCCATTTCTATCAAGTGGTGGTGGAGGAGGGAATGGAGCTCTAAATTTTAGAAAATTGTACAAATTTGAATTTGAATTAAATAATTTACTCTTTTCTAAACATTTTCTGAATTTGTATTAATAAAAAATTTTATTAAAAATGATTTATATTTTTTAAACATCAAATAAATGTGTGTTCCATCGTAAAGGAGTTCCTTCATGGGATACTTTTATTTCTTTTTAGGAAGAAAACATATAAGCAGTCTGATCGCATTAAAGCTTAATTATAATTTTATAGAAAAATTATATAAAAATTTTCGTTTTGAGAAAATTGTATGGAAAAATTTGTATAAAAATCGCTTCAAAAGAAAATTTTGTAAAAGGTACTCTTTAAGAGAAAATTGTGTGGACAATTCTCTTTAAGAGAAAATTTTGTAGAAAATTCTCCTTTAGAGAAAATTTTATGAAAAATTCTCCTTAAGAGAAAATTTTATGAAAAATTCTCTTTAAGAGAAAATTTTGTGAAAAATTCTCTTCAAAAGAAAATTTTGTGGAAAATTCTCTTTAAGAGAAAATTTTGTGGAAAATTTTCTTTAAGAGAAAATTTTGTGAAAAATTCTCTTTAAGAGAAAATTTTGTGGAAATTTCTCTTTAAGAGAAAATTTTGTAGAAAAATTTTCTTTTAGAGAAAATTTTGTGGAAAATTCTCTTTAAGAGAAAATTTTGTGGAAAATTCTCTTTAAGAGAAAATTTTGTGGAAAATTCTCTTTAAGAGAAAATTTTGTGGAAAATTCTCTTTAAGAGAAAATTTTGTGGAAAATTCTCTTTAAGAGAAAATTTTGTGGAAAATTCTCTTTAAGAGAAAATTTTGTGGAAAATTCTCTTTAAGAGAAAATTTTGTGGAAAATTCTCTTTAAGAGAAAATTTTGTGGAAAATTCTCTTTAAGAGAAAATTTTGTGGAAAATTCTCTTTAAGAGAAAATTTTGTGGAAAATTCTCTTTAAGAGAAAATTTTGTGAAAAATTCTCTTTAAGAGAAAATTTTGTGGAAAATTCTCTTTAAGAGAAAATTTTGTGGAAAATTCTCTTTAAGAGAAAATTTTGTGGAAAATTCTCTTTAAGAGAAAATTTTGTGGAAAATTCTCTTTAAGAGAAAATTTTGTGAGAATTTTCTTTTTTAGAGAAAATTTTATGGAAAATTCTTTTAAATTTTGTAGAAAATTCTCTTTAAGAGAAAATTTTTGTAGAAAATTCTCTTTAAGAGAAAATTTTGTAGAAAATTCTCTTTAAGAGAAAATTTTGTAGAAAATTCTCCTTAAGAGAAAATTTTGTGCGAAAATTCTCTTTAAGAGAAAATTTTGTGAAAAATTCTCTTCAAGATAAAATTTTGTGGAAAATTCTCTTCAAGATAAAATTTTGTGGAAAATTCTCTTTAAGAAAAAATTTTGTGGAAAATTCTCTTTAAGAGAAAATTTTTTTGGAAAATTCTCTTTAAGAGAAAATTTTCCAAAGGTGAATTTTGCAAAAGGTGAATTCTCCAAAGGTTTACATAAAATAATTGTTGAGAAGATTTTTAAAACAGAATTTTCTACAAATCTTTCATTAAGTGAGAGAGTTTTCTAAGAAAAATTATTTAAAAAAGAAAAAACCTATAAAAGAGAATTTTCTAAAAAAAGGAGAAATTTAAAATTTTTAACAGAAAATTAAAAAATAAGAACTTTTTTAATTTCTATTTAAAAGAGTTTTTTTTTAGATTTTCTTAAAAAGGTATTTTTTACAAAAAAATATTTTTTAAGAAAATGTTCTTTCAAATTTTATTTTTATAGAAAATTTTCCTTCAAATTTTATTTTTGTAGAAAATTTTCTTTTAAATTTTATTTTTATAGAAAATTTTCTTCAAATTTTTCTAAAAAATTTTCATTTCTATAGAAAATTTTTTTCAAAATTTTATTTTTTCTTTTTATAGAAATTTTTAAAATTTTAATTATTTTCTATAAAAAAAATCGTTGAATTACAAAATCTCGATCTCATTCCTTATTTCCTCCATTTTATGTATTTTAAGGATTATTTTCTATAAATCGCATCTGTGTTCTAAATGTGTATTTGTAATGGTTTTTATTTGAATGTGTTTTTGTGTAAATAAATTGATTTTATTATTTTTAGGTTTTAATTCACTTCTTTTCTTTTTATTTTAATTTCATAATTTTTCCATTAAATTTATAGATTTTTTCCTTTTTATTTTAAGTTGTTTTCTTATTTTTAGGGCAAATAATTGCCATAAGCAGCTTAGAATATTTAATTTATAAATTGTAAATGTATTAAATTTTATATAAATTTTTATACGTGATACAAATACACCTAAACATATAAATATTTAATATTAAATAGCCAGAGATGGAAAAATGTAAACACTAAATTTCTTACCTTTTATACAGAGAAGAAGAGATGAACGGGAGTCCTGGAAGAAATAAACAAATGATATAAGTATTTTTGATTAAAAAAAACTTTTTACAAATATATTAAAATTATCAAAGTATCCAACTCTGTCTTCAAATCTCCATAAAAAGAAATTAATTTCCATTTAAATCCTTTTATAGTTATCATCAATACAAAAGCTTCTTCCTCTACCTCTCTCCCATAAAAAACATAAAAACCAAATCGCAACAATGTATTACCCTACGCCACGTTGTTGGTTGTAAATGACACCTACGAAAACTATATGAACCACCCTCGTATAATTTGCTTTTCCGATTTATAATTAAGTGTGAAGTACATTATTGTGAATCTAATATTTATGTAAAATTTGTGGGTTTGAAATGGATATTTCCTGATGGGTTATATCAGAGCTTAAAGAACTGAAGGACTGACCCTCGTATAATTCCTAAATTTGTAATTATTACAACAGCAACGTATATGTGAAATGTATGTGATATTTGGAAGTGGGCTTTTATATGAGCTATGAGAAGTAATGGACCGACCCTCGCATAATTTGGCACAAGGATTTAGAATACCATGAGGCTTCTTTTTGTTGAAGTTCGTTGAAATCGCTTTATGTTTACAACTTTGATGACCTTGAAACTTCATTCCGCGACATTTGTATGGGAGCTACCTGAAATATTGTACCGAATATGACAAATTTCAATAGACTTCGTCCCTGAGCCAAACAAATAATGTGTACCAAATTTCATTGAGAACGTTTACATGGACAGCATGCCGGACAGACAGACAGACGGACATCCTTAAGTCGACTCAGAAAGTGATTTTGAGCCGAACGGTATACTTGAAGGTGGGTATGACACCATGTGTTACAAACATCAGCACAAACACATAACATCCCAACCACCTACGGTGCAGGATACACACATCTTCAGTAAAAGCAATTTTCAATTCTCACCTGAATAAAGTTAATAAATGTAAATTTGTGTGTGTGTGTGAGTATGTGTGCGAATAAAACAGCAACAACAATAACAATTTCTTATAATTGTAAAAATAAGAAAACAACAAAAACTCATACAATAAAATAAATTTTATTTTATTCAAACAACCTGAAATAAACATTTATGTTTGTATTTGTGTGTGTGTGTGTACAATATAAATATGCATATGTGTTGAATTGAACACACACACACACCCACAAACAAGATGGTTGGCGGTGAAACAAATTAAACGAATTATTATTTGTAATCATAACAATTTCCGGTGCAACCAATTACCAGAGATTTTTATACACTGAAAACTACAACAAATAATAAATTCCTTCGTCCTTCTTTTTTTCTTGTTATTCCTTACACCTGCCAAATAGGAAGTATTGTATGGGAATGTGTGTGTATGTGTTTGAGTGCGAATAAGGATTTTGAATCTCAGGAAACATTTTATGAAACCATAAAGGTGAAAGGGTGGCCAGATTTTTCAAACGAAAATGTTTCTCACTGTAAGGACATTTTTTATTTCCCTTTTTATAGAAAAGAAACTTTAATTTCAAACAAAATTTTCTTTGCTCTTGTTCAGATTCCAGCTAAATTAAATTTCACTTCCACTTTTTATTTTAGTTCAAAAAAATGTGATCCCGAAATTCTAGTCGAGATTCCAATTCAGAATCTTATTGAAATTTAGTTTCCAGATCAGATTATAGTACAGTTTTAAGTCCTGATTCTAGTTCGGATTTTAATTCAGATTATAGTTGGAATTCTGATTTTAATACCAGTTCAGGTTCTAGTTCAGATTCTAGTTCAGATTCTAGTTTAGATTCTAATTCTAATATCTGAAATATTCTACTCCCTTTAACTTCACACTCCACTTCAGACCTAACTTCGGATACTTGTACAAATTCTGGTTCAAATTTAAATTTGAAAATTAGGTTCAGACTCAAGCTTAGATTCTAAAACCGAATTTAGTTCAGGTTCTAGTTCAGCTTTTATTTCCGATTACTGTGCATATTGTAGTTCAGATTAAAGTTAGTATTATAGTTCTGATTCTAGGGACTGAAATCGTAAAGTTCTTAACATACGTCCTTAATTAAAATTATATATTGGTTACCCGATAAAATGAATGACCCAAAAAAAGTGCGCAATAAATTTACAAGGATTTTTTAAACAAACCCAATTTGGTCCTACAAAAAGATGGCCAAACATTTAAGGGTCTGCTGTCAAACTGTTTCCAATGTTATTAAATAGTACTGGGAGTACTATAGTCTGTTGACAGAAAAGCTGATACAGTTAGAAGACATAGTCCACATGATGTTTCTAAAGGCTTTTCAAAAGAACTCCCAACACAATCGGTAGGAAAGCAGTCCGATTAGTTAAGAGATCGAACTATTTGGCAAGAAAAGTGAAAGCTAAAAAGGTCTAAAAACATACAAGGTCCAAAAAGTTTCGGACGGGAACTTAGCTAAAAAATTAGAGGCCAAAACAGAGTACGAAAATTGAAGTTCAGTTTTATAAGAAAAATTTCTTGCGTGCAAAATGGATTGCAAAATAACTTCCCGGTTTTGTTTATGTTTGAGGAAATGTTGACGTTTTGTATACAAAAATGGTCTATATTTCCCAAAAAGTTCTTCATGTGGCAAACAATATTCCTTTACGGAAATAGAAGCCAACAGGCTCTATAAATATCAAAATTTACTTTATGGAATTTTTACAAAAAAAGCTGCTTCTATTCATGACTTCATAATGTGTCCACTTATTTTTGGAATGACTTGGCATCCTGTTACTATGGTAAGCAAGACCTTGAGCGGTATAACTGCCCAGAGCTAAAGTTACGATTAAAGTTCAGATTCTATTTCAGATTCAAGTGCAGATTCTTGTTCAAATTCTGGTTCAGATTTAGAAAAAACACCGCTTTCATTCATAAGACTTCATAATGTGTTCACTTATTTTTGGCATAACTTGGAATTGTGTCACTGTGGTGAGCTATTGCCCAGAGCTATTGTTCTGATTGGAGTTTAGATTCTATTTCAGATTCAAGTTTAGATTCTGATTAAGATTTTAGTTCAGATTCTGATTGAGATTTTAGTTCAAACTCCAGTTTAGATCCTGGTTCGGATTCCAGTTCTAATTCTAACTCAGAATTTAGATTTTAACTTTAATTCCGTTTCTTAATACAAATACAGTAATTTATTGATTTTTTATAGATTTTTTAAAAAAGTTTTCGTTTAATTTTCGTTAAAATTTTTTTTCATAAAAAATTTTCATTAAATTTTCATTTCCTAAAAATTTTCCTTTAAATTTTCTTTTAATTAAAAATTTTTATTAAATTTTGCTTTTATAGAGAATTTTTCGTTAAATTTTCTTTTTTCAAAAAAAGAAAATTGTTAAATTTTTATTTTATAAAAAAATATTTATTTTTCTATTTCATAGAAAATTTTCGTTTAATTTCAATTTTATAAACAAATTCGATTTTATTGAAAATTCTCTTTATTTTTTTTCCAAAAAAATTCTTCAATTTTGTCTCCGTTGAAATATGAATTTTCTGGCATCATTTTTGTCTGTATTAAGTCCAAGTTGAAACTTCAATCCATGATGGTATGAAGGTATTTTCATATTTAGGAAATTTTTATGAATGTACAGTATGTCATAAAATTAAAACCTTAATTTTAGAAAACAAAACCTGTCAAGAATTTTTATTAAATGCAAAATTTTTCAAAACATTTTGTTTCCCTACAAAAAAAGTTTATCTGGAAGAAAAATATATGTATTTCTTGCAAACATATAACAGTAAAATTTCACCTGTATAAAATCCACTAGAACATTCCATGATTTCAACATGCTGCCCTCCATCCACTTACACTCTTCTGTGAGTCAACGAGAATTCTTTCACTTCTTTTTTTGTCTATATCCAACAGATAGATTGGCTTAAGGGGGTTTTAACAGAAAAACATATCAAAAGAATACAAAAACATAATTTCCAACTGCTGGTATGTGAATCTGGTTTGTTGTTCATATTCACATATTTGTACGAGAATATAATTCCATAAGGATAAATAGGAGGAGCAGAGGAATCTTTTCGAAATACAAATATGAATATGAGAACCACAACATTCTCCTCAACATTATGATCCAAAATTAAATGAAATGTAGTGCATTTAACAACAACAACAACAATAAAAATTGTTACAACAATAAACAATATTTTTTTATATCCTTTTTCGCAGATTCCTTGTAAAAGTCGTGGAATTGTTTGAGTTCCCTTTTTTCGGTCTTTTATATCCTCCACCATCACAAGTGGTGAAGTGGGTTTATTAAGTTTGTCATTTCGTGTGTAACGTTAAGAAGGAATCATCTTAGATCCCATAATGTGTATATATATTCTTGTATCAAATCAAAATCTGAGTTGAATTAGCTAAGTCCGTCTGTCCTTCTGTCTGTTGGCAGAGGTCAATAAAAATTTCTATGTATTTTATACATCTGTGAGTGTGTATGTACGAAACATAACGTATTTCTGCACAAGAATTTATGGTGGAGGGTACTGAAGATTCGGCATAGCCGAATAAAGCATTACTACTCCGTTCCTTGATGTTTTTCCCTTTTTCTGTTGGTTTGTTCCCATAACAACCTGCCACAATAGTTTATTGTGTGGCAAAGGCAACAACAACAATTATTATTATTATTTTTTATTTTTTCAGGAAAAAATAATATTATTTTAATTTTTGTAAAGCCTTCAATTCTTTTTCCTCTTTTTTGCATCAGTTGGAGTGGGAGATTAAATTGTGGCTGCTACTCGGCCTTTGGCGTAAATTCTTGTAAATGAGTTTTTCCTTTTTCGTGTATTTTATTTTTATTTTGTAATTTTTTCAAAAATGGGTGCAATATGTTGCAAGTGACAGTGTGCAACATTGGTTTTATGAAGTGTCTTAAAATGGAAAAAAGTAACAAAAGAGAAAGATGAAGTGCAGTTGGCAGATTTGTTCGAGTCTATTAATTTTTAATCCTCTTTTTTTTTGGACAAAATTAAAAAAAAGAAGGGAAAAAGTGATAAGAATTTTAATAAATTTTATTTAAAATTAAAATTTTTATAGACTTTTTTAAAATTTCTGTTAAGTAATTAAGGTTGAAGATCACATTTTATTTCCGAGTTTAGCTGAGAATCTAATCAGGTCCTAAAAAGATCCGGTTTAATTTTTTTTCAGATTTGAATTCAAATTCTCAATTTCTCAATTTACATTATGATTCATTTTACTCTTCTTCTAATTAAAGTACAGATTCTAGTTTCTTAACTAAATTAGAATTTAGTAATCTAACAAATGATACAGAAACTATCTAATGGATAAAGTTCCGATGCAGGTTCAGATAATAATTTACATTAAAGTCCAAAATCTAGTTACAGTTACATTCAATATTATAGTTCAGATTCCAGTTCAGATTGTATCTCACATTTTAGAAATTTTATTTCAGAATCCAGTTATGTTCAGAATATAGTTCACAATCCAGTCCAGATTCTGGTTACGATTTTGATTAAAATTCTACAACAGATACGAGTTCAGCTATGATTCAAGTTCAGATTAAGATTTAAGCTCAAATTTTAGTTCAGGTTCTAGTTCAGATTCGAGTTCAGATTCGAGTTCAGATTAAAGTTAATTTCTAGTTCATATTCTATTTCAGATTGCATTTTAGATTCTAGTTCGGACTCTTGTTATTCTCTAGATCATTTCCAGTTAAGTTCTAGTTCAGTTTTAGTTCAGTTCTAGTTCAGATCCAGTTCAGTTCTAGTTCAGTCTTAGTTCAGTTCTAGTTCAGTTCTAGTTCAGTTCAAGTTTAGTTCTAGTTCAGTTCTAGTTCAGTTCTAGTTTAGTTCTAATTCAGTTCTGGTTCAGGTTCAGTTCAGTCCTTCTTCAGTCTTACTTCAGTTCTAGTTCAGTTTTGGTTCAGTTGAACATTAGTTCTAGTTCAGATCCAGTTCAGTTCTAGTTCAGTTCTAGTTCAGATCCAGTTCAGTTCTAGTTCTGTTATAGTTCAGTTCTAGTTTAGTTCTAGTTCAGTTTTGGTTCAGTTCTTGTTCAGTTCTGGTTCAGTTCTTGTTCATTAGTGTCTTCATTCCTGTATTGGATTCCATTTTCTCATTTTTACAACTCAATAATTTAAATTCTTTTAAATTAAAAACTTGTTAATTCTTATGTAACTCTTTTCTGTCTCTCTAATTAATAGATAACGAACGGCAAGAGAATTACTTAATAACGTGTAAGTAGACAAACATTGTGAAGGTGTGTGTGTGAGTGTGTGGACATCTGTTAAATACCTCCATCTAATGTAAATCTGTAAATACACTCATTCCTTCACTTTCATTCACTGTAAATTGAAGGAACAGATGTTTGTTTTGTATTTCTGTTTTTTTTTATTTCCTCTTGTATTTGAACCACAAAGAAGTCTTTAATTATTCATAAGTGTTTAAGTGTGTACTTTATCGGATGGATGGATGTATGGATGTATGGATGTATGGATGTGAATTTGTATGTATTTACATGACCATAAATACTTTAATATGTAAAAGTATTTATTGATGTCGTCTCCATTATAAACAAATTGTATTTTCACACAATTTACATACATTTAAGTACTTTCTTCTACTTCTTACATTATTTAGGGTCCTTTAAGCTAGACTATAACTCACACATACACACACACATTCACATATAAACATACATCATTCGAACATTGAAAAGCTATTTATTTTCATCATCATCTTGAACATCGATTCGTATTCAAAGTAATTATTCTCACCGACTAACGATATCGTCAATATATTCTGTTTAAGACTTTAAACTATTAAAATAAATAATTTGTGATCATTTAGTTTTTATGTCAGACGATGGAGAAAAAGAAGAAAAAGAGGGAAATTTTCATTATTTTGTTGTAAGGAAAATAAAATTTCCGATTCATACGAATGAATAAATATGTTTCTATGTATTAGTTGATATATAAATTAATTTGTAAGTATTCTTGTGTTTAAGTCTAAATATCCTTTTGTGGTTTTAACACAAGTATTTCAAAAAGTGTTTATGTATTTGTTTGTTTGTTTGTGTATTCGTTTGTTTGTTTGTTTGTTTGTTTATTTGTATTTATGCAAATGTAATCGTGTTTTAGTTAAATTTTGTAAAATGCTAAAATGCAGTTGTCATATACAATTCTTAGTTGCAGTCGGTTACGCTTGTATGTGTTTGTGTTTTATATGCAGCATTTTTTGATTGCACTTCATGTTTTTTGTTGTAAATATTTTAATTTAGTCTTTAGTATTTTTGTATTTAAAGATTTAGAATTAGTTTTTCTATGGCAGCATGTTTCTGCCTTTTACATTTTATTGCTTTAAAGGTTTTTGGAAAGGTTTTCGATTAACCCCTTAATAACAAGTTTGGAAAATGGTCTCGAAAATAAGAAATTTGAAAAGAACTAGAAGATTCTGAAAAGAGTTGAAAACAAACCAGAATCTGAACTAAATTCAGAAATAAAATCTGAAAAAGAATATAATCTGAGCATGAATTTAAAATAGAATCTGAATCTGAGTCAGAACTAAAACTAGAACCGAATTGGAACTGAACCAGAACTGAGCTAAAACTGAACTAATATTGAACTAGAACTGAACTCTAAGTGAACTAGAACTAAAGTAGAACTGAACTGAAATTGAACTTAATCTAAACTCTTACTGAACTAGAACTGAATTAGGATTTGACAAGAGCTGAATTAGAACTGAACTACAACTGAATTACAACTGAACTACAACTGAACTAGAACTAAAGTAGAACTCAACTAGAACTGAAGTAGAGCTGAACTAGAACTTAACTACAATTGAATTACAACTGAACTACAACTGAACTATAACTGAACTATAACTGAACTAAAACTGAATTACAACTGAACTAAAACTGAACTTGAACTGAACTACAACTGAATTACAAATCAACTAGAACTGAATTACAACTGAACTAAAACTTAACTTGAACTGAACTAGAACTGAACTCGAACTGAACTAAAACTGAATTGCAACTGAACTACAACTGAATTACAACTGAACTAGAACTGAACTAAAACTGAACTTCAACTGAATTACAACTGAACTATAACTGATCTCAAAGTGAAGTAGAACTAAAGTAGAACCGAAGTAGAATTGAACTAAAACTGAACTCTAACTGAACTAGAACTAAAGTAGAACTCAACTTGAACTGAACTACAATTGAACTACAACTGAACTGCAACTGAATTACAACTGAACTACAACTGAATTACAACTGAACTAAAACTGAACTTCAACTGAATTACAACTGAACTAGAACTGAACTCGAACTTAACAAGAACTAGAAGTGAACGAGAACTGATCTCAAAGTGAAGTAGAACTAAAGTAGAACTCAACTAGAACTGAAGTAGAGCTCAACTAGAACTGAACTACAACTGAATTACAACTGAACTGCAACTGAATTACAACTGAACTACAACTGAATTACAACTGAACTAGAACTGAACTTAAACTGAACTAGAATATTGAACTACGATTCCTTGCACTATGGGTTAATTACTTCACGTAGACTTTTCAAACAAACACTTTTGCATATTAAACATTTAAAATTTCCTGTTCATGTTTTTGTTGTTTATTTGCCAGGAAATAAAATTGTAATTTTACAAACTCGATTTTTATTCTTGCATTTCAGACATTTTTATTTATGACAACTGCAATTTTTCCTTGTCGTTTCTTGGCCTTTTTTCCATTTTAAATTTCTCCATTTATTTTCAGTGTTTTAATTGAAATCCAAAAAGGAAAAGTTCTACTGAATTCACACTTTTAGTTTAAATGATTTCAGATTTTCCTTTAAAGTTAAATTTTCTATAAATTCTTTAATTAATAAAAATAATTGAAAGAAATTCTTCTTATTTACAGACAAATCTTATTTGATTCTTTTCTTTTTACGGTGAAAATGTATTTAAGCTGATTTCCTTTCATTAGACTTTTATTTCACTTCTTGTATTTATTTTTTTAATCCTTATTTATCCTTATTTTGCTCTTTTTTCTTTCATTGTCCCACCACAATTTATTTTTAGTCTTGATGATTTTTTTTAATTCTCTCGTTGTTCTCTTAATTATCCTGCCGACAATTTGTTAAGGATTATTTTCTTTTTTAAGTGTTTTTTCTTTAGTTTTTGTTCTCTTTCTGGTTTTCTTTGTCTCAAATAAATCATTTTTCCCATTTTAATGTTGATTCTTGTCACATTTTTTCTTCTTTTAAATGCATTTTTAATAAATAATTACATTCAAATGTTTTTGTTGTTGTAGTTATTGTCGTTGTTTTTATTTGTTAATTGTATTTTAAAAAGGAGAGAAAATGATTTATTGTTGAAAAGGAAATAATGGGAAAATTCTTTTAAGACCGTGAAAGAATGAATTTAAGGAGAGACGGAAACAAATTTTTTTTGAAAAAGCAAATTTAACGAAAATTTTCTATAAAAAGAAAATTTAACGAAAATTTAACAAACATTTTCTATAAAAGAAAATTTAACGAACATTTTCTATAAAAGAAAATTTAATGAACATTTTCTATAAAAGAAAACTTAACGAAAATTTTCTATAAAAAGAAAATTTAACGAAAATTTTTTATAAAAAGAAAATTAAACGACAATTTTCAATAAAAAGAAAATTTAACGAAAATTTTCTATAAAAAGAAAATTTAACGAAAATTTTCTATAAAAAGAAAAACCAAAAATTTTTTATAAAAAGAAAATTAAACGAAAAATTTCTATAAAAAAATTTAACGAGAATTTTCTATAAAAAGAAAATTTAACGAAAATTTTCTGTAAAAGAAATTTTAACGAACATTTTCTATATAAAGAAAATTAAATCAAAATTTTCTATATACAGAAAATTTAACAAAAAATTTCTATATAAAGAAAATTTAATCTATAAAAAGAAAATTTTCTATATAAAGAAAATTTTCTATATAAAGAAAATTTAACGAAAATTTTCTATAAAAGAAAATTTAACGAAAGAAAATTTTCTCTGGAAAGAAAATTTATCGAAAATTTTCTCTAGAAAGAAAATTTATCGAAAATTTTCTATAAAAGAAAATTTAACGAAAGAAAATTTTCTCTGGAAAGAAAATTTATCGAAAATTTTCTCTAGAAAGAAAATTTATCGAAAATTTTCTCTAGAAAGAAAATTTATCGAAAATTTTTTCTAGAAAGAAAATTTATCGAAAATTTTCTCTAGAAAGGAAATTTATCGAAAATTTTCTCTAGAAAGGAAATTTATCGAAAATTTTCTCTAGAAAGGAAATTTATTGAAAATTTTCTCTAGAAAGGAATTTTTTCGAAAATTTTCTCTAGAAAGGAAATTTATCGAAAATTTTCTCTAGAAAGGAAATTTATCGAAAATTTTCTCTAGAAAGAAAATTTATCGAAAATTTTCTCTAGAAAGAAATTTTATCGAAAATTTTCTCTAGAAAGAAAATTTATCGAAAATTTTCTCTAGAAAGAAAATTTATCGAAAAATTTCTCTAGAAAGAAAATTTATCGAAAATTTTCTCTAGAAAGAAAATTTATCGAAAATTTTCTCTAGAAAGAAAATTTATCGAAAATTTTCTCTAGAAAGAAAATTTATCGAAAATTTTCTCTAGAAAGAAAATTTATCGAAAATTTTCTCTAGAAAGAAAATTTATCGAAAATTTTCTCTAGAAAGAAAATTTATCGAAAATTTTCTCTAGAAAGAAAATTTATCGAAAATTTTCTCTAGAAAGAAAATTTATCGAAAATTTTCTCTAGAAAGAAAATTTATCGAAAATTTTCTCTAGAAAGAAAATTTATCGAAAATTTTCTCTAGAAAGAAAATTTATCGAAAATTTTCTCTAGAAAGAAAATTTATCGAAAATTTTCTCTAGAAAGAAAATTTATCGAAAATTTTCTCTAGAAAGAAAATTTATCGAAAATTTTCTCTAGAAAGAAAATTTATCGAAAATTTTCTCTAGAAAGAAAATTTATCGAAAATTTTCTCTAAAAAGAAAATTTATCGAAAATTTTCTCTAGAAAGAAAATTTATCGAAAATTTTCTCTAGAAAGAAAATTTATCGAAAATTTTTCTCTAGAAAGAAAATTTATCGAAAATTTTCTCTAGAAAGAAAATTTATCGAAAATTTTCTCTAGAAGGAAAATTTATCGAAAATTTTCTCTAGAAAGAAAATTTACCGAAAATTTTCTCTAGAAAGAAAATTTACCGAAAATTTTCTCTAAAAAGAAAATTTACCGAAAATTTTCTCTAAAAAGAAAATTTATCGAAAATTTTCTCTAGAAAGGAAATTTATCGAAAATTTTCTCCAGAAAGGAAATTTATCGAAAATTTTCTCCAGAAAGAAAATTTATCGAAAATTTTCTCCAGAAAGAAAATTTATCGAAAATTTTCTCTAGAAAGAAAATTTATCGAAAATTTTCTATAAATAAAAATTTATTGAACATTTTCTATAAGCAGAAAGTTAAAAGATTTTTTATAGAGACAAGACCAAAATTTAAATTCCCTTAGTTTTTATTATTTTTCTAATTTCATAAAATTTTTAAATCTTTATTTAATTAATGCAACAAGGTAAAAAGACAAAAGGAGCATTAAACAATTACCACATCCGTTGATAAGGACTATAAATAGGTTTTGTTAAAATGTAAGACAAAATTCTGGTTAATAGATAAATTTATCATTAAAATTTATTTAACCTTCTTCCCATTTTGGCCTAAAGGAAATATTACGGTCTTTTGATGCACTTTACACACACGATGAAAATGATGATGGTGTAAATTAAACATAAAATAGATCTAAAGATATGGTAACATTATTGGCGAAGGTATTCACAGTGGAACAGAAGGAGGGAAGGGGGTAAAGCAAGATAATGTTATAGTTTCAGAGTTGATAATATCCAGTAGCTAAAAGCCCTATTTTCTTTACAGAATCGTTTACTTATGATTTGGTAACAATTATTAGTTAATAAAGGACTCAATTATCCTTCAGTTACATATCTGAATTTTAGTATCTGGTCTTATGTCTTGACTTCTTGTCTTAGCTTTGTCTTGGCGTAGGGTTCTTATTAAGAAGAAACTTTTTAAATATTAAAATAGACATTAAGAAACCTGAAATTCAAGTGTGATTGTGTATGTATGTGTGTGTTACTTGTTTCATTTCCTTCTTACATTCTATATGATAATGTAAATACACTTATGTCTGTATACGTGTGTTTGTATGAAATTCGTTTGTATTGTATTTTGTTAGCCAACTTACTTATTTGGTATTATTGCCTTGGTAATGTCGGTTGATATACACATATACATATGTAGATGTATGTGTGTGTGTGTATAACAGTCGACTCTTTTTGAAATAAAGTTACCTACATATTGATAATGTTTTGTGTATTTGTAAGATTATTTACTTTATACACACACACACACACACACACACACAGAGAGAGAGGAACAATCACACAAATAATTGCACATCCTTGGAAATGTATAAGAGAATACAAACAATCAGATATGCAGTTTAAAATTAGTCTATATGGTTTACTTAAGAACTACGCCAATATTCGTAAACAGGGTGATCAAACATTTGGTGACAGATTTACTACAATTGAAAATTTAAATCGGAATTAAGAACTGAAGTTAAGTTAAACGAGGATCAAGAATAAAATCGCAATAAAACTAAATTGATTAAGAATCTGAACCAGAATCCGAACTAAACTTAACTTTAAACTTACAATCTGAACTTTAATGAATTAGAATCGAAACCAAGATCGCAACAAAAATTTGCAATAAAATCGGAACGAAAACCCGAAAATGAACTTGAGTCTGAAATAAAAATTGAACTAGAATTTAGACTGAAATTTGAAACGGAGTTTCAACTTGAAATTGAACTACAATCCAACGATCTAGAATCTGAGCAAGAACATAAATTGTAATCAGAACTAGAAAAGAACCGGAATCTGAACTAAATTAAGAACTAGGAATGAACTGAAAATTAAACTTGATTAAAAATTAGTATCTGAATTAGTATCAGAAGACATGAACTGGAATCTGAATTAGAAAGCGAAATAGAATTTGAACTAAACCCAGAACTAGAAACGAATTGGAATCTATGATAGAATCTGAGCAAGAATCTAAACAGGAATCTATTTCAAATCTGAACTAGAATTTGAACTGAAATCTGAACTGGAATATAAATCAGAACTGACCGAGAATCTGAATTAGAACTGAAATAAAACTGAAGTAGAAGTGAACTAGAATTGAACTGAAACTGAACTAGAACTGAAATAGAACTGAACTAGAACTGAAATAGAATAGAACTAGAACTGAACTAGAACTGGACTGAAACTGAACTAGAACTGAACTAGAACTGAACTTAAACTGAACTAGAACTGAACTAGAACTGAACTAGAACTGAACTAGAACTAAAATAGAACAGAATTAGAACTGAAGTAGAATTGAACTAGAAATGAATTGAAACTGAACTAAAACTGAACTAAAAATTAATTAGAACTGAACTAGAACTAAAGTAGAACAGAACTAGAACTGAACTAGAACTGAACTGGAACTGAACTGGAATTGAACTAGAATTGAACTAGAACTGAACTAGAACTGAACTGAAACTGAACTAAAACTGAACTAAAAATTAATTAGAACTGAACTAGAACTAAAGTAGAACAGAACTAGAACTGAACTAGAACTGAACTGGAACTGAACTGGAATTGAACTAGAACTGAACTAGAACTGAACTAGAACTGAACATAAAAACTGAACTGAACTAATAATTAATTAGAACTGAACTAGAACTAAAATAGAACAGAACTAGAACTGAACTAGAACTGAACTAGAATTGAACTAGAACTGAACTAGAACTGAACTAGAACTAAAGTAGAACAGAACTAGAACTGAACTAGAACTGAACTAGAACTAAAGTAGAACAGAACTAGAACTGTACTAGAACTGAACTACAACTGAACTAAAACTGAACTAGAACTAAATTTTATCTATCAGCACCTTACACATCACCCGTTGCCATATAAAATACATAAAGCTCAATATAAGAAATTTCCACAAAGACATAGACATCACATGTACTTATGCATATATGTATATGTATCCATGTATGTTAATTTATGTAAATTCAACCTGAAAAATAACTTTACAATACACAAATACATATATACATATGACAAAATAAATTTTGTGCTTGTATGCACACAAATTCATACTTAAATGTATACATATGTATGTGTGATGTATATAAATAACAACAAAAAGTGATGTGTCTTATTACACACTAAAGTAAAAATTCTTATTGTATTTTAATGTACCAACAAATAAGGAAAATTTACATATGTATTACTTATGTTTGTATGTATGAGTGTGCATATAAATGTGTCGCTTGTTTGGTTTATATCAGGATACAGGATGTGTGAATATTAAAGTATCCTCTACTTTTATACATCCTGTCCATTGTGTCCACAATGGTTGAAAATAAATTGTATGTATTTTAAATTTTATATATATAAAAAAAATATATAATCACACATATAGAAATGTATATGTATCGATATACATACATACATACATACATACATACATACATACATACATACATACATACATACATACATATATACATACGTATTATAATAAACAACATTTTAATATATGTACATTATTTACGAAAATTCATATATACCAAAGGTAAATATTAGGGTGAGTTATAGGATGATAACGGGATAATAAAGTTATCATATCGAATTCGTGATTATCGGAGTAAATTTTAGTCGGCAGTTTTAGAAATTAAACATTGCAATAGTTGATGACAAAACTTATTTGCTGCTTAGTTTCTTCGCTTCCAAATGAAGCCCCCTTAATATATATTCTTGAATTTCCTTTAAATATTAAAAATAAAATGTAAGAGAAAAAAAGAAACAATTATTTTTATACATACAGATTAACAAGCTCTTTATGCACCCAGAAAGGAAGTAAATTTTATATGTTGGATTTTTTTCCTTTTTCTTTTACTCCCATTTAAATGCATTTGTATGGGTGTGTGTGTGTGATTGTGTCTTATCTTTAACATAAGTGTAATTTCAAGGAAACGAAAATATTTTGCATATGAACAAGACAGAAATTTCAATATATGGGATATTCCAACATTTTTTAAAAAACAGTAAAAAAAAAGGATTTTTGCTGTCTGCAGAAGTTGGTAACGAAAAATGCATTCCATTAAACAGGATATCAAAATATAGGGAATAGATTTTTGGGAAAAAATTTTTTATAAATCAATTTTATTTTGAATTTCTCATATAAAATATTTTAGATGGCAAAAAGGACTTAAAACCCATTTTTTAATATTTAATTTTACTAAAATTTCAAATTGGCGCAGGAAAATAAAAGTAATAGATTTCAGTGACAGTTATAACGCATATTTGGCTTCAATCTTAGATTATATTTTAGTCAAAATCTTTTTCAGTTATTAGTTCTGATCATATTTCATATTAGATTTTATTTAGGGTTCTCATTAGACAGTCATAGATAGTAGATATGGTCCAGATATTACATAAGACTTTAATTCGAAATATGGATCGTAGTTAAAATTTCTGATTCAAGTTCTAACTCTTATGAAGACAATCCAGTCGATATTATATTTCACGTTCTAGTTTAGATTCTAGATCAATATTTACTTCATAAACTACTTCAGAAACCATTTCAGATTCCAGATCAAATTCGGATTCAGATTTTAGTTGAGATTTTTAATCTGGATCAAAATAGTTCAGATTCCAGACCAAATTTTGACTCACAGTCGAGCTCTTAATTTCGTTCAGAATTCACTTCAGATTTTATTTAAAATTATAAAGCAGATAATGGTTCCTATTCCACTTTAAATTTTGGATCAGAATTATTTTCAGACTCAAGAACAATTTCAAGTTCAGACTCTATTTTATTTTCCAATTGAAATTTTAGTTTAGATTCTATTTCAGATTCTAGATCACATTTTATTTCAGATTCTAGTTAGGATTTTAGTTAAGTTTCAAACTCCAATCTAGACTTCAGATTAGATTCCTGTTTGGGATTCCAGTATATACACCAGTTGAGATTAAAGCAACTTCAGATTGTAGTCAGGATTTTAATTCAGATTTTAGTTAAGATTCTAGTTTAGCGGCTTATTCAGATTGTATTATAGATTACAGTTCGGAATAAAGATTAAATTCCTGATTTCTGTTTAAGATTTCAGTACAAATCCTTCTTTTATTTCTAAATCTACATCACATTCTTATTCTATTTCAGAATCTAGTTTCAATTCTAGTGAAAAAGGTAAATCAGAGATAACTTTAGATTCTAGATAAAATTCAGAAGTGACCTCTAGTTCAGAATATAATTCAGATTTTAGTTCATTTTCTAGCTCAGAACATATTTCGGATCCAATTTAGTACATATTATAGTTCAAATTTTAGTTCAGAATCTAATTCTAGTTTAGACTCTAGTTTAGATTATAGTTTAGATTTTAGCACAGATTCAGATTTTCAGAATCTACTTAAAATTTTTCCTCAATTATAGTACAGATTTTAGGTTTAACCCATATGTTAGTTCAAATTCAAATTCAAAATCTATTTCTAGTTCAATATCTTCTTAAGATTTTAGTACAGATTCTAGATCAGAACTTAGTTCAGATTTTAGTAGAGTTGAAATTTAGATTCATGTTTAAAATTCCAGTTCATAATTTAATTTAGATTGTAGTTCTAGTTCTGAACCAACTTCCGATTCAAGTTCAAGTTTAAGTTAAAAATACATTTTAAAATAAAGTCAAGATTTTATTTTTTAAAATGGCTCCAGATTCTAGTTTATTTTCTAGTTCAGATTCCAGACCAGGATCCTGTTCAAGATTCCGGTAAGGAACGCTCTTTAGAATTTAGTGAAGATTTAAGTTTAGACACAATTTCAGATTCTGATAAAGATTCTTTTAGATTTAGATTTTCTACTACAGATTTTATCTCAAATTATACTTCGGAATCTTCCTTAGAATCAAGATTCAGAATTCAATCCAGATTCAGTTTCTAGCTCAGAATCCATTTCAGTTTGTTATCTAGATTTAAGATCAGGATCCATTATCGAATCTTCACCAGATTAATTTTCATTTTCTAGCTCAAACACTATTTCAGCTTTAATTTATCTTAAATTTCAGTTCGGATTTTAATTCAAGTTTGAAAATTCGAGTACAGATTATCGTTAAAATTCAAGTTCGGAATCTGCTTTAGATTCTAGTTGGAAATCAACTTCAGATTTTAGTTCAGATTTTGGTTTAGATTTTATTTAAAAAAACTACCTCATTCTTGTGTTCAAATTTTAGTACAGATTATAGTTCGGAATACACTTTTCATTGTATTCCAAATTTCACTTTCAATTTCTAGTTCAGACTCTAGTGCAGAATCTATTTCAGATTCTAATTCAGATCATTGCTCTGCCCTAGTTTGATTGGTGGTCTAATAGTTGATTTTCCAAATTTTGTCTTTTAAGACCTTTTTCAATTATTGACAAATTTAAAGAAATTTCATGGTCCCTTCGGTTTGTAAGACTTCTGTAAATTTTATTAATTTCTTTAATTTTTTTTTAATTACATTTATTTATACACATAATTCTAGAATAATGGAGCCATTATTACTTAATATCGTCTAAAGAAATTAAAAATTCCTTAAAAATTATTTCCAAAATAACAGAAATTTTCGAATCAACTTCAAGTCCACTGAATACAACAAAAGCTGGCTTTCAAATCGTTCAGTTCTTATACTCTTCTCCTGACTGGGTCAGAGGGGTTCCGTTTGTAATTTCTACAATTTTCAACTTAGACCCCCATAAAGATATATGTTCTCGATCGGTATGAAAAAGAAAATTGAATGTGTTATGTCCGTCTGTCAGTGTGTCGGTTGAAATCAAATTAATGAAGCCGACCTATAGTTTACATATATGATATGTATATCAAACGTTTGGAAATGCTTTCGAGAACTTTGCTATTAAAATTCAGGGAAATTGGTTCATGAATGGCTTTGATATTAGTAAAAAACTCAAGGTACCTCAAACTTTTTTCGGATTTTTTTCCTATTTTTTGAAGTTTGATTTCAATTAATTTAGTGGATTTATGCACAGGAAATGAATCGGACTATTACTTCCTGAATTATAGGCAAAAAATATATTTTCCTATATTTTGAACCTCCTTTGAGACTTAAAAACTTCGTTATAGTACTGATTGATTACATTTTTTCCACCGAATTTAATCTTTTTCATTTTTTCAAAATCGGTTCATTAACCACCGAGATATAGTCAAGTCTTTCTTTAAAAATTGAGTCCCATGTTGTTGTTGTTGTTGTTTATAACTATAAAAAAACAATAACAAGATTTAAAATAATGTTTTTGAGATTTTGGCCGATATATTAATGCGAGAAATGAAATTTGTTTAACAATAAATATTTTTATTTTTAACTCGATTGGGCCAATAGTTTCCGAGATATGGGCGAAAACATATTTTTTTTCAGCATTGTATTTATACATATTTTTTGTAGATCGCAAATAATTACGAGAATTTTTGACTTAAATACATCATAGTAATCGGTCTATTTGTTTTCGAGTTATAAGCAATAAAGCATTTTCCGATATTTTAACCCTCCTTTGGGATATATGGACAACATTTTGACGCAGAAAATTAGCTAAAGTTTTATTCAAAATTTTGATTTTTTTTCAATTTTCGAAATCGGCCCATAAATAGTAGAGCTACTAATCAACTAACTAATTAGTATTGTTTTAGTGAAAGCGAAAACAACTCGTGATCTGAATAAAATTTTGCATGCATATTAAGAGCTCTAGAGAATCCATGTTGACCCATATGAAGGCCATAGTAATGGCTGTCATTTTCTCCTTCTTTCTATTTATAACAGGGACTTAAAGGTTAATGTTAAGCAAAATATGAAGGGTATAGAAAATTCGGCACGGCCGTATTTAACACTTTAACTTGTTTAATTTCACTTTAAGTCTCTCGAGTCTAAGGTCCATTCAATTTTCATGAATCATATGTTTCTATATACAGTTTTCTGCATGTTTTGTTGTTGTTGTTGTTGTTCTTTTTTGGTAAATTACTCCTCTGCATATGAGTTTGCATTTGCATCATTGTTTTTGTTTTTATTTTTGTTGTTGCTTTCATTTGTGCAACATTTAATTATCTCTTTATTTAAACAAATTTAATTATAATTTCTTACAATTATTTTATTGTGTTTTATAATTTTCCTTTAATTTACTGTTTTTCCTTTTTTTCTCTCTCTCTCTCTTAACTTCCTGAGAGAAATTATTGTAATAATAATGAGAGAAGAATTTATTTTAATCTTTATTGTTATGATAATTATTTTAAGCTACTGGAAGCTTCAGATGAAGTTGGTGAATAAATTGGAATAATAATTGGATGAAATTGATGCAAAAGGATTCGTAATTATAGACTGGTAAAAATTGGACTCTACTTTCAGTATATTTAAAGGCCATAGCATAGGTTAGAGATTAAGCTATAGAGAGAGCTAAAGATAAAGCTTTAGGTGAATGCATGGACTACGCTATAATATATAAAATAGAGAACATTAAAATTTAATAAATAGACTTCACTAAGACCTTTAAACCATTCTATCGTACAGACAACGTCATACTCAGACGTAGAGAGTTCATTATAGTTTAGCACTTAAAATATAATCTAGATTAAAGCCTTGATTATATTTAAGGTCTAGATCTAGATTATTTTCTAGACTAAATTATAGACAAGATTATAGTCTATATTATAGACTAGATTATAGTCTATATTATAGACTAGATTATAGTCTATATATAGACTAGATTATAGTCTATATTATAGACCAGATTATAGTCTATATTATAGACTAGATTTTAGTCTATATTATAGACTAGATTATAGTCTATATTATAGACTAGATTATAGTCTATATTATAGACTAGATTATAGTCTATATTATAGACTAGATTATAGTCTATATTATAGAATGGATTATAGGTCTATATTATAGACTAGATTATAGTCTATATTATAGACTAGATTATAGTCTATATTATAGACTAGATTATAGTCTATATTATAGACTAGATTATAGTCTATATTATAGACTAGATTATAGTCTATATTATAGACTAGATTATAGTCTATATTATAGACTAGATTATAGTCTATATTATAGACTAGATTATAGTCTATATTATAGACTAGATTATAGTCTATATTATTAGACTAGATTATAGTCTATATTATAGACTAGATTATAGTCTATATTATAGACTAGATTATAGTCTATATTATAGACTAGATTATAGTCTATATTATAGACTAGATTATAGTCTATATTATAGACTAGATTATAGTCATATTATAAGACTAGATTATAGTCAATATTATAGACTAGATTATAGTCTATATTATAGACTAGATTATAGTCTATATTATAAGACTAGATTATAGTCTATATTATAGACTAGATTATAGTCTATATTATAGACTAGATTATAGTCTATATATAAGACTTAGATTATAGTCAATATTATAGACTAGATTATAGTCTATATTATAAGACTAGATTATAGTCAATATTATAGACTAGATTATAGTCTATATTATAGACTAGATTATAGTCTATATTATAGACTAGATTATAGTCTATATTATAGACTAGATTATAGTCTATATTATAAGACTAGATTATAGTCAATATTATAGACTAGATTATAGTCTATATCTATAGACTAGATTTATAGTCTATATTATAGACTAGATTATAGTCTATATTATAGACTAGATTATAGTCTATATTATAGACTAGATTATAGTCTATATTATAAGACTAGATTATAGTCAATATTATAGACTAGATTATAGTCTATATTATAAGACTAGATTATAGTCAATATTATAGACTAGATTATAGTCTATATTATAAGACTAGATTATAGTCAATATTATAGACTAGATTATAGTCTATATTATAAGACTAGATTATAGTCAATATTATAGACTAGATTATAGTCTATATTATAGACTAGATTATAGTCTATATTATAGACTAGATTATAGTCTATATTATAGACTAGATTATAGTCTATATTATAAGACTAGATTATAGTCAATATTATAGACTAGATTATAGTCTATATTATAGACTAGATTATAGTCTATATTATAAGACTAGATTATAGTCAATATTATAGACTAGATTATAGTCTATATTATAGACTAGATTATAGTCTATATTATAGACTAGATTATAGTCTATATTATAGACTAGATTATAGTCTATATTATAGACTAGATTATAGTCTATATTATAGACTAGATTATAGTCTATATTATAGACTAGATTATAGTCTATATTATAAGACTAGATTATAGTCAATATTATAGACTAGATTATAGTCTATATTATAGACTAGATTATAGTCTATATTATAGACTAGATTATAGTCGATATTATAGACTAGATTATAGTCTATATTATAGACTAGATTATAGTCTATATTATAGACTAGATTATAGTCTATATTATAGACTAGATTATAGTCTATATTATAGACTAGATTATAGTCTATATTATAGACTAGATTATAGTCGATATTATAGACTAGATTATAGTCTATATTATAGACTAGATTATAGTCTATATTATAGACTAGATTATAGTCTATATTATAGACTAGATTATAGTCTATATTATAGACTAGATTATAGTCTATATTATAGACTAGATTATAGTCTATATTATAGACTAGATTATAGTCTATATTATAGACTAGATTATAGTCTATATTATAGACTAGATTATAGTCTATATTATAGACTAGATTATAGTCTAATATTATAGACTAGATTATAGTCTATATTAATAGACTAGCATTATAGTCTATATTATATAGACTAGATTATAGTCTATATTATAGACTAGATTATAGTCTATATTATAAACTAGATTATAGTCTATATTATAGACTAGATTATAGTCTATATTATAGACTAGATTATAGTCTATATTATAAGACTAGATTAGAGTCAATATTATAGACTAGATTATAGTCATATTTATAGACTAGATTAATAGTCTATATTATAGACTAGATTATAGTCTATATTATAGACTAGATTATAGTCTATATTATAGACTAGATTATAGTCAATATTATAGACTAGATTATAGTCTATATTATAGACTAGATTATAGTCTATATTATAGACTAGATTATAGTCAAGTCATTATAAGACTAGATTATAGTCTATATTATAGACTAGATTATAGTCTATATTATAAGACTAGATTAGAGTCAATATATAGACTAGATTATAGTTCTATATTATAAACTAGATTATAGTCTATATTATAGACTAGATTATAGTCTATATTATTAGACTAGATTATAGTCTATATTATAGACTAGATTATAGTCTATATTAAGACTAGATTATAGTCAATATTATAGACTAGATTATAGTCTATATTATAGACTAGATTATAGTCTATATTATAAGACTAGATTATAGTCAATATTATAGACTAGATTATAGTCTATATTATAGACTAGATTATAGTCTATATTATCGACTAGATTATAGTCTATATTATCGACTAGATTATAGTCTATATTATCGACTAGATTATAGTCTATATTATCGACTAGATTATAGTCTATATTATCGACTAGATTATAGTCTATATTATAGACTAGAAGAATTTTAGTCCATATTACAAAAAACGTTATGGTCTATTCTATAGTCTAGAATAAGTCCGTATTAAATACTTGGTTATAATATATTATAAACTAGATTTTTAGACTATATTATACATTAGGTTATGGTCTATATTCTAGTTCTAATTTGAGCTCATATTATAGACCAGATTATAGTTTTGCATGTGCAAAGGCTTTGACGGTCGGCAGCGAACTTAGTAGGATTACTAAGTATACTGCCGACTAATGTCGGTGATTTACGGCATGGCAGACGCCTGTTGATTTCTAGGGTGACAGTATCAATTGTATGTATGGAGCAGCTATATGGGCGTGGGCAATTAGAAGTGAATCTCGTAAAGGTGTGTTATCACTCCTTCGGCCAGAGCTATTTGAGAGTATGCAGCAGTTATGGAATGATATCACTTGACGCCATATGTGTAATCGCCGGTATAGGGAGCGGAATATACGAGAATGATACCGCATAATAGCAAAATTGGTGGCATAGATGGATTAACTCTACAAAAGGACAATGGACCAATCGGTTAATACCAGATACCTAACAACCTAACGGTTTCGCGGATAATTTAGGAGCATCAAACTGTACAGTTTGTTCGATAAAGAAGGGCGCTGAATATGTAATGTTCAAATGCCAAAGATTTGATTTGAGACGAGAATTGGATATAAAAAATGGATTAACGATTAACCCTGTGAATATAATAGACATAATGTTGTCTGGAGAGGAACTGTGCAATGTTATTGTAGAATTTATCGCGCGGGTGATTGTTTTGCTGGATTTAGAGGAAAGAAGACGAATGGCGGATAGGAGAATTCCTCGGAATATGTAGACAGTGTAGCTGCCTGAATATCCCTGCGAAGTAGCTACCTAACGGACAGTACCGCCTGCGTATGCATGTTGTTGACAATGGAGGTGGTTTTAGTCGTTAAGACATAACTTTAGGTCGACAGACATAACTGTACTGGTACCTGTGGAAGGTTTTCCAACTCCACCAATACCAAAAAATATAGGGAATATCATTAACTGAATTATAGTCAATTTCTTATTATACATTAAAATATCGTAGTTAACCTGCAATTTTTGGACTTCACCCTAAATAAAACACTTTAATTTAATATAATTTTTTTAACATTATTTCCACATTTTCCTCAACTTTCCCCTCAATTTTGGCTAAAAATCGTTATAACATTGAAAATGAAAATCTTATTATCTGCAATTAGAACAGAATTCAGAAAAAAAGGAAAAAAAACAAAAAATCCATTTAATTCCATAATTAAATTAAACTAAAAAATAGTCATCACAATTAAAAAAAAGGAAGAAAAACGTACCGCTAAAAATGTTTGCAATGTGACTGGTTGCCAAATTAACCCGCCAATACGGTGTTGGTTATTTGTGAACGTTGCATAAATATTATTAACATTTTCCGGAAATTTATTATTTTGATCCATCCAATTGCAACTGTACATGGCCGTCGTTAAATAATCACTTTTCTCCATTAACACATTGACATGCCAACAGATGGGAAACACTTGTATCACAATGATGCAATAAATAGACGATGGCAAAAAATTGTTGGGTTATGTCACGATCGAAAGCCATTAAATTGATGGCTGTCAGACATAAAGCGAAAGCGGTAACAAGAAATTGCAAAAAAGCAGGTGGCTGAATCCAGGTCTGACGTTGTCAAAATAACTGAAAATGGGGAGATAAATGAAGGGAAATGAAGTGAAATATTGTTGGCGGTTTTGTCGCTTGTCGCTTTTAGTTAAATTCATTTATTTATTTAGTTTTATTTTCTATTTATTTAGAACAGATTTTGGGTTTTGGGGAATTTGCATGTCCTATTTGGATTTGTTGTTGCTTTTGTTTAGTTTTTTTTTTTCATAATCACATTGCAGTTTTTCGAACAACTTCCGTTTCCAGTGTTTGTTTAGTCCAGTTAATGCTTTAATGCATTTTAGTTTAAATATAGTTTTTTTTTGCATATTTTCGCTTATGCTATTATTGTTGTTGTCATTGCTGCTGAATAGTTTAGAGAGTTTTTCTCATGCCAAAAGTTATACAGATTTTATTTTATTATTTTAAAGTTATTTTTATGTTAAAGAGGAAATTTTCGAAGAAAAAACCCTATAGGAAATTTAATATATTAATACATATTTTGATAAAATAGTCTTAATAACGTTATTACTTCTGTTCACATCAAGACCCTTAATTAACTATTTTTTCTCCTTCTAAAAAAAACTCCTAAAAACTCCTTTCACCCTTTTCCATCGCACAGAAAAAAAAACTATCTTCTAAGTATTAAATGGAATTTTGAAATGTGCTGTTGCTGCTACTAAAATCCATTCAATAGCAAACATGGCACCTGTTTTAAATGCTGATGATATGTTAAGTACTTTTAGCCACAAAATTTCTACCAAAAATTGCAATACAAAACACACGCATTTACATGCTGTCATCTGAACAAGACAGTTGTTCTCAATTCAACTTAAATGTACAATTTTTAGTAATTGTTGTTGCTGCTTTTTTGACAAAAACTGTCGCAAAATAGTTGTAGTTGTAAGTAAGTGAAACGTTTTGGTTTTAAATTAAATAAAGCGAAATTAAACAAAAACTAAAATATATTGACTTAAATAGAAGATAAAATATATTAGAAGATATGGAGTTACCATTTATATAAAAATAACCTTAATTATAGATAAGTTTAAAGTCTAAATTACAGACTATAAACTAACTAGAATCATTTGTCAAGTTTTAGCTCAAATCTAATTCAGTTCAAATTTAGATACTTTTTCAGGTTCTAGTTCTGATTCTGTTCAGATTCTAGTTTAGTTTCTAGTTCAATTCTAGTTCAGTTCTAGTTTATTCAGTTCTAGTTCAATTCTAGTTCAGTTCTAGTTAATTCTAGTTCAGTTCTAGTTTAGTTCAGTTCTAGTTCAGTTCTAGTTCAATTCTAGTTCAGTTCAGTTCAGTTCTAGTTCAGTTCTAGTTTAGTTCAGTTCTAGTTCAGTTCTAGTTCAATTCTAGTTCAGTTCAGTTCTAGTTCAGTTCTAGTTCAGTTCTAGTTCAATTCTAGTTTAGTTCAGTTCAGTTCTAGTTCAATTCAGTTCTAGTTCAAATCTAGTTTAGTTCAGTTCTAGTTTAGTTCGGTTCTAGTTTAGTTCAGTTCTAGTTTAGTTCGGTTCTAGTTTAGTTCAGTTCTAGTTCAGTTCTAGTTCAGTTCTAGTTCAATTCTAATTTATTCAGTTCAGTTCTAGTTCAATTCAGTTCTAGTTCAAATCTAGTTTAGTTCAGATTCTAGTTTAGTTCAGTTCTAGTTTAGTTCATTTCTTTAGTTCAGCTCTAGTTTAGTTCAGTTCTAGTTTAGTTCAGTTCTAGTTTAGTTCGTTCCAGTTCAGTTCTAGTTCCGTTCTAATTCAGTTCTAGTCATTTCTAATTCAGTTCTAGTTCAGTTCTAGTTTAGTTCAATTCTAGTTCAATTCAGTTCTAGTTAAGTTCTAGTTCAGTTCTAGTTCGTTCTAGTTTCATTCAGTTCAATTCTAGTTCAATTCTAGTTCCAGTAACTTTACAGAACTACAGTTCACTTTATTCTGTATCTGATGAGTATTAAAGTATATTTGAGTGTCAGAGCAACACAAATTTCACTATAAATATTTCTTAAATACTCTCATTAAAAGTCTTTTTCCACTTTCTGTGCTTTAAATCCTACCAAAAATGAAACTACAGTAAACAATAAAACATTTTACTACAGTTTCGAAAAGAAAGAAAATTAAAGAAAGAGAAACTTTGATTAAATTTCTTAAGCCAAAATCCTACATTCACATACTTTTGTCTAACTTCAGCTGACGGTTGCAAGTAATGTGAGCGCTCAACCGATGATGAAATGATTTTCAAAGTTGCAATGAGAAAAAGCATAAAACTGTTTTTTTTTCGTTACTTGGAAATTTTTCTCTTATTTCTACTTTTTTTGGCAAAAATTCAGGCATCTTCTTAGTGATGAATTAAAAGTGCTTGCAAGGATAATGAAGAAGGAATAAATGGCAACAATGACAACATCCTTAAGTAATGGGAGCTAAAAAGGCTGGTTAGCCATGATTTGCATGCTAATGAGATGAAATTTTTACAATAGAGAAGATTGTTTTTTTGTGAAAAAGAAGAAAATTGATTTTTTTTTTTGGATTTTAAATAGGGGCAATACAAAGGGATAATTTGGCTACAAGAAATAGGAAATTGAATTAAATTCCTTTAATATGAATTACTTACTTAAGCAAATTCTTGTGATCATTTAAACATCTCTTCAACTCCTCTGTATTCTCTTCAATCGAATGTTTTGCTTTGCCATTACCGATCTCTTAATACGCTCAGCCAAAGTCTCCAAGTGGCCACCATTAAGACCAGATAACACAAAGGATATGCATCATTATTGCCATTCTCAAAAAGACATAAAAGTTTGAGCAAAATCCTGATATATAAAAGCGGCCACATAATTTGCATAGGGACTCGAAAACCATTCGGGAAACCAACCACTATACACCAAACTATGTTTATTCCAACCGATGTAGGCAAAACCCACTGTGACAAAGAAATAACTTAAAGTAAAAATCAAAAAATAATATGACAGGTGCGTATGGCCATTAGAATATTCATGCGATCTTTGGGATCGTGGCTACTGCGCTCATCCAAGGGCTTGAGATATTTATCCGATTTATATAAACGTCGACGATTCAAAAGTATGACCAATTGCTTACACGGTACAATGGCTATAGAAAAGCTCATCGAAAGATTTTCCACTACTTCCTCCCAGGAAGTGATGAAGTAGAATTCACCAACATAGTCACAGGTAAACCAATACCAGCCACAATATTTGTTGTTATCGAATAAATATAGACAAAAAGCCAAAATTCGATTTAGTTGCTGGCGGATGCATGCCGGTTATAGTCCAATTAAGCCATAAATATTTAAGACCATAAAAGGAGTTTATGGTTTGGCCAGTTCACAGACGTCTCAATAACATGATGTCAA
>PYHX02000494.1:71966111-72005349 GCA_004302925.2 Cochliomyia hominivorax
AGACAGACAGAAAGACAGACGGACCTGGCTAAGTCGGCTCAAATTTTGATTTGATGCAAGAACATATATCATTATAGGGTCTGAGATGATTCTTCTTAAGTACCAGTCGAAATGACAAAGTTAATATACACTCTTCACCTCTTATGGTGGTGCAGGGTATAATAACATTAATTTGTGAAATTTAAAAAAAAAAACAACAATCGAATTTAGTAAAGAAAAAAAACAACTTTAACAAAAATATCAATAATTTTCAGTTTTCAAAAAGTTTACGTGCTTTAAAATAATTTGTTTATGATTTATTCACATACGTGTTATAAACTGTTGCCTACCCAAAAGGCATATTAATTTGAAGCATACATTTAGGTGCCCACGTAAATATATTTTATTGTATTTCTCCGTCTTTTTTAAAATTAAAATTTCTACCTTTAGATTTATATAAAATAAATTTTTATATATTTCAACCACAAGTCTCTTGTCTTTCGGAAAACTTTAAAAAAAAATATTTTGAAAAAAGTTTAAGGTTAAACAATTTAAAACAATTCCAATTAATAACTAAAAACTTTAACGAAACAATTTCTTTTATCTCTACATGTTTTCAGTTTATTTTATTTTATTTTATTTTAGTTTTTATTATTATTTTTTTTAATTTTTCTTAAATATAAGACGAACTTAAAATACCCTACAAATCAAAATTTAACGAATATTTTTTAAAGGAAGAGGATTCAAAAGAAAAATAAAAGAGGATTGATTGCTGAATTATCTTCATATATCCAAAAGTAGGGCTATAAAAAATTTCGATAGGACCATGGGGGGAGGCACCGTCTATACAAAGAAAATATTGAATGTCAAATATCTAAAAAAATGTAGTCCCAATAACATTTTCAAGAATCTGCCTTACTAGAGAAAATGAAGGACGAATAGGATCAGAAGGAGTAGTCTCCATACAAAGAAATTGTTGATAATTGAATATCTAAAAAACTACTTTACCGAGACTTTTCAATTTGATCTCAATAAATTTTCATATAACTGTTTTACTAGACAGAATTAAGGGTGGATATAATCATGGGGAGAGATATTACCCATACAAAAATATGTTGATTATCGAATATATAAAGAACTTTTAAGCGCAAAAGATCACAAATTTAACCCCTAACACTTTCTCAAGAATTTGTATTACTGATCAAAATATAGGACAGTAGGATCAAGGGGAAGAGATCCCCCGTGCAAAACAAATAATGATTATTAAATATTTAAAGAACTATAACAGAGAGAGAGAGAGAGAAATTTGAGAACTCTCTCAAATTTGGTCTCACTTTCTCAAGAAACTATTTTATATATTTTAATGAACAAAATGTAGAACCGATAGGACCAGGGGTAGGTATACCCCCCATATAAAGGAAATAATGACTATCGAATATCTAAACAATTAAAATTTGGTTTCAAACATTTTTACTAGACAAAATGTAGGACGAAATTTAAATATTAAATAAAATTTTAGAGCGGACAGGGGGCAGGGGCAGGGGGCAGGGGCATTTGGAGAAATGTCCTTTTTAATACACGTTGTGATTTGTGAAATTGCTTTTGATATATTGGACTGACGATAATGTTTTTCGCAACAAAGCACAACGGGTAAAAGCTAATATTCTGTAAAAAAATAAATTTTTGAAATTTTCTATAGAAGAATTCAATAAAAATGTCAATAAGAAATTGATAAAAGTTTTACTTACAAAATTTTATAAAAACAATTAAGAAGTTATAGTCAGTCAAACCCAATTTTTTTATATCCTTTACCAAAAATTTAATGAACGGCCCTCGTATAATTTGTTTTCTAATTCATGCTAAAGAGTGGAGTATTTTATTATGTGAGATTTATGCGTTTTAAAAGGATTTGTTCAGAGAGCTGGAAGAAATTATGTTCCGACCCTCGTAAAATTTCGAACTTTGATTTCTGTTTATATTTATCTTAATTAGACTAACTCTTTACATAATACTAATGTACATGTCATATTTTAGACCTTCAAGCGATTGAAAAAAATTCTGTACGAAGAAGAAAAAAAAAACTTCTATAGAAAGAAAATCTTATACAGAATTTCTTTAGAAATAGACTTTAATAAAATTTTTTATTGAAAATTTAACGAAACTTCTTTTAAAGAAAAAATAATGAACATTTTCTACAAAAAGAATATTTAGGAAAAAATGCCTGTAAATAGAAAAAAATAAGCGAAAATTTTCGAAAGAAATTTTTTTGAAAACTTTCTATCGAAGAAAATTTTTTGAAAATTTTCTATTGAAAGAAAATTTTCTTTTAAATTTTCTATCAAAAAAAAAATTTGAAAATTTTCTAAAGAAAGAAATTTTTTTAAATTTACTATCGAAAGAAAATTTTTTGAAAATTTTCTAAAGAAAGAATTTTTTTTTTAAATTTACTACCGAAAGAAAATTTTTTGAAAATTTTCTATCGAAAGAAAATTTTTTGAAAATTTTCTATCGAAAGAAAATTTTTTGAAAAATTTCCATTGAAAGAATATTTTTTTGAAAATTTTCTATCGAAAGAAAATTTTTGAAAAATTTCCATTGAAAGAATATTTTTTGAAAATTTTCTATCGAAAGAAAATTTTTGAAAATTTTTTTAAGAAAAAATAACTTTTGAAAATTTTCTATCGAAAGAAAATTTTTGAAAATTTTTTAAAGAAAAAATATTTTTTGAAAATTTTCTATCGAATGAAATTCTTTTGAAATTTCTGAAGAAAGAAAATTTTATAAAAATTTTTATCGTAAGAAGATTTTATATATTTTTCTTTCAAGAGAAAATTTTATTAAATATTTTTTTAGAATATTTATTGAAAATTTTCTGTAAATAGAAAATGGATTCAAGTTTTTCTATAAAACGGAAATTGTCTCTCAACATTTTTTATGGAAAGAATATTTGATTGAAAATGTTTCCTTAATTATTTTAAGTCATTTTTAATGTCGTCTAATATCTTGATTTTGTTTCGTCTTGTAATTTTTATTATTTAGTATTTTTTACGTAATTTTTCCTTGTTTTTTCACATTTTTAGTTTTATTTTGTTTGTTTGCTGCCTCATATCTGTTACCGTGAGCAATAAAGGGAGTGATAAAGGAAAATAGAGGGAAAATATACACATTTAAAGGAGTTTACTTATTTTTCAGTTTACATACGTATTGTAACAATTTATCAGCAAATAATTTTTCAGCAGTTTTTGTTGTAAAATGTTAGCAAGGAAAACATGTTTTAGTTTTAAAGTGATTTTAGTTTTTTTTTGATGATACGAGAAACAGTGACACAAAAGGGAAAGAGAGAGTGAAATATCATTCATAGAAATTATTTAAACATTTATCGAAAATTTTCTCTAAATAGAAAATTTATCGAAAATTTTCTCTAAATAGAAAATTTATCGAAAATTTTCTCTAAATAGAAAATTTATCGAAAATTTTCTCTAAATAGAAAATTTATCGAAAATTTTCTCTAAATAGAAAATTTATCGAAAATTTTCTCTAAATAGAAAATTTCTCGAAAATTTTCTCTAAATAGAAAATTTATCGAAAATTTTCTCTAAATAGAAAATTTCTCGAAAAATTTTCTCTAAATAGAAAATTTCTCGAAAATTTTCTCTAAATAGAAAATTTCTCGAAAATTTTCTCTAAATAGAAAATTTCTCGAAAATTTTCTCTAAATAGAAAATTTATCGAAAAATTTTCTCTAAATAGAAAATTTATCGAAAATTTTCTCTAAAATAGAAATTTATCGAAATTTTCTCTAAATAGAAAATTTATCGAAAATTTTCTCTAAATAGAAAATTTATCGAAAATTTTCTCTAAATAGAAAATTATCGAAAATTTTCTCTAAATAGAAAATTTATCGAAAATTTTCTCTAAATAGAAAATTTATCGAAAATTTTCTCTAAATAGAAATTTATCGAAAATTTTCTCTAAATAGAAAATTTATCGAAAATTTTCTCTAAATAGAAAATTTCTCGAAAATTTTCTCTAAATAGAAAATTTATCGAAAATTTTCTCTAAATAGAAAATTTCTCGAAAATTTTCTCTAAATAGAAAATTTCTCGAAATTTTCTCTAAATAGAAAATTTATCGAAAAATTTCTCTAAATAGAAAATTTATCGAAAATTTTCTCTAAATAGAAAATTTATCGAAAATTTTCTCTAAATAGAAAATTTATCGAAAATTTTCTCTAAATAGAAAATTTATCGAAAATTTTCTCTAAATAGAAAATTTATCGAAAATTTTCTCTAAATAGAAAATTTATCGAAAATTTTCTTTAAATAGAAAATTTATCGAAAATTTCTTTAAATAGAAAATTTATCGAAAATTTTCTTTAAATAGAAAATTTATCGAAAATTTTCTTTAAATGGAAAATTTATCGAAAATTTTCTTTAAATAGAAAATTTATCGAAAATTTTCTTTAAATAGAAAATTTATCGAAAATTTTCTTTAAATAGAAAATTTATCGAAATTTTCTTTAAATAGAAAATTTATCGAAAATTTTCTTTAAATAGAAAATTTATCGAAAATTTTCTTTAAATAGAAAATTTATCGAAAATTTTCTCTAAATAGAAAATTTATCGAAAATTTTCTCTAAATAGAAAATTTATCGAAAATTTTCTCTAAATAGAAAATTTATCGAAAAATTTCTCTAAATAGAAAATTTATCGAAAATTTTCTCTAAATAGAAAATTTATCGAAAATTTTCTCTAAATCGAAAATTTATCGAAAGTTTTCTCTAAATAAAAAATTTATCGAAAATTTATCGCAAATGTTCTCTAACTTTAATTTTAATAAACAAAATAAATTTAAAATTTAAATAAACAAATTTATCGAAAATTTTCTCTAAATAGAAAATTTATCGAGAGTTTTCTCTAAATAGAAAATTTATCGAAAATTTTCTCTAAGTAGAAAATCTATCGAAAATTTATCGCAAATTTTCTCTAAATTTAATTTTAACAAACAAAATAAATTTAAAATTTAAATATACAATTTTATTGAAAGTTTTCTTCTTTCTCGATAACTCCACTGTATTTTGTTGTAAAAATTGTTATATAACGAGAGTTTTCTAACATTTTTTCTAATAAGTTTACATGGGCGCATTTTCTCTATGTTTGTTTGTGTGTTTTGTGAAAAACTACCGTAGATGAATTTATAATTTTCCTCTTTTTTCGCATATTTTTTGTTGCATTTCTGCTACATAGAAACACGTTTATGTGAAAACTAACATTTACTACACTAAAAACAACAACAAGAAATAAAAATGAAACAACAACGAAAAAAATTAAACAGAAAATAACAACAAAATTGTGATTTAATCCGCTTACAGCCATGAAAGATAAGCTTAAAATTACAACAACAACATGATGGTTATTGTTGTTGTATGAAAAACGGTTGCTTAGTTTAAAAGAGAAAATAATTTTTCTCATAAAATCAACAACAAAAACAAAATAAAATAAAAATTAAAAATAAAATAAACATTGTTAAGCGCCTAAAAGCATGCAGCGTATTAAAGTAAATGTTTTGTAGGTATTTTTTTTTTCAGTTTTTTTGTTTCATTTGTTGGTTAAATTAATACCACAAATGCGTGTTGCAGGAAAGAGATGCAGAGAGAGAGAGAGAGAGAGAGTGTGGTATGTAGAATGTTGGTTAACTCTTTTCATGGTGTTAGTTGAATATGTGTATGTATGTGTATACGTAATACAAAGTAATGAAAAGGTTTTTGAATATTTGAATGGATTTATTTTATGATTTATTAGAGTGTAGAAATTTTTGATATAATTTTTGGATTTAATCGATAACAAAGTTAAATGTCAATTATTTACGGACTTATAAATCTGAATTCTTGCTCAGATCTTAATACAGATACTATTTCAGATTCTATTTGATATGCAACTAAAGATTTAAGTTTAAATTCCAGTACAGATTTTATATAAAATTCGAATTCAGATTCCAGTTTATATTCAAGTTCAGATTCTAGATCAGAATGGTTTTCAGATTTTAGCTTGCATTCCGGTTCAGATTCAGAATTAAGTTCTGATTATAGATCAGATTCTAGTTCAGATTCTCATTGAGATTCTCATTCATATTATAGTTTAGATTCGGTTTTAGATTCGAGTTCCGACACTAATTAAGATCTGATCTCAGATTCTAGATAAGGTTCTGGTTTAGACTCTAGTTAAGATTCTATTTAAGATTCAACTTAAGATTATAGTTAAGATTCAGGTTCAGATTCTAATTCAGATTCTAGTTAAAATCCTTGTTCAGATTCTTGTTTAGATTCTGCTTCAGATTCGAATTCATATTCTAGTTTCGATTTGAGTTCAGATTCTAGTTCAGATCCCAGTTTAGATTCTATTTCAGATTTTAATTCAGATTCTAATTAATATCCTACTTCAGGTTCTAGTTTAGATTCGATTCCAGAATATGGTTAAGATTCTAGTTCAGATTCTAATCTCTAGGTCAGATTTAAGTTTAGATCCAAGTTCGGATTTGAGTGATTGAAAACATTTGCTGTAAATAGGATCTCATAATTTCCATTTTTGCTATTGTTTCCTGAATTAAGGCAAATTGCTTGAATTATTTTTTTTCCGAATTTTTTTTCTTCATATTTCTCATTTAAAAAGAGTTAAATTAAAACTTCGCTAAATATCAAACAACTTATCCATCAAATGTGTCAAAATATTTGCCACAATAATATGAAAACGTAAATTGCAAAAAAATGGGAATATTGCACAAGAAAAGGAAATCAAATGATCATAAAATTACACGAAAGGGAAGTTAGCTGATTACCGGATATGAAAAAAGTCTTAATTTAATAATGCTTTTTAACAAATATAAAAATTCTGAAAGACCTTAATTGTAAGTAGGATGTTGATTGGATATACATATGTACCATTAGGCAACCTTCCCTCTTACGATTCTATTGATATAGTACATAATCGTCATCACCATCACCATCACTCAGAATAACTACTAGACGATAACGTTGGAAAAGGGTTATACTGCTGCTCAATATATAATGAATTGTTCTATATGGAAAATTGTGAATTTTAGTGAATATTATTCGAATGTCATGCAAACACGAAGTGAACATTTCTATAAAGACAACATCACACACACACACACACATACACATACAGATGCAAAGCCAAACAAACAAATATTTCTTCTATCTATGTGTAAGTGTAAGTTTAACATGCAAACATGAATGAATGAATGAATGTATGAATAAATTCATCCAAGTGTAATCATAGAATAACAACTGTAAAATTTTCCTCTTCATAAACCTTTTACCAACGAACACGATACGACAATAACAAAAATTTTAAACATTACAACGAGACAAACACAAAAACAAAAGAGAAAGAGACACAAACAAACACTAACAAACCAGCCAGACAAAACAATAAAGGGAAACGGAACTAAAACATTTGAAAATTTGTGCCTTTAGGCGAGAGTAATGTGTTGGAAAACTTTGAATTTTCTATTCTTTCAAATTCCAAGACAATTGATATGAAAAACTATGGAAAAGTATTATTTTACAATCAATATCAAAAAGCAACAAAGACAGACGGACAGTCAGGCATACAAAACGACAACGGGAGAAAATGTAAATGTATTTGGAGCAGAAATTTTATAGGCTTGAATTATGTTTAATGAAATTTTTGCTATAGAAATTCTATGACAAATTAAATTTCTCATCGTATAAAATGGAAAGGGGGAGTATTTAAAAGGATGTAATAGAGGATCATTTTTTAACATAAATTAATTTAAATTGTAATTAAATTATGAAAAGATTAATGGTTGGGCAGTGAACTGGAATTGAAATAAGACTGAAATACGACTGAACCAGAACTGAATCAGAAATAAACTGAACTAAACTGGAATTGAACTAAAAATGAACTTGAATGAACTGGAACTTAATTAGAACTGAACTGGAATTAAACTGGAATTGAACTAAAACTAAACTTGAATTGAACTTGAATGAACTGGAACTGAACTAGAACTAAACAGGAATTAAACTAAAGCTTAACTTGAATTGAACTTGAATGAACTAGAACTTAATTAGCACTGAACTGGAACTAAACAGGAATTGAACTAAAATTAAATTTGAATTGAACTTGAATGAACTACAACTTAATTAGAACTAAACTGGCACTAAACTGGAATTTAACTAAAACTGGTCTTGAATTGAACTTGAATGAACTAGAACTTAATTAGAAGTGAACTGGAACTAAACTGGAATTGAACTAAAAATGAACTTGAATTGAACTTGAATGAACTAGAACTTAATTAGAACTGAACTGGAACTAAACTGGAATTAAACTAAAACTGAACTTGAATTGAACTTGAATTGAACTTGAATTGAACTTGAATGAACTAGAACTTAACAAGAACTGAACTGGAACTAAACTGGAATTAAACTAAAACTGAACTTAACTTGAACTTGAATATATTGGAACTTAACTATTACTGAACTAGAACTAAACAGGAATTAAACTAAAACTGAACTTGAATTGAACTTGAATATATTGGAACTTAACTAGAACTGAACTTGAACTAAACAGGAATTAAACTAAAACTGAACTTGAATTGAACTTGAATGAACTAGAACTTAACTAGAACTGAACTGAATCTAAACTGGAATTGAACTACCACTAAATTTGAATTGAACTTGAAAGAACTGAAACTTAACTGTAACTGAACTAGAACTAAACTGGAATTAAACTAAAACTGAACTTGAATGAACTGGAACTTAACTAGAAGTGAATTAGAACTGAATTAGAAGCGAACTAGAATCTGATCTAGTATCTGAGCTAGAATCTGAACTGAAATCTGAGCTGAAATCTGAAGAAGAATGTAAACTAGAATCTGAACTAGAATTGAACTTGGATTTGAACTGCAGACTGAATTAGGATTTTAACTTGAATCTGAACTGTGATTTTCACTAGATTCTGTACAATAACATTAACTAAGAACTGAATTTTATATTATAATGGAATAAAACCTTAATTGTGTAATGGTGTCAAAACTTCAATTTGAACACAAATTTGAAATTTAATCTGAACTAGAGTTAGAGCTCATCTATACAAGAATACGAATTCGAGCCTGAACTTGAATAAGAACTTGGTTCGGAACTAGAAATTTAACAGAATCTGAATTAGTACTGATTAAGTTATCGTTTAAATGACCCTTCTGACTGTAGCCGAATTTATATTCATGATTTGACGATATTTTAAGTCAAACTTTTTGTGCACAAATTAAAATTTATATAATTTCATTAAGTCCTAAAATCCTTTTAAAAATTTCTCTTTAATTAAGGGCGAAAATTCAGTAAATTGTAATCTTCTGTTAATTATGTGTGCAAAATGAAGCAAAAAACTTTGTGCTAAAACTTTAAGCATTTTATCTTAATATTCTAACTATTTAATACACCGTCGTTAGTTTTCTCTTATATTTCATTTCATTTTATTTTATTTTATTTTAGACATTCATTTAATGCCTCATATATTCTAACATTTTTTTGTGTGTTAACTACAACTTTTTTATTCCCATTTAATTCTCCTTTTTTTCTTCATCCTCAATTTCAACCATTTAACCTTGTTTTACCTTTTTTGAGTTTTTGTTATCCTTTTTCGCAAATATAAAACAAAAAAATATATGTTAGAAAGGAAACAAAGAACGAACACAAGAAAGTAAAGAAAAGAAAGGTAAACTGAAAATAAAGAAAAAAAACTACAACAACAAGAACAACAACCCTAATTGAAATAAGTTTTAGTGCAAACATCCGGCTAAATGTAAATGCACTTAAAAGCTTTAAATTGCGTGCCCTCTAACAGTAAAACGTACAAAACTAGAAAAACACGGAGGAAGAATGGAAAATAATGAAAATAGAAATGAAGAATAAAAACTATTTAAGTAAAAATGGTAGAAAATTTCTAAAACAAATATTGTAACGAGTACAATTTTTTTTTTCACCTGCTAAATGGATGCGTTATTCATGATATGAATTACTTTTCTATGGCAATTTTGCATTTATTTAAATTTCCATAACTAAATGAAAAATGTTCATGTTTAGGCATATATTTTACATTTAATGACTGTATTGTTAACGAGATAATATTTTTCATTTTAAATGTAGTTAAATTAAAGAAAACAAAGAATTTGCAAAGATAAACTCATTTTCATGTTTAAAATGCGTTTAAACTTTATTTTTATTTAGGTTGGAACGGGTTTAGCTCATTCACTTCTAATTGAGTTATGATTCAATTTTAGTTCACTTCTAGTTTAGTTATAATACGATTAAAAGTTAGTTCTAAATTAGTTCTAGTTCAGTTCTAGTTCAGCTCTAGTTCAGTTCTAGTTCAGTTCTAGTTCAGTTCTAGTTCAGTTCTAGTTCAGTTCTAGTTCAGTTATAGTTCAGTTCTAGTTCAGTTCTAGTTCAGTTATAGTTCAGTTATAGTTCAGTTCTAGTTCAGTTATAGTTCAGTTATAGTTGAGTTCTAGTTCAGTTCTAGTTCAGTTTTAGTTCAGTTATAGTTGAGTTATAGTTCAGTTCCAGTTCAGTTCTAGTTCAGTTATAGTTCAGTTCTAGTTCAGTTCTAGTTCAGTTCTAGTTCAGTTCTAGTTCAGTTATAGTTCAGTTATAGTTCAGTTCTAGTTCAGTTCAGTTCTAAGTCAGTTCTAATTCAGTTATAGTTCAGTTCTAGGTCAGTTATAGTTCAGTTCTAGTTCAGTTATAGTTCAGTTCTAGTTCAGTTATAGTTCAGATCAAGTTTACTTCTAGTTCAGTTCTAATTCAGTTCAATTTCAGCTCTAGTTCAGTTCAAGATCAGTTCTAGATAAGTTTTAGTTCAGTTCTAGTTTACTTCTAGTTCAGTTCTAACTAAGTTCCAGTTTAGTTCTGGTTCAGTTCTAGTTCAGTTTTAGTTGAGCTCTAGTTCAGTTCTAGTTCAATTTAGTTCATTTTTATTTCTTATTCAGTCCTTGTTCAGTTCTAGTTCGGTTCCAGTTCTTATCTAGTTCAGCTCTAGTTCTGTTATAGTTCAGTTCTAGTTCAGTCCTAGTTCAGTCCTCGATTAGTTCTAGTTCAGTTATAGTTTATTTCTAGTTCAGTTTTAATTTAGTTCGAGTTTAGTTCTGGTTCAGTTTTGTTTCAGTTCTACTTCAGTTTTAGTTCAGTTCTACTTCAGTTTTAGTTCAGTTCTAGGTCGGCTATAGTTCAGTTCAGTATATAGTTCTTGTTCAGTTCAGTTCTAGTTCAGTTCTATTTCATTTCTAGTTCAGTTCAATTCTAATTCAATTCTATTTCAGCTCTAGTTCAATTCTATTTCTAATTCAGTTCTAGTTCGGTTCCAGTTCATATCTAGTTCAGCTCTAATTCTGTTCTAGTTCAGTTCTACTTTAGTGCAATTCTAGTTCCAGTTCAGATTAACATTTAATGTTTCATTAAATTTTCTTTTTCTTTGTGATTTTATTTTATGTTTTCACTATAAAAATTTAATAGCAAAAATCTTTTATTTGTAATTCAAAACCCCCCCCCCTTAATTTCAAAAGGACCACTTAATTATTAACAAGAGTAACAATTTACGAAATTTAAGATTTCATAGAAATAATAATTATCATCATTATCATCATCATTATTATTATTATTTCGTAATGACTAATTAAATATTTACAACTTCTCATGAATCTTAAAATGTTCACATTTTTTCAATTACAAAAACATAAATTAAATATTTTAAGGATCAAAAAGTAAAGATAATTATCTATAATTATAACTATTGTCGTTGTAATAGTCACTGGTTGTTAAGATGGTGAATAGAACTTTCACCAGAAATCTCAAGACGCAAAAAGGAAGCAAACAGACAGACAGACAAACAAATAATTTAATGGACATAAAAGTGACAATTAAAAGTCATTATTTTTCTTGTAAATCTTGTCAATCCGTTTTAATTAAATTATGCCACTTAAGCAGCTCTTTTAGTTGGTAGATTCCCATTACCTCCCACCCCAAACCCTTTTAGAGTTTAGTGTCTCCTCCTTTCGTTCCATTAAAAATTCAAATGTTTGTTTTTGTTGTTGTTTTTTTCAAAAGAGGTTTTCTTTTATTCTCAGATCTATTTTTGTCCTTTTTCCTTTTTCCACTAAACAAACAGATTTTAGCAATTCAATGGCCATTCGGTTTAAGTAGTCATTTGTAAAGCTAAATTCTAGTAGCGCAAAAAATAATGAAAATGTCCTTTGAAATAAAAGAAAAAAACTGGTGCCACATCTTAAGGAAATTTTCTTGAAGAATACTTCAATTATACAATTTAGAATGCCAAGAGAAACATAGCAACCATTTGAGTTGGTCCCTCAAGCTAAAGGAATTTTTGCTTTATAATAAAAATTCTCTAGAGATACAAAGATGAGCAGCAGCAGCTAAAGTATAGAGAGAGAGAGAAAGAAGAAAAAGGTAAGAAAAGGTGATTTCAAAAGACCTCTTAAGCATGAATTTATGTTACAACGGAAATTAGTGCCTAAACGTTTGTCAACAAAGTTTTTCCAGAGCAGCAGCTACACAACGGAAAAGCAACAGCATAATAAAATTAAAGGCTTTTGGAGGTGGCTGGAGGGAGTGTTTTATTTTAGAAAATTTATGTTTAAGGCAAATTAGAGTTAAGAGAGTAAGAAAAGGATTTTATTTAATTACGTTAAATTTAATTAAGAGCGATATTCATTTAAAACAAACGGTTACAATTTTAGAAGATAAAAGGAGATTTCGACCTTAAAACTCTATGATTTACTTATGTCCCTTCAAGAAAAGTTATCCGAAATATGGACATTTAAAGGGTTAAATAAATAAGAATATATGCTGTTTCAGAACGTCCAGACATAGCGAATCCCTGGATGATTCCATTCTCATTAACTTGTTCTATTTTGACTAACGAGTCACAGAACCATCTAACTTGACAAGTCAACGCTGTCGCAGAATATCAATGATACCAAGGATATTTTATAGCATTGATAAAGGATTTGGTAATATATGCTATTGAAATGGGGTCAGACAACCTTGGAGATCCCCACCGAAAGCAATTTATTGGTGTTGATGGAGAAATCAACAAGGAACAACCAAAATTTTTGACCCAATAGTCTCCATCGTAACAACGCTGGACCATATGTTACAAGATCTTCAAAATATGTTTCAACAAACACTGAAGGATTTTCGTTTCCGAAATCATCTTTTTCTATACTGAAGAAGATTTGAAAGTTCACAGATTTCAACTATCTTTTTTTTCAGACCATCAACTATAAATCTATTTTCAGACCATCCACGAATGAAGATCTTTTATATGAGAGGATTGCAGATCAGTTAGATTCATTGGATGAATGAATCATCCTGATTTTAATATCACATAGTTTGAGTCTTCCCCGATGTTGTATCAATTTTGATTTTGTTGATTATTATCTGATGATTTTTTGAAGCTGACATACTCTAAGACCATTCTTAGTCATTCGCAGCCACCGACAAGAATCATGCATAAAGAAAGTAATTAACTATATGTGCTGTATCAAAGTAATATTTTAACGGGTCCAGCTATATAATTTCAAGACTTGTTGAGAAATATTTGTATTTTATTTATCTGCTCGTAAGGTTACCTGTAGCCAGCTTTGATGCAGTGATTGTATTTAATACTTCGTCCTCGAAATGGGTTGAACCATCCCTTTATTTTTACCCCCTTATGCTGAACTGGGCTCCTTTAGAAAGCCTTGAATAATTCCTTGAAAATAGTTAAACTTTTAAAAACTTTTTTTCGATGATCTTAAACGATGGAATGAAAAAGAAATCCAATCATTCCAATGATGATTTCCCGAACTATTTCCTTCATTCCGTAGCCACCAACAACGTTTAACGTGTGAATGATTAAAGAAAAAACAAACTTATATTTCGTATTCGAGGGATCTCAATTCTGATAACAAGAAATCAGGAAGTCCTTGAAGCATATCAAAAAGGATTCGGATACATGCGATCATAATATATCTAAGAATGGACTACTTGATAACCATCAATCGCTGATTACGAAAAGCATCTTTCGCATTCTTCAAGAGTAATTTGAGCACAACTCAATGTTTCGCGTTGTTCTAGCATGGGAATGCTCCAAATAGCAAACGTTCTTAGAGAACCACCTGGACCAATAACTCCAATTAAAAGTGTATGGAAACTTTCTACGGACGGTCGTCCAAATTTAATACACTTTGAAAATGGAAACAGCAAGTGAATCATTTAGACAGCGACCATCGAGAACTATTTGATGTTCCCGGACATCATGTAGTAATATTCTAGCTAATGACATCTTCGTACCAAATCAAAAATTTCCATATCAAAATAAAATGACAAAATTTAGAAAAAGTCCTTTATCTGTAACCTCTTATTTCACTATCCTCCCTGAAATACTATAAATATCCAAAAGTACCAGTTAAATGTTTAATTTAAATCTCTGATAACTTGTTTTTCTTAATCTAAAATTCCAAGAAGCTTTTCAATAAATTTCAAAAGAAAATCTCCCCAAGAATCTCCAAAGTTGTTATAACCTACACCACCGTAGGTGGTTGGGGTATTATGAGTTTGTGCAGATGTTTGTAACATGCTGAAAGAAATACTTTGAGTACACCGTTCGATTAAGAATCGTTTTATGAGTCGATTTAACGATGTCGTCTGTCTGTGTCCGGCTGGCAGTTCATGTAAACGTTGCGAACAGTTTGCAGGTCTCAATTCTTAAGATATCTCGATAAAAGTTGCTGTATTTTACTACTTGGGTCCAGGCATTAAGAATATTGAAATTTCCCATGTTTGGTCTAATATTTCAGGTACCTCGCATGCAAATGTTTCTCCCGGAATTAGGTTTTAAGATCATAAACGTCCTAAATAAAAAGCGATTTAAACAAAATTAGACACAGATAAGTTTTATAATATTCTAAAACAATGTGAAAAAATATGCGAGGGTCGGTCTTTTATTTCTCATAGCTCCCAAACAAACCCCCTCTCAAATATCTCTTTTAAACCACACATATACGTTGGTATTGTGATAATAACAGGTCAAATTAGGATCAATATAAGCGAACATTTTTGTGCAAAATTATACGAGGATCCATAATTTCTTCTAGTTCTTATATAATCCTTCAGTAAAATTCACTCTGTATTTATATTTGTTTGGGACTTATTGTCAGCTAAACTACTGGACTGATTTTGCTGAAATACACAGAATGATTCCCATAAACCCGAAAGAGTACACAAAAGTTTGATAGAACGAGAAGGAGAGGCACCAATACTGATTACCGAATACCTAAATAAATACAACAGCGAGACTTTTTAAATTGAGTTTCAATCATTTTTTAAAGGAACTCTTTTACTGGAAAAAATGAAGGACGGATAGAATCAAGGGGAGAGATAACCTCCATACAAAGAAAATATTGATCATCGAATATCTAAAGAATCAATTCATCGGGAATTTTAACATTTGGTCCTAAAAACTTTTTCAAGGAAGTTTCTTTACGAGACAAAATGTGAGACGAGTAGGATGAGGGGAAATGGTAGCTCTTATACAAGGCAAATATTGAGCAGGGAATATTTAAACAACTATAACTGTGCGAATTTTAGAATTTGGTCCCAAACACCTTGTCAAGGAACTGTTTTACTAGGCAAAATGAAGGACGGATAGGACCTCCATAAAAGGAAAAGTGGTTCTAAACTTACTACACTAAGAGAATTTTCAAATATGGTCCCAATCAATTTTTTACTTACTGTTTTGCTGGACAGAAAGGAGGACGAATAGGATCTTGGGGAGATGTTGAGATTATTGGGAGGTTTGTTTTTGTTTCACTATATAAGGGCAGCAAAGAGCACCGGGTTCTAGTTAGTTTCACATAAATCTTAAATTAAAAATAAATTACAAAATTACATTATCGAAGGTCGATCATTAATTTTTCGTAACTTCTACTTATAACCAACATTGTGGTGCAGGGTATTACATAGGCTGCACCAACTATAACATCCTTACTTTTTTGTCACTCCCTTTCCATCAACATTTTTTTAAACCCGTTAACATGAAGAACATTTATTTTTATACGCAAAAACATGATGAAAGTTAAGTCAACATTTTAGGAGTGACAGGTGCTTCTAATATTCGTATGGAATGTGGAGGAAAAACTACAATTTAATTTATATCCACATTGTTGTTATTGTTATTATATTTTTGGTCCGTAGCTTCCATTTCTAAAGGAAACCCGATGTGTTAAAACATTAAAAACGTTATTTTATTTGAACGTATTTTTTCAACTTTTTATGTTTGCAAATAATAATAATATTATTCAGGGACATATCATTAAGTATGAAAAGGAGGAAAATGTCATGTCATTTTTAAAGTCATATGACTTAAGAAGAAATTACCTGAAGCAGGTGTTTTTTAAATGGGAAGATTCTAGTTTAAATCAACGAGTTGTTATTTGTTTTTGTTTTAGTGAAATAAAAACAAACAAGTAAGAATGCTATATTCGGCTATGCCAAATCTTTAATACCCTCCACCTCAAATTCGTGTAAAGTTAATACGTTAGGTTCCATAGACACACATACACTCACAAATGTATATAACACAGAAATACTTAATTAGTCATAAAATTAGTTACAATTTAAGCTATAAAATTTTTCTACTAGCTGCCTTTTTTCTACCAATTTTTATTGAGCTCTGTGGATGTGAGCAGACAAAGAGATTGACGAAAATCGACTGAGATTTTGACTTGATGTAAGAATATATACATTATGGTGTCTGAAATAATTCATTCTTAGCGTTACACACAGAATGACAAAGTTAATATTCTCTCTCTACCACTTGTACTGTGGAGCGTATAAAAACAAAAAATATGCTTGTTATAAGCTCAAAACTATTTTCCGGGAAGGGGTCTTATATGTAGCTCCCATATAAGACCCCTTCCCGAAGTTTGGACCAAGATTGTTCATATTTATAATATACTTTGATTATAGTTAGAAAAATCATTGTGCTAAATTTTAATGGAATTGATCTTTATTTAAATGTTTTATAAACTCTAATCCGTTTTCCGGAAAATCCCGTTATAAGGGAGCTATAGGAAAATTTGGACCGATACAGGGCAAATTAATATAATATCTTCAGAACAGTTAGCAAAATAATTGTGTCGACTTTAAATAGAATTGGTCTTTATTTACTCGGGAAGGGGCGTTATAATGGAGCTATATCAAAATATGGACTCATCTTAACAAAATTTATAACACATATTTATATGTTAATAAAATTTATAACATATATTTAAAATAGTTAAAACAATAATTGTGCCAAATTTCAAAAGAATTGGTTCAAATTAAAGAGTTTTATGAGCTATAAATCATATTCCGGGAAGGGGCCTTATATGGGAGCTATATCAAAATACGGACCCATGTGAATAAAATTTATAGTATATATTTAAAATATTTAAAAAATTATTTGTGCAAAATTTCAATAGAATTGGTTCCAATTTAAGAGTTTTATGAGCTATAAATAATATTCCAGGAAAGGGCGTTATATGGGAGCTATATCAAAATATGGACCAATGTTAATAAAATTTATAACATATATTAAGAATGGTTTAAAAATTAGTTGTGACAAATTTTAGTAAATTATCTTAAAAATTGCGGTCCATATGACACAAAGAGTTTGGGGTGTATCAAAATTTTGCATATTATAGCCTATAACTTTTTTCCGGTTAATCAGATTTTGATAATTTTTGGCACGATGATGAAGCACGTGTAATTGTATGCTAAAATTAATTTTTTGTTTAAGTTCAATTACATTTTTAGGAGAATTTATAAGAGTTCATTTTCGAAATTTTGAGGTTGTTTCAGATATCGGTCTATAACTTCCTTGCTTATAAACCGATATAGCTGGTTTTAAATAGCAAACTGCTTAGGACAATAACAAACAATGTGGCCAAGTTTTATTGAATTCGGTCAATTATTCTAGGCGTGAGAATGTTTCCAACAGACAGACAGACGGACAGACGGACATAGCTAAATCGACTCAGTTTTTGATTTGATGCAATAATATATATACATTGTTGGGTCTGAGATGATTCCTTCTTGGCGTTACATACAGAATGACAAACTTAATATACCCTCACCACTTGTGGTGGTGGAGGGTATAAAAAGGATATTAAAGCGACAACTTTGGAAAGAGATTGTTTTTTGGGAAGGATACAAAATTTGCGAAAAGAGGGAAATTTTTAAAATTTAGATCTGATTGAATAAATAAATTGAAGTGCTGTTGAGCAATTCCATTTCATATTTATATATTAAATGGTTTAGTAACCTCGGCTTTTTGTTGCTCTTCGATTCGAAAATACTTAACTTCCTCATTAACATTCAGTCCGCTCTTTTAAGCTGAATCATTTCTACTAAAACATCCTCGCTAAAACATTAAAATTTCGAGTCTACGAAAGTTTGACTGTGACAAAGAAATTATTCCATCTCTTCAAAGTCCTCTTCACATGCGATACATTCATTATTACAGATAATACGATTGCATCATGGCAACGCTCACTTTTTTTTATGATTCAAGAACAATTCTTTACGATAACGATTGGTCTCTTCATCTCCAATTCTAAGAAATTTACTTCCTTGTTTTCAAATATGCACTGGATTCTAATAGCCTGATCGACTCTTGTCTTTATGCAAAGATTTTTATATCTTTATGTTGCAAGTTAACCTGGTCTATCACAACATCAGTTTATTGTTTGGTGGTTTGGTTTCTGCTTCTGCTTTATGAATTCCCATCATGATTCCGTTGGATCAGGAATTGTATTTTTCTATGGCTTCCAGTTATATGTTGGTGATGGGCTTTGAACTTTAAATTTAACCATTCACCCATTGCCTGAAGTAGGTACGCATCAAGTGCAGCTTCATATTGAATCTGGTTCTAATTTGGTTGGACGAAGAGTATTGTTAAAGACTCCAGCTTATTATTAGGAATATGGAAGCATGATTCTGCTATATAAAGTATCGTTATGGTTTTGTTTGATCAGTTTTTGTATCCTCATGATAAGATTGCTTTACCTGATATCCTAAAGGAAATTCCCATGCTTTCTCGTAAGCTTTGACTGATACATTTTTCCATTCACTCATTGACTGAAATTGATCCGCTAAAAGTGCAGCTGCATATTAAATTCGAAGGTTTAGCTGTTGCTGTAATGGGGGATTATGACATCCTATCGATGGAATATTCCAATCGCTTTACTTTATTTGTCTTTTCACACAAATTAACGGTCTTCCTACAGGTTCCCTCCAATTTTTGACCCGATTTTAAAACTTTTTAATACAAACTTCCATTGAGTAGTTTTGTTTTACATTCTGTATATTCGAGTTCGGTATTGATTTGGATCGTTGGATTAGCTTTACATATGTCACTTGGGAGGCTTGGAATTAATGCAAAGCTTACAATTTAAACGCCAGCAATAATACGATGAAAGAATAAATATTTTCGTTATTGATATCAATCATCTTCGATTGATGTTTCCAATTTCTCAGTTTCAGACATTTTCGTCCGACCAGAACCATATTTGTTGTCTTTATCTTTGTTTTGTATCGCGCAAATTTAAACTCACAATTTTTTGAGTTGAGAATTTTTGGCGGAAAAGCTTCTCTCTAACTGCCAACTTTTATCAGTCTTCTATACAATGAAGGTTATTAGATATTCCCACCAAAATGAGTGTTAACAATTTGGAACCTATCGAATGCATGCGACTGGTGTTCATTCTTCAAAATACCCATAACTTTCCAGAATTGAGTATCCTTCTCTGGTCGAGTATAAATATCCTGAGCTCATTGCTACGCCAACTTTTGATTTAACTTAAAGTGAATGTTTAGATTCGTATAATTTCTCCAAATTCATTGATCAATTACCCACTTCCTGCCAATATAAAATCTCACACTTAAAACAATTTTTAATTGAAACATTTTTGTCTAAACTCCTCAATCGTAACCAGTTTCCTGGCATAAAAACAAATCAAAGAAAGAAATAAATAAATTTCCAAACTCCCACCATTAACATGAGACCGAATTCAATAAACTCAAACTCTTTAACCAAAAAATAATTTTAATTTTGTTTATAGCAACGAAATAGCGGTAAATGGTTGTTTGGGGCAACTGAAAGGTAAGAAAGAGTTCATATAATCGAATCAATAAAAAACAATTTAGTAAGAGCAATTAGTTGGCAAAGAAATGTTTAAGGAATTTCAATAGAGACAACAATCCGAAGCAAAAAACTAAAATGGAAAATGATAAATTGGCTGAAATCAATCATAAAATTGCAGAAATCAAGAAAAGAATACTATTGGCAGGTAAGGACTGAAGCAATTTTACACAACAATTTCTATTAAAAAATTTCTACCATTTTCCCCCTTTTTTCGCATCTTCCGCTCTCTTTGTACATCCTTCTTTAGAAGGCCAAAAGACTGCCAATACAACTGAATGGCAAAAACAAAATCGTATCAATTGTGATACAATTGCATCCTTGAAAAAGGATATCAAAGAGCTTACAACAAAATGTGGTCGTCTACGAAATCCTTTACAACGACCCGTCATCATCAAAGAAAATCCAACAGCCGGTGTTGGCTCCGTTACAACCGCATCCAATGATAAACGTAAATCACCATCAAGCGCTACAGTTTCATTGCCGGTAATTGTGGTGGGTAAAGTAAATTATCCGATTGGCGCCAAAAATGTTGATGATGCCATCTTCCTAACAGACTTGAAGATAACTGAAAATCGCAAACAATTGGATTTACTAAGACATCGTTTCAAGTGTCGAAAACAACACTTTGCTAAACTAATGGAACAGTATCGTGAATTGGTGGCTAATAAAGAGGCTCAAGAACAAAATTTAGGTGAGAAACCACCAGAGACTTTGGAAGAAGATAATAATCGTAAGGTAAGAGAGAGAGAGATACATATTTACTACTTATTTTACTTCTTCCATTTTATTACTTTCATTCCCTTTTACCGTTGGCAGTTGGTCTGCCAATTGGAAAATCAAATTCATCGTACAAATGTTCAATGGATGGAAGCTGAACATATACGTAAGAAATATCGTTCTATTGAGGCTTCTTTGATGAATGATGCTGAACGTTTTGAGAGAAGTTTAAAAGAATTAGAGGTGGCTCTAAATGAACAACAACAAGAAATTAATAGACTTCAGGTAATTGGAAATTCTATAATACAATTGTTGCAGCATATAAATTAGTTTGCCGATGAAGATTTGTAAGATGCTGTTGGAGTTTTTCAACAGCGATTGGAAAAAGTGAAGTGGAATAAGGAAGTTAACAAAAGTTTATTTCTTACTTCGAGAGCAGCAAGTGGATTAAGGAATAGTAATGACGGGAATAATAAATTGGTTACTTAAGTTAATGGATTTAGTTCATTATTTCGAAAATGCGGATGTAAAGGAAGAATGTCCAGATAAATATTACAAAAAGCAACTTTAAATTAACAAAACAGAATCTTTCCAAGAATTAAAGGATTCCAATTCTTTGTGGAAGAAGGTATGCTAAACGTTACGATAAAACTGATTAAAAATTCTCACTCGGAACTGCAGTCAGGCTAACATAGACCTCTGGAACCCATAATAATAAAAATATAACGTCGAAAATGCAATAGATCGGCCATACTATCAGAAAACTTCCGGAAAGTTTGTGTGGAATTCTCAAGGTTCGAAAAGCAGTGGTCGGTCAGGAAACACAGTAAACAGGAGATTCGAAAATCGAAGGTCACACAAAAACAACTGATGCAACAAACTCTTCCACTCTAACAGATTGATACGTGAAAAATATAGAATCAGGAATTTTGACTTCCCACAAGCTATCAAAATTCTTGATTTTCCACACATATTTCCATACAATTTTCTCTCTCACTCTATTCCCTCTTCCACAGCAAGTCCACAACGAAGCCATTGAAATGCGTGACTCTGCAAAAGTAATACTGTTGCGACAAGAACAGCAAGCTAATCTCTCACAAAAGACACGTGAACGGCAGGCCATGGAATTTCGAAAACTTGTGGAACAACGTAAACTTGAACTGGAACGTATTGGACGTAAACTATTCTTTGAAGGTAAAACTTTGCATCATCAAGATAGTATAGGTTCCAGTACTGGGGAACAACATACTGGCAAAACAGAAGCCGATGAAGATGAAAACTCACAATTGAAAAATGTAACCAGTGATATGGAAGATCTTTTTAAAAATCTAATGGAAGTAACAGGAGCAACATCACCTCATGAAGTATTCGAAAGATTTTCATCACAAAAGGAGTCGGCATTAAGATTAAATTATTTGCGTACAGCTGCAGAAGCTGAAAAGGGAAGTTTGGAGTGTTTGAGGGAGGCTTTAACTAAAGAATTAGAATCTTCTAAATTTACCGATGTCAAGGAAAGGGAGGTGTAAGTAATCAATCACAATTTTGGACTTAATGAGATAATAATGTATAATTTCTTTTAGTAACCAGGAGGTTATAGAAAAAATCAAAGCCCAAATAACGGAATATGAAGCCGAACGACAAAAGAATTTGGAGGCGGCTGACAAAACTTTAGAGGTTTTGAAATTTATTAAAGAGCGTTTATGTGAAATGATTTATAAACTACAAGAGGTGGATGAGACCAATGTGGAATTAAAGGAAAAGGAAATAATAGTGAAGGTAGCGGACTTGCCAGATTTTTTAGTTAACAAAGCAGAAGATAATGATATGATAATGGTACGGGGGAAAGGAGGATATTATGGTTAATAATCTATGTTTACGATCATTTTCGCCTCATTTCAGATTCTCAAAGAAAAATTACAAAAATGTCAAGTTTTATGCAAACAAGAAGAACATTCAATAGAGAAATTAGATTTAGATATCAGTGTATGTTTGCGGAATAAGAAAATTGCTTTTATTTCATTACACTTAAATTTTCTTATTTCATAGGAAGATGATTTCATGTCAGCTTTACAACCACCTAAACCTCCCACTGGCGCAGATAGTGAGAAACCAGCTGCTATGCCAATGTGTTATTATAATTTACTGGCTGGACGAGCTCAAAGAGCTGCCGGCACTTCTTCATCATCACCTGAACAAGCACCAGCAGCAGGTAATATTATAAATATTAGTTATCCTCAGAATCGATAAACAATTTTCTTCTTCCATTCCACCCCCTCCCTCTTTTAGCTACAGCAGCTAATGAAGAAGAAAGTGAAGTACCCTCACGTAATTATTTAAAACGTCAGTCGGTGTTAATAGTCGATCAAAAGTCTCGTAGGAAACCTTTTAGACCAACACCAGCAGCCCGAAGGAAATAATATCTTAATTAAGCCTAAATGTATGCCATTGAATAAATATTCTCTTTTTTATTGCTCATATACTTACAATACACATACTATAAACATTGATTTTGTAAATGAGATTATAAGGATAAGAGCAATAGCGGGGGGATGGTGGTTAAAAATGATTGTGATGGGTAAAAATGTTAAAGAACTCATTTAATATGAGTGAGAAAAATATATGCGTCGAAGCCGAAAAGTAGATACTCTTTCATTTGGAAATTTGTTTAAATTATTAACAAAGATATCCTGACAAATCACACAAGTGAAATCGTTAGTTGACATCAGCTCTCAAGTGATCATCAGAAATTTTTGTATGATCTAAATTATCAAGGCCTAAATTATCCTTCACGAAAATTAGATATTTTGGAAATAAGAAAGTAAAGTGTCAATGCCATCGGTGGTTCTAATTAAATTTAAATGAACCTGTAAATTGGAGTGCCTTAAAAGATTATGGCTTAAATTTCTTTTTCACTAGATCCTTTTATCTCAAGAATGAGATATGCATTTTAAATTGTTCTATATTCGTGGAAATTAGTGAATCCAATTCCATTGTAATGTGTCTGAGTAGAGGACGGTTTGTCATTCTGATTTGATGTGACGTATAATTTGCGACAACTTGACAATGCCTATTTACATATCCTACCTAGATCCTAGATCGTTTTATCCAGTTGAATTGGAAGAGCAATATCCTCGTCCTACTTAGATGACTCTGCCTAAAAATTTACAATATCATGCCTTCTTAACATACTCTTACTCGCTTAATTTGTTGGTTCATTGTGACATAGGAAATATGACCGTGTATTAATATCGCCCTTATATGTTCTACAATCGTTGTCATCGGTGATTCCAATTAAATAAGATATACCTGTAACCTAGAGTGTATGAAGAGAATAATCATCATCCGGCTTAGATCACTTTATGGCAAATTTGGAATATCTCGCCTATTCCATCTCGGAAATGTGACAACTTATCAATGCTCTTCTTACATGATTTGCATTTGTAGCCATCGGAGACTCAAATTAAAAAGTTCAGTGTCTGAGGAATGTGATCCTGCTTAGTTCACCTTATATCAAATTATGACTTTTCTTGCATCGTTAACATTCGTTTTCGTAGGTAAATTCAATTCGGTTGTACAGTGAAGTGACTGGGGGTTTAAAGGCCATCATTATGATTTATTGTGATGTAGTAAATATGGCAACCAGCTGGATTATTAACACATTAGAGACAAATCAAAAACCATTGCTGTGGTTTCCTATTATTCAGTTTTAAAAATTTAGCTCTTCATAGATCTTCAGAGTACAAAATTATTTAAATCGACCCTTTTTAATAGGTTTGATCGACAAAAATTCTCGTTCATTAATGTCTATTTTTCCATACTTTGCCATTGTTTTGTTTAAATCTCAATTATTCAAGTATTCGTCCTGCTATTTAAAAAATCCTCTCAAACTTATCCATATGAAAAGTGACATCTGGCAAATTAATGTTTTGTCTTGTTCAAGGATTCCACGCCAATAGAACTGTTCCGTATTCTAAAAATATTCTAAAGTGAGGCGTATCCCCAAAAGCCAACATGCATCGTTAAAAAAGTTAAGTGTATTCCAGTAAACCCTGCATCAATCGATCAAAAATTATTGTTAGAAAAGGGGGAATGTTGAACGGTTCCCAAATAGCTTTCACCGGTTTTGCAAATTATCAAACGTTTCACAACATTGCTCAGCTCACCAGTCCTCTGCTTAGTTCAAAGTTTTCTAGCTTTAACTTATATTGAGCCTGAGCTTCTACCAACAAAATAAAAATGCACAAAATTCGATATTATTAAAACGAAAAAATTATTCACCGTGTGGGTTTTACATTCCTTTCCCATCTATGACGGTGTAATATTTGAATAATTTTCTATTACTTCATTTATTTCAAACTTAATATTTATCCATTCACCACTCCTTATGGTGAAGTGTACACAAAATACTTTCAACTCTTAATATGAAGCATACTTTTTTCGGCAAAAAAAACAACACATATATTCCTATAATACTTTTTTATTAACTCATGTCTTTTTAATTAAAAGCTTTGCATTGACCATCATATGGCAGCCACTTTCCAAAAACCAACTCAACTCTATAGCACAGGGAGTTAAAGCCAATAGCTATTAATTTTTATATAACTTTGTTTTTCATTTTATTTATTTTTATTTTTTGGGGTTTCAAAAACAAGAGCATACTTTTTCGTTGCTTAAAGTATGCTTTAAAATTTTAATTCTTTATTTCAAACCACAGATTTTTTTTGGAGTTGGTTATCCATTCATTTATTGTCGTCCTTTTCCTTTTTTTATTTGCTATATTCAATTGAATATATTTTTTTCTGGAGTTGTGTCTTTTCATTTACGAGTATTATTTCCTTTACTCTGGCCTTCTGTTTCTCTGTTGCCTCCTTTTCTGTGTTCGCATGAATGTTGACCATTGAATTGAAATTTTTGTTGCCATATTCTCTTAACAAATACAAACAGTACTTGTCATGGCACTTGCAAGCACTTATGTCATCATCATCATCATCATTGTAGTCGTCGTTGACGTTATTTCGAGATGTGGAAGGCAAGCTGGCAGGCAGGCATGCAGGGAGCATAGCAAACAAACGCTGGAATCGCCACTAATGATGATATCAACAAATATGCCCCTGACATTATGCAATGCTTGAAATATATACTCAGAGAGAAAGAAATTGTTGACGAAGAATGAATTGTTGGTTGAAACAACTTAAATAAAACTTTAAAATGTATTGCGAGAGGATGAGATGAGATGAGATAATATGTTTCTCTATATTTGTTTGATTTCAAGGATGTATTGGATGGCATGTGATGTTTTAATAGTTATGTAATTTTATTAGAGCAAAAATTTAATTGTTAAATTCCCAAATCCATTTAGGTGATTTATGTATTCCACTTCCCTTCCAATAGACCAATGACATTGAAAAACCATGTTTCATTGCCATAACATTGTATATCTTTGAAATAGACCAAGTTCTTTTCATTTCCAAATGGATCCAATTTAATCCATAAATATTCTCGATTATCCATTCATTCTTGGGAATGATGCGTCATACTTAAACTTTGCCTTTACTTTGTAGAAATTTCAAAGACCCTCAAGAAACTCCATCAATATGATGTGGATCATTCTCAGGCCCCTTAAGAAGGCAGGTTGTTCATCGTTGGCCACTAGATTTTCCTTCTCGTCTGTTAACAAATGTTATCTACGTTAAAAGAACTGTGCCGGAGAAATATAAATCAGGCTGAATTCAAATTTCTGTTCTAAAGTGAAAAAACATTTATCGACCAAATAGGTGAACAACATCATTCTATTTACAATTTTCCAAGAAGATTTTGGGTCGTCTAGCAACTTATCAGTCGTCATCTGAACTGATTTCAACAGCTCATAAAACAGAACACCTTTCTGATTCCAACAAATCAATGCATTATCATGTCACAGATGTTTAGCTTCGACTTTTGTTAATTTCCCAAATCTATTCCAGTGGTTTACATATTCCACCTCCACTATGATGCGATATCTCAAATAAAGTTATCAATTTCCAATAGTCCAATAAGATTGGAAAACCTTGTTTAATCGTCATAACATTGTAGGTACTTGAGGTTCATTACTTCTATTCCTGCTAGTTAAGTCTTCAATTCTAGATGATTAGTTAGCGTTCAGAAGGTGCAATTTTATGTCTCGTATCAATATTTCCTTTTCGTTTCAATAACTTCAAAAGGTTTTCGCTTCTCTAACTCTTGGAAATTGTTCTCCTTGGAATTATTTGAGCCATACATAAGAGCTAAGAGCATGTGATTTTAAGCAAAGGAATGTTGATTGCAAGATTTTGTAATGTTAAGACTCCGAAATTCCAAAATATTTTATTAAATTTAAAGTATTCTAAATCACTGTGATCTCGAGAATGAAATAATGATGTAGTAAGATCTCGAACCAAATATTTCACTTATATTTCACTTTTTTAAATACATATAATCATATACACCATCTCCAGGGGTTCGATACTCCAAGTTGTAAGACAACGAAACCCAAGAGCGGTAATGGAATAAAAACATACAAAGCGCTTTGCCAAACTTCTATACCTCCCTAATATTCTGCCCTGAAAACAACATTAAAAAATGCTTAAAATACTTTTTAATCAGAGTTAAATTTTTGCATGTTTTTATGCAACTTGTTAAGAGTAAAATAAGCAACAGTCTTCAGTATGAAACACCTATACACAGTCACTACTTCAAAGGACAATAACACATAATAAAATACAGACAAACATTATAGTATAACATCAGGCTGAAAACTATGTTTGAATGACTGGGACAACATAGAGACATATCGCATATGGATGTCAAAAATAACAAGCATATTTATTTAGAAGGGTTCATCTTAGTCACTATAGTCGATAGACGTCAAATAACTTTTTACACATTTTTTAATCCCTATAAAAATGTCGTGTTTTGTGTTCAAAAGGAGTTTTGGTAGAAGTCCGGTAACCTTTTACCGATTGAAGAAAACTATTGCTAAGAATTAACGATTGTCGGTACAAGTAAACAAAAAGCTTGTGAATGAGGCTTTAAGTAATCCAAAATAGTAATGTCACAGCTGAAAAAAATATGGGGTATCGCTTAACTAAAGATTGTTGTCAAATGGAAGAGAAAATCGAATAATCATTGGGAGACACACACCGAACCATTTCTTTACATTGTAAATTTTGTTTATAGCTGAAAGTCTCCAAAATTTTCGACAAAAGTGTTCGTGAAGTGTTCAGTTATAGTGTTTCATATGACATACAAAATGGTAATGAATTTTTAACCTCCGAACTGCAGCAATGAATTTAAGATTTTAGTCTGGATCTAATAGATCTTGGTGAGGATTTATAATTCTATGGATGTAAAATTGTACACTGTGGTTCACAAAAATATTAAAAGCGCCCTCTATGTGTGATGTGTTATTAAGGAATTATGCTAATCATTACCTCTACCACTACAACAGATGATAAGAATATATTAACTTTGTCATTCCGTTTGTATAGGAAGAATACTTGTCGATTTAGCCATGTCCGCTTGTCTGTTGTTGGGACACTCACATCTACAATAATTGACAGCCTATAAAATATACGGATGGAAAAAGGGTCTGAAACTATTAAATCGAATTTCTTTAAATTTGGCATGAAGATAAAGTCTTTATTACAAAAATTTAAAGACTAACAGAAAATTTGGATTATAGACCAGGGATGATTTATCCCTTTATAAACATAATTTATGATATCGCATGTGTCTGAAATTGCTACAAAAAACTTAATGAAATTTGTTACGTAGATGAAGAATTATTTCAAATTGATCGTGATGGAGAGCATTAAGGTTAGGTATAGCCGAATATAGCATTCGGCATAGACTACACCAACGTATGTGGTTGAAAACGATGCTCGAAATTCTGTAAAGATCGGTCTATAATTTCCCAAAGCTTCCATATAGCACACACGAAAAGGACTTTTACAACGCATTAATTTCATATTTATGAATTAAACACTTTAGCTGAAATCGGGAAAAAAAATAAATTATACGAGGGTCGTAGCTTTTTAGGTAATATTAACAACCAACAATTTGGTATAAGATACTTTAGAGTCGGTCTTCACCGATTAAAACATTTTTACTTACTTCAAACATTTATTTACTAAAGTTCTCTTCATTCATTTAAAGTTTTTCGAGAAATCGCATAGGCAATTTTTAAATCTGGTCGCTTTCGAACCTGACGTGTAGAGCCTTTACTTACATGCTTCCATGAAAATTAAAGAGGAAAAACTCAAATCTAATAGAAGACGGCTACAAACATATTTTCATTAAGATTTATATATGTATTTAAATACATGACGGACCCAGATTATTATTATTATTGAGTCCAATTCATATTCGAAATTAATTTTCAGATGACCCTCTTTTAAAATTAACTCGCAAAAAGAAAAAATTAAAGTAAAAAACATAAAGTTTTATAAACATTGTATGCACTTGCACTTAAATTACCAAAACGTATGTGAAAAAAATATTAAACATCAAATACTCACGAATCCTCACAGCCACACATAACGCACACACATACACAAAACGACCGTTTTATATGTGTATTTGTTAAAGTTGAAGCCCAGTTAAAATAATAATATAAAAACGTACATAAACGTCATGTTAGCATATAATTTGTTAATGTTTACTTGACCACTCCTAATTGCATGTTAAGTATTTTTTATGCCTTTTTAAAAAGGACATACAACAAACACACACACACACACAACACTTAAACTCATCTACACATGCAAAATACACACACACATGATGATGACTAGAATATTTAATTTAAACAGGAACATTTCAATGTTCTCCAAAAATTACACATCTCTGGGTTATGACAACAAAGGATTAAACAAAGAGACAGAGAAAGAGAGTGAATGACTGAATGATTGTGTGTCTATGTGTGTATGTGAGTGTATATATGATGACTAAAATTTACTGCTAGTTAATATTCATAACCAGAGATTATATACCATTGTAAAATCCTTATAGGTTTTGTTTTGTGTTTCTTCTTGTTGGTTTTTTTTTCCAGGAAAAAGTGTTATGGATTTAACTAGTCCTTGCTGCTCATAAAACTCACAAGATATACAAGATACCCTTCCATACTCACATATGTAAATCTTTCTCTATAACCTTCTACGAAATGTTTGAGTCAGTCATTCATTCATTCACTCACTCATTTAAACATACATTTAGTCCTGTGTTAAGGATATTGTTTGTTGTAGGTTTTAATCCAAATATTTATTAAAGATTTTCAGATTTTGTTATGTTGACTTAGATGTCATCATCATCTTAATAGTCAGCCGGAATAGTAGCAATAGCAACAGCAACAGCATTTGTTATCATAACATAAAGATTTGCTAAAGCAAAAGAGTTGTCATTCTTAACAGGTCCTTTTTCTCTCTCTCTCTCTCCCTCTAGTAGGAAACGTTAACGCTGCTTTTGTATATTTTTAATGAAAGTTAAATAAGGAAAAGTAACAACAAGTTCATTAACAGTTTGAAAATGAATAGAAAAGGATTTTAGGGGGAAAAGAGGAGTGGAAAATGAAAATATATATCTTCTCAATGCTGACATAAGATAAAATAAACATCTATTAGTGGTGAAAAGCTTTAAATTAATTTTACATGTTTAGAGTTATTTAGATTAAAAAAAAGGTTTTTACTTTAAAAGAGATTTCCAGGAAGTAGGGAAATTGTTTAAAATTAAAGAAATTATTTCCGGCTATAGAGCAAAGAATAATGTCCTTTGAATAAAAATAATTTAAAACAGTTGACCTGAAAGTTTAGAAAAAAAATCATTTAGAAAGCTTTAACAACAAAGATTAAGATCTTCGTGAAGAGAGTATTTTAATTTTAGATTTCTATAGAGAGAGAATTCTATCAGAATAACTTATGCTCTCATAGTAGGTCCTTATAATAGCTTAAAACCTCATATTGGGAGGATATTCTCCATGATAGCCTAAATTCTAAATAGAGAGTATATTGTAAAAAAGTCATTAATTAAGCTTTAACAACTAAGACTATTAGAAAAGATTAGGACCTTCGTGGAGCTTTATCTCTTCATAGGTAGATTATTCTCTCCAAAATAGTTTAAGCTCTTTATAGGGAGGGTATTCTTCATAGAGAGCAGAGGTTTCCCTTTAGTAAAAGAAACTTGATCTAGTATTTAACAATATTGTTGCAGAAAAGCTTTAGCTAGTGATAAGTTTATTGAAGAAAAGCTTGAAATAGCAATAATTATCTCTTTTAGAAAGTCCTGAACTAATAAGGGAGATTTTCTAGAAAGCTTGAACTATCGAAAGTTATTTCAGTTTATCTAAAATAGCGATAATGATTTCTCTTTAAGGAAATTTTTGAAGAATGGGCTTAAGTGTTGATAAAAATTTCATTTTTAAACCCCTTTTTTAAGCTTGAGTTTGTCGAAATGTTTCACCAAAAAACTTAAAATTCTTAATTGAACAATCTCAGAATAGAGAATATTGAAGTGGTAAAAGCTTAAAAAGATTCTTCAGAAAGTATTAATAAGGATTTTTTGTACATAAAGAACTAGCAGCCAAACACTTTGAGCTTTACAAGCTTGACTGATAATTTCAAGATGGTTTTAAAAAATTTTAAATTTATTTAAAAAAGCTTTAGACGAAATTTTTATTTTAGGGAAATTTTCCCTTTAAGTGGAAATTTTCGAAAAATTTCCTTTTAGGCGAAATGTTTTGTAACAATTTCCATTTGGAGGAAATTTTCGAAAAAAAATATTTTTAAGGAAAATTTTCGAAAAAAATTTTCTTTTATAGAAAAATTTTATGAAGGAAATTTAAGAAAAAATCGTTTTTGGAGAAAATTTTCTTTCTAAAGCTTTCGCTTTATTCTTAACAAATTTCCTTTTTAGGAAAATTGTTTTTATAGGAAATATATAATTTTTTTTAAAGGTAAATTTTTTTCAATAATTTTGTTACAGAAAAATTTCGAAAAAAACATTTTAGAGGAAAATTAAAAAAAAAAGGTTTGCAGAAAATTTCTTAATTTCCGTTTTAAAGGAAATTTCGAAAAATGGTTTATTTTCGATAAATTTTTTATTTAAAAGAAATTTTAAAAAAAACTTTTCGCATTAAAAAGATATTTTCGGAATATTTCCGCGTCAGGGAAATATTTCTAAATATTTATTTTTTAAGGGAAAATTTTTTTTCGATAAATTTCCTTAAGGCTTATCAACAATTTAAGATTAAGTACTCAAGAAAAATGAGAAGAAAGTGTCCTTAAGAATATTGAAAATGATATCCTTTCAGAGAAGATTTTGCATTGGAAACGATCAAGGAAAAATTTTATTTCAGTGTTTTTCTTTTGGAAAATTTACTTCAAATATCCACTGCATTCTTTGCCTCCTCCCTGCTCTGAAGGAGTGATGTAATCTTTTTGCAATTAAATTCAACCTTCAAATTTTCTAAAACTCTTATCCAACTTTTTTACGTCAGGACAATTTGATTTCATTCCACCAAATCTTTTGCCGCATTACAAAACAATTCATTACATTTATGTAACTTTATGCACAGTCTGTCTATAAAATCTCATCTATAAATTCATTAATTACGATTTTACTTTTTTCCATTTTCTTCATTCATTTTCAAGTCATAATTTGCAGTCGTTTTTGTAATAAAACCTCTTAATAAATACAATTTGTAGCCACAAACGAAAAAGAAAAAACAAGTAAAAATGTTATAGTCGTAAAGTCCGACCATGTAATAACCTACACCTCATTGTAGGTAGTATATGTATGATTAATGAGATTCAAAGTGATATTTGGAAAGGTGGTTATATGGGACCTATGAGAAATAATGGACCGATCATTGTATAAGCTAACACATCGTTTTGGAATATAATAAAAGTTATTTTCGCAAAGTTTGGATAACTTGGGCCAAAATAATAGTACGTGCAAGATTTCATTAAGATATTTTAAACCCCGAACTGTACTTTGCGAACAAGCTTTACATGGACAGCCGGACGGACAGACAGACGGACGGATAGACAGACGGACAGGCGGACATGTTAAATCGACTCAGCAAGTGATTCTGATTCTAACGGTATAATTAAAAGTGGTGGTAGAACAATTTTTTTCTGCCCTTGGCAAACATCTGCACAAAGTCATAATACCCCCACCATCTTCGTTCGTGTAGGGTATAAAAGAAAACTTTTTTAATTTCAATCTTTCTTAACAAATTAGTTTTAGGTAACAACGGCAGAGGAAGAGATTCAAAAAAAAAAAAGGATAATTTGAGAGTCAGATTTGATAATCTGCCAATTTGTGGGAATTTTATAGACCTCAGAACAACTGACTTTGGAAAACTATTTAGTGGCAGCAAGAAAAAACTCCAGAATTTTGTTTGTATCTAAATTATGAAACATTAAGGAAAAAAGTTTTTCATTTCATTTTATTTTATTGTTGGCGTTTTTTTTTCTTCATCAGTGACTTTTAATTTCTTATCATTGAATCTGTTCAGAACTTTATCTTTGTCTGCAGCCAAAACATAAACTGACATTCAGTCAGCCAATTTGAAACTATAATATTACAGCTGCTACTTACTTGCATAACCATCAGATATGGATTTCATATAAAGAAATAGTCAGTCAGTCTATTATAGACGTCTCTTGCTCCAGGGTATATTTTGACTAATCCTTTGGTACATGATTTCCTCCTTTTTTCCATTTAGTTTTGTGAAAAAAATATTATTTTGCTAACTACCACTACAAATGCTTATATGTGCATGTATGTGCATATATATGTGTGTGTATGTGTGTGTTTGACGTCCTGTTTTTCTAAATCCTTCTAAGGATATGAGCATTTCTATGTAGTTGTATGTAATAGATCAGTTATTATGTAACGTCTAATATTTATAGTTTTTGTTTACTTTTAATGTTGTTTAGTATTTTTCTAAACAAACTTCAGATACATTAGACAAGATTCGAGATACAAGATACAAAACTATAAATGATGAGAAATAAGTTGACGAGTGGGATTAATAATGTTGTTATGACAAATATTTGTTAAGAGAAATATGACATAAAATATAAACAAAATGATGATATTTGTTTTTAATTTAATCGAAATTTAAAAGGGAAAACTAAAAGAGTACAAGAATTATTTAGAATTAATTTCTAAAGGAAAATTTCGAGAAATGTCCTTTTTAAAGGAAATTTATTTAAAATTAAATTTTTAGGGAAAATATTAAAAAAAGTTCTTTTTAACCATAAATTTCTATAAATTTGTTTTTTAAAGGATATTTTTGTCAAAATTCATTTTAAAGGAATTTTTCGAAATTTTTCTTTTTAAGATATCCTGTTTCGAAAATAACGTTAAATTTCCTTCTCTAAAATTATTCTTAAAATTTCTTCTCTAAAATTTTTCTAAAAATTTTCATCTTAAAGGAAATTTTCCAAAAATTTCCTTCTTAGAGGAAATTTTCCAAAAATTTCCTTCTTAGAGGAAATTTTCAAAAATTTCCTTCTTAGAGGAAATTTTCTAAAATTTTCCTTTTTTTCTAAAGACTTATACTTAGAGGAAATTTTCTACGTATTTTCTTCTTACAGGATTTTTTTAAATATTTTCTTTGTAGGAAATTTCCTTCTTAGAGGAAATTTTCTAAAAAATTTTTAGAGGAAATTTTTATAAAAATTTCCTTCTTAGAGGAAAAAATTTCTAAAAATTTTCTTCTTAGAGGAAATTTTCTGAAAATTATCCTTCTTAGAGGAAATTTTTCTGAAAATTTCCTTCTTAGAGGAAATTTTTCTGAAAATTTCCTTCTTAGAGGAAATTTTCAAAAAAATTTTCTTCTTAGAAGAAATTTTCTAAAAATTTCCTTCTTTTTTCTAAAGACTTATACTTAGAGGAATTTTTTTTACGTATTTTCTTCTTACAGAAATTTTTTTTAATATTCTCTTTGTAGGAAATTTCCTTCTTAGAGGAAATTTTTTGAAAAATTTCCTTCTTAGAGGAAATTTTCTAAAAAATTTCTTTCTTAGAAGAAATTTTCTAACAATTTTCTTCTTAGAAGAAATTTTTAAAGAATTTCCTTCTTAGAGGAAATTTTCTAAAAATTTCCCTCTTAGAGCAAATTTTCTTAGAGGAAATGTTCAAAAAATTTCCTTCTTAGAGAAAATCTTCTAAAAATTTCCTTCTTAGAGGAACTTTCTAGAAATTACTTTCTTAGAGGAGATTTTGTAGAAAATTACCTTCTTAGAGGAAATTTTCTAAAAATTCCCGTCTTAGAAGAAATTTTCTAACAATTTCCTTCTTAGAAGAATTTTAAAAAATTTCCTTCTTAGAGAAAATCTTCTAAAAATTTCTTCTTAGAGGAAACTTTCTAGAAATTACCTTCTTAGAGGAAATTTTCTCGAAAATTCCCGTCTTAGAAGAAATTTTCTAACAATTTCCTTCTTAAAAGAATTTTTAAAAAAATTTACTTCTTAGAGGAAATTTTCTAAAAATTTCCCTCTAGAGCAAATTTTCTAAAAATTTTCTTCTATAGATTTTCTTCTTAGAGAAAATTTTCTAAAATTTTTTTCGTAGTGGAAAAATTGAAAAAGTTAAAAATAATTTTTGGAAGAAATTTTCACAAAAATTTCCTTTTTAGAGGAATTTTCTATAAATTTCCTTCTTAAAGAAATTTTTCGTTAAATTTACTTTTTATAGAAATTATAATAATTTTCGATATCTTTTGTTCTTATAGAAAATATTCGAGAAATTGTTTTCATGTAGAAAATGATTTAACGAACTCCTTTAGAAAAACAACGATTAATTTCCTTTTTTTTAATTTCGAAATATTTCTTTACTAGAAAATATTTCGATAAATTTCCTTTTGATAGGAAACTTAAACACTACTTTTCTAGTCGTCAAAATCAAATCTATTTAGAGTTAAATATATCGGTAAAAATTTATATTATTTATGTTTTTTGTCCTTAATTTAAGTTCATTTATGCGCTTTTGTTGGAAAAATAAATGACCACAATCTAACAAGTGGATGTAAAAAACAAAAGTTGTAAAGAAGGAGGAAAACACAAAACGAACATGTCATTATCATTAGACTCATGTATCATCATACGGCCACTAACGAAATACAAGAAAACGTGGCAGGAAGTGGAAAGAAAAAAACACAAAGAGGAAAAATGAAAATGTGTAAACAATATTTTTTGGCTTAAAAGCCAGATGTCCACTATGATTTTTACATTTCCACAACCACTGATGATGGTTTTATGATGTTTTCCAACATTTAAAAAAAATTAAAAAAAAATTGAAAAAGGAAACAGAAAACAAGATGACAACGAAACTGAACCGAAAAGATACATAAAACTTGATAAACTTAAACATACAACCATGTACAAAGAGAGAGAGAGAGAGGAACAGTTACAGTTGAAACCGAATGACTTAATCATTGCATGTGGAAACGGAAATCCACACTCAAAACGGATGTTAAATCTCGTAGATAGTTGAGACGAGTTAGTAGGAAATGTTTCACTTTACTTTTTATATACGTTTGGTCCAAAGATAAGGACTAAATAAATATACACAGTTACATATAAATGACACACACACGTACATACATAGATACATGTATGTATACATTAACTTATGATTGTTGTAGTGTCATAGTTTATTTTGCTTGTTTTTGTGTGGTTAATTAATCACAACATGATCTACTCCATCTTTTTGTTTCTCTTATATACACACACATACACAGATACATTTAAGTATGTTTTGTGTACATTACATATACTTGTTTTACGTTTATAAGCACTTTCAAGTTCATAGATGAAAAGATAAAAACTTAAAATAAAACTCCAATAAAAAGGACACTAATGAACTCTCTCACTTTGTCTATTTTGCTTTATTTTACTTTTTTCTCTTGAACAAAACACATGAATATTAAATGTAACCAAAGAGTTTCATACAAGTTTAATGGTTTGGTGGTCTAATGCTCCACACACACCGCACACACACAACCACTTCATAATGCCTGTGTATATATGCTTCCATCTTCTGCTGATGTTTTTTGGTTAAAAGTCTTATTATTGGATCTTTTTTATTTTCGTAACTAATTGCTTAAACGTGGTTATTAATCATGGGTCAGTTACTTTTCCCTTAAGGGCATTATGCCTTGATTCCTTGCTGGAGTAACTCAATATAAAGTAATTTTGTAATTATTTGTTGGAGGGGAAGATATTTTCATTAATTTCTTTTTAAAGAAAATTATCGATAAATTTTCTTTTCAGAGTAAATTTTCAATAAATCTGTTTTGTTAAGAGAATTTTTTATTTTTATTTGGGAAAATTTTCAAAAATTTTTCTATTTAGAAAAATCTTCAATACATTTTCTATTTTGTTTTTAGAGAAATTTTTCTTTTTCTATTTTATATTTAGAGAAAATTTTCGATAAAATCTCCGATTTCGATAAATTTTCTATTTTGACAAAATTTTCAATTAATTTTGAAAAATTTTCGAAAAATTTTGTATTTTATATTAAGAGCAAATTTTCCAAAATTTTTTATTTAGTGAAATTTTCGTAAATTTTTATTTTAGAGAAAATTTTATTATAAATTTTTGTACATTTTTATAATGAATTTCGTAAAATTTTCTTTCTGTAGGAAATTTACGTTAAATTTTAATTTTAGTTAAACTTTCATTCTACAGAAAATTTTATTTTTATAGAAAAATTTCGTTAAATTTACTTTTTATAGAAAATTTTCTTTCTATAGAAAATTTTCGTTAAATTTTCTTTTTATAGAAAATTTGCGTTAAATTTTCTTTTTATAGAAAATTTGCGTTAAATTTTATTTTATAGAAAATTTGCGTTAAATTTTATTTTTATAGAAATTTGCGTTAAATTTATTTTTATAGAAATTTGCGTTAAATTTTATTTTTATAGAAAATTTTTGTTAAATTTTATTTTTATAGAAAATTTTGTTAAATTTCCTTTTATAGAAAATTTTTGTTAAATTTCCTTTTTTAGAAAATTTTCATTAAATTTCCTTTTTACAAAAAATTTTCGTTTTTTTCTAGAAAATTTTAATTATTTTTTTTAAAGAAATTTTCGTTAATTTTTTTATAGAAATTTTCATTAATTTTTTTTATAGAGAATTTTTGTTCAATTTTCTTTTTATAGAAAAATTTCGTTGAATTTTCTTTTTATAGAAATTTTTCGTTAAATTTTCTTTTTATCTGAAATTTTCGTTAAATTTTCCTTTCATGAAAAATTTTCGTTAAATTTCCTTTTTATAGAAATTAAATTTTCTTTTTATAGAAAATTTTCGTTAAATTTTCTTTTTATAGAAAATTTTCGTTAAATTTTCTTTTTATAGAAAATTTTCGTTAAATTTTCTTTTTATAGAAATTAAATTTTCTTTTTATAGAAAATTTTCGTTAAATTTTCTTTTTGTAGAAAATTTTCGTTAAATTTTCTTTTTATAAAAAATTTTCGTTAAATTTTCTTTTTATAGAAAAATTTTCGTTTAAATTTTCTTTTTATAGAAAATTTTCGTTAAATTTTTTTATAGAAAATGTTCGTTAATTTTTTCTAAAAAAAATTAGGTTTTTAATTTTTTCTCTCATCCAAATTATGGCAATCTAACAACATTGTCCATCTGTCTGTCACTTGTGTCTACGTGTGTCTGTGTCAAATTTACTACCCATTTTATGTAATATATGAATGCATGTGTGTATGTGTTTTCCATATTTGTTTAAAATAAATAACATTTTATGTCATTCGAATATAAATAATGCCACTTTTTTATCACCATTTTTCCAATTACTCATACTTTGTTTGGGAGGAAAATGTTGTCTGTTTGCAATTTTTCTTTCGTAATTTTTATTCGTTCTTTTTCGCAATTTTGCAATAGTGTGGAATTATTTTATTATTTTATTTTTTGTTGCTATAAAAAATGCAAATAATCAAATGTGCAATTATTGATCAACTGAATGCTTAAATTATTGTCTTCATTGTAAAAATGCAATAAAAAATGCATTTTTACTAGGGACATTTGTTAGCAAAAATTGTCCATAAATTTGCAGGATTTTTTTAAAGTTTAAATATAGAAAATTGATTTAAAAATTTTTTTTGAAACTCGATTTTGTTTTGAATCATTTGATTTCAAAGAAAACGTATTTTTATGAAGAACTAGCATTTACCCGGTCCGCTTTGCTACACAAAAATTCTCGTCGCTCTGGATTCAGGGAAATAAT
>PYHX02000494.1:72005449-72212949 GCA_004302925.2 Cochliomyia hominivorax
ATGGATTTATTTCATTATTTCGAAAATGCGGATGTAAAGGAAGAATGTCCCGATAAATATTACAAAAAGCAACTTTAAATTAACAAAATAGAATCTTTGCAAGAATTTCAATTCTTTGTGGAAGAAGGTATGCTAAACGGGTTACGATAAAACTGATTAAAAATTCTCACCCGGAACTGCAGTCAGGCTAAATGCAGATAAACCGTTGGAAATTACATACCTCAAAATATTATGCCGAATATTCTGGCATAATAACATCAAAAACATAGACCTCTGGAACCCATAATAATACAAATATAACGTCGAAAATGCAATAGATCGGCCATACTATCAGAAAACTTCCGGAAAGTTTGTGTGGAATTCTCAAGTTGCGAAAAGCAGTGGTCGGACAGGAAACACGTGGAGAGATTTGAAAATCGAAGGTCACAGAAAAACAACTGATGCAACAAACTCTTCCACTCTAAAAGATTGATACGTGAAAAATATAGAATCAGGAATTTTGACTTCCCACAAGCTATCAAAATTCTTGGATTTCCACACATATTTCCATACAATTTTCTCTCTCTCTCTATTCTCTCTTCCACAGCAAGTCCACAACGAAGCCATTGAAATGCGTGACTCTGCAAAAGTAATACTGTTGCGACAAGAACAGCAAGCTAATCTCTCACAAAAGACACGTGAACGGCAGGCCATGGAATTTCGAAAACTTGTGGAACAACGTAAACTTGAACTGGAACGTATTGGACGTAAACTATTCTTTGAAGGTAAAACTTTGCATCATCAAGATAGTATAGGTTCCAGTACAGGGGATCAACATACTGGCAAAACAGAAGCCGATGAAGATGAAAACTCACAATTGAAAAATGTAACCAGCGATATGGAAGATCTTTTTAAAAATCTAATGGAAGTAACTGGAGCAACATCACCTCATGAAGTATTCGAAAGATTTTCATCGCAAAAGGAGTCGGCATTAAGATTAAATTATTTGCGTACAGCTGCAGAAGCTGAAAAGGGAAGTTTGGAGTGTTTGAGGGAGGCTTTAACTAAAGAATTAGAATCTTCTAAATTTACCGATGTCAAGGAAAGGGAGGTGTAAGTAATCAATCAAAATTTTGGACTAAATGAGATAACAATGTATAATTTCTTTTAGCAACCAGGAAGTTATAGAAAAAATCAAAGCCCAAATAACGGAATATGAAGCCGAACGACAAAAGAATTTAGAGGCGGCCGACAAAACTTTAGAGGTTCTAAAATTTATTAAAGAGCGTTTATGTGAAATGATTTATAAACTACAAGAGGTGGATGAGACCAATGTGGAATTAAAAGAAAAGGAAATAATAGTGAAGGTAGCGGACTTGCCAGACTTTTTAGTTAACAAAGCAGAAGATAATGATATGATAATGGTACGGAGGAGAATAGGATATTATGGTTAATAATATATGTTTACGATCATTTTCGCCTCATTTCAGATTCTCAAAGAAAAATTACAAAAATGTCAAGTTTTAAGCAAACAAGAAGAACATTCAATAGAGAAATTAGATTTAGATATCAGTGTATGTTTGCGGAATAACAAAATTAGTTTTATTTCATTACACTTAAATTTGCTTCTTTAATAGGAAGATGATTTCATGTCAGCTTTACAACCACCTAAACCTCCCACTGGCGCAGATAGTGAGAAACCAGCTGCTATGCCAATGTGTTATTATAATTTACTGGCTGGACGAGCCCAAAGAGCTGCAGGCACTTCTTCATCATCACCTGAACAAGCACCAGCAGCAGGTAATATTATAAATATTTAGTTATCCTCAGAATCGATAAACAATTTTCTTCTTCCATTCCACCCCCTCGCCCTTTTAGCTACAGCAGCTAATGAAGAAGAAAGTGAAGTACCCTCACGTAATTATTTAAAACGTCAGTCGGTGTTAATAGTCGATCAAAAGTCTCGTAGGAAACCTTTTAGACCAACACCAGCAGCCCGAAGGAAATAATATCTTAATTAAGCCTAAATGTATGCCATTGAATAAATATCCTCTTTTTTATTGCTCACATACTTACAATACACATACTATAAACATTGATTTTGTAAATGAGATTACTAGGATAAGAGCAATAGCGGGGGGATGGTGGTTAAAAATGATTGTGATGGGTAAAAATGTTAAAGAACTCATTTAATATGAGTGAGAAAAATATATGCGGCAAAGCCGAAAAATAGTATATTTGGAAATTTGTTGAAATTATTAAAAAAGATATCCAGACAAATTACACAAGTGAAACCGTTAGTTGACATCAGCTCTCAAGTGATCATCAGAAATTTTTGTATGATCTAAATTATCAAGGCCTAAATTATCCTTCACGAAAATTAGATATTTTGGAAATAAGAATGTAAAGTGTCAATGTCATCGGTGGTTCTAATTAAATTTAAATGATTCTGTAAATTGGAGTGCCTTAAAAGAGTATGGCTTAAATTTCTTTCTCACTAGATCCTTTTATCTCAAGAATGGAATATGCATTTCTAAATTGTTCTATATTCGTGGGAATTAGTGAATCTAATTCCGTTGTGATGTGTCTGAGTAGAGGATGGTTTTCATTCTGATTTGATGTGACGTATAATTTGCGACAACTTGACAATGCCTATTTACATATCCTACCATCGTTTTATCCAGTTGAATTGGGAGGACATGATTCTCATCCTACTTAGATGAATCTGTCTTAAATTTACAATATCATGCCTTCTTAAGATACTCTTAACTCGCTTAATTTGTTGGTTTATTGTGACGTAGGAAATATGACCGTGTATTAATATCGCCCTTATATGTTTTACAATTGCTGTCATCGGTGATTCCAATTAAATAAGATATACCTGTAAAGTAGAGTATATGACGGGAATGGTCATCATCCGGCTTAGATCACTTTATCGCAAATTTGGAATATCTCGCCTATTTCATCTTGGAAATGTGACAACGTATCAATGCCCTTCTTACATGATCTGCATTTGTTGCCATCGGAGACTCAAATTAAAAAGTTCAGTGCCTGAGGAATGTGATCCTGCTTAGTTCACCTTATATCAAATCATGACTTTTCTTGCATCGTTAACATTCGTTTTCGTAGGTGAATTCAATTCGGTTGTACAGTGAAGTGACTGGGGATTTAATGGCCATCATTATGAGATATTGTGTTCTAGGAAATATGACAACCAGTTGGATTATTAACACATTAGAGACAAATCAAAAACCATTGCTGTGGTTTCCTATTATTCAATTTTAAAATTTAGCTCTTCATAGATCTTCAGAGTTGAAAATTATTTAAATCGATCCTTTTTAATAGGTTTGATCGACAAAAATTCTCGTTCATTAATGTCTATTTTTCCATACTTTGTCATTGTTTTGTTTAAATCTCAATTATTCAAGTATTCGTCCTGCTATTTAAAAAGTCCTCTCAAACTTATCCGTATGAAAAGTGACATCTGGCAAATTAATGTTTTGTCCTGTTCAAGGATTCCACGCCAATAAAACTGTTCCGTATTCTAAAAATATTCTAAAGTGAGGTGTATCCCCAAAAGCCAACATGCATCGTTAAGAAAGTGAGGTGTATTCCAGTAAAGCCAGCATCAATCGATCAAAAATTATTGTTAGAAAGGGTGAAATGTTGAACGGTTCCCAAATAGCTTTCACCGGTTTTGCAAATTATCAAAGAAATCAATTGTTACCAGAATAGATCTTCTTTGTTTCTCTGATCTGATTTGAATAGCTCTTTATAGTTATTATCTTTCTGATGGAAAACATTACCTTGTAATGGATGTCTGATTTCGGCTTTGATTTGGCTGAGCTTCACATATGACTTTTTTCTCAAGGGATACTTTTCCGGTAATAGTACTATTCAAAGTCGTCTTTTAACATACCAAGTTCAAATGGGACCCAAAAAAATGGTTCTATGCTTAAATGTAGTTATTCTTGCATTTCACAACATTGCTTAGCTCAGCAGTCCTCTGCTGGTGACAATTTTGAATATCACAACTTTCGTTCAAAGTTTTCTAGCTTTAGCTTATATTGAGCATGAGCTTCTACCATCAACATAAAGACTTCTCTGCAAACAAATGCACAAAATTCGATATTAATGAAGTGAAAAAATTATTCGATTCCTTTAATTGAATTTTCTATTACTTCAGTTATTTCAAACTTAATATTCATCCATTCACCACTCCTTATGGTGAAGTGCATACAAAATACTTTCAACTCTTAATATGAAGCATACTTTTCTCGGCAAAAAAAAAAAACAACACATATATTTCTATAATACTTTTTTATTAACTCATGTCTTATTAATTAAAAGCTTTGCATTGACCATCATATAGCAGCCACTTTCCAAAAACCAACTCAACTCTATAGCACAGGGAGTTAAAGCCAAAAGCTATAATGTTTATATAACTTTGTATTTCATTTTATTTATTTTTATTTTTTGGGGTTTCAAAAACAAGAGCATACTTTTTCGTTGCTTAAAAGTATGCTTTAAAATTTTAATTCTTTATTTCAAACCACAGATTTTTTTTTGGAGTTGGTTATCCATTCATTTATTGTCCGTCCTTTTCCATTTTTTTATTTGCTATATTCAATTGAATATATATTTTTTCTGGAGTTGTGTCTTTTCATTTACGAGTATTATTTCCTTTACTCTGGCTTTCTGTTTCTCTGTTGCCTCCTTTTCTGTGTTTGCATGAATGTTGACCATTGAATTGAAATTTTTGTTGCCATATTCTCTTAACAAATACAAACAGTACTTGTCATGGCACTTGCAAGCACTTATGTCATCATCATCATCATTGTAGTCGTCGTTGACGTTATTTCGAGATGTGGAAGGCAAGCTGGCAGGCAGGCATGCAGGGAGCATAGCAAACAAACGCTGGAATCGCTACTAATGATGATATCAACAAATATGCCCCTGACATTATGCAATGCTTGAAATATATACTCAGAGAGAAAGAAATTGTTGACGAAGAATGAATTGTTGGTTGAAACAACTTAAATAAAATTTTAAAATGTATTGCGAGAGGATGAGATGAGATGAGATAATATGTTTCTCTATATTTGTTTGATTTCAAGGATGTATTGGATGGCATGTGATGTTTTAATAGTTATGTAATTTTATTAGGAGCAAAAATTTAATTGTTAAATTCCCAAAATCCATTTAGGTGGTTTATGTATTCCACTTCCCTTCCAATAGACCAATGACATTGAAAAACCATGTTTCATTGCCATAACATTGTATATCTTTGAGTTAGACCAAGTTCTTTTCATTTCCAAATGGATCCAATTTAATCCATAAATATTCTCGATTATCCATTATTCTTGGGATCCTGCGTCATACTTAAACTTTGCCTTTACTTTGTAGAAATTTCAAAGACCCTCAAGAAACTCCAATGGATCATCTCAGGCCCCTTAAGAAGGCAGGTTGTTCATCGTTGGCCACTAGATTTTCCTTCTCGTCTGTTAACAAATGTTATCTACGTTAAAAGAACTGTGCCGGAGAAATATAAATCAGGCTGAATTCAAATTTCTGTTCTAAAGTGAACAAACATTTATCGACCAAATAGGCGAACAACATCATTCTATCTACAATTTTCCAAGAAGATTTTGGGTCGTCTAGCAACTTATCAAACACGTCAATTTCTATCAGTCTTCAGTTGTCATCTGAACTGATTTCAACAGCTCATAAAACAGAACACCTTTCTGATTCCAACAAATCAATGCATTATCATGTCACAGATGTTTAGCTTCGGCTTTGATTTGTTAATTTCCCAAATCTATTCCAGTGGTTTACATATTCCACCTCCATTATGATGCGATATCTCAAATAAAGTTATCAATTTCCAATAGTCCAATAAGATTGGAAGACCTTGTTTAATCGTCATAACATTGTAGGTACTTGAGGTTCATTACTTCTATTCCTGCTAGTTAAGTCTTAAATTCTAGATGATTAATTAGCGTTCAGAAGGTGCAACTTTGTGTTTCGTATCAATATTTCCTTTTTGTTTCAATAACTTCAAAATGTTTTCGCTTCTCTAACTCTTGGAAATTGTTCTCCTTGGAATTATTTGAGCCATACATAAGAGCTAAGAGCATGTGATTTTAAGCTAAGGAATGTTGATTGCAAGACTTTGTAATGTTAAGACTCCGAAATTCCAAAATATTTTATTAAATTTAAAGTATTCTAAATCACTGTGATGTCGAGAATGAAATAATGATGTAGGAAGATCTCGTATAACCATCATATATTTTCACTTTTTAAATACATATAATCATATACACCATTTCCAGGGGTTCGATACTCCAAGTTGTAGACAACGAAACCCAAGAGCGGTAATGGAATAAAAACATACAAAGCGCTTAGCCAAACTTCTATACCTCCCTAATATTCTGCCATGAAAACAACATTAAAAAATGCTTAAAATACTTTTTAATCAGAGATGAATTTTTGTATGTTTTCATGCAACTTGTTAAGAGTAAAATAAGCAACAGTTTTCAGTATGAAACACCAATACACAGTCACTACTTCAAAGGACAATAACACATAATAAAATACAGACAAATATTATAGTATAACATCAGGCTGAAAAAATATGTTTGAATGACAGGGACAACATTAAGACATATCGCATATGGAGGTCAAAAATAACAAGTATTTTATTTTGAAGGGTTCACCTTAGTCCCTATAGTCGATGGGCTATAGGACTAAGGTAACTTGTTACACATTTTTTAATCCCTATAAAAATGTCGTGTTTTGTGTTCAAAAGGAGTTTTAGTAGAAGTCCGGTAACCTTCTACCGATTGAAAAAACTATTGCTAAGAGTTAACGATTAACGGTACAAGTAAACAAAAAGCTTGTGAATGAGGCTTTAAGTAATCCAAAATAGTAATGTCACAGCTGAAAAAAATATGGGGTATCGCTTAACTAAAGATTGTTGTCAAATGGAAGAGAAAATCGAATAATCATTGGGAGACACACACCGAACCATTTCTTTACATTGTGAATTTTGTTTATAGCTGAAAGTCTCCAAAATTTTCGACAAAGTGTTCGTGAAGTGTTCAGTTATAGTGTTTCATATGACATACAAAATGGTAATGAATTTTTAACCTCCGAACTGCAGCAATGAATTTAAGATTTTAGTCTGGATCTAATAGATCTTGGTGAGGATTTATAATTCTATGGATGTAAAATTGTATACCGTGGTTCACAAAAATATTGAAAGCGACCTCTATGTGTGATGAAGTATTGAGGAACTCTGCTAATCATTACCTCTACCACCACAACAGGTGATAATAATATATTAACTTTGTCATTCCGTTTGTATGGGAGGAATACTTGTCGATTTAGCTATGTCCGTTTGTCTTTCCGTAGAACTATCTATTGTTGGGACACTCACATCCACAATAATTGGCAGCCTATAAAATATACGGATTGGGCACAGGGGAGGGGGTGAAACTTTTAAATCAAATTTCTTTAAATTTGGCATGAAGATAAAGTCTTTATAACAAAATTTTAAAGACTAACAGAAATTTGGACTATATAGACCAGGGATGATTTATCCCTTTATAAATATAATTTATGATATCGCATGTGTCTGAAACTACAACAAAAAACTTAATGAAATTTGTTACGTAGATGAACAATTATTTCAAAGTTGATCGTGATGGAGAGTATTAAGGTTAGGTATAGCCGAATATAGCATTCGGCATAGACTACAACACCGTATGTGGTTGGAATCGATATCTCGAAATTCTGCAAAGATCGGTCTATAATTTCCCATAGCTCCCATATAGCACACACGAAAAGGACTTTTACAATGCATTAATTTCATATTTATGAATTAAACAGTTTAGCTGAAATCGGAAAAAAAATAAATTATACGAGGGTCGTAGCTTTTTAGGTAATATTAACAACCAACAATTTGGTGTAAGATACTTTACAGTCGGTCTTGACCGATTAAAACATTTTTACTTACTTCAAACATTTATTTACTTTAGTCCTCTTCATTCATTCAAAGTTTTTCGAGAAATCGCATAGGCAATTTTTAAATCTGGTCGCTTTCGAACCTGACGTGTAGAGCCTTTACTTACACGCTTCCATGAAAATTAAAGACGATAAACTCAAATCTAATAGAAGACGGCTACAAACATATTTTCATTAAGATTTATATATGTATTTAAATACATGACGAACCCAGATTACTATATTATTGAGTCCAATTAGTATTCGAAATTAATTTTCAGATGACCCTCTTTAAAATTAACTCGCAAAAAGAAAAAATTAAAGTAAAAAACATAAAGTTTTATAAACATTGTATGCACTTGCACTTAAATTACCAAAACGTATGTGAAAAAAAAAATATTAAACATCAAATACTCACGAATCCTCACAGCCACACATAACATACACACACATACACAAATGACCGTTATATACGTGTATTTGTTAAAGTTGAAGCCCAGTTAAAATAATAATAATATAAAAACGTACATAAACGTCATGTTAGCATATAATTTGTTAATGTTTACTTGACCACTCCTAATTGCATGTTAAGTATTTTTTATGCCTTTTTAAAAAGGACATACAACAAACACACACACACACACAAACACTTAAACTCATCTATACATGCAAAATACACACACACATGATGATGACTAGAATATTTAATTTAAACAGGAACATTTCAATGTTCTCCAAAAATTACACATCTCTGGGTTATGACAACAAAGGATTAAACAAAGAGACAGAGAAAGAGAGTGAATGACTGAATGATTGTGTGTCTGTGTGTGTGTGTGTGTGAGTGTAAATATGATGACTAAAATTTACTGCTAGTTAATATTCATAACCAGAGATTATATACAATTGTAAAATCCTTATAGGTTTTGTTTTGTGTATCTTCTTGTTGGTTTTTTTTCCAGGAAAAAGTGTTATGGATTTAACTAGTCCTTGCTGCTCATAAAACTCACAAGATATACAAGATACCCTTCCATACTCACATATGTAAATCTTTCTCTATAACCTTCTACGAAATGTTTGAGTCAGTCATTCATTCATTCACTCACTCATTTAAACATACATTTAGTCCTGTGTTAAGGATATTGTTTGTTGTAGGTTTTAATCCAAATATTTATTAAAGATTTTCAGATTTTGTTATGTTGACTTAGATGTCATCATCATCTTAATAGTCAGCCGGAATAGTAGCATAGCAACAGCAACAACATCAGCATTTGTTATCATAACATAAAGATTTGCTAAAGCAAAAGAGTTGTCATTCTTAACAGGTCCTTTTTTCTCTCTCTCCTCTCTCTCTCTCCCTCTAGTAGGAAACGTTAACGCTGCTTTTGTATATTTCTAATGAAAGTTAAATAAGGAAAAGTAACAACAAGTTCATTAACAGTTTGAAAATGAATAGAAAAGGATTTTAGGGGGAAAAGAGGAGTGGAAAATAAACATCTAAAAATAAACATCTATTAGTGGTGAAAAGCTTTAAATTAATTTTACATGTTTAGAGTTATTTAGATTTAAAAAAAAGATTTTTACTTTAAAAGAGATTTCCAGGAAGTAGGAAAATTATTTAAAATTAAAGAAATTATTTCCGGCTATAGAGCAAAGAACTAGTCCTTTGCATGAAAATAATTTAAAACAGTTGACCTGAAAGTTTGTAGAAAAAATCATTTAGAAAGCTTTAACAACCAAGATTAAGATCATCGTGAAGAGAGTATTCTTTTTTCTATAGAGAGAGAATTCTATTAGAATAACTTATGCTCTTCATAGGTAGAGTATCCTTATAATAGCTTAAGAACCTCATACAGGGAAAGTATTCCATGATAACCTAAATTTTAAATAGAGAGTATATTGTAAAAAAGTCATTAATTAAACTTTAACAACTAAGACTATTAGAAAAGATTAGGACCTTCGTGGAGCTTTATCTCTTCATAGGTAGATTATTCTCTCCAAAATAGTTTAAGCTCTTTATAGGGAGGGTATTCTTCATAGAGAGCAGAGGGTTTCCCTTTAGTAAAAGAAACTTGATCTAGTATTTAACAATATTGTTGCAGAAAAGCTTTAGCTAGTGATAAAGGTTTTTATTAAAGAAAAGCTTGAAATAGCAATAATTATCTCTTTTAGAAAGTCCTGAACTAATAAGGGAGATTTTTTCTAGAAAAGCTTGAACTATCGAAAGTTATTTCAGTTTATCTAAAATAGCGATAATGATTTCTCTTTAAGGAAATTTTGAAGAATGGCTTTAGTGTTTGATAAAAATTTCATTTTTTAAACCCCTTTTTTAAGCTTGAGTTTGTCGAAATGTTTCACCAAAAACTTAAAATTCTTAATTGAACAAATCTCAGAATAGAGAATATTGAAGTGGTAAAAGCTTAAAAAGATTCTTCAGAAAGTATTAATAAGGATTTTTTGTACATAAAGAACTAGAGCCAAACACTTTGAGCTTTACAAGCTTGACTTGATAATTTCAAAGATGGTTTTAAAAAATTTTAAATTATATTTAAAAAAGCTTTAGACGAAATTTTTATTTTAGGGGAAATTTTCCCTTTAAGTGGAAATTTTCGAAAAATTCCTTTTAAGCGAAATGTTTTGTAACAATTTCCATTTGGAGGAAATTTTCGAAAAAAAATATTTTTAAGGAAAATTTTCAAAAAAATTTTCTTTTATAGAAAAATTTTATGAAGGAAATTTAAGAAAAAATCGTTTTTGGAGAAAATTTTCTTTCTAAAGCTTTCGCTTTATTCTTAACAAATTTCCTTTTTAGGAAAATGTTTTTATAGGAAATATATAATTTTTTTTAAAGGTAAATTTTTTTCAATAAATTTTGTTACAGAAAAATTTCGAAAAAAAATTTTAGAGGAAAATTAAAAAATTGTTTTACAGAAAATTTCTTAATTTCTGTTTTAAAGTAAATTTTCGAAAAATGGTTTATTTTCGATAAATTTTTTATTTAAAAGAAATTTTAAAAAAACTTTTCGCTTAAAAAGATATTTTCGAAATATTTCCGTTTTAGGGGAAAATTTCTAAATATTTATTTTTTAGGGGAATTTTTTTTTCGATAAATTTCCTTATGGCTTTACCAACAATTTAAGGTTAAGTACTCAAGAAAAATGAGAAGAAAGTGTCCTTAAGAATATTGAAAATGATATCCTTTCAGAGAAGATTTTGCATTGGAAACGATCAAGAAAAAAATTTATTTCAGTGTTTTTCTTTTGGAAAATTTACTTCAAATATCCACTGCATTCTTTGCCTCCTCCCTGCTCTAAAGGAGTGATGTAATCTCTTTGCAATTAAATTCAACCTTCAAATATTCTAAAACTCTTATTCAACTATTTTACGTCAAGACAATTTGATTTCATTCCACCAAATCTTTTGCCGCATTACAAAACAATTCATTACATTTATGTAACTTTATGTCTACAAAATCTCATCTATAAATTCATTAATTACGATTTTACTTTTTTCCATTTTCTTCATTCATTCTCAAGTCATAATTTGCAGTCGTTTTTGTAATAAAACCTCTTAATAAATACAATTTGTAGCCACAAAACGAAAAAACAAAGAAAAAATAACAAGTAAAAATGTTATAGTCGGTAAAGTCCGACCATGTAATAACCTACACCTCATTGTAGGTAGTATATGTATGATTAATGAGATTCAAAGTGATATTTGGAAAGGTGGTTATATGGGACCTATGAGAAATAATGGACCGATCATTGTATAAGCTAACACATCGTTTTGGAATATAATAAAAGTTATTTTCGCAAAGTTTGGATAACTTGGGCCAAAATAATAGTACGTGCAAGATTTCATTAAGATATTTTAAAACCCCCGAACTGTACTTTGCGAACAAGCTTTACATGGACAGCCGGACGGACAGACAGACGGACGGATAGACAGACGGACAGGCGGACATGTTTAAATCGACTCAGCAAGTGATTCTGATTCTAACGGTATAATTAAAAGTGGTGGTAGAACAATTTTTTTCTGCCCTTGGCAAACATCTGCACAAAGTCATAATACCCCCACCATCTTCGTTCGTGTAGGGTATAAAAAGAAAACTTTTTTAATTTCAATCTTTCTTAACAAATTAGTTTTAGGTAACAACGGCAGAGGAAGAGATTCCAAAAAAAAAAAAAAAAAGGATAATTTGAGAGTCAGATTTGATAATCTGCCAATTTGTGGGAATTTTATAGACCTCAGAACAACTGACTTTGGAAAACTATTTAGTGGCAGCAAGAAAAAACTCCAGAATTTTTGTTTTTGTATCTAAATTATGTAAACATTAAGGAAAAAAGTTTTTCATTTCATTTTAATTTTTATTGTTGGCGTTTTTTTTTTTCTTCATCAGTGACTTTTAATTTCTTATCATTTGAATCTGTTCAGAACTTTATCTTTGTCTGCAGCCAAAACATAAACTGACATTCAGTCAGCCAATTTGAAACTATAATATTACAGCTGCTACTTACTTGCATAACCATCAGATATGGATTTCATATAAAGAAATAGTCAGTCAGTCTATTATAGACGTCTCTTGCTCCAGGGTATATTTTGACTAATCCTTTTGGTACATGATTTCCTCCTTTTTTCCATTTAGTTTTGTGAAAAAAAAATATTATTTTGCTAACTACCACTACAAATGCTTATATGTGCATGTATGTGCATATATATGTGTGTGTATGTGTGTGTTTGACGTCCTGTTTTTCTAAATCCTTCTAAGGATATGAGCATTTCTATGTAGTTGTATGTAATAGATCAGTTATTATGTAACGTCTAATATTTATAGTTTTTGTTTACTTTTAATGTTGTTTAGTATTTTTCTAAACAAACTTCAGATACATTAGACAAGATTCGAGATACAAGATACAAGATACAAAACTATAAATGATGAGAAATAAGTTGACGAGTGGGATTAATAATGTTGTTATGACAAATATTTGTTAAGAGAAATATGACATAAAATATAAACAAAATGATGATATTTATTTTAATTTAATCGAAATTTAAAAGGGAAAACTAAAAGAGTACAAGAATTATTTAGAATTAATTTCTAAAGGAAAATTTCGAGAAATGTCCTTCTTTAGAGGAAATTTATTTAAAATTAAATTTTTAGGGAAAATATTAAAAAAAGTTCTTTTTAACCATAAATTTCTATAAATTTGTTTTTTAAAGGATATTTTTGTCAAAATTCATTTTAAAGGAAATTTTCGAAATTTTTCTTTTTTAAGATATCCTGTTTCGAAAATAACGTTAAATTTCCTTCTCTAAAATTATTCTTAAAATTTCTTCTCTAAAATTTTTCTAAAAATTTTCATCTTAAAGGAAATTTTCCAAAAATTTCCTTCTTAGAGGAAATTTTCCAAAAATTTCCTTCTTAGAGGAAATTTTCAAAAAATTTCCTTCTTAGAGGAAATTTTCTAAAAATTTCCTTTTTTTCTAAAGACTTATACTTAGAGGAAATTTTCTACGTATTTTCTTCTTACAGGATTTTTTTAAATATTTTCTTTGTAGGAAATTTCCTTCTTAGAGGAAATTTTCTAAAAAATTTTTAGAGGAAATTTTATAAAAATTTCCTTCTTAGAGGAAAAAAATTTCTAAAAATTTTCTTCTTAGAGGAAATTTTTCTGAAAATTTCCTTCTTAGAGGAAATTTTTCTGAAAATTTCCTTCTTAGAGGAAATTTTTCTGAAAATTTCCTTCTTAGAGGAAATTTTCAAAAAATTTTCTTCTTAGAAGAAATTTTCTAAAAATTTCCTTCTTTTTTCTAAAGACTTATACTTAGAGGAATTTTTTTACGTATTTTCTTCTTACAGAAATTTTTTTTTAATATTCTCTTTGTAGGAAATTTCCTTCTTAGAGGAAATTTTTTGAAAAATTTCCTTCTTAGAGGAAATTTTCTAAAAAATTTCTTTCTTAGAAGAAATTTTCTAACAATTTTCTTCTTAGAAGAAATTTTTAAAGAATTTCCTTCTTAGAGGAAATTTTCTAAAAATTTCCCTCTTAGAGCAAATTTTCTTAGAGGAAATGTTCAAAAAATTTCCTTCTTAGAGAAAATCTTCTAAAAATTTCCTTCTTAGAGGAAACTTTCTAGAAAATTACTTTCTTAGAGGAGATTTTGTAGAAAATTACCTTCTTAGAGGAAATTTTCTAAAAATTCCCGTCTTAGAAGAAATTTTCTAACAATTTCCTTCTTAGAAGAAATTTTTAAAAAATTTCCTTCTTAGAGAAAATCTTCTAAAAATTTCCTTCTTAGAGGAAACTTTCTAGAAAATTACCTTCTTAGAGGAAATTTTCTCGAAAATTCCCGTCTTAGAAGAAATTTTCTAACAATTTCCTTCTTAAAAGAATTTTTAAAAAAATTTACTTCTTAGAGGAAATTTTCTAAAAATTTCCCTCTTAGAGCAAATTTTCTAAAAATTTTCTTCTTAGATTTCCTTCTTAGAGAAAATTTTCTAAAATTTTTTTCGTAGTGGAAAAATTGAAAAAGTTAAAAAATAATTTTTGGAAGAAATTTTCACAAAATTTCCTTTTTAGAGGAAATTTTCTATAAATTTCCTTCTTAAAGAAATTTTTCGTTAAATTTACTTTTTATAGAAATTATAAAATTTTCGATATCTTTTGTTCTTATAGAAAATATTCGAGAAATTGTTTTATGTAGAAAATGGTTTAACGAACTCCTTTAGAAAAACGTCGATTAATTTCCTTTTTTTTAATTTTCGAAATATTTCTTTACTAGAAAATATTTTCGATAAATTTCCTTTTGATAGAAAACTTTAAACACTACTTTTTCTAGCCGTCAAAAAAAATTTATTTAGAGTTAAATATATCGGTAAAAATTATATTATTTATGTTTTTTGTCCTTAATTTAAGTTCATTTATGCGCTTTTGTTGGAAAAATAAATGACCACAATCTAACAAGTGGATGTAAAAAACAAAAGTTATAAAGAAGGAGGAAAACACAAAACGAACATGTCATTATCATTAGACTCATGTATCATCATACGCCACTAACGAAATACAAGAAAACGTGGCAGGAAGTGGAAAGAAAAAAACACAAAGAGGAAAAATGAAAATGTGTAAACAATATTTTTGGCTTAAAAGCCAGATGTCCACTATGATTTTTACATTTCCACAACCACTGATGATGGTTTTATGATGTTTTCCAACATTTAAAAAAAAATTAAAAAAATTGAAAAAGGAAAACAGAAAACAAGATGACAACGAAACTGAACCGAAAAGATACATAAAACTTGATAAACTTAAACATACAACCATGTACAAAGAGAGAGAGAGAGGAACAGTTACAGTGAAACCGAATGACTTAATCATTGCATGTGGAAACGGAAATCCACACTCAAAACGGATGTTAAATCTCGTAGATAGTTGAGACGAGTTAGTAGGAAATGTTTCACTTTACTTTTTATATACGTTTGGTCCAAAGATAAGGACTAAATAAATATACACAGTTACATGTAAATGCACACACACGTACATACATAGATACATGTATGTATACATTAACTTATGATTGTTGTAGTGTCATAGTTATTTTGCTTGTTTTTGTGTGGTTAATTAATCACAACATGATCTACTCCATCTTTTTGTTTCTCTTATATACACACACATACACAGATATATTTAAGTATGTATTTGTGTACAGTTACATATACTTGTTTTACGTTTATAAGCACTTTCAAGTTCATAGATGAAAAGATAAAAACTTAAAATAAAACTCCAATAAAAAGGACACTAATGAACTCTCTCACTTTGTCTATTTTGCTTTATTTTACTTTTTTCTCTTGAACAAAACACATGAATATTAAATGTAACCAAAGAGTTTCATACAAGTTTAATGGTTTGGTGGTCTAATGCTCCACACAAAGTCACACACACAACCACCTTCATAATGTCTGTGTATATATGCTTCTATCTTCTGCTGATGTTTTTTGGTTAAAAGTTCTTATTATTGGATCTTTTTTATTTTCGTAACTAATTGCTTAAACGTGGTTATTAATCATGGGTCAGTTACTTTTCCCTTAAGGGCATTATGCTTGATTCCTTGCTGGAGTAACTCAATATAAAGTAATTTGTAATTATTTGTTGGAGGGGAAAGATATTTTCATTAATTTCTTTTTAAAGAAAATTATCGATAAATTTTCTTTTCAGAGTAAATTTTCAATAAATCTGTTTTGTTAAGAGAATTTTTTATTTTTTATTTTGGGAAAATTTTCAAAAATTTTTCTATTTAGAAAAAATCTTCAATACATTTTCTATTTTGTTTTTAGAGAAATTTTTCTTTTTTCTATTTTATATTTAGAGAAAATTTTCGATAAATCTCCGATTTCGATAAATTTTCTATTTTGACAAAATTTTCAATTAATTTTGAAAAATTTTCGAAAAATTTTGTATTTTATATTAAGAGCAAATTTTCCAAATTTTTTATTTAGTGAAATTTTCGTAAAATTTTTATTTTAGAGAAAATTTTTATTATAAATTTTTGTACATTTTTTATAATGAATTTTCGTAAAATTTTCTTTCTGTAGGAAATTTACGTTAAATTTTAATTTTAGTTAAACTTTCATTCTACAGAAAAATTTTATTTTTATAGAAAAATTTCGTTAAATTTACTTTTTATAGAAAATTTTCTTTCTATAGAAAATTTTCGTTAAATTTTCTTTTTATAGAAAATTTGCGTTAAATTTTCTTTTTATAGAAAATTTGCGTTAAATTTTATTTTTATAGAAAATTTGCGTTAAATTTTATTTTTATAGAAAATTTGCGTTAAATTTTATTTTTATAGAAAATTTGCGTTAAATTTTATTTTTATAGAAAATTTTTGTTAAATTTTATTTTTATAGAAAATTTTTGTTAAATTTCCTTTTTATAGAAAATTTTTGTTAAATTTCCTTTTTTTAGAAAATTTTCATTAAATTTCCTTTTTACAAAAAATTTTCGTTTTTTTCTAGAAAATTTTAATTATTTTTTTTAAAGAAAATTTTCGTTAATTTTTTATAGAAAATTTTCATTAATTTTTTTTATAGAGAATTTTTGTTCAATTTTCTTTTTATAGAAAAATTTCGTTGAATTTTCTTTTTATAGAAATTTTTCGTTAAATTTTCTTTTTATCTGAAATTTTCGTTAAATTTTCCTTTCATGAAAAATTTTCGTTAAATTTCCTTTTTATAGAAATTAAATTTTCTTTTTATAGAAAATTTTCGTTAAATTTTCTTTTTATAGAAAATTTTCGTTAAATTTTCTTTTTATAGAAAATTTTCGTTAAATTTTCTTTTTATAGAAATTAAATTTTCTTTTTATAGAAAATTTTCGTTAAATTTTCTTTTTGTAGAAAATTTTCGTTAAATTTTCTTTTTATAAAAAAATTTTCGTTAAATTTTCTTTTTATAGAAAATTTTCGTTAAATTTTCTTTTTATAGAAAATTTTCGTTAAACTTTTTTTATAGAAAATGTTCGTTAAATTTTTTCTAAAAAAAAATTAGGATTTTTAATTTTTCTCTCATCCAAATTATGGCAATCTAACAACATTGTCCATCTGTCTGTCACTTTGTGTCTACGTGTGTCTGTGTCAGAATTTACTACCCATTTTATGTAATATATGAATGCATGTGTGTATGTGTTTTCCATATTTGTTTAAAATAAATAACATTTTATGTCATTCGAATATAAATAATGCCACTTTTTATCACCCATTTTTCCAATTACTCATACTTTGTTTGGGAGGAAAATGTTGTCTGTTTGCAATTTTTCTTTCGTAATTTTTATTCGTTCTTTTTTCGCAATTTTGCAATAGTGTGGAATTATTTTATTATTTTATTTTTTTGTTGCTATAAAAATGCAAATAATCAAATGTGCAATTATTGATCAACTGAATGCTTAAATTATTGTCTTCATTGTAAAAATGCAATAAAAAATGCATTTTTACTAGGGACATTTGTTAGCAAAAATTGTCCATAAATTTGCAGGATTTTTTAAAGTTTAAATATAGAAAATTGATTTAAAAATTTTTTTGAAACTCGATTTTTGTTTTGAATCATTTGATTTCAAAGAAAACGTATTTTTATGAAGAACTAGCATTTACCCGGTCCGCTTTGCTACACAAAAATTCTCGTCGCTCTGGATTCAGGGAAATAATTATGCAACCGTTGATTTGCCTAAATTGGAAGATTATTATTGTTGTAATTCTTCAGATTTTAAATTTTTAATATTTGTTCTGAATAGAGGTTGAATCTCCTCCTGATCCCTGATAAATTTATTAACTCATGAAAATGGAACCTACCTCTCCTCCCTATTCGTCCATTATACAGTCCGGAATTACTGTCCCTTGTGAACGTAGTTGAGACCAAATTTAAAATATTTCACTTTATTTGTTTATTAAATATTCGATAATTAAAATTGGCGTTGGAAATGAGTTACATCATTCCCAGATCATATCCACTCTATATTTTTCCAATGGAGGTTCCTCATGGTAGCATTATTGCTACTATAATATAGGACGAATAGAGTCCCCTTGATCCTATCCGTCCTATATTTTAAATGGTTAAACCATTTCATAGCAGCATTATTGCGAAACAATTGTAAGACTCTCGCTGCAAGAGTTCCTGCATAAATGTATATTTGCTTTGTATGGGGGATATCCCTCCCCCTTATCCCAAACGATCTATATTTTTTTTAGTGAAGTTATTTTCAAGCAACATGATTCATACAAACTTTGCTTTGTTGGGGTACCTCACTCCTTGGCCCTATCCGAAAATGTGTCCTTGGTATTTATACATAGATAATTAAAAAATTCACTCACCCTAAAATGATTCAATTCCTGTTATAATTTTAAAAAGCTTGAAAAAGAACTGATATTTTCTTAGAAAAATAAGTTTCTAATTGGACTCTAATAGACTCCTTTGATTAAATAATAAACCTTAATACACACCGACACACACACTTCTATTTTTTTAATAAACAGGCCATATTTGAGTAAATAACCTTCTCTTTCTCTCTTTGTAATTTACTCTTATTTTACTTTTATTTTGATTTTTATTTATCTCTTTTTCTTAAAATACAAAAGGAAAACTTTTTTATTAAATTTTGATTTTACTTTTTCAATTTTATTTCCTTCAGAAAAGATTCAAAAAATAGCACAAATTCAACTTCAAATTTCTTAAAGACGACCGAATACAAAACAACAACTACAACCAAACGAACAACGAGTAAAGAAACAAAAACACACACAAGCGAGAAATGCAACGAGACAAAATTCTTTGCAAATTAGAAGACAAATTTTAAATTCACTTTTTAACACTTTTCACCGGAATTTTCGCACAAATTTTATTAAAAAACGATTAATTCACACTTTAATTACATTTTTTTATAAAAATTACAATTTTCTATCACGAATTTAACTCATTTTATCTAATTAGAACTTTAAGAAAAACCTCCACGCACGATTGAATAATTTAACGCGTCAGTTGTTGAGTAAAAACTAAAAGAAGCGAAGGAAATGAGAAGAAGTCAAAGGAAGTTAGAGAGAGAGAAAGAATGTGGTGAATTACGGCGAAAACTTCTGCGCATGCGTATATTTTAAATGTGTGTGTAAAAAATAACAGAACAGTGTTGAGACTTTGGTGTAAATGGGAATTTTATGGAAAATTGGATTTTGTAAATTTACATACTAATTTTTGGGTAAATTTAATAAAAAAAATAATAATAATTTTGTAATCAATAGGATTTTTTGGTAAATAAAAGAATTTGCATAACAAATATATTTTATAGAAAAAAGACAATTCCAAAAAATTTGCTAATGAGTGAAATGCACGGAAATTTCACAGTGAGTAAACATTCATTGAAAGAAAATTTAACAAAAATTTTAATGAGAAAAAATTTTTTTGAAAATTTTCTAGAAAGAAATTGTATCGAAAATTTTCTACAGAAAAAAATTTAGTCAGAGAAGAGAATTTTCTTCTAATAGGAAATTATGTATTGAAATTTTTCTCTAAAGAGAAAATATATTAAAATGTTTCTCTAAACAGAAAATTCATTAAAAATTTTCTATAGATACAAAATTTATTCAAAATTTTTTCAAAAAATATATATTAAACATTTTCGCTCAAAAGAAAATTTATCAAAAATTTCTCCGTAAGTAGAAAATTTATCGATAATTTTCTCTTAATAGAAAACTTTTCGATATTTTTTTTTTGAATAGAAAATTTATCGAAACTTTTCTGTAAAAATAAAATTTATAAAAAATTTTCGTTGAATAGGAAATTTAATTTTAATTAGAAAATTTATCGAAAATTTTCTTTATATAGAAAATTTATTTAACATTTTCCCAAAATAGAAATTTCTATCTAATTTTTTCTCTAAATATGAATTTTATTGAAATTTTTTTGTAAATTCTACATTTTTGGACGATTTTAATTTTATAAAAATTAAATTTTATAAAAAATATAAAAAATGTATTTATATAAAAATGTATGTTAATTAGTACAAACATACAATTTTGCTTCAATTTGCAAAAAGGTATCATTATAATATTAAAACTAATTAAAATATATTATGTAAGTTAACCCTTTTTACACACACATTTAAAATATACGCATGCGCAAAAGTTCTCACCTTAAATTCGCCACATTCTTTCTCTCTCTCTAACTTCCTTTGACTTCTTCTCATTTCCTTCGCTTCTTTTAGTTTTTACTCAACAACTGACGCGTAAAATTATTTAATCGTGCGCGGAGGTTTTACTTAAAGTTTTAATTAGATAAAATGAGTTAAATTCGTGATAGAAAATTATAATTTTTACATAAAAATATAATTTAAGTGTTAATTAATCGTTTTTTAATAAAATTTTTGCAAAAATTCCAGTGAAAAGTGTTAAAAAGTGAATTTAAAATTTGTCTTCTAATTTGCAAAGAATTTTGTCTCGTTGCATTTGTCGCTTGTGCGTGTTTTTGTTTCTTTACTCGTTGATCGTTTGGTTGTAGTTGTTGTTTTGTATTCGGTCGTCTTTAAGAAATTTGTAGTTGATTTTGTGCTTTTTTATTGTTTTCTGAAGGAAATAAAAGTAAAAAAGTTAAATCAAATTTAATGAAAAAGTTTTCTTTTTGTATTTTAAGAGAAAAATAAAAATCAAAATAAAAGTAAAATAAGAATAAATTACAAATAGAGAGAGAGAGTAATTTAATCAAATATGGCTGGTTTATTTGAAAATTTAAAGGTGTTAAGTGAGAACAAGTGAAATTAAACATAATTTTCAATAAATTTTAAATCAATTTCCTTCTATAAAAAAATGTCGATCAATTTTCTTTCAATAAAAAAGTTTTTTTCTATAGGAAATTTTCAAGAAATTTTCTCTCTTTAGAAAATTTTCGAGAAATTTTTCCTCTATAGAAAATTTTCGAGAAATTTTCTCTCTATAGAAAATTTTCGAGAAATTTTCTCTCTATAGAAAATTTTCGAGAACTTTTCTCTCTATAGAAAATTTTCGAGAAAATTTCTCTCTATAGAAAATTTTCGAGAAATTTTCTTTCTATAGAAAATTTTCGAGAAATTTTCTCTCTATAGAAAGTTTTCGAGAAATTTTCTCTCTATAGAAAATTTTCGAGAAATTTTCTCTCTATAGAAAATTTTCGAGAAATTTTCTCTCTATAGAAAATTTTCGAGAAATTTTCTCTCTATAGAAAATTTTCGAGAAATTTTCTCTCTATAGAAAATTTTCGAGAAATTTTCTCTCTATAGAAAATTTTCGAGAAATTTTCTCTCTATAGAAAATTTTCGAGAAATTTTCTCTCTATAGAAAATTTTCGAGAAATTTTCTCTCTATAGAAAATTTTCGAGAAATTTTCTCTCTATAGAAAATTTTCGAGAAATTTTCTCTCTATAGAAAATTTTCGAGAAATTTTCTCTCTATAGAAATTGTTCGAGAAATTTTCTTTCTATAGAAATTGTTCGAGAAATTTTCTTTCTATAGAAATTGTTCGAGAAATTTTCTTTCTATAGAAATTGTTCGAGAAATTTTCTTTCTATAGAAATTGTTCGAGAAATTTTCTTTCTATAGAAAATTTTCGAGAAATTTTCTTTCTATAGAAAATTTTCGAGAAATTTTCTTTCTATAGAAAATTTTCGAGAAATTTTCTTTCTATAGAAAATTTTCGAGAAATTTTCTTTCTATAGAAAATTTTCGAGAAATTTTCTCTCTATAGAAAATTTTCGAGAAATTTTCTCTCTATAGAAAATTTTCGAGAAATTTTCTCTCTATAGAAAATTATCGAGAAATTTGTTCTCTATAGAAAATTTTCGAGAAATTTTCTCTCTATAGAAAATTTTCGAGAAATTTTCCAGAAATTTTCTCTCTATAGAAAATTTTCGAGAAATTTTCTCTCTATAGAAAATTTTCGAGAAATTTTCTCTCTATAGAAAATTTTCGAGAAATTTTCTCTCTATAGAAAATTTTCGAGAAATTTTCTCTCTATAGAAAATTTTCGAGAAATTTTCTCTCTATAGAAAATTTTCGAGAAATTTTCTCTCTATAGAAAATTTTCGAGAAATTTTCTCTCTATAGAAAATTTTCGAGAAATTTTCTCTCTATAAAAAATTTTCGAGAAATTTTCTCTCTATAGAAAATTTTCGAGAAATTTTCTCTCTATAGAAAATTTTCGAGAAATTTTCTCTCTATAGAAAATTTTCTAGAAATTTTCTCTCTATAGAAAATTTTGAGAAATTTTCTCTCTATAGAAAATTTTCGAGAAATTTTCTCCCTATAGAAAATTTTCGAGAAATTTTCTCCCTATAGAAAATTTTCGAGAAATTTTCTCCCTATAGAAAATTTTCGAGAAATTTTCTCCCTATAGAAAATTTTCGAGAAATTTTCTCCCTATAGAAAATTTTCGAGAAATTTTCTCCCTATAGAAAATTTTCGAGAAATTTTCTCTCTATAGAAAATTTTCGAGAAATTTTCTCTCTATAGAAAATTTTCGAGAAATTTTCTCCCTATAGAAAATTTTCGAGAAATTTTCTCCCTATAGAAAATTTTCGAGAAATTTTCTCTCTATAGAAAATTTTCGAGAAATTTTCTCTCTATAGAAAATTTTCGAGAAATTTTCGAGAAATTTTCTCTCTATAGAAAATTTTCGAGAAATTTTCTCTATAGGAAATTTGCCTGGCCTGTTTCTTAGAAAGAAATCTTAATGTTTTCTGTTTCCGAATTTGTTTGTTGTTTTTTGAATTTTCATTAAAATTTATTATAAATATTCGCAAAATCCCTTTATTTCGTGAACATCCCCATAGTCCCAACACTATTTTTCTTGTAAAGACTTTGTTCTTGTTGCTCTTTATGCAAATTATGTATATCAAAACTTTTTACACACACATTTAAAATATACGCATGCGCAGAAGTTTTCGCCTTAAATTCACCACACTATTTCTCTCTCTCTCTAACTTCCTTTGACTTCTCCTCATTTCCTTCGCTTCTTTTAGTTTTTACTCAACAACTGACGCGTTAAATTATTCAATCGTGCGTGGAGGTTTTTCTTAAAGTTCTAATTAAATAAAATGAGTTAAATTCGTGATAAAAAATTATAATTTTTACATAAAAATATAATTAAAGTGTTAATGAATCGTTTTTAAATAAAATTTGTGCAAAAATTGCAGTGAAACGTGTTAAAAAGTGAATTTAAAATTTGTCTTCTAATTTGCAAAGAATTTTGTCTCGTTGCATTTGTCGCTTGTGCGTGTTTTTGTTTCTTTACTCGTTGCTCGTTTGTTTGTGCTGTTGTTTTGTATTCGGTCGTCTTTAAGAAATTTGAAGTTGATTTTGTGTTTTTTTTTATTGTTAAAAAAGTAAAATCGAAATTTAATAAAAAAGTTTTCCTTTTGTATTTTAAGAAAAAGAGAAAAATAAAAACAAAATAAAAGTAAAATAAGAGTAAATTACAAAGAGAGAGAGAGAGAGAGAGAGAGTAATTTACTCAAATATGGCCTGTTTATTAAAAATAATAGAAGTGTGCGTGTGTGTTTATTAGTGAAGATTAAATCCAATTTTGATTTAAAAAAAGTTCATTTCATATTTTACTGACGAAGTTAAGGAGTTTTCTGAATTGATAAATGGTGAGTGAATTTGTTGAAAGTTTTTTTTATGATTTCAGGATATTAAGTATTTAGTTTAAAAATATTCCTTGAGAGCAAACAACTTTTTATTAATCTAAATGAGAATAATATAAAATGCTCACAGGAGTCCGGACTGTGTATCGAGATGAGACTTCAACAAAATAATAGGTTACCTTCTCGGAAAAGCCAATTTTGAAATGATTCTTTGTGTATAAATTGAATAGAAATATCACTTTTTAGACTGTCAGATAACTACAGAATTTAAAACAGTCGAACATCAAAGATTATCGTTTTATTTGACTTAAACAACTGTTAAAGATCCTAAAAGAATGAATTGTGTTTTTTAATTATTTCAATTTTCCCTGAAATATTTTTTCATTGATTTTCCATTTTCTTCTGGTGACGGCTAAATGAAAGAGTTATAAATTATGTAAGAGAATAATTTAGTTTTTGTCTTTTACTCTCATTAATTTCACCACATATTAAATGTGTGATTATGTAGAAAAATTATTCATTTGTTTTTATTTCCATCTCGCTAATTTTCCGTCTAAGGAAATGTTGATAAAACGTAGAGGAAATGTTAACATCATTTCCATTTATTTCCTCTCTTAAAGATTAATGATTAAATCCATATGAATTAATAAATTAATTGAAATAAATAAAATATAAATCAAAATTATCTTGAATTGAACGAGAACTGAAGTAAAAATGAAGTAGAACTGAACTAGAACTGAATTGGAACTGAACTTTAACTAAACAAGAACTGAATTGGAACTGAATTGGAACTGAACTAGAACTGAACTAGAACTGAATTAGAACTAAACAAGAACTGAATTGGAACTAAACTAGAACTGAAGTAAAAACAAAGTAGAACAGAAATAGAACTGAACTAGAACTGAAGTAGAATAGAAGTAGAACTGAATTAGAACTAAAGAACTGAATTGGAACTATACTAGAACTGAAGTAAAAATAAAGTAGAACAGAAGTAGAACTGAACTACAACTGAATTAGAACTAAACAAGAACTGAATTGGAACTAAACTAGAACTAAACTAGAACTGAAGTAGAACACAACTTGAACTGAACTAGAACTGATGTAGAACTAAACAAGAATTGAATTGGAACTAAACTAGAACTAAACTAGAACTGAACTAGAACTGAACTAGAACTGAACTAGAACTGATGTAGAACTAAACAAGAACTGAATTGGAACTAAACTAGAACTGAACTAGAACTGAACTAGAACTGAACTAGAACTGAACTAGAACTGATGTAGAACTAAACAAGAACTGAATTGGAACTAAACTAGAACTAAACTAGAACTGAACTAGAACTGAACTAGAACTGAACTAGAACTGATGTAGAACTAAACAAGAATTGAATTGGAACTAAACTAGAACTAAACTAGAACTGAACTAGAACTGAACTAGAACTGATGTAGAACTAAACAAGAACTGAATTGGAACTAAACTAGAACTAAACAAGAACTGAATTGGAACTAAACTAGAACTGAAGTAAAAATAAAGTAGAACAGAAGTAGAACTGAACTAGAACTGAACTAGAACCGAACTAGAACTAAACAAGAACTGAATTGGAACTAAACTAGAACTAAACAAGAACTGAATTGGAACTAAACTAGAACTAAACAAGAACTGAATTGGAACTAAACTAGAACTGAAGTAAAAATAAAGTAGAACAGAAGTAGAACTGAACTAGAACTGAACAAGAACTGAACTGGAACTAAACTAGAACTGAACGAGATCCGATTTAAGTTTTCTTTTAATTTATACAAAAACTATTTCATTTACCAAAAAAACAATCTTAAATTGTTTCAAAAATAAAATAAACAATTAAAAAAATTACCAATTTTCAAAAAAAGAGAGTTAAATCCAACCAACATCAGAAATGCATTAAAAACTAAATTCTATTGTGGTCAATTAGTGATGGCTAATTGAACATAATGATGACGACGACAATGACGTGGCGTTTGTATGTACGTATTTTTTAAATACAAAATAATTATGCAACAATTAGCAATAACAACAATAAAGCAATGACAATAACAGTTTGACGTAATGAGAGTAATTTTTTTTCTAGAAATTAAATGAGAAAATTTTATTGATTCAAATAGTTTTTTGAAAAATTCTAAAAAGTTCCATTGAAAATTTAATATAATTTTTTTAAATAAAATTCTTTTTTTTGGCAAAAAGGAGATGAATTTAATATAAAATGAATAATTTTTGAAATAATATTTTAGGGAGAAAAACAAAAATACTTTAATAAACCAGAAGAAAAATGGAAGCGAGCAAAAGTTTATGAAAATATTTTATTTTCTAGAAAAAAAAAAACAGTGGTTAAAAAGAGAGAACGAGTTTAAGCAATATATCTAGATAGATATATATCTGAGAAAATATTCAAGAAAATTTTAAATTTTAATTTTTTTTCAAATTTTATTTTAAAAATTGAAAATTTAAATTTTCTCCTCTTAAAGTCCGTTTTGTTGCTAAAATTATTAGGGTTTTTTTAGATTATATGATGTTTGAAAATTCTTACTGGAAAGCTTTTGATTTTATTTTGCGAACCTTAGAAAAATTTGAAAATTGTAAAAAATTTCAAAAATTAATATTAATCATACGTTTAGTAGTTTTTTAAAAGGACCTTTACAAAAATGCTAATAACTTTTATAAATAGCAAGCTATTTGAACTAAATTTCGTGAGTGATTAAACAAGACTTCAGGCTAGAACATGCAAAAGACATCAATTTATATTTAATAATTGAAATTTCAATAATTGATATTAATCATACGTCTGGTGTTTTTACATAAACAACTTTACAAAAGGCCTTATAACTTTTCAATGGGAAAAGGTAATACAATGAATTTTGGCATGCGTTTTGGAATGATTTTGTGCTTTTTACTAAAGGAAATTTATTTTATTATTTTAAGGAATTAATGGCGTGACAAGCTTGAAACTAGAAGGTTTTATCTTTTAAATTTCAAAATTTAAAAAAAAAATTAATAATGTTTTGATCCTTGTACCACTGTTTGACTCCATTTATACAAAATTTACTCAAATGCCATAATATTTCATACATAAATTCATACATTTCTATATAAAGATAAAACTTTTTTTGATCACTAATCCACCACAAACACATCAGCAAATTGAAAGAAAGAATATTAATTTCAAATGCGAAAAAAATCGCCGGCATCAAAATCTCCCAAAAAACATATGTATGAAATGATTATTAAATAATAAGCTAAAAAAGAATTATCCCCCTTCTCCCCCCATATTTGCTAACTGAACTTTGTGGTTGAAAATCCTTTATTCATCTTTACATTTTTCGGATGCAACAAAAAAAATGCTTCAGAGATGTGAAAAACCAAAAGGCCAGCAAAAGTTTCATTTACATTAGGGAATTGTTGATTTCATTCATTCCATTACTTTTGAGCTCCAACTCTTGCTTGCGATTGTTATAGAAAACAAGCTCATTTAATATTATTTTACTAAATGTGGTTGTAGGAATTTTTTTTATTATAGAAAATGTTGAAAATTTTTTCTGCATTTTCCTCTTGTGTGTATGAGAATTTTTCATTTGCTTTAGTAGTTTTTCCATAGTTAGATTGCAAGGGAAGAGCATGAGTAACTGATGCTGGGACCCTAAATGCTATTAGTAGCTTCATTTGTAGACCAACCACAACATTGGCCGCAGTCAGACATGTTAGACTTTTATTTCGTTTTTATTATTTCTTTTTTTCCATTTTGCGTGCCTGTGGAGCTTTTTGCTTCAGTATGGATGGATTAATTTGTTGGATATCATTTATATAGAGATGTTCATATAGAGATAATAATAGAGACTTGTTTTATTTCAATGTTATAGAAAAAAAACAGGGTGTTGATAAATTGAAAGTTTTTTTGTTGAATGGAATAAAAGAGTTTTGAATTGGGTTAAAGCTCCAGTCTAAAAGGAAAAATATTAAAATCAATTTTTCGATTTACCCTATACTTTTAGCTTTTCCTGGTTATACGATAAGGTATGGGAATGAAAAGAATGACTTAAATATATAAATCATATATTTTCAGAATTTAACTCAAAATCTCTGAAACATTTAAGTTATTACTTTTTTAAGTAAATAATTAAGTTTGGTGAATTTTTGATGAAAATTAATTTTAAAAGTTTATGTTGAATGTGAAGGAAATAAAATTCTATTCTAAAGATCAAGTTCAATTCTAATTTAATTCTAGTTCATTTCTAGTTCAGTTTTAGTTCAGTTTATAGTTCTGTTTATAGTTTAGTTCTGGATCAGTTCTAGTTCAGTTCTGGTTCAGATCTAATTCACTTCTAGTTCAGTTCATAGTTCAGTTTATAGTCCAGTTAATTGTTCAGTTCATGGTTCAGTCCTAGTTAAGTTCTAGTTCAGTTCTAGTTCAGTTCTGGATCCGTTCTGGTTCAGTTCTAGTTCATTTCAAGTTGATTTCTAGTTCAGTTCATTGTTCAGTTCATGGTTCAGTTCTAGTTCAGTTCTAATTCAGTTCTTTTCAAGTTCTAGTTCAGTTTTAGTTTAGTTCTAGTTAAGTTCAGTTCTAGTTCAGTTCTTGTTCAGTTCTAGTTCAGTTCTAGTTCAGTTCTTGTTCATTTCTAGTTCAATTCAAGTTCATTTCTAGTTCAGTTCTAGTTCAGTTCTAATTCAGTTCTAGTTCACTTCTAATTCAGTTATAGTTCAGTTTTAGTTCAGTTTTAGCTTAGTTTTAGTTCAATTCTAGTTCAGTTCTAGTTCAGTTCTAGTTCAGTTCTAGTTCATTTCTAGTTCAGTTCTAGTTCAGTTTTAGTTCAGCTCTAGTTCAGTTCTAGTTCAGTTCTAGTTCATTTCTAGTTCAGTTCTAGTTCAGTTTTAGTTCAGTTTTAGTTCATTTCTAGTTCAGTTCATTGTTCAGTTCATGGTTCAGTTCTAGTTCAGTTCTAATTCAGTTCTTTTCAAGTTCTAGTTCAGTTTTAGTGTAGTTCTAGTTAAGTTCAGTTCTAGTTCAGTTCTTGTTCAGTTCTAGTTCAATTCAAGTTCATTTCTAGTTCAGTTCTAGTTCAGTTTTAGTTCAGTTTATAGTTCAGTTCATTGTTTAGTTCTAATTCAGTTCTTTTCCAGTTCTAGTTCAGTTTTAGTTTAGTTCTAGTTAAGTTCAGATCACGATTCAGTTCTTGATTTAAATCATGATTCAGTTATTAATTTTTATTCAGTCTTTTACTCTGTTATTTATTCAGTTCTTAATTAGTTTTCGATCCAGTTCTTAATTCAGTTCCTGATTGAGATATTGATTCAGTTCTTGATTCAGCTCATAACTCATTTCTGGGTTTAGTTTTTGGTTCAATTTTTTATTTTATTCCTTCAGTTCTCAATTCAATTTCTGATTCGGTTCTTAAATAAGTTCTTGATTCACTCAGTTCTAAGGATCTGCTTCGTATTCCAGTTCATGTTTTAGATGAAAATCAAGTTTAGTTCGAATTCTTTGGCAGATTCTAGTAAAATTTTTATTTTGAACTTTTTCTGATTCCAGATTTAGTTCGGATTCTGATTCATACACCAGTTCACATTCTAATTTAGATTTTATTTGAAATTACAAACTGATTATAATTCATTTCTCATTTTGTTATATTTTACTTCCAGTTGAGATTGTAATTCAAATTCTGGTTCATTATTATTATTATTTTTCGTAGGTTCCATGTAACCCATTTTCCAAATATCTCTTTGAAGGTCTCATATCTCACATATACGTTGGTATTGTAATCAGAATTATTAAATTCAAGATGAAATTATACTAAGATCATATGAATGTTAATAGCTTTATACGAGGGTGGTTCATTAATTTTTGGTAGCTACTTTTTATAACAAAAATGAGTATTAAATTGTCGGGCTTAACTGACTTAATTTGTTATTAAATATTTTTTTAAATTTCAACTGGTTTGAGCAAAAATGAATTCTGTCTTTTTCTCACATTTTTTATTTTAATTTTTTTTCAAAAATTAATTAATTTCTTATTTAAGTTAATAAATGTCTATTTTAATCCTATTAAATGGTATTTTTTCATCCTTTTTTTTGGTTTTTTTGTTCAATAAATAAATTTGTTTGTTTAACTTTACATTTGTTAATCAAGCGTTACATCAATTTTTTTTGCTTTAATTGTGGCAACAAAAAATCCTCCATTTCAATTGTTCATTGTCTGGGCAGGAAAATCTATATTGGACCGAATAATAACAACAACAACAACATATAAAGGAAAAAAGTGTAAAACAAACAAATGAGAACTTAAAAATAAAATGAAATGTACGATTGAATGCTTTGCAATGGCAACAATTCAATTCAATTGAATTCTGGAAAAAATAAGAGAATAAAAGAATGAAAAGAGAAAAAAAATCAGTTTGTTGTCTGCAACAATGCCATGAATGGCATTTGATCGGGCAGAAAAACCACAATGAATTGAACACATTTTCGCATATATTTTAATCGATACATCTACACAAATACATGTGAGTCTATCACACACTTAAACTAAATTCAGAAACTAAGGATTTAAGCTAAGAAGATCTAATGATAAAGAAAATTTTAGAAAATATCATCATTATTTCATCTAAGCCTAAAAATATGCCACACATTTCCTGCTATTCTCAGCCTACATGTAGATAACTTCTCTCATATTTTTGCATTTAACTGTCTCTTACGTTCTTTTATCTCCAACTGCGTATTTTGTAAAAAAAGCCATAACTTGATTTAATTTTTGGCATTGAAGTTGTTATTCTGCCAACAGGATTTGTCAGAATATAATGGAATCCAATTTACAATAACAAAGAACAAATTGTATAAACTTTTTTTTTGTTTTTTTAATTTTAAACTCTCACACATATAATTTTAACCTTCTCACTCAATCTTCTCTCATTTCTAGCCGACTTTTTTTTTCTACAAAACAAAAAAAATCACTGATGCATATGAATTGAATATGTGTCAGTGTTTGATTTGTAGAAAGGATTCGTAAGTGTGATTGCATTACAATGCATGTAGAAGGATATTGAACAAATGTTCTGATTAAAACAATAACAACAATAGAGCAAACAGATTATGGGACATAATATCAATACAAATGATATGAATGAAGTTCAGTGTAGAGAAGGAGAGAAATAATAATTTTATTGGATTTGAAAAAGAATTGAATTTATTGTTCCGACTAAAATATAGTCTGTCAAGTTTAGTCTAAATATATAATCAAGTACTACCAAATTATAGCCTGATTAAGTCCATGTCTAACTATAGTTTATGGACAGTCTGGTATAGTTTCTTATATCCCTGTTGGATAGATTGTAGTTCGAATAGACAAGTCCGTTTAAGTTATGATCAAATTATGTTATAACCTAAAGAGTCAAGTTTGAATTTGAGTAATTTTTTATTTATCTGAGTCTGATTCTTTGGACCAGAATATATTCTTCGTTTATTTTGCCGGACTAAAATACTGGCTGATATGGTTATTCTGACTTATTTGGTGCAGTAACTATAGTAATTCTAGTTCAGTTTTAGTTCTGTTCCGGGTCAATTCTAGTTCAGTTATAGTTCAATTTCTGTTCTAGTTCAATCCTAATTCAGTTCTATTTCAGTTCTAGTTTAGTTCTAATTCAGTTTTAATTCAGTTCTAGTTCAGTTCTAGTTCAGTTTAAGTTCAGTTCTACTTCTGTTTTAGTTCAGTTCTAGTTCAGTTTTAGTTGAGATTAAAGCTCAGATATCAGTTCAGATTCTAGCTCTAATCTGATTCTGGTGCAGTTTCTAGTTTGCATTCTAATTCAGATTTAATTCAAGTTCAGTTCTATTTGAGATTAAAATTCATATTCCAGCCCAGATTCTAGAACTAGAATCTGCTTCCGGTTCAGTTTGTAGTTCACATTCTTATTCAGCTTCTAATTCAGATTGCAGTTCAGAATCTAATTCAAATTTTTGTTCAGAATCTAACTCAGATTATGTTTCATTCATTGATTAATGCTTTAAGATTTCAGTTCAGATTCTTCTACAGTTCTAGTTTAGATTTTAGTTCACAATATAGTTCATTATAGTTAATGTTATTTCGATTTTTAGTCCAGATTCTATTGCAGTTTTTACTTCAGATCCCTCTCAGTAATTTTCTTCTAATTCTGTAAGATTCCAATACAGTTTTCTGTTCAGATTCCCTTTTAGATTAAAGTTCCGATTCAATTCAAGTTCAAATTCCGATTAAGAGTTTTGTTTAGGTTTAAGTTCAGTTTCGCATTAACACTCAATTAAGATTCAATTAAGGTAGTTCAGATTTTAGGGCAGTTTCTAGTTCAGAATTTTGATCAAATTATATTTTGGATTTTAGTTCATTTCTGTTTCCATTTTAATTTAGATTCTTTATTAGATTTTAGTTGAGTTAAGGTTCTTTTCCAATTTTAGTTCAGGATAGATTTTGGTCAAGGTCCTTTTAAGTTTCAATACAGTTTTAGTTCAGATTTTAGTAAGGAATTTGGTCTAGATTTAAGTGAGTTCAGGTTTAATTCTGCTTTTAATTCCCATACTATAGTTCAGGTTCCTGGACCGATTTTATTTAATATTATAGCTCAGTTACTATTTCATATAGTAGTCTTGTTAGTTGTCGGCTTCAAGTTCAGATTTTAGTTTGATTCTAATCCAGATTTCACTTTGGATTCGGTTCATTTTTTTTCCCAAATTCTTGTTCAAAATCTGGTTCAGTTTCCAGTTCTGAATTGAGTTCAGATTCCATCTCGAAGTGATTATGTTACAAAATATCATTTCACTAATTTATATACTTTTCTCCATTAGAGTCTATAATCATTTCAAACTTTAAAACCGTTAACGTATATCCGGGTTTTTGAATACATCCGTTTAACGAGTAAATGCAGTTTGAATTTTTTATTTTATTTATTTTAACAACTTTTTCACTTTGACAGCAAAATGAGGCCAAAATATATAAAATGACACTGAATAAATGACAAAAAATTAACACATTTTCGTAATGATGCACGAAACATATTTGGACAGCAGTTTTCATGTAACGTATTTTAATAGGAAGTTAACCAGCAAACAATTTAAAGTGAATTTTCAAAATTTAATCAAATTGACTTTAATAACATTTTAATTTTATTCTCTTTTAGCGTTATAACCCTTTTAAATATATATTATTGAATTCAAATGTTTGTTGGGTATAATGACATAAGCACATGTACAAACGCTCACCTAAACTGGGATGAAATTTTCAAATATTTACATAGAATTTCATTTAACGTTTAAATTGTGTGGATGCCACATTTTGTGGTACAACTTAATTACAACCAAAACTTATGGTCAGTTTACGTTACTCAGAGCAAATATAAGATTTTTGTGGACAAATGTTCTTAGAAAAATCTAAATGCAATTTGAATTTTATAAAATATTTAAAAACAAATAAGATCTAACAATTAAGTCATTTTTCCTTGAAACCTGTTTAACGCATATTTATATTTCTATCAGGGATGCCTGCAGCTTTTTCCGGTTAAATAAAATTTTATTGTTTTTCTACTCATTTATTTGTTTTCAAATTCAAATGTTTAATATTCCATGACCTAATTGACATTTACTAATGTTTTTAGTGGCATAATTAGAAAATGACATTAAAATTATTGTTACATGGTTGGTGAGCAGAAAAATAGGATTTAAATGGTGCTTCTAAATAGTTTAAACGACATTTTTGTGAAACAGCAAATAATGTTAAATGACAACAATAATAAACTTATTAAATAAGGGCTTAATTGGGAAAAGGAGTTAAATATGTGATCAGTTATAAATTTCGTAAAGAAATCATAAAATCAGAAACGATTTTTTTTACAAAAAAAACCTTAAGACTTTAATCTGTGATAATTTATAATTTTTACAAAAAATCTATTTTTCATGAAAATTTTTTAAAAACTCTTAAAAAATAAATAAATTCGTATAAGTAACTCCAATTGCAAAAATAAATCTACTCTGTGATGTCTATCAAAATGTGTAAAAGCACAAAACTCAATTTATTAAAAAAGTAGAAAATTCGTAGATAACTTTAATTTTAAAAATTAATGATAATCTGTGACACAATTACAAAAATAGCTATTATTCGTGATTTGATTTTCAGATTTTAATTTAGTAAAAAACAACCAGCAAACTGAAATTATCTAAATAAAAGGCGCAAATAGTGAAAAACATATGACAAATTGCAAAAATAACGACAACTTGTGATCACTATCAAAATTTAGTTATTGATTTATTTTAATAAACTTTAAAAATGATTTAGAAATACTAAAACAATGAAAAGAATAATAATCTGCAATAGATTGTAGAAATGGTGTTAATTTGTGATTTTTATTGACAAACTATTTTTTTATTTCAGTTTCACAAAAAAAAAAAAATAATAATAAATTTAAAACAATTTTTTTAAAATTGTTTACTTTTTTGTGAAAAATATTTTAATATGTGACCTAATTGTAAACATAGCTCTAATTTGTGATTACCATTAAAGTAGAATTTCGGATTTGAATTTAACAATAAATTATTAAAAAACCTTATAAAACTTACAAATTTTCATATACATCTCAAAATGAGAAAATAATGATAATGTGTGATTTTTTCGATTTTTGAAAATTACAAAGAAAACTATAATTATTTGAATTTACTTTTTTAAATTACTTATTTAGAAAAAAATTAAAAAATTTTGATCAGTTTTACAACAAAACAGACTCAAAATGGGAAAATAATGATAGTTTGTGATCACTTCAGTTTTCCATTTAAATTTAATTTTCATGAAAAATTAACAAAAGAACTTCCAACAAAATTACATTTTTATTTAAAATTAATAAAACTAAGATTTTTCCAAATTAAGTTTCAAAATGGAAAAATAATGATAATTTGAGATCTCTTAAATTTTTCATTTAAACTTACATTTTATGAAAAATTCAGAAAAACTTTCATATAATCGGAAATTATATAGTTTTTCTTAAATTAAGCTGAAAACGAGAAAATGACTATAATTCGTGATTCTCTGTATTTTGCTTAAACCATGTTTATCTATCTTAAAAATCAAAATAAAACTAAATTTTCTTCTTATAATTTTAAAATTATACCATTTTCTCTTAAAATGTAGACAAAATTGCAAGGATCCTTATAAATTTGATGGTTATGACTATATCTAGTAAAATGATGTTCTTAGGCATAATAATGCAATAATATGCTTCGCTTAACATTTTGCATTATGATTACGTTCTAAGTAGTTGTTATAGCAGTAAGTAATTTTGTATTGTGTTGTTGTAGTTGTATTATAAAAGAAGAAATAAATATCATCATCATAAATGTATTTATGCTTTATTTTAGATTTTGAACTTTATTTTGTGTTCTTCTATTTCCCTTTTTTTTGCTTTTATACTCCCTTTCTATACATTTGGGGTTGCCATGGTTCGTTGATTTTTTTTTTATTTTATTGTTCTGTTTAATTTTTCTCTTTTCTACGTTTTATTTTTTGGCTTTTTTTGCTAAATTACCAGAAATTGAAAAGTTTTCAAATAAAAATTTTATAATAGAATTGGGAAATTAATCTTAAATTATGTATGGAATGAAAGACTAAAAAGAGCACATTTTTGAAAAAGAAATAAATTCTTTTTTACTTAATTTCGAAAGATAAAATCAAAAGAGAATGTTAGAGAAAAAGTTCATGAAAAGAAATTAAATTAAGTGATTTTTATATCTCAAATAAAAAAATCTTGAATTTAAATAAAATTTTGTGATTTATCAAAATTTTTGAAAAAAGTTTAATTAAAGTTATTTGCATGAAATTAGTTTCAAAATAGTTTTAAGAAGTAATTAAAGTCTTTTTGTTAGGAATTCATTTAAATCCAGGATTTGCGACATAAATATTGAATAAAAAATCAAAAGGTTAAACTGCTATTGTTCTGAGACTATAATGTCTATAGTCTGGAGACTAAAGTGTCTATATAATGGAGATAATTATGTCTTTAGTCTTTAGGAGACTATGGTCTCTATAGTCTTTAGTATATAATGTCTAGAAACTGAAGAATCAAATATGGGGGACAATAGTACTCGAAACTATAATATTTATAGTTAAGAGAGTATAGTGTCTGTTTTCTGGAGAATATCATGGCTAGAGAATTTAATGTCTATGATTTTGAGATTATAGTGTCTATAGTTTAGGGGCGATAGTGTCAATGGTCTGGAGACTTCAGTGTCTACAGTCTGGAGTCTATAGTGTGGATACTAAGTTTGGATACTAAAATCTGGAAAATATAGTGTCAATAGTACGAAAATCGTCATTAGTCTGTAGACTACACCGGTAATAGTCTGGAGACTGTTGCGCCTTAAGCCTAGAGACTATAGTGCCTATAGTTGGAGCCTATTATGTCCATTGTCTGGAGACAATAGTGTTTATAGTTTAGAGGATATTTTGTCAATTCTTATGAGACTATAGTACCCATAGTCTCTTGACTCTAGAGTTTATAGTTTGCAGATTATAATGTCTTAAGTCCGGAGATTATTGTGTCTACAGTCTAGAGAATAAAATGTCTATTATCTGGAGACTAAAATGTCTACAGTTTAGACACTATCGTAGCTATTAATGCAAGACTATGGTGTCTAGAGTCTCTAAACTACAGAGTACTTAATTTGAAACCTATAGCGATTATAGTCTTGTAAGTATAAGTCTCTATAAATTGGGGACTAAAGTATCTAATATCTGGAGAATAAAGTATCTATAGTCTTGGGACTATGGGTTGGAGACTATAATGTTTGTAGTCTGGAGTGTTTACCGAAAATTCTTTTTTATTCATTGACACGACTCTAATAATTTAAATTAGAGTGAAATTCCACCAACTTTATATTTAATTACAACTCTTTCAATATTTACCTCAATTACCCCCTAAAGTCTCTTACCAACCTAAATACCTTAATTTATATTTCCCCACAAAAAACAAACACTTTTCTTCTCTTTAATTGTTGGTATTTTCATTCAACAAAAACATCTAACATTTATTGCGTCGCCTAAAATATCGTATTCATAATTTAAGTCCTTTTTTCCCTTTTCACAAACAAAAACCAAACAGGCACCAACATCAGTAATTTCTTCACAAGACTTCAAAATAATTATTTCTTTTATTTATCACAGATTAATTTCAATCTTTTTTATTTTTGTTGTTGTAAATGCAAATATTTAATTTCAATTACCCCAACTTCTTCAACTTCTTATATTTTTCTTATTTATAATTTACAGCATATTTTCTCGAAAAGAGAAAAACAGAACTGAACTAATAAACAATTTTATTTTTAATTTCTTTTCTTTTTTCCTTTTTCTTATCATTATTTTACTTCTTCAGAATGTGAAAAAAAGTGAAAAGAAAGTGAAATATAAATGAAATCTTAAGTCAACAAGTGATTAAGGGTTTTATCTTCCATCCATATGTTAATTTAAATCAGGTGTTTGTGTTTTTTTTACCTTTTTCCCATTAAATATTTTCTTAAAGAGACAAAATAAAATAAAAAAAAATACTTTTGTCATGTTGGTAAGCAAACGGAGAGAAGAAAGGACTTAAGAATTATAAGTTAAGATGGTTCTGAAAATGAGATGTAAATAAAAGTAGATAAAGAGGGTAATTGGAAAAGAAGTGAATTTTTGCTAAGCGAATAATTTAAAAAAATTATGGAATCTGGAGGATAAATTAGGAATTATTATTTTAAATCGAAAGCAATATCTTCTACAGCTTGAGATTAATCTGGAGATTATAGTTTCTAAAGTTTGGAAATTATAATGTCCATTTTATAGAGAATTTAGTGCTAACAGCTTGGAACAGTCTAAAAAACTGTAGTGTCCATTTTCTGGAGACTGTAGTGTTTATTGCCTTGAGGCTTTAGTTTCTACCGTCTAGAAACTATAGTTTTTACAGTCTACAGACTTTAGTACAGACTATAGTGTGTATATTCTGGAGATTTAAATGTCTACAGTCTGCAGGCTATAGTGTGTTCAGTACATATTTTGTCTACAGTCTGGAAGCTATAGTTTCCATTGTATTGAAACTTTAGTGTCTATAATCTTGAAACTATAATGTCCACTTTCTAAATGCTATAGTGCTGCTACCTAGAGACTGTAGTGACTACTGTCTAGAAACTATTTTGGCTATTGTGTGGAAGTTATAGCGTTTACAGTCTTTAGACTTTATTTTGTATTATGTGGAGACTATATAACTATAGTCTAGAGACTTTAGTCTTTATAGTATGAAGACTATAGTGTCTAAAGTCTAAAGACTATAAAAATATAAAAGTATTAAAACTGTAGTGTCTGTAATGCTGTAACTAAAATGTCTATATAGTCTGCCGAAAATAATGTCTAAAATCTGAAGACAATGAAGTCATGCGATTATAGTCTCTACATATATTAGGTTGTAGTCGTTTACAGTATTGGATTTCTAATTACTTTAGCTGAACAATAGACATGACCCGTAATACTGCCAAGTATTTCTAATCGTGCTATTGTAGTCTCTGTGACAAACGATTAGAATCCATAATTGTGAAATTACATCATTTACAGTCTTTTGACAGCATTGTAGTCTCTATATCCAAATATAGTTACTTTAGTCGTGTAATTTTAGTGTTTTAGTTCTTTCGTTTATAGACGAGCGATTATAGTCTTTCTAGACGACGACCGATTCTTGTACTACTGTCGATCTTTTATTATCGTATGATTGTTGTCTCTGTAGTCAAGCGATTAGAGTTCATAATTGTGAGCTTACAAACTTTATATTTATGAAATTAAATACTCTGTAGTCATATAATTAAAGTCTTTATAGTTTTATCATTGTAATGAAAATAGTCTTGCGACAGCTGTTTGAACAGTCATGCGATTGTAGTCTCTGTAGATTTTATTACATAATATTTATGTTGTGCGATCTGAGTCGTATTTTAATAATCTAAATGATCGTAAGATTGTAATCTCATTAGTTGAGGGGTTTTAGTAATATTCATATTATAACATATCAATACAAACGAATAAAGTTTCGGTAGACTTCCGATTATAGTCTTTAGAGCAGTGTGATTATAATATTTATTTTCATGATGTTTTGATACTATTTTTTCTATGTTTTTCGAATATAGACCTCAATGTCAATTGTCTCGATATGTATTTTTTTAAACTGCCCATTAAATTCTCATCAGATTATAACTCACATTCTCATTACAGGAATACGAGATTTCAGTTTAATAATACTGAGTTCCTTTTCTTCGGTTCTGTGAGAAATAGTTCCTTCAAATGTAATGCTACCAATATTAAGAATATTTTATATATATAATAACCAACTCTGACTGGTTAAATCTGGACTATGTAAGGAATCATATCGTAAAGTATTATGTACACCTATAGTATGAACTATTTTCAGTACTGTGGTCTGAAGTATGAAATAATTATCTTGGTTTATGTCATAACGATAAGATCAAATAATGTCTAGACAGTACTTTGAACTATAGTCTGAACTACATACGGCACTATATACTGAACTATAATCTGAGACAAAAATTACTGAACTTTGATTTGAGCTGTAGTCTAAATGATCAATAATCTGAACCATATTCTGAACAATAGAGTGAACAGTTCTGAGAACTATAGTCTGAAACATATATTGAACTCTAGATTGAATTATTATTTGAATTATAGTCTGAATTATTCAAAGCTAATATCTTAACTATATTTTTGAATCACAATTAGAATCTTAAACATATTTAGAAAAACTAAGCTATAAATTGAACTTAAGCTTACATATGTTCAGCTGACTATAGTCAGCACTATAATTTGTACTCAAATCTTAAATTAAATTTAAAAAAATCGGAACTTAAATGTGAACTATAATCTACAGTCTTCACTTTAACCAGTATTGTAGTCTGAACTATTACTTGCCATTAAGTCTTGACTATAATTTAAACTTTATCTTGAACTATAAATTTCGCTATGATCTGAATTATCATTTTAACTTTGTAGTGAACTGTAATCTAAGCCTCAAACTTCACTATAACCTGATCTAAAAACCGAGCTATAATCTGAGCTATGATTTTAACTTAAGCCTGAACTATATAATAAATTATAGTCTTATTTACAAATTTGAACTTAACTAAACTATAATACGAATTAACATGACAAAAATAATCTAAACTACAATCTTAACTTTGGTGTCTGATATGGTCTAATCAAAAATCTTATAGCTCAATTTTTAGATCAGTTTGTAATAGACTAAAGTCATAACTTTAATAAGTCTAAACTGTATATTGTACTGAGGGTTGATGTCTGAACTATAGACAAAACAATTTGTTGAACTTTATAAGAATTATAGACTAAAATATTATTTGATTTATAATCTAATCCAAAATCTAACTATTCACTGAAGTGTAGACTCACCTGTAGCTTGAGCCAAAATCTAACCTTTGATGTAAACTGTAGTCTGAATATTTTGCTGGGTTATTTCCTTACTTATGAATAAATTAATGTAAGAAATATTTTTTATTTTCTCTTTCTTAAGTACTTCTTTAAAACAAACTCTTACAGAATGAGAACAACAGTATTGAAGAGTCGGTTGAGCCGACTCTTCAATACCCTCCACCACAAATGCGAGTGAAGTAAATACGTAATGTTTCATACATACACACTCTCACATACACGCAAGTACACAATATATAAAAGTTTTTGTTAAATATAACACAAAAACATTTAACGAGTCACAAAATTGTTTATATTTTTGGCTATAACATTATTTTTAATTCTGAACCGATTTGGGTAATTTTCGGAAAGTTAGTGAAGCGAATAGAACTTTATGTTATGACAAAATCTTATTCCAATTTGTTGATTTCTAAGTGACAGTTCAATAAAATTCTTTGTTGAAACTTAGAGGTTGCCTCAGATATTGGTCTATATCTTTGAACATACTGAACCGATTTTGCCGATTTTAAATAAGAAACTTTGCAGGACTGTAACAAATATGCTGGTCAAATTTCATTGAGCTCTGTCAATTGTTATGCATGTGAGCGTGCCAACAACAGACAGACAGATAGATAAGATATCTATATCGTCTTAGATTTTGATTTGATGCAAGAATATATACATTATGGGGTTTGAGATGATTCCTACCTAGCGTTACTCACGTAATGACAAAGTTAACATGCCTTTTTCACCAATTGTGGTGGTGTAGGGTATAAAAAATCAGAATATTTTCAACAAACAACATTAAAATTAAAGAAAAACAGGTAAATATTTTAATATTTTATAATATTATGTATGTATTATATGTATATGTATGTATGTATGAATGTATAAGTGAATGAATATGTGTGTATGTAAGAGTTGTTATGAACATTTTTTTTGGTTGATATGAATAAATGTTTTGTTAGTTGTAACCAAGTCGATGCTGGTTGGCATGGTAATACATATATAATTTGTTGTTGTTTTTATGCCGCTTCTTCCTTTTTTCCTTGTTATGCATGTGTAAGTGTATGTGTGTATTTGTGTGACTAGGGTTAATTAATATTTCACATACTTATTCTTTTATAAAACACAAAATACTACAGTTAAATATAATACATAGATAATATTTACATGAGTGCATGTATGTATGAGTATGAATGTTAGTGTTTTATAAGAATTTTTGCTTGTTAAGGATATAAATGAGGACTTTTGAGAGTAAACTGAATTTTTGTTAAGTTGTCACAGTAACAACAACATGAGCAACAACAATTTCATAATTTTAACTTGGATGGCATTTGGTAAAATGGATGTTTGTGTTGGAATATATAAATTCTATAGAATCATCATCTTTAACTGAGCTAAGGAGAATGCCAAGAAAAAAAGATGAAGAAAAAAAACTAGAAGCTCTACACTATGGAAACATCAACAGGCTTCAAAAGCAACAAGATACAGTTCGAGTGTTAATAAACTTTTTAAACCCTACACAAATATGAAATTTTTGAAATCCTGCATAGGACGGACAGAAGGACAGACACTGTTACCGGCGAATTTATATGAAACTTGAAAATTTAGAATTACAAGTAAATTCTCGGAATCTTAACATTCCATACTAATATTTAAAAAGTAATTTTCCTATGGAGAAAAATTTTAAATGGTATTGTTAAGTCCTTTAATAATGTTCTTTTTCAATATGAAATATTAAGTGGTAATGGACGGACGGAAGGACAGACAGAAAAATTTTAGATAAAAAACGAAAATGAAGGACTTTATATATATTCTCAGAATCTTGGTATCCTATAGTGTTGTAACCAATTTTTTCTGAGTAAAACAGATTAATAAGGACAAGTTAAATTAAAGTCGTTTAGTCATGTTTTTCTATATTTCATATAAAATATTAATGGAAAGACGGAAGGACAGACACTTTTACGGGAAAAGGATCAGCAAAATTAAGAAATTTAAGACCCTGTATATATTCTCAAGACGTCGAGATTGTATAACCCTATTTTCTTAATCGTTTCCGAGTGACACTGATTTATAATGAAATGTTTAATTAAAGTCGTTAAGAAATGTTTTTCTTTAATTCATATAAAGTTGTAAAGGATGGACAGAAGGACAGACAGTGCCTGAGGGAAATTTTGGGCCAGAAATAAAATTTTTAGAATGTAATAAATTTCCAGAATCTCAGCATTCTATGCTGATATTAAAGTAATGTAGTCTAGGGAATCCATCTTTATGAAGAAAGATAAATTAAAGTCTTTTAGTAATATTTTCCTATATTTAATATTAAGTAGTAATGGACGGACAGAAGGACAGACGTTGCTAAATAAAAACTTTCTATCAGGACTTACAAATATGGGAAAATATTGGAATTTCCCAGAATCTACATATCCTATGTTAGGTTTTAGATTTATCCTGATTTGTTGTAGCGATTCCTAACGAAAAGGTATGAAAAAGTCGTTTAGTCATAATGTTTTTTTTTCTGCAACTTAACCAGGAAAAGAAAAATTAAAGAAAAGAAATAAAACAACAACAACTAATACCACAACAACAAAAACAACAACAAAGGCAAACAACATAAGAAGAAGAACAAGTTGTAGATGAATGAATGAGAAAAAAATTGTGGAAAAAATAGAAAAAAAATAACAGCAACATCAACAGCAATTTAACAAAAGACTTGACAAACAATTTGACTTTAGGGCACAAAAATATTATGAATTCTTAACAACAGCAACACAAACACGAACACAATGCATACACACACACATACACACACTCACAAACAAATAACACCAAGCAAAAGAAAATGATTGTAAAAGCTTTGTCAGCTCTTTTCATTTTCTTTTTTATTTTCTATTTTTGCATTTCTTATTTTCTGTCATTTTATGTGTGTGTGTGTGTTTGTGTGTGTAAATGCGAGTTTCTATAAATGAGAAACATTTGACAAAGCTGCTACAGCAGCAACAACAATAATACAACTCTAGTTATGCCTTAAAACATCAACATGATCCATAAATTTGTTTGCTTGTTTGTTGCTGTTGTTGCCGTGTGGCTCAGCAACACAATGCTGTTTAAATAATAAACAAAGACCAACAATAATGCAACACCAGCAGCATCAACAACAACAGCAACAGCAAGATGAACAAATATTTTTCTATTTATGGAAAAATTAACCTAAATGCTGGAATTTAATACCAAAATAAACTTTAAATTGAAGAAATTTGAAATGGTCAAAATGCTCTAGACCATATTTACAGTGAAGTTCAGAATATGGCAGAGACCATATATGAAAGTAAAGTTAAGACTACAGTTCAAAATATAGCAAATAATCTAGATCCAACTATAGTTTAGACCATAGTTCAAAATATTGTTATAGCTCAGGCCATAAAACGGTTCAGACTATAATTCAGATTATGCTTAAGACAATAGATCAGGCTATATAAGATTCAGATATAGTTGGGACTATAGTATAGACTATAGTTCTAAAAATAATTCAGACTATAGTTAACACTATACATCGGACTGAATTAAACTATAATTTATACTATAGTCCAGATTATGATTCAAACTGTATCCCAGTCCATAATTCAGACTATAAAGATTAAGCTACAGATAAGATTAAAGTTCAGTCAAGTCTATATTTTAGACTATGACTCAGATATAAATCAAGTCATATATAACGTTTTAATAATGGGTATAGATCACTTTACTTCAGGCTACATTTCGTTTAATAGTTTCAACTACAGTTCAGATAATTAAAAAATGTTCTTTTTATAGAAAATTTTCGAGAAATTTTCTCTCTATAGAAAATTTTCGAGAAATTTTCTTGCTATAGAAAATTTTCCAGAAATTTTCTTTCTATAGAAAATTTTCGAGAAATTTTCTTTCTATAGAAAATTTTCGAGAAATTTTCTTTCTATAGAAAATTTTCGAGAAATTTTCTTTCTATAAAAAATTTTCGAGAAATTTTCTTTCTATAGAAATTGTTTCGAGAAATTTTCTTTCTATAGAAATTGTTCGAGAAATTTTCTTTCTATAGAAATTGTTCGAGAAATTTTCTTTCTATAGAAATTGTTCGAGAAATTTTCTTTCTATAGAAAATTTTCGAGAAATTTTCTTTCTATAGAAAATTTTCGAGAAATTTTCTTTCTATAGAAAATTTTCGAGAAATTTTCTTTCTATAGAAAACTTTCGAGAAATTTTCTTTCTATAGAAAATTTTCGAGAAATTTTCTTTCTATAGAAAATTTTCGAGAAATTTTCTTTCTATAGAAAATTTTCGAGAAATTTTCTTTCTATAGAAAATTTTCGAGAAATTTTCTTTCTATAGAAAATTTTCGAGAAATTTTCTTTCTATAGAAAATTTTCGAGAAATTTTCTTTCTATAGAAAATTTTCGAGAAATTTTCTTTCTATAGAAAATTTTCGAGAAATTTTCTTTCTATAGAAAATTTTCGAGAAATTTTCTTTCTATAGAAAATTTTCGAGAAATTTTCTTTCTATAGAAAATTTTCGAGAAATTTTCTTTCTATAGAAAATTTTCGAGAAATTTTCTTTCTATAGAAAATTTTCGAGAAATTTTCTTTCTATAGAAAATTTTCGAGAAATTTTCTTTCTATAGAAAATTTTCGAGAAATTTTCTTTCTATAGAAAATTTTCGAGAAATTTTCTTTCTATAGAAAATTTTCGAGAAATTTTCTTTCTATAGAAAATTTTCGAGAAATTTTCTTTCTATAGAAAATTTTCGAGAAATTTTCTTTCTATAGAAAATTTTCGAGAAATTTTCTTTCTATAGAAAATTTTCGAGAAATTTTCTTTCTATAGAAAATTTTCGAGAAATTTTCTTTCTATAGAAAATTTTCGAGAAATTTTCTTTCTATAGAAAATTTTCGAGAAATTTTCTTTCTATAGAAAATTTTCGAGAAATATTCTTTCTATAGGAAATTTTCGAGAATATTCTTTCTATAGGAAATTTTCGAGAAATTTTCTCTCTATAGAAAATTTTCGAGAAATTTTCTCGCTATAGAAAATTTTCGAGAAATTTTCTTTCTAAAAGAAATTTTCGAGAAATTTTCTCTCTATAGAAAATTTTCGAGAAATTTTCTTCTATAGAAAATTTTCGAGAAATTTTCTTTCTAAGAAAATTTCGAGAATTTTCTTTCTATAGAAAATTTTCGAGAAATTTTCTTTCTATAGAAAATTTTCGAGAAATTTTCTCTCTATAGAAAATTTTCGAGAAATTTTCTCGCTATAGAAAATTTTCGGGAAATTTCTTTCTATAGAAAATTGTCGGGAAATTTTCTTTCTATAGAAAATTTTCGGGAAATTTTCTTTCTATAGAAATTTTCGGGAATTTTCTTTCTATAGAAAATTTTCGGAAATTTTCTTTCTATAGAAAATTTTCAGGAAATTTTCTTTCTATAGAAAATTTTCAGGGAAATTTTATCTCTATAGAAATTTTCGAGAAATTTTCTTGCTACAGAAAATTTTTGGGAAATTTTCTTGCTATAGAAAAATTTTCGGGAAATTTTCTTGCTATAAAAATTTTCGGGAAATTTTCTTTCTATAGCAAATTTTCGAGAAATTTTATTTCTATAATGAGAATAAATTTTCGAGAAATTTTATTTCTATAGAAAATTTTCGAGAAATTTTATTTCATAGAAAATTTTCGAGAAATTTTATTTCTATAGAAATTTTCGAGAAATTTTATTTCTATAGAAAATTTTCGAGAAATTTTATTTCTATAGAAAATTTTCGAGAAATTTTATTTCTATAGAAATTTTCGAGAAATTTTATTTCTATAGAAAATTTTCGAGAAATTTTCTTTTATATAGAAAATTTTCGAGAAATTTTCTTTTATATAGAAAATTTTCTTTCTTTATAAATTTTCGAGAAATTTTCTTTGTTATAGAAAATTTTCGAGAAATTTTCTTTGTATAGAAAATTTTCGAGAAATTTTCTTTGTATAGAAAATTTTCGAGAAATTTTCTTTCTTTAGAAATTTCGAGAAATTTTCTTTCTTAAGAAATTTTTGTTAAATTTTGTTTTCATAGAATATTTTGTTTTTATATAAAATTTTGTTTTTTAATTAAAATATGAAAATTTAGTTAAAAATTTTAAAATTTCGTAATTTTTTTTTTGTTACATTTTCTTTTTCTAAAAAGTTTTCGTTATTTTTTAGTAGAAAATTTTCGTTAAATTTACTTTCAGAAAAATATTCGTTATTTTTCCTATATAAACCCTAATTTTATTTATTATTTAATCTCCTGTTAATTTTCCTTCTTTTTTCGCTAAAGTTTGTTGAACTTTAATTTGGTGGCGAACAATTCGTGATTTCAAACGTTCTTTTGAGCCAATCAAACACCAAAAACTCCAATAACAACAAATGAGCCAAAAATGTTCATAAATATTTGTAGTTTTATAAAATATTTTCATTTTAGCTCTTTTTGTTGCATTTTATCTACACAATGACTTTATTCAAGAGGAGACCGAATATTAAATGTAGAAAAAAGAGAGAAAATCACAGCAAAAATGATGGGATTTTTACTGTCATAACATTTCAAAACTAAATGAAAATTGTAGGCAGCTGGAGAGAAAATGCATAAAAAATGATAATAATTATGAAAAAGCAAAATAATATTAAAATTCAAGTACCTTAAGCAGAAAAAGAGGAAAATGAATATGATAGGAGATATATGTCATTATTTCAGTTTTAACTGCAGAAATGGGCTTAAATTTCTCCAAGTGTAGTTGAGTGAAAATCTCAGCATTTTTTATATTTTCATAATGTTTTATTTCACTTGAGCTTCGTATTAAGTATACGTAGACTATAACTGACGGTTTTATGTGACAGTCCTGCCGTTCTTGAAATTGACCAGCACAACTTAAGAATTTATGGTTGTTTTATCGGAAAATCAAAGTTTAAAATTACATTTTATATAATCAACTAAATAATACATTTATTTAGCTAAAATAAGTGTAATCTGTGATCACTTTGAAGTAAAAATAATTATGTTAATTTGTGATCACTTTAAAAATATATGTGAATGTTTACTTAAAAACTTCCATAAATCAAAAAAGAACGCCAAAGTCTTAATAAATAATGCATTTTCGACCAAATAACTTTAATTTGTGATCACTTTCAGAAAAAAATATTAAAATGACTAAAAAACGTTTGCAACTCAGTAAATTTTTTGACCAAAATAACTTTAATTTTTGATTATTTTCAGAAAATTATTAAAATGACTCAAAAGCGAAATTTAGAGCAAAAAGCGTTTACATCTCAGAAAATAATGAGTTTTTAACCAAATTAACTTTAATTTGTGATCATTTCAGTATATTATTAAAATTTTTGGAAAATGAAATTTTAAGCTAAAGCGTTTATAATTCTATTAAAATAAAGCGTTTTTGACAAAATTAACTTTAATTTGCGATCACATTTTAAAAAGCATTTAACCATTTTTTTAAACTAAATTTAAAGTTAAAAACTTATTAGGCGCAATAAATATGATATTTTTTTAAAAAAACTTAATTTGTGATCACTTGTAGAAATCCCAATTTTAAGCTGAAATCCCGTTATTTAAAAAAGAACTGTTGGACCATTTGAGTTTTAGTTGGTATTACCGCATTTTTTATGTATTTGTGATAGTTCCCTTTTTTTGTAACAGTGTGTGTAAGTGTATGTGTGTTTGCCCTATAAGTGGGTGGTATTAAAAATAAACCAGCAGCATCATCATCATCGTCAGCGTCTAGCAAAATGAAAGCTTATGATTTATTAAAATTTTACAAAGCCTAACAGCCCTGTAGGTCCTTTCATTTATTCTTTACTGCTTTTTTCCCCACTTAAACATATTTCAAACAGTTGTTTGTTTGTTTATTTGTTGCAATATCCTGGAAAAAAAACTAAGAGTCCTACAGTTACCACTACATGTTTACACACACATACACACAAAGTCCTTGCAATAGTATTAGTTTTGCAAAAATGTCTCTGTAGACTAAAAGCTTTCGAAAAAAAAGAGGAAAATAATAATAAAAAGATGAAAATTAAAAATACTACTGGAGAGAAAATAAGCAAAAATAGAGAAAAAAGAAGAAGAAAATCATCATAAATACAATAAATTGAAGCTAAAAGTTTCTACTTCCGCTTCTACTTAATTTAGCACAATTTTAGTTAGAAGAGTTTTTCTTTCTTTTTTTTTCATTAAAACTCAAATGAGAAAAATTATTTTGTTTAATTTTAATTGGAATTATTTTCGAAAAAAAACTGAAATTCAAAATAATTATCCTTAAAATAGAGTTTTATTAAAAAATATTTAATTTTGATAACAAAATTTTTAAATTTTTGTAATTTTCCAAAATAAATAGAAAAACTTCAGAAATTAAGCTTAATTTGACGAAAACACTATTTTTACTGCTCTAAAAATGGTTTTAACTTAAAATTAAATTCTAACAAAGATTTTAGGTTTTTCCTAAAAGTGATCACAAATTAAAGTTATTTGAGGCAAAACTCCATTATTAAGAGCTTTAGAAAAGTTTTTCACTTTAATCAAAAATTAAGTTTATTTTGACCAAAAACTGTAGTATTTACGGATTTATAGCTTTTAATACATTTTATAGTGATTTTCGGAAAAATGATCACAAATAAAGCTTATTTAGGAAGGAAGCATAATAATGCTCATATTGGCAGAAATCGTAGTCTTTTCTGAGTTGCAGCAACTTAAAGCATAAAATTAAATTTTTATGTCGATTTTTGCTTATTTCAAAAAATGTTCAGCTATTAAGCTTATTTTGTGAAAATACTCCGTATTTACTGAACCATAAACGTTTTGAGCTTTAATTTTTGAATTTCAGCTTGAAATTGGGATTCTCATTTTTTCTTTGATATTCCACAAGTGATCACAAATTAAGATAAATTTTTTATATCTCAACGTATTAGATGTTTTGACTTTGGATTTATTTTTGACATTAATTTTACGATTTTTGCAAAAGAGATCACAAATTAAACTTATTTTGGTCAAAACCCCAAAATTTACTGATTTATAAACGTTATTTTGTTTTAAATTTCACTTAATGATGATTTGGTGATTTAGTAAAAGTGATCATAAATTAAGTTTATTTTCTCCAAATTATGCTTATTTTCACCAAAAAGCGTATATTTAAGGATTTTGAAGCTTTAAAATTCAATTTATATTGATTTACATATTTTTGGGAAGATTGCCATAAATGAATCATATTTTGAAAGGAATCCCAAATAAAGCTCATTTTTGCAGAAAAAGCAGTATTTAATGAGTTATTAAGTTTTAACCTTAAATTTGACTTTTAAACACTTTTTCATTAATGCTGAAATCGATATAAAAAGATTTTAGATTTTTTTAAAAGTGATCGCCAATTGATTGATCAACTTTGAATTTTTCTATAAGTGTTCACATATTAAGCGAATTTTGGTCAAAATTCCACAATTCACTGGGTTTTCGATGTTTTTAACTTTAATAACAACTTTTAAATTTACTTAAAAATAATCACAAATTAAGGTTATTTTGGTTAAAATACTGTATTTATTGAGATTTAAATATCAGTTTAATTTAAATTTTTTATTTTTTCATAAGTATTATTGTATAATAATTAAGCTTATTTTAGCATAATTTTTAGCATTTTTTTTTAAATGATCACAAATAAAAGTTTTTTTAGCCAAAGAACTAGATTTCTATGTTTGTTTCAAAAAGATCTCTAGTGGATACAAATTACGTTTATTTCACTAAAAATCTTTAAATTAAATTATTTACGAACATTTTTAGTTCTAGGCAGAAAAAGACAAAAATTAATTTAACGACGAGGATGGGATTCGAACCCACGCGTGCAGAGCACATTGGATTAGCAGTCCAACGCCTTAACCACTCGGCCACCTCGTCCTGTGCTGCCTGAGAATTTGCAACATTCTAGAGATTTTTTTGCGAAAGTGACTATATTTATTGAAATAAAGTTATTTTCCTAAAATTGGATTTTATTTATTTCCACAATAAAATGAAAACTAATTTTAATAGTAAAAATGTGAAAACTATAATTTTTCGTATTTTATTGAAGTAATAAAATTTTATTTTTGCAAAAAAGCCTGAAATAACTAAAATTGTTGTAGTTAGAAATCAAAACCCAAGATACAGTGAAGTGAAAAGGTTTTTGATAGGTCTTAATCTAGAAAGGACTTTATTGTTTTAATTTTTTGATATCTGACATAAAATAGAAATTTTAATTAAAGAAAAAATAATTTTAGTGATTTTCACTTTTTTACCTTTTTCTTAAACACTGTCATCAGTTTTGCTCTTTATATAATTCCATTGTTTTGTGTGTCAGTTTGCTAACAAAAATATCCAAGTTATAAAAGTAATAACCATAAAAGTGTGACTCAATTTACGTGCATTTCCAAACAAATAGAAAAATCGTGATATTTCAAAAAAAAAAAAAAAAAAAAAACGAAAAGTAAAAAGGAACTTTATTATTGACCATTTTACTCTAGAATAAACTCAGTTCCAAAGTATTTAAAAATACATGTCCAAGTTTGGTATAAAGCGCTTTATTCGTGTATCGATATGTTGCAGTTACAGTTTCACAAATTTTCATCTTTTTTTCATTATTTCGAAAAAAAGTAAAAATTTCCACCATTTACTCTTCTTTTGTGTTTTGCTCGTGGAAATCAAAATAAATTTTTAATTAAAAAAATGAACACAACAAAAAAATTTAACAGCTGTATTACAAACTCACACACACGCATACACGAACACACAGTTACACTCACAGGCACATACTTACTTCACACAAACAGACAAAAAAATCAAATGAATAAAATAAAATTGTAAAATTTATAAAAAAGTACAAAAATATAATGAAAATGGTGAAAAAAGAAAATAATAAAAATAGCTGAAAGCGAAATAAAGCAAAAAGGAGCAAAATCCAGGTTGCCACAATAACAGTACAAAAATGTGAAATCGAAGTGGGAAAAACTTATACATTTATTCATACTTTCGCACGTTCATGCTTTCATTTCCAGCAAAAGTAATAAAAAAAATGACAAAAGAAAAAAAAAACAAAACAAAATATTTTCATTAAATTTACTTTTTAGTGAAAAAATTGACCAAAAATAAGCTTAATCTGTGATCACTTTTTTACGAATTCAAAAATTGATACACAAATTAAATTTAATAGAAAAAACGTCCATTACTCTATTAATAATACGATTTTTGCCGAAATAACCTTAATTTGTGATCACTACAATCAATTGGGTAGAATGTGTCATTTTCAAGAAAATCTGATAGAAAATTTTCTGTCTCAACAAAATTTTGTTAGAAAATTTTCTCTTCAAACAAAAATTTTATAGAAAATTTTCTCTTCCAACAAAAATTTTCTCTTCCAACAAAAATTTTATAGAAAATTTTCTCTTCCAACAAAAATGTTATAGAAAATTTTCTCTTCCAACAAAATTTTACAGAAAATTTTCTCTTCCAATAAAAATTTTATTTTTTCTCTTCCAACAAAAATTTTATAGAAAAGTTTCTCTTCCAACAAAAATGTTATAGAAAATTTTCTCTTCCAACAAAATTTTACGGAAAATTTTCTCTTCCAATAAAAATTTACGGAAAATTTTCTCTTCCAATAAAAATTTTATAGAAAATTTTCTCTTCCAACAAAAATTTAATAGAAAATTTTCTCTTCCAACAAAAATTTTATAGAAAATTTTCTCTTCCAACAAAAATTTTATAGAAAACAAGTTAAAGACGTTTGATACTGTATTTTTGTCAAAAATAACTTGAATTTGTGATCATATTAAGAAGGACATAAAAACTTAATTTAAGGTTAAAATAATCTTTAATATGCCATTTAATGGGTTTTCGGCAAAAATAACTTTAATTTGTGATCACTTTTTTGAAAATCCTTGAATCATTTTAAAATAATATTTTAATGCAAAAAATCTTTAATTTTGTTATTTTATTTATATCAGAAACATTTCTTGTTATTTTTTCAATTTAAGTTTTATTTTTGTGTCACTTTATCTTAAAAAGCCAAAAACTGCAAAATTTACTTAACAAATATTTAATTTCCTGCATTTTATTTGTAACCTTTTTTCTATTTTGAGGTCACACTGATTTGTCTCAATTATAACTTTTGATTTACTGACAACTCACAATAATGTTCTTTTCTCATTTTTTGGTATTTTTGTCAGAAAAAAGTTACAAATTGAAGCAAATGGCAAATTCTTGTTATGTGGATAAATGTCACACACACACATTCAACCACATTTCATGAAAAATAGTTAAAAATAAAAAAAACTTAATTTTAAAAAGGGTCACAACAATCTTTACAGGTCAAGAGTTTGGAAAATAATGAAAATTATTTTGGGTGCTTTTCTTGAGAGGCAAGAATTTTAGTTATTATTAACGTATTTTAAAAAGAGATAAAATTCAATATACAAAACTTAAAATGGAAGAAAATGATTTCTTCTCTTCTGTGTCCCAGATTTTGGTTATTTTAACAATATTTGACTTTTTAACAAAACAATGACAATAATTGTATTTTCCTGAGAATTAAAAAAGTTACTCCGAATGTGTAGAACATAACAGAACAAAACTAGATCAACTATTTAGGTCTTTTTTAATAAAATAACATTTACTGTAGTAGTTTTTGGAAAATAAAATGTTCGTCTTTTTTTCTCAGTTTGTTTGCTTAAAATGAATTAACCTACTTTTTCATGGCAATTAAAATAAAAAAGAGTTTCTACCTTTAAAATTTACATAGAAAAACTAAAAAGTTTCTATTTAACTTTAATGCCTGAATTTGTGTCCTCTTCTACATTTTTGAAAACATGTCTTTTCAGTTTTGGTCATTTTCTAGAAAAAGTTTTTGTTTAAATTCCTTCTTGTTCTTAATTTCAATTTTGAACTCTTTTTTGGGATACAAAATTTATAAAATTACATAAAAATGTTTTCTTTTCAAATGGTTTCAATTAATTTTTCTTTTGTGATTTGATTCTTGAATTTTAATGTTTTTCTCTTGAGTTTCATTTTTTAGGTTGACAATAAAAATTTTTAAAGGAAAATGAGAATTAAAGAAAAAGTTTAAAAATATTAATAAATTTTCTTAACCAAAAATTTCCTCTTTAAAAGAAGTTTCATTTGAATTTTTATTCAATAAAATTTTTACAAAGAAAATTTTCTTTTTCAATAAAATTTTTTCATAGAAACCTTTTTTTCAATAAAATTTGTATTTTTTCTTTCAATAAAAAATTTTCTCTTCAAATTTTATAGAAAATTTTCTCTTTAAATTTTTTGAAAATTTTCTCTTTAAATTTTTCGAAAATTTTCTCTTTAAATTTTTCGAAAATTTTCTCTTTAAATTTTTCGAAAATTTTCTCTTTAAATTTTTCGAAAATTTTCTCTTAAACAAAATTTTATCGAAAAATTTCTTTTAAACAAAATTTTATCGAAAAATTTCTTATAAACAAAATTTTATCGAAAATTTTCTCTTAAACAAAATTTTATCGAAAATTTTCTCTTAAAAAAAATTTTATCGAAAATTTTCTCTTAAATAAAATTTTATCGAAAATTTTCTCTTAAACAAAATTTTATCGAAAATTTTCTCTTAAACAAAATTTTATCGAAAAATTTCTCTTAAACAAAATTTTATCGAAAAATTTCTCTTAAACAAAATTTTATCGAAAATTTTCTCTTAAAAAAAATTTTATCGAAAATTTTCTCTTAAACAAAATTTTATCGAAAATTTTTCTCTTAAACAAAATTTTATCGAAAATTTTTCTCTTAAACAAAATTTTATCAAAAATTTCTCTTAAGCAAAATTTTATCGAAAATTTTCTCTTAAGCAAAATTTTATCGGAAATTTTTCTCTTAAACAAAATGTTATCGAAAATTTTCTCTTAAACAAAATTTTATCGGAAATTTTCTCTTAAACAAAATTTTATCGGAAATTTTCTCTTAAACAAAATTTTATCGGAAATTTTCTCTTAAACAAAATTTTATCGAAAATTTTCTCTTAAACAAAATTTTATCGAAAATTTTCTCTTAAACAGAATTTTATCGAAAATTTTGTCTTAAACAAAATTTTATCGAAAATTTGTCTTAAACAAAATTTTATCGAAAATTTTGTCTTTAACAAAATTTTATCGAAAATTTTCTCGTAAACAAAATTTCATCGAAAATTTTTTTCTTAAACAAAATTTTATCGAAAATTTTCTCGTAAACAAAAAAAAAAATTTTCTCTTAAACAAAATTTTCTCTTAAAAAATTTTATATTTAAAATTTTCTCTTAAACAAAATTTTCTCTTAAAAAAATTTTATCGAAAATTTTCTCTTAAAAAAAATTTATCGGAAAATTTCTCTTAAACAAAATTTGGAAAATTTTCTCTTAAGCAAAATTTTACTGAAAATTTTCACTTAAACAATATTTAACCGAATATTTTTTCTTAAAAATGTTATCGAAAATTTTCTGTTAAACAAAATTTTATGGAAAATTTTCTCTTAAACTAAATTTTATTGAAAATTTTTTCTTAAGCAAAATTTTATTGAAAATTTCCTTTTAAACAAAATTTATCGGAAAATTTCTCTTAAACAAAATTTGGAAAATTTTCTCTTCAACTAAAATTATCGAAAATTTGCTCTTAAGCAAAATTTTATCGAAAATTTTCTCTTAAGCAAAATTTTATCGAAAATTTTCTCTTAAGCAAAATTTTATCGGAAATTTTTCTCTTAAACAAAATGTTATCGAAAATTTTCTCTTAAACCAAATTTTATCGAAAATTTTCTCTTAAACAAAATTTGTCTTTAAGAAAAACAATTTAAACCAAAATTTATTAAAAATTATTCTCAAATTAAATTTATCTTCTATTAACTTTTTTCGGGTCATTAAACTTTTTTAAATTTTAATTTTTCCTGCAATCGGTGTTCATCTCCAAATCTCAGTCTTGAAATTGTTTTGTAGACATTAATTCGTAAATTTTCATAAGAATAAATTACCAACAAAAAAAATCTACTAAATCTGCTAAATTAAGAAGATAAACACAAAAAAGCTAGAAATGCGAACAACAGCAACAACAAAAAACCAGAACAAGAACAACAACAATTTGTGTTCATAAAATGTGTCTCTGTCGAAGTCATAAATTTCATGTTAAATAAACAGGAGGCCATAATGACCGACCACATTTAGACACATAAATCTCTTCAATCTTTTTCTGGTTTATATGCCTCCTCTAGTTCCATTCGTACTGCACAGTACAGTTGTGGCCACATGCCACACTCACCAGATGAGGAAGAAGAAGAAGCTGAAGATGAAAAAAAGTTAATTCAGCAATTTTAATTGCAACATTTTCAAAAACTTCCTTATTTTCTGCTCTTCTATTTCTTTTCTGGCATTTTTGCTAATAAATGACTAAAGTAACTCCCATTTTTTATACCAAACAAGAACAACAACAACAACAACAACAAAACAATGACAAAGAGCTGAACTGACTGGAGTTGTTGGAAGAAGAGAAATTTCTCTTTAAATTTTAGTGGAAATTTAATTGAATTTAATTTAATGATTTTAATAAAATTTTAATTCTCTCGCATAATTAACTTCTTTGAACGTATTAAATGTTAAAATCACTATTTTAATATTGTTGAGCCTGTAATTATCTTATTTTCTTTTGTCACTTTCCCACATGACACTTTGTTTTTGTTGCGTGTTTGTTGTGTAATTTTCCGTCATTATTAAGTGATAATTACAAGTTTAAGGATTTTCATCGAAATCAATTAAATTGTTAATAAATTTTAAATTGACGAAATAATTATTATTGTTATTGGGTGGGTAATTAAGTTGATGGTGTTTTTTTGACATTCGAATCTAGACCATAAGCAGATTATGTTTCCGGTTAAAGGACAAACTATAGATTTGACTTTAGACTACGGTTCACACTATAGTTCAGACAAGAATTTGAAATATAGTTCAAACTATAGTTCAGACTTTAATTCAGATTATTATTCAGACTATACTTTTGAATACACTTCAGCTACAGTATAAAGTTTATACTCTAGTTTAGACTAAAGTTTTAACTAGATTTTAATCTATAGTTTAGAATACAAGTCCTACTTCTACCAAAATTCAGAAAAATGTTCAGACTTTAGATCACATTATAGTTCAGATTATATTTAAGGCTATAAAACAGACTGTAATCACAGAATCTAGTTTATATTATAATTTTATTATAGTTCAGATTACAATTCAGAAAACATAATTCCGACTTTATTCCAAACCACAGTACAGACCATTGTGCTGACCATAACTCTATAACTATAACTTCATAGTTCGCATAACAGTTCAGAATAAAGATCAAAATATATTTTAGACTATTAAAGTTTAAGTCCTTATATAACTCAGACTTGTTCAGAATGTTCTGAATAAATTTCAGACTAGAGTTTCGAAAATACTTTAGACTATAGTTCTAAATACAGCTTAAACTGCAATTTAGACAGTAGATTATACTGCATGTAATGTCATAGGACAGACTGACTAAAGTTTTGATGTACATCAGGCTAGAAATTTATAACTCAGATCAAAGCTCAGACTGTTGTTCAGATTATAGACAAGTCAATTTTCTACTCTGCATTTCGAATCGAACCCAAAATTAGTGTTTAGTTCGGGTTCAGTCGTAACAGAGTTCTAGTTAAGATTCTAACTTAGATTCTAGTTCGGATTTTAGTTTAGTTTGGGATTCAGGTTCTAGTTCAGACTCTAGTTTAGGTTCTAGATTAGATTTTATTTCAGAATCTTGCTCAGATTCTGGTTCAGATTGAAGTTCGGATTCAAGTTCAGTTCTAGTTCAGTTTAAAATTCAGATTCTACTTCAAATTCTAGTTCAGAGCCTCATTTAGATTCTAGTTCACATTCTAGTTCAGCTTTAAGTTCAGATTCCAGTTCAGAATCCCCTAAAGATTCTACATCAGAATCCGGTTCAGTTTTAAGTACAGATTAAATTTTATATTCTACTTTGGGTTCTAGTTCAGACTCTTATTGAGATTATAATTCAGACTGTAGATCAAATCCTTTTTTAGTTTCTAATTAAGATTCTAGTTCAGATTACGGTTCAGTTTTAGTTTAATTCTAGTTCAGATTCCAGTTCAGTTTCTTTATTCAGATTTATAGTTCATTTAATAGTTCACATTCTATTTCGAGTTAAGTTCACTTCCAATTCAGTTTATAGTTAAGATTCAGATTCTAGCTCAGACCCTTCTTCAGATCTTTGTTCAGATCACAGTATTAATCCTAGTTCAGATTTTAGTTCCGATTCCAGTTCAGAACCTTAATCGAATTCTAGTTCAGATTTTAATTCAGATAATAATTTAGATATTATTTCAGTTATAGTTCAATTTAAATCAGTTCTAATTCAGATTAGAGTTCAGAATCTAATTCGGATTCTTATTCAGATTCAAATTCTAGATAATATTCTATCACATATTATAGTTTAGTTCTAGTTAAGATCTTATAACGGATTCAAATTCAGATCTGTTAAATTTCCGTAATATTCACTTACGCCCTTAATTATTCTTTTACAAAGAACTATTTTTATTATTATTTTTTTTAATAATAAATTTAATTATTTTGTCATTCTCATTTTAATAAGTAATTTCGCCTCTGACGACCTGGCGTTTCTGATATTTCTCTTTAACATTTTAACTCCTAATTAAATCTTCATTAACGGCTCAAAAGCATATAATTCTCTCTTTCTCATTTATTATTTCTTTTACCTTTAAGGCCAAATGTATATAAACCTCCATTTATTTTGTAATAAAGATATATAGAACTGTGTTTTTTTTTGCGCTGCTCATCTACTGATTGTCCTGTTAATACTAACGACTAAACGATTTCAGTAGATGTTTCATTGTAATATTTTATGAACATAAAATTAAAAAAAAAACGTGCAAAAAACGAAGGTAACTAACTACGAAATCCATGAAATCTATAAAAAGTATCCTTAATATCCAATTACCAGAACAAAATATCAAAATACATGCAGACAAATTAATTGTGGATACAATGAGTGAATGACAGAGAGAAACCCAGCGAAAAACACCAGCTTGTGTTCTCTGTCTGATTAATTTTCCGAGTCAATTTGTGAAACCAATCAATTGGTTGGATTCCTTAAAGGAGCAGTCAGTTAACTGCTAATCCTGACGAAGAAACCTCCATTGCTCGAGATTATTTATCCCAATTTTTAACTGGGTTTACATCTCTAACAAAGTGTGCGTTTATGTACTTTTTTCGACTTTCTTTATCCTATAAAACACAATTTATTTGCTGAAGGTAACTGCAGAGAAAAAAACATTTTGTTAAATGCAATTATATCCATTATTGCGGATTTCAGTTCATTCATTTTTATTTTCTCACTCTCCATCCCTCCCTCCCCCTCCCATTACCCTTCTCATGGTTAACTTAACTGTATAACATCATTTTGCTGCAGCGTCCGCCATCAATTGTTTCTATAATAAGGTTATGTTTGTTGTCTCAGTTCCAGTTCCTGTTACCTCATGACAACAGCAACAACAACAACAACCATAAAAGAAGAGAGGAAAACACTGGAGTAATTATTGTGGTTTTCATTGGAATTGTTTTTTATTGTTTATTTATTTGTCTGCTACAATTTGTTGGGAGTGATGAGAGGATTTGGGAGGTAGAACAGCAGCAGCAGCTGTAAATGCATTATGGCAGCACAATTTCCGTTCCTAATGAAACGAGGCTTAAATGAGTTAAATTGTAATGATTTTTCCTACTTTTATTTTTCATTCATGTGCCGTTGATTCCCTGTCGTCAGTGTTCTCATTTGTTGGTAAAGAAATGTTTATTGGTCTGATTGTTTTTCAATTTGATTTGTTTGTTGTTGTTGTTGGAGAATTTAGTTATTCTTAAAACTAAGAGCAGTTGTTAAGTACTTAGTTGAGTGAATTATTTTATTATGGTTGAGGTGGAATGCAGAAAATTTAATATTTATTTATTCTACGACTTTTTATCGGGGCTCCAAGAAGTTTCGTTTTACACCCACCATTTCATCACTCTCTCATTTCATAAGGGATCACTATATATAATTAAAAAAATCCAGGAAGATCATTTTTATAAAATCTCAAAATTACTACATTTTAAGTGCGTTTCAGACTACGGTTTGGAATACATCTCAAACTATAATTCAGAGAGCATAAAGATCATTATATTCTAGATAACTTCAGATTCTAGTTTCTAGTTCAACTTTAGTTCAGTTCTAGTTCAGTGATAATTCAATTTTAGTTCAGATTCTAATTCTGATTCTAGTTCAGTTCTAATTCAGTTCAAGTTCAGTTCAAGTTCAGTTCAAGTTCAAGTTCAGTTTTAGTTCAGTTCTAGTTGAATTCTAGTTTAGTTCTAGTTCAGATCTAGTTCAATTCTACTTCAGTTCTAGTTCAGTTCAAGTTCAGTTTTAGTTAAGTTCTAATTCAGTTCTAGTTCAATTCTAGTTCAGTTCTAGGTCAGTTCTAGTTCAGTGATAATTAAGATCTAGTTCAGTTCTAGTTCTGTTCTAGTTACGTTCTAGTTCACTTCTAGTTCAGTTCTAGTTCAGTTCTAGTTCAGTTCTTGTTCAGTTTTAGTTCAGTTTTAGTTCAGTTTTAGTTCAGTTCTATTTCAGTTCTAGTTCAGTTCTAGTTCAGTTCAAGTTCAGTTCTAGCTCAGTTTTAGTTCAGTTCTAGTTCAATTCTAGTTCAGTTCTAGGTCAGTTCTAGTTCAGTGATAATTAAGATCTAGTTCAGTTCTAGTTCTGTTCTAGTTACGTTCACTTCTAGTTCAGTTCTAGTTCTGTTCTAGTTACGTTCTAGTTTAGTTCTCGTTTAGTTGTAGTTCAGTTCTAGTTCATTTCTAGTTCAGTTCTAGTTCAGTGATAATTAAGATCTAGTTCAGTTCTAGTTCTGTTCTAGTTACGTTCTAGTTCACTTCTAGTTCAGTTCTAGTTCAGTTTTAGTTCAGTTTTAGTTCAGTTCTATTTCAGTTCTAGTTCAGTTCTAGTTCAGTTCAAGTTCAGTTCTAGTTCATTTCTAGTTCAGTTCTAGTTCAGTGATAATTAAGATCTAGTTCAGTTCTAGTTCTGTTCTAGTTACGTTCTAGTTCACTTCTAGTTCAGTTCTAGTTCAGTTCTAGTTCAGTTTTAGTTCAGTTTTAGTTCAGTTCTATTTCAGTTCTAGTTCAGTTCTAGTTCAGTTCAAGTTCAGTTCTAGCACGGCCTGACCTATAGACTAATTTGTAGATTAGATCCAAGGATCAGACTATAGACTAACCTTTAGATTACACAATGACCCCTCTCTAGATCGCACTATAGACTCGTTTGTCAGTCATACTAAAGTTTAATTTTTTGATCAGACTATAAACTCGCCGATCTGTGAGTCTCTGGTTTATTCTATTGATCTGACTATGAATTTGACTCATCTATATATCAGACTATAGACCTGTTTATAAATTGGACTATAAACTTGTCTATAAAGCGGACAAGAGATTGGAGATCGTACTATACTTGTCTATAAAACAGAATGTTGAGTCTTTCACAAATCAGACTACAGCCTCGTCTATATATCAGATACTATTGATATATAAAAATCTAACTTAAGTCACAGTTTAACTCTTTAATAATTTTTATAAAATTTAGTTTTTTTCTCTAATATTTTTCTTTCACAAAATTTTCCTTCCTGATTTTTCTTTATTACAAAAAACTAATCCTCTTTCTTTCCCATTTAGTTGTTGTTTTTTTATTTTTATTGCAGGATTTTATAGGCCTAATTGAGTTCTCAAGTTGTTTTGTTACGATAATTCCAATATTTTGAATCGTTTTTTTTTTCTGCGTTTTTGTTTCCTCAACAATTTTTAGCAAAAATAAAATAGAAATAAAGTTTTTTTTGCTTACGTTTACGTATTTTTCGCTTCAATAGGTAATAAATTATTACTGAAACGTGTATTTTTACTTGAGTTTGAGAGTTTTTTCTTCTTTTTTTCTCTGTTTTTGTAGCCCCAGAGTTTTCAACACAAAAGTTTAACGAGTTTCGAGGGGAAAGAGAAATATTGCAAGTAAGTTATTTTTCTCCATCGCCCTCTTTCTCTCTCTCTCTCTCACTCTTCTTTTGTTTTGGTGTAGATTTAACTTTTATCTTTAATACCTTGAGATTTATTTGAAACAAATTATAAGTCTTATATTATTATTCTTTTCTCCTTATTACTTATATTTTTTGCTGTTTTTATTTCTTTAGTTATTTACAAATGTATTTAACTTCTTTTTTGCTGTGTTTATACCCTACATCACTTATATCTACCTTTAAGTATACTGTTCGACTCAGAATCAATTTTTGAATGTCTGTCCATCCGTCTGTCCGTCCATCCCTGCTGCAAGATCATGTAAACGTTGTGAACACTCTACTGGTCGCAATTTTTGAGATATCTTGATGTATATTATTACTTTGACCCAAGGACGAACCCTAATAAACATTTGCCACGTTCGGTTCAATATTTCAGGTACCTCCCATATAAATTTTCTTGTGGAATAAGTGATTTTAACGAAGTGCGGTATAAGTAAGTCTTATGATATTCTAAAAGGATACGATAAAATTATGCGAGGGTAGGTCTATTGCTTCTCATAGGTGCCAAACAAGCGCCCTTACAAATATCCCTCTAAGGGTATAAATCTCACATATACATTGATGTTGTAATTAAAATTTGTCTAATAAAGATAAATATAAGCAAAAATCCATTTACAAAATTATACGAGGGTCGATCCGTAATTTCGTTTAGCTTCCATATAACCACAACCAACCCCCCCACCACCCCAAAATATTTATTTTATGATTTTATGATGTTCTAAAACAATATGATAAAATTATGCGAGGGTCAGTTCATTGCTTCTCATAGGTCCATACAAGGACCCTTACAAATATCACTTTAAAGGGCATAAATCTCACATATACATTGATGGTGCAATTAAAATTTGTCAAATTAAGATAAATATAAGCAAATCGATGTAAAAAAATATACGAGGGTCGGTCCATAATTTCGTTTAGCTCTTGTATAACCCTCCAAATATTTATTTTAAAATGCATTATTTTCACATTGCAACCATGTACTACACACTTATGAATAAATCAGAATATCAAATTATACGAGGGTCGTTCATTAATTTTTCATAACTACCGTTTTTAACCAACAATCTGGTGTAGGATATAACATAGTCGGACTTGACCGACAACAACATTCTTATTTGTTTTTTTTCTCATTTTGTTGTATTAACTCCTGCCAATATTTATTTACTTGCAACCGATATTGACTAAATATTTCTGAATGTGTGTTCTTTTAGGATTTAGTTGTGTTGTTTTTTTGTTGTTTTTTTTGTTTCTGCATTTTTACAAGGATTAAATTGTGATGCGCAGATGTTAATCGAATGTTATGTTGGAGGAAATAAATGTTGTAATAAAACAAAAACAAAAAAAGAATTGAAATCGAAAAAAAAACTTATTCCTTAAGGACATTAGTAACGATTTATAGGATTCCAAGAAAAAAGGAGTAAGAGAATCAATAATAATAAAAACTACTTATTATGGATTTGACATGAAAACTAATTAAACAGAAAATAACTTTGGAAATAATTAAAACCGGCTAAAACGAATATGAAATACACTCTATAAGGAATGTAAACTATTAATAAGGAGTGAAATTGAAAAAATTCTTAACATACATTTTTACATATAAAATATTGATGTGTGTATGTGTTTTGATGGTTTTTTCACATAATGATACAAATATACCGGAAAGTAGCATATGCTATAAAAATTTCAATAGGACCAGGGGGAAGGTTACCCCCCTACAAAGCAAATTTTGATTATCGAATATCTAAAGAACTATAACAGTGAGAGTTCTCGTATTTGGTATCAACTATTTTCACGAGGAACTGTTTTACTGGACAAAGCGTAGAACGGATAGGACCAGAGAGAAAGGTACCTCCCATACAAAACAAATAATGGTTATAGAATATCTAGAGAACTATAACTTTTTTGGGTAACTCTTCCATTGACGTTTTAATAGTGTATTCTGTCATTTTGCTGCAACAGGTAGTTCATGTCCGTTCAAAATCTATCACACTTTGGACGCCCTCTTTGTGCTCTTCAATTCTCTTTTAACAAGAGCCCTATATCTCTCCACTGGCCTTAGCTCCGAGCAGTTTGGAGGATTTGCTCTCTTGGTATAAATACCACATTATTATATTCCAATTAAGGTCTTGTTTACCATAGCGAAAGGATGCCAAGTCAGGCGAAAAATAAGTTTGAAGTCTTATGAAAGACAGCAGCCTTTTTTAAGCATTCCTTGATGTGAATTTCGGTATTTATAGGGTCCGTTGTATCAAATAATTGATCAATATTTTTTTGACAGCTTTTGGGTCCTAAACATAAAATCTTTCTCAAGGAATTTTCGAAAACTATACCAGAACATACGTTTTTTCATCCAAGAATATGCGACAAGAATAATTTTTTATAAAACTTGACTTTAATTTCCGTGCGCTGTGCGTTCCTGTCAGGATGTTTTTAAACCTGCAATAGCTTTATCGTTTCGAGCCAAATACTTGGAGCACTAAGCTAACTGGACTGCCTTTCTACCGAATGTAATGAAAGCTCTTTTGAGAATATTTTCTAGTTTTTGTCTTTAGAAATATCATGTGGACCATTCCCTCTACCTGAACTAAGTTTTCTATCAATGGACAAGTTCTGCCGGTACTGTTTAATAATATAGAAAAAATCTGCGTTAGATATCCTTACTAAGGAGCACTTGTAATCTTGTAATACTTCTGAAATTAAAATTAGTCTTTGATTCTCGTTAAAATAACGTTAAACGGCAAAAACAAAAGAAAAATATTTAAATATTTACAGGCAGAGAGCAAAATATTTGCAGCAATTAAAATAATTATTTTGCAATAATTTATTATTTATTTATGTTTTTATTGTCCAATTTTTAGCACTTTTCACTTTTGTAATTAAAATTTTCAATTATTAATTATTTGCATTTGAATTGACGCTCTTCATTTCGAAAATTTGGACTAACTCAAGCTACTCCTTTACAGTCGGTACACTGCGCACATGTTCCATATTCTCATTTAACATTTTATTTTAACTTTGGTCCCGGTCTGTATTTCCATGTTTGAATAAGGCATTTTCCTTGTTGTTCTTTCAATACTGAAGATGCCGTGAAACCTCTTTTTCCGATTGCGACCGGTTCAATTTCACTTTATCGCATTAAAATCTTAAGTACGAAGAGGACAAATTCAGATCTTAACTAGAGTTTACAAATAATCTCAAGTAAAAATTTTAGAATTTGAACCGAAATTTAGTCCAGAATCTAAACTAGAAATCGAATCCAAAATATATAAAAATCTTAAACAATCTCCGCATTAAAATGTGAACTAAAATCTTAGTTAAAATCAGAACTATTATCTGAACTGATATTTGACGATTAGAACCAAAATCTGAATTAAGCTCTGAACTTGAATGAAAATTCCTTTCTGAAATGAAAATTTAATTGGAACATGAACAGAATACGAACAAGAACTAAATAAAAATTTGAATTAGAATCTGAATAAGGAGAACTTCGAACTTAAGAACTTGGAACTAGAACCTAACCTAGAATCGGAACTGGAATCTGAACTACAATCTAAACTAGAATTTTAACTAGAATCTGAACCAGAATCTGAACTAGAATCTAAACCTAAATCTGAACAAAAATCTGAACTATAAACTGAACCAAAATCTGAACTGAAATCTGAACCAGATGTGAACAATAACTGAACTATAACTAAATTAGAACTGAACTAAACACGAAACAAGAACTGTATCAAAAACTGAATCAATATCTAAATCAAGAAATCAATTAACACTAAATCTGAATAAAAAATTGAGTCTGGAACTGAACCAGGCTAGCACATAGCGAACAACTCTTATTGAGTCTCATTCAAACGCAACTTTTGTCATACTTTTTGCTTCGATTCCCATGTTTAAACGACGAATTTTATTACTCAATTAGTGTTCTAATTGTGAGCGAGTCCGACTAAATCATTCCAGTCTAATTTAGAATATTCTGGACCAAATCAAAAACCTTCAAGAGCTTAATTAAAACCTGACATAAAATCTGAAATAACATTTAACCTAAAAACTTTATTATAACAGAACCAGAATCTGAACAAAAATATGAACAAGAAACTTAACCATAATCTGACATAGAATCTGACCTGAATAAAGAACTGAATCTTGAACTGTAACAAGAACTGAATGAAGAGCTGAATCGAGGACTGAATTAAGAATTTGATCACTTAATCATATTATTAAGGAGATCTGATCTAAAACTATAATCTTAACTATATCATGATATTGATCTTTGAATTGAATTTCGAATTATAATCAGAACTATAATCTGAATTGGCCTTCGAACAAGAATCTAATTTAAATATTATTCAGAGTCTGGTCTATGAAATTAATAGTTATTTGGATCTGAAACTGAATTAGAATTTAAGTCTCAATGAACTATAATCTGAACTGCAATCTGGAAAAGTAGTTCAGCTTAAAATCTGAACTCAAATCCAGTCTAGAATCCAAAGTAGAATCTAAATTAGAATAGGAACTATATAAACCGATATTCAAACTTTAATCTAAACTAAAATCTGAACTAGAACATGAACTAAAGAAAGCAGAAACCCAACTAGAATTTTAGAAAGTAATCGAATTAGTACCTGAACTGGTATTGGAATTATAATTTGAACTAGAATTTAACCTGTAATATGAATTAGAGTCTGAACTATAATTTTTATCATCTTAGCTTTAATATGGACTGGTATTTGAAAATAGGATTTGAGCTGAAATCTGAACAAATGTATGGACTAGAAACCGAAGTAGAAACTAATCAAGAATTCTGACTCTAAGAAGGATTATGATCTGAACTATAATATGAATTGTAGTTAGAAGAGAAACTAAAAATCCAGAAATATATTTGTGCTAAGATCTGAACTATAGTTTTGACTAAATGATGAACCCTAAAAGCGAGATCTGAACTGATTAATAAAAAAAAACTGAATTTTAATGAGATTTTCTTTCAGGTCTTGATTAGGACTCAGCTGTGGCTTAAAGCTAAAATTCTAGTTCATATTTTAATACTAAAACGAGACTAAAATCTGAACTAGAATTTTAAACTTTAAGCTACAGCCGAGTCCTAATCAAGACCTGAAAGAAAGAAAGAGATTCTGAATTGAATCTGAACTAGAATCTTAACAAGGATTTCAACTACATTTTAAGGAGGATTTTAGAAAAGATTCTGAATTAAAATCTTAACAGAAATCTGTTATAGATCGAAATTAGAATCTGAAAGGGAATTGACATACATATTGAATGAATCACTTAATATAACTGCTTTTACGATTTGCGATGGAAAAGAATGCTATAAAACAATCTCTGGATAATTATCAAAAGTTTATTATGGGATTTTCATATATAATTGGACCCAAACCTAAACTCAAACTGAATATGTCACAGTGAAAATTGTAGGGGTGAATTTAATTAAAAATAATTAAACACCCACCAAATGTAATAAATAACACGAGACTATAAAAACCCTTTAAAACTATAATTACACTTCAGTATATTTTGTAACTCAACACCTTTGCGGTTGAAAGAGGATTTGACATCAATGTTATTGAGACGTCCTGTGGATAATGATGCATATCCTTTGTGTTATCTGGTCTTAATGGTGGCCCACTTGGAGACTTTGGCTGAGCGTATTAAGAGAATCGGTAATGGCAAAGCAAAACATTCGATTGAAGAGAATACAGAGGAGTTGAAGAGATGTTTAAATGATCACAAGAATTTGCTTAAGTAAGTAATTCATATTAAAAGGAATTTAATTCAATTTTCCTATTTCTTGTAGCCAAATTATCCCTTTGTATTGCCCCTATTTAAAATCCAAAAAAAAAAAATCAATTTTCTTCTTTTTCACAAAAAAACAATCTTCTCTATTGTAAAATTTCATCTCATTAGCATGCAAATCATGGCTAACCAGCCTTTTTAGCTCCCATTACTTAAGGATGTTGTCATTGTTGCCATTTATTCCTTCTTCATTATCCTTGCAAGCACTTTTAATTCATCACTAAGAAGATGCCTGAATTTTTGCCAAAAAAAAGTAGAAATAAGAGAAAATTTTCCAAGTAACAAAAAAAAAACAGTTTTATGCTTTTTCTCATTGCAACTTTGAAAATCATTTCATCATCGGTTGAGCGCTCACATTACTTGCAACCGTCAGCTAAAGTTAGACAAAAGTATGTGAGTGTAGGATTTTTGGCCTTAAGAAATTTAATCAAAGTTTCTCTTTTCTTTTAATTTTCTTTCTTTTCGAAACTGTAGTAAAATGTTTTTATTGTTTACTGTAGTTTCATTTTTGGTAGGATTTAAAGCACAGAAAGTGGAAAAAGACTTTTAATGAGAGTATTTAAGAAATATTTATAGTGAAATTTGTGTAAGTTTGACACTCAAATATACTTTAATACTCATCAGATACAGAAATAAAGTGAACTGAAGTTCTGTAAAAAACTGGAACTAGAATTGAACTAGAACTGAATTAGAACTGAACTAGAAATGAACTAAACTACAATTGAACTAGAACTGAACTTGAACTGAACTAGATCCGAAATAGAACTAGAACTGAGCTAGAATTGAATTTGAACTGAACTAGAACTGAACTAGAACTGAAATAGAACTAGAACTGAGCTAGAATTGAATTAGAACTGAACTAGAATTGAACTAGAACTGAAATAGAACTAGAACTGAGCTAGAATTGAATTTGAACTGAACTAGAACTGAACTAGAACTGAACTAGAACTGAATTAGAACTGAACTAGAATTGAACTAGAAATGAACTAAACTAGAATTGAACTAGAACTGAACTAAACTAGAACTGAACTTGAACTGAACTAGATCTGAAATAGAACTAGAACTGAGCTAGAATTGAATTAGAACTGAACTAGAATTGAAGTAGAACTGAAATAGAACTAGAACTGAGCTAGAATTGAATTAGAACTGAACTAGAACTGAACTAAACTATAACTGAACTAAAAAAGAACTAAAACTGAACTAGAACTGAATTCGAAATGAAATAGAACTAGAACTGAACTAGAATTGAACTAGAACTGAAATAGAACTAGAACTGAGCTAGAATTGAACTAGAACTGAACTAGAACTGAACTAGAACTAAACTAGAACTGAACTAGAACTGAACTGAACTAGAATTGAACTAAAAAAGAACTAAAACTGAACTAGAACTGAATTCGAAATAAACTAGAACTGAAATAGAACTAAATTAGAACTAAACTAGAACTGAATTAGAACGGAAGTAGAACTGAGTTAGAAATGAACTAAACTAGAACTGAACGAGAACTGAAATAGAACTGAATTAGAACTAAACTAGAACTGAACTAGAACTGAACTGAACTAGAACTGACCTAGAATCTGAAACAGAATCAGAACTAGAACCTGAGAAAGTATCTGAATTTGAACTGAATTAGATTTGAGCTAGAACTTGACTAGACTGATTCTAGTCTAGATTATTGAGTATATTATAGTCTGTAATTTAGACTTTAAACTTATCTTTAATTAAGGTTATTTTATATAAAATGGTAACTTCATATCTTCTAATATATTTTATCTTCTATTTAAGTCAATATATTTTAGTTTTTGTTTTAATTTCGCTTTACTTAACTAAAACCAAAACGTTTCACTTACTTACAACTACAACAATTTTGCGACAGTTTTTGTCAAAATAAGCAACAACAACTACTAAAAATTGCACATTTAAGTTGAATTGAGAACAACTGTCTCATTCAGATGACAGCATGTAAATGTGTGTGTTTTGTATTGCAATTTTTGGTAGAAATTTTTGTGGCTAAAAGTACTTAACATATCATCAGCATTTAAAACAGGTGCCATGTTTGCTATTGAATGGATTTTAGTAGCAGCAACAGCACATTTCAAAATTCCATTTAATACTTAGAAAGAAAGTTTTTTTTTCTGTGCGATGGAAAAGGGTGAAAGGAATTTTTAGGAGTTCTTTTTCTGAAGGAGAAAAAAATAGTTAATTAAGGGTCTTGAGGTGAACGGAAGTAATAACGTTATTAAGACTATTTTATCAAAATATGTATTAATATATTAAATTTCCTATAGGGTGTTTTTTTTCGAAAATTTCCTCTTTAACATAAAAATAACTTTAAAATAATAAAATAAAATCTGTATAACTTTTTGGCATGAGAAAAACTCTCTAAAACTATTCAGCAGCAATGACAACAACAATAATAGCATAAGCGAAAATATGCAAAAAAAAAAAAAACTATTTTAAAACTAAAATGCATTAAAGCATTAACTGGACTAAACAAACACTGGAAACGGAAGTTGTTCGAAAAACTGCAATGTGATTATGAAAAAAAACTAAACAAAAACAACAACAAATCCAAATAGGACAATGCAAATTCCCCAAAACCCAAATCTGTTCTAAATAAATAGAAAATAAAACTAAATAAATAAATGAATTTAACTAAAAGCGACAAGCGACAAAACCGCCAACAATATTTCACTTCATTTCCCTTCATTTTATCTCCCCATTTTCAGTTATTTTGACAACGTCAGACCTGTGATTTCAGCCACCTGCTTTTTGCAATTTCTTGTTACCGCTTTCGCTTTATGTCTGACAGCCATCAATTTAATGGCTTTCGATCGTGACATAACCCAACAATTTTTTGCCATCGTCTATTTATGCATCATTGTGATACAAGTGTTTCCCATCTGTTGGCATGTCAATGTGTTAATGGAGAAAAGTGATTATTTAACGACGGCCATGTACAGTTGCAATTGGATGGATCAAAATAATAAATTCCGGAAAATGTTAATAATATTTATGCAACGTTCACAAATAACCAACACCGTATTGGCGGGTAATTTGGCACCAGTCACATTGCAAACATTTTTAGCGGTACGTTTTTCTTCCTTTTTTTTAATTGTGATGACTATTTTGTTAGTTTAATTTAATTATGGAATTAAATGGATTTTTTTTCCTTTTTTCTGAATTCTGTTCTAATTGCAGATAATAAGATTTTCATTTTCAATGTATACGATTTTTAGCCAAAATTGAGGGGAAAAGTTGAGGAAAATATGGAAATAAATATTTAAAAAAAATATTTAAATTAAAGTGTTTTATTTAGGGTGAAGTCCAAAAATTGCAGGTTAACTACGATATTTTAATGTATAAAAAGAAATTGACTATAATTCAGTTAATGATATTCCCTATATTTTTGGTATAGTGAAGTTGGAAACTTTCCAAAGGTACCAGGACAGCTATGTCGGATTCTTACCGACTAAAACAAGCTCCATTGTCAGCACCTTGCATACCCCGCTGTACTGACGTTATGTATTACTTTGCGGGGATGTTCAGCAGCTACACTGCTTACATATTCGAGGAATTCCAGCAAAACTATCACCCATGCAATAAATTCTGCAAGGACAATGCACAGTTCCTCTCCAGACAACATTATGTCTGTTATATTCACAGGGTTAATCGTTAATCCAATTTTTCTCTCCAATTCTCGTCTCAAGTTTCCAAATCTTAGGCATTTCAACATTACATGTTCAGCGTCCTTCATTATCGAACAAACTGTACAGTTTAATGCTCCTAAATCCTCCGTGACCCGTTAGGTGATAGTTAGTCTCTCCGTGTCAACCGATTGGTCCATTGTCCTTTTGTAGAGTTAATCCATCTCTGCTGCCAATTTGCTATTATGCGGTATCATTCTCGTATATTCCGCTCCCTATACCGGTGATTACACATATGGCGTCAAATGATATAATTCTATAACTACTACATACTCTCAAACAGCTCTGCCGAAGGAGTGATAACACACCTTTACGAGATTCACTTCTAATTGCCCACGCCCATATAGCTGCTCCATACATTACAATTGATACTGTCACCCTAGAAATCAACAGGCGTCTGCCATGCCGTAAATCACCGACATTAGTCGGCAGTATACTTAGAAATCCTACTAAGTTCGCTGCCGACCGCCAAAGCCTTTGCACATGCAAAACTATAATCTGGTCTATAATATGAGCTCAAATTTAGACTAGAGTATAGACCATAACCTAATGTATAATATAGTCTAAAATCTAGTTTATAATATACTATAACCAAGTATTTAATACAGATTTATTCTAGACTATAGAATAGACCATAACGTTTTTTGTAATATGGACTAAAATTCTTCTAGTAGACTATAATCTAGTCTATAATATAGACAATAATCTAGACGATAATATAGACTATAATCTAGTCTATAATATAGACTATAATCCAGTCTATAATATAGACTATAATCCAGTCTATAATATAGACTATAATCTAGTCTTATAATATAGACTATAATCTAGTCTATAATATAGACTATAATCTAGTCTATAATATAGACTATAATCTAGTCTATAATATAGACTATAATCTAGTCTATAATATAGACTATAATCTAGTCTATAATATAGACTATAATCTAGTCTATAATATAGGCTATAATCTAGTCTATAATATAGACTATAATCTAGTCTATAATATAGACTATAATCTAGTCTATAATATAGACTATAATCTAGTCTATAATATAGACTATAATCTAGTCTATAATATAGACTATAATCTAGTCTATAATATAGACTATAATCTAGTCTATAATATAGACTATAATCTAGTCTATAATATAGACTATAATCTAGTCTATAATATAGACTATAATCTAGTCTATAATATAGACTATAATCTAGTCTATAATATAGACTATAATCTAGTCTATAATATAGACTATAATCTAGTCTATAATATAGACCATAATCTAGTCTATAATATAGTCTAGAAAACAATCTAGATCTAAACCTTAAATATAACCAAGGCTTTAATCTAGATTATATTTTAAGTGCTAAACTATTATGAACTCTCTACGTCTGAGTATGACGTTGTCTGTACGATAGAATGGTCTAAAGGTCTTAGTGAAGTCTATTTATTAAATTTTAATGTTCTCTATTTTATATATTATAGCGTAGTCCATGCATTCACCTAAAGCTATACCTTTAGCTCTCTCTATAGCTTAATCTCTAACCAATGCTATGCCCTTTAAATATACTGAAAGTAGAGTCCAATTTTTACCATTCTATAATTACAAATCCTTTTGCATCAATTTCATCCAATTGTTATTCCAATTTATTCACCAACTTCATCTGAAGTTTCCAGTAGCTTAAAATAATTATCATAACAATAAAGATTAAAATAAATCCTTCTCTCATTATTATTACAATAATTTCTCTCAGGAAGTTAAGAGAGAGAGAGAAAAAAAGGAAAAACAGTAAATTAAAGGAAAATTATAAAACACAATAAAATAATTGTAAGAAATTATAATTAAATTTGTTTAAATAAAGAGATAATTAAATGTTGCACAAATGAAAGCAACAACAAAAACAAAAACAAAAACAATGATGCAAATACAAACTCATATGCAGAGGAGTAATTTAACAGAAAAGAACAAGAACAACAACAATAAAACATGCAGAAAACTGTACATAGAAACATATGATTCATGAAAATTGAATGGACCTTAGACTCGAGGGACTTAAAGTGAAATTAAACAAGTTAAAGTGTTAAATACGGCCGTGCCGAATTTTCTATACTCTTCATCTTTGCTTAACATTAACCGTTAAGTCCCGTTAAGTCCCTGTTAAAATATCGGAAAATGCTTTATTGCTTATAACTCGAAAACAAATGGACCGATTACTATGATGTTTTCAACTCAAAAATTCTCGTAATTATTTCCGATCTACAAAAAATATGTATAAATACAATGCTGAAAAAAATATGTTTTCGCCCATATCTCGGAAAACTATTGGTCCAATCGAAAAAAAAAATATAAAAATATTTATTGTTAAACAAATTTGTTTTCTCGCATTAATATATCGGCCAAAATCTCAAAAACATTATTTTAAATCTTGTTATTGTTTTCCTATAGTTATAAACAACAACAACAACATGGGACTCAATTTTTAAAGAAAGACTTGACCATATCTCGGTGGTTTATGAACCGATTTTGAAAAATGAAAAAGATTAAATTCGGTGAAAAAATTGTAATCAATCAGTACTATAATGAAGTTTTTAAGTCTCAAATGTGGAAAATATATTTTTTACCTATAACTCAGGAACTAATAGTCCGATTCATTTCCTGTGCATAAATCCACTAAATTAATTGAAATCAAACTTCAAAAAATAGGAAAAAATCCGAAAAAAGTTTGAGGTACCTTGAGTTTTTTTACTAATATCAAAGCCATTCATGAACCAATTTCCCTGAATTTTAATAGCAAATGTCTCGAAAGCATTTCCAAACGTTTGATATACATATCATATATGTAAACTATAGGTCGGCTTCATTAATTTGATTTCAACCAATCAATTTCCTTTTTCATACCGATCGAGAACATATATCTTTATGGGGGTCTTAGACGAAAATTGTAGAAATTACAAACGGAACTCCTCTGACCCAGTCAGGAGAAGAGTATAAGAACTGAACGATTTGAAAGCCAGCTTTTGTTGTATTCAGTGGACTTGAAGTTGATTCGAAAATTTCTGTTATTTTAGAGATAATTTTTAAGGAATTTTTAATTTCTTTAGACGATATTAAGTAATAATGCCTCCATTATTCTAGAATTATGTGTATAAATAAATGTAATTAAAAAAAATTAAAGAAATTAATAAAATTTACAGAAGTCTTACAAACCGAAGGGACCATGAAATTTCTTTAAATTTGTCAATAATTAAAAAAAGTCTTAAAAGACAAAATTTGGAAAATCAACTATTGGACCACCAATCTAACTTGGGCAGAGCAATGATTTGAATTAGAATCTGAAATAGAGTCTGAACTAGAAATTGAAAGTGAAATTTGGAATACAATGAAAAGTGTATTCCGAACTATAATCTGTACTAAAATTTGAACACAAGAATGAGGTAGTTTTTTTAAATAGAATCAAAACCAGAATCTGAACTAAAGTCTGAAGTTGATTGTCAACTAGAATCTAAAGCAGATTCCGAACTTGAATTTGAATTACAATCTGTACTCGAATTTTTAAACTTGAATTAAAATCCGAACTGAAATTTAAGATAAATTAAAGATTCAATAATGGATCCTGATCTTAAATCTAGACAACAAACTGAAATGGATTCTGACCGAGAAACTGAAGCAGATTTTTAACTGTAAACTGAAGCAAAATCTTGACTAGAATTTGGATTGAATTCTGAATCTTGGTTCTAAGGAAGATTCCGAAGTATTATTTGAGATAAAATCTGTAGTAGAAAATCTAAATCTAAAAGAATCTTTATCAGAATCAGAAATTGTGTCTAAACTAAAATCTCAATTAAAATCATGTGCTTAATGAGAATTAAAATCTTCACTAAATTCTGAAGAACGTTCCGCACCGGAATCTTGAACAGGATCCTCAACTAGAACCTTATCTAGAATCTGAACTAGAAAATAAACTAGAATCTTGCGCCAGTTCAAAAATAAAATCTTGACTTTATTTTAAAGTGTATTTTTAACTTAAACTTGAACTTGAATCGGAAGTTGGTTCAGAACTAGAACTACAATCTAAATTAAATTATGAACTGGAATTTTAAACATGAATATAAATTTCAACTCTACTAAAATCTCACCTAAGTTCTGATCTAGAATCTAAACTAGAATCTGTACTTAAATCTTAAGTAGATATTGAACTAGAAATAGATTTTGAATTAGAATTTGAACTAACATATGGGTTAAACCTAAAATCTGTACTACAATTGAGGAAAAATTTTAAGTAGATTCTGAAAATCTGAATCTGTGCTAAAATCTAAACTATAATCTAAACTAGAGTCTAAACTAGAATTAGATTCTGAACTAAAACTTGAACTATAATCTGTACTAAATTGGATCCGAAATATGTTCTTAGCTAGAGAATGAACTAAAATCTGAATTATATTCTGAGCTGGAGGTCACTTCTGAATTTTATCTAAAATCTAAAGTTATCTCTGATTTACCTTTTGCACTAGAATTGAAACTAGATTCTGAAATAGAATAAGAATGTGATGTAGATTTAGAAATAAAATAAGTATCGGTACTGAAATCTTAAACAGAAATCTGGAATTTAATCTTTATTCCGAACTGTGATCTATAATACAATCTGAATAAGCCGCTAAACTAGAATCTTAACTAAAGTCTGAAGTAGACGCAGAACTTAAATCTGGATTAAAATCCTGACTACAATCTGAAGTTGCTTTAATCTCAACTGGAATCCCAAACAGGAATCTTATCTGAAGTCTAGATCGGAGTTTGAAACTGAACTAAAATCCTAACTAGAATCTGAAATAAAATGTGATCTAGAATCTGAAATAGAATCTAAACTAAAATTTCAATTAGAAAATAAAATAGAGTCTGAACTTGAAATTGTTCTTGAGTCTGAAAAGAATTCTGATCCAAAATTTAAAGTGGAATAGGAACCATAAGCTGCTTTATAATTTGAAATAAAATCTGAAGTGAATTCTGAACTAAATTAAGAGCTCGAGTGTGAGTCAAAATTTGTTCTGGAATCTGAACTATATTCTAAAATAAATTATGATCCAGATTAAAAATCTCAACTAAAATCTAAATCCGAATTTGATCTGGAATCTGAAGTGGTTTCTGAAGTAGTTAATGAAGTAAATATTGATCTAGAATCTAAACCAGAACGTAAAATATAATATCGACTGGATTGTCTTCATAAGAGTTAGAACTTGAATCAGAAATTTGAACTACGATCCAATTTTAGAATTAAAGTCTAATGTAATATCTGGACTATATCTACAATCTATGATTGTCTAATGAGAACCCTAAATAAAATCTAAAATGAAATATGATCAGAATTAATATCTGATAAAGATTTTGACTAAAATATAATCTAAGATTGAAGCCAAATATGCGTTATAACTGTCACTGAAATCTATTACTTTTATTTTCCTGTGCCAATTTGAATTTTTAGTAAAATTAAATATTAAAAAATGGGTTTTAAGTCCTTTTTGCCATCTAAAATATTTTATATGAGAAATTCAAAATAAAATTGATTTATAGAAAATTTTTTCCCTAAAATCTATTCCCTATATTTTGATATCCTGTTTAATGGAACGCATTTTTCGTTACCAACTTCTGCAGACTGCAAAAATCCGTTATGTTTTTCACTGTTTTTTAAAAAATGTTGGAATATCCCATATATTGAAATTCCTGTCTTGTTCATATGCAAAATATTTTCGTTTCCTTGAAATTACACTTATGTTAAAGATAAGACACAATCACACACACACACCCATACAAGTGCATTTAAATGGGAATAAAAGAAAAAGGAAAAAAATCCAACATATAAAATTTACTTCCTTTCTGGGTGCATAAAGAGCTTGTTAATCTGTATGTATAAAAATAATTGTTTCTTTTTTTTCTCTTACATTTTATTTTTAATATTTAAAGGATAATCAAGAATATATATTAAGGGGCTTCATTTGGAAGCGAAAAAACAGCAAATAAGTTTTGTCATCAACTATTGCAATGTTTAATTTCTAAAACTGCCGACTAAAATTTACTCCGATAATCACGAATTCGATATGATAACTTTATTATCCCGTTATCATCCTATAACTCACCCTAATATTTACCTTTGGTATATATGAATTTTCGTAAATAATGTACATATATTAAAATGTTGTTTATTATAATACGTATGTATATATGTATGTATGTATGTATGTATGTATGTATGTATGTATGTATGTATATCGATACATATACATTTCTATATGTGTGATTATATATTTTTTTTATATATATAAAATTTAAAATACATACAATTTATTTTCAACCATTGTGGACACAATGGACAGGATGTATAAAAGTAGAGGATACTTTAATATTCACACATCCTGTATCCTGATATAAACCAAACAAGCGACACATTTATATGCACACTCATACATACAAACATAAGTAATACATATGTAAATTTTCCTTATTTGTTGGTACATTAAAATACAATAAGAATTTTTACTTTAGTGTGTAATAAGACACATCACTTTTTGTTGTTATTTATATACATCTCACATACATATGTATACATTTAAGTATGAATTTGTGTGCATACAAGCACAAAATTTATTTTGTCATATGTATATATGTATTTGTGTATTGTAAAGTTATTTTTCAGGTTGAATTTACATAAATTAACATACATGGATACATATACATGTATGCATAAGTACATGTGATGTCTATGTCTTTGTGGAAATTTCTTATATTGAGCTTTATGTATTTTATATGGCAACGGGTGATGTGTGAGGTGATGATAGATAAAATTTAGTTCTAGTTCAGTTCTAGTTCAGTTTAAGTTCAGTTGTAGTTCAGTTCTAGTTCAGTTTCAGTTCAGTTCTAGTTCTGTTCTATTTTAGTTCTAGTTCAGTTCTAATTAATTTTTAGTTCAGTTCAGTTTTATGTTCAGTTCTAGTTCTGTTTTAGTTCAGTTCTAGTTCAGTTCTAGTTCTGTTCTAGTTCAGTTTATGTTCAGTTCTAGTTCAGTTTCAGTTCAATTCTAGTTCAGTTTCAGTTTTAGTTCAGTTCTAGTTCAGTTCTAGTTCTGTTCTAGTTCAGTTTATGTTCAGTTCTAGTTCAGTTCTAGTTCAGTTGTAGTTCAGTTCTAGTTCAGTTCTAGTTCAGTTTCAGTTCAATTCTAGTTCTGTTCTATTTTAGTTCTAGTTCAGTTCTAATTAATTTTTAGTTCAGTTCAGTTTTTATGTTCAGTTCTAGTTCAGTTCTAGTTCAGTTCTAGTTCAGTTCTAGTTCAGTTCTAGTTCAGTTCTAGTTCAATTTAAGTTCAGTTCTAGTTCAGTTTCAGTTCAATTCTAGTTCAGTTTCAGTTCTAGTTCAGTTTTAGTCCAGTTCTAGTTCTGTTCTATTTCAGTTCTAGTTCAATTTATGTTCAGTTCTTGTTCAGTTTCAGTCCAGTTCTAGTTCAGTTCTAGTTCAGTTCTAGTTCTGTTCTATTTCAGTTCTAGTTCAGTTTATGTTCAGTTCTAGTTCAGTTCTAGTTTAATTTAAGTTCAGTTCTAGTTCAGTTTCAGTTCAATTCTAGTTCAGTTTCAGTTCTAGTTCAGTTTTAGTCCAGTTCTAGTTCAGTTCTAGTTCAGTTCTAGTTCTGTTCTATTTCAGTTCTAGTTCAATTTATGTTCAGTTCTTGTTCAGTTTCAGTCCAGTTCTATTTCAGTTCTAGTTCAATTTATGTTCAGTTCTAGTTCAGTTATAGTTCAGTTTTAGTTCAGTTCTAGTTCAGTTTTAGTTCAGTTCTAGTTCAGTTTCAGTTCAGTTCTAGTTCAGTTCTAGTTCTGTTCTAGTTCAGTTTATGTTCAGTTCTAGTTCAGTTCTAGTTCAATTTAAGTTCAGTTCTAGTTCAGTTCTAGTTCAATTTAAGTTCAGTTCTAGTTCAGTTTCAGTTCAATTCTAGTTCAGTTTCAGTTCTAGTTCAGTTTTAGTCCAGTTCTAGTTCAGTTCTACTTCTGTTTTATTTTAATTTTAGTTCAGTTTATGTTCAGTTCTTGTTCAGTTCTAGTTCAGTTTTAGTTCAGTTCTAGTTCAATTTAAGTTCAGTTCTAGTTCAGTTTCAGTCCAGTTCTAGTTCAGTTCTAGTTCTATTCTATTTCAGTTCTAGTTCAGTTCTATTTCAGTTCTAGTTCAGTTCTATTTCAGTTCTAATTTATCAGTTCTGATTTATATTTCAGTTCAGATTCCAGTTCAAATTCTAGTTCAGATTTGAAGTAGATTCCTGTTCAGATTCTTGCTCAGATTCTACCATAGATTCCAATTCGTTTCTAGTTCTGGATTTAGTTCAAATTCTAATTCTGTTTCTAGTTCAGATTCCAGTTCATTTCTTCTGATACTAATTCAGATACTAATTTAAAATCTAGTTTAATTTTCATTCATTCCTAGTTCTCATTTTAGTTCAGATTCTAGCTCAGATTCCGGTTCTTTTCTAGTTCTGATTAAAGTTAATGTTCTTGCTCAGATTCTAGATCGTTGGATTGTAGTTCAATTTCAAGTTGAAACTCCGTTTCAAATTTCAGTCCAAATTCTAGTTCAATTTTTATTTCAGACTCAAGTTCATTTTCGGGTTTTCGTTCCGATTTTATTGCAAATTTTTGTTGCGATCTTGGTTTCGATTCTAATTGGGATTCAAATTAAGAATTCTTCTTAGACCCTAATTTCGATTTTAGATACTTAATTTTATTTTAGTTCAAAATTTTATTTCAGAATGTGATTCAAAGCCTTCTTTAGATTATTATATTTAAATTTCTGAGAGTGTTTCAGATTCTAATTTGATCCTATTTGAGCTGCTAATTTAGATTTTAGTACATATTGCGGCTTTGATTTTAGTTCAGATTGTAAGTTTAAAATTAAGTTTAGTTCGGATTCTGGTTCAGATTCTTAATCAATTTAGTTTTGTTGCGATTTTATTCCTGATCCTCGTTTAACTTTACTTCAGATCTTAATTCCGATTTAAATTGCAGTAAATCTGTCACCAAATGTTTGATCACCCTGTTTACGAATATTGGTGTAGTTCTTAAGTAAACCATATAGACTAATTTTAAACTGCATATCTGATTGTTTGTATTCTCTTATACATTTCCAAGGATGTGCAATTATTTGTGTGATTGTTTCTCTCTCTCTCTCTGTGTGTGTGTATAAAGTAAATAATCTTACAAATACACAAAACATTATCAATATGTAGGTAACTTTATTTCAAAAAGAGTCGACTGTTATACACACACACACATACATCTACATATGTATATGTGTATATCAACCGACATTACCAAGGCAATAATACCAAATAAGTAAGTTGGCTAACAAAATACAATACAAACGAATTTCATACAAACACACGTATACAGACATAAGTGTATTTACATTATCATATAGAATGTACGAAGGAAATGAAACAAGTAACACACATACACACACAATCACACTTGAATTTCAGGTTTCTTAATGTCTATTTTAATATTTAAAAAGTTTCTTCTTAATAAGAACCCTACGCCAGGACAAAGCTAAGACAAGAAGTCAAGACATAAGACCAGATACTAAAATTCAGATATGTATCTGAAGGATAATTGAGTCCTTTATTAACTAATAATTGTTACCAAATCATAAGTAAACGATTCTGTAAAGAAAATAGAGCTCTTAGCTACTGGATATTATCAACTCTGAAACTATAACATTATCTTGCTTTACCCCCTTCCCTCCTTCTGTTCCATTGTGAATACCTTCGCCAATAATGTTACCATATCTTTAGATCTATTTTATGTTTAATTTACACCATCATCATTTTCATCGTGTGTGTAAAGTGCATCAAAAGACCGTAATATTTCCTTTAGGCCAAAATGGGAAGAAGGTTAAATAAATTTTAATGATAAATTTATCTATTAACCAGAATTTTGTCTTACATTTTAACAAAACCTATTTATAGTCCTTATCAACGGATGTAGTAATTGTTTAATGCTCCTTTTGTCTTTTTACCTTGTTGCATTAATTAAATAAAGATTAAATTAAAAAAATAAAAAAATAAGGGAATTTAAATTTTGGTCTTGTCTCTATAAAAAATCTTTTAACTTTCTGCTTATAGAAATTTTTCGTTAAATTTTCGATTTAAAAATAATCGATAAATTTTCTTTCTAGAGAAATTTTTCGATAAATTTTCTTTCTAGAGAAAATTTTCGATAAATTTCCTTTCTAGAGAAAATTTTCGATAAATTTCCTTTCTAGAGAAAATTTTCGATAAATTTCCTTTCTAGAGAAAATTTTCGATAAATTTTCTTTCTAGAGAAAATTTTCGATAAATTTTCTTTCTAGAGAAAATTTTCGATAAATTTTCTTTCCAGAGAAAATTTTCTTCTTTCTAGAGAAAATTTTCGATAAATTTTCTTTCTAGAGAAAATTTTCGATAAATTTTCTTTCTAGAGAAAATTTTCGATAAATTTTCTTTCTAGAGAAAATTTTTGATAAATTTTCTTTCTAGAGAAAATTTTTGATAAATTTTCTTCTAGAGAAAATTTTAACTTTCTGCTTATAGAATAAATTTTCTTTCTAGAGAAAATTTTCGATAAATTTTCTTTCTAGAAAAAATTTTCGATAAATTTTCTTTTTAGAAATTTTCGATAAATTTTCTTTCTAGAAATTTTCGATGAATTTTCTTTCTAGAAAAAATGTTCGTAAAATGTTCTTTCGTTAAACGTTTTTTATGAAAATTTTCGTTGAATTTTATTTTTGTAGAAAATTTTCGATAAATTTTCTTTCTAGAGAAAACTTTCGAAAATTTTTCATTCTAGGGAAAATTTTTCTTCTATCCAAAATTGTTTAATTTTCTTTTTATAAGAGAATTTTCGATAAATTTTCTTTTTATAGATTAAATTTTCTTTATATAGAAATTTTTAGTTAAATTTTCTGTATATAGAAAATTTTGATTTAATTTTCTTTATATAGAAAATGTTCGTTAAATTTTCTTTTATAGAAAATTTTCGTTAAATTTTCTTTATATAGAAAATTTTCTTTATATAGAAAATTTTCTTTTTATAGATTAAATTTTCTTTATATAGAAATTTTTTGTTAAATTTTCTGTATATAGAAAATTTTGATTTAATTTTCTTTATATAGAAAATGTTCGTTAAATTTTCTTTTATAGAAAATTTTCGTTTAATTTTCTTTTATAGAAATTTTTCGTTAAATTTTCTTTTTATAGAAAATTTTCGTTAAATTTTCTTTTTATTGAAAATTGTCGTTTAATTTTCTTTTAATTGAAAATTGTCGTTTAATTTTCTTTTTACAGAAAATGTTTGTTAAATTTTCTTTTATAGAAAATGTTCTTTAAATTTTCTTTTATAGAAAATTTTTGCTAAATTTTCGTTAAATTTTCTTTTTATAGAAAATATTCGTTAAATTTGCTTTTTCAAAAAAAATTTTGTTTCCGTTTCTCCTTAAATTCATTCTTTCACGGTCTTAAAAGAATTTTCCCATTATTTCCATTTCAACAATAAATCATTTTCTCTCCTTTTTAAAATACAATTAACAAATAACAACAACAATAACTGCAACAACAAAAACATTTGAATGTAATTATTTATTAAAAATGCATTTAAAAGAAGAAAAAATGTGACAAGAATCAACATTAAAATGGGAAAAATGATTTATTTGAGACAAAGAAAACCAGAAAGAGAACAAAAACTAAAGAAAAAAACACTTAAAAAAGAAAATAATCCTTAACAAATTGTCGGCAGGATAATTAAGAGAACAACGAGAGAATTAAAAAAATCATCAAGACTAAATATAAATTGTGGTGGGACAATGAAAGAATAAAGAGCAAAATAAGGATAAATAAGGATTAAAAAAATAAATACAAGAAGTGAAATAAAAGTCTAATGAAAGGAAATCAGCTTAAATACATTTTCACCGTAAAAAGAAAAGAATCAAATAAGATTTGTCTGTAAATAAGGAGAATTTCTTTCAATTATTTTTATTAATTAAAGAATTTATAGAAAATTTAACTTTAAGGGAAAATCTGAAATCATTTAAACTAAAAGTATGAATTCAGTAGAACTTTTCCTTTTTGGATTTCAATTAAAACACTGAAAATAAATGGAGAAATTGAAAATGGAAAAAAGGCCAAGAAACGACAAGGAAAAATTGCAGTTGTCATAAATAAAAATGTCTGAAATGCAAGAAAAAAAATCAAGTTTGTAAAATTACAATTTTATTTCCTGGCAAATAAACAACAAAAACATGAACAGGAAATTTTAAATGTTTAATATGCAAAAGTGTTTGTTTGAAAAGTCTACGTGAAGTAATTAACCCATAGTGCAAGGAATCGTAGTTCAATATTCTAGTTCAGTTTAAGTTCAGTTGTAGATCAGTTGTAGTTCAGTTCTAGTTCAGCTCTACTTCAGTTCTAGTTGAGTTCTACTTTAGTTCTAGTTCAGTTAGAGTTCAGTTTTAGTTCAATTCTACTTCGGTTCTACTTTAGTTCTACTTCACTTTGAGATCAGTTCTCTTTCACTTCTAGTTCTTGTTAAGTTCGAGTTCAGTTCTAGTTCAGTTGTAATTCAGTTGAAGTTCAGTTTTAGTTCAGTTGTAATTCAGTTCTAGTTCAGTTGTAATTCAGTTTTAGTTCAGTTCGAGTTCAGTTCTAGTTCAGTTCAAGTTCAGTTTTAGTTCAGTTGTAGTTCAGTTGTAGTTCAGTTCTAGTTGATTTGTAATTCAGTTGTAGTTCAGTTCAAGTTCAGTTTTAGTTCAGTTGTAATTCAGTTGTAGTTCAGTTGTAATTCAGTTTTAGTTCAGTTCGAGTTCAGTTCTAGTTCAGTTTAAGTTCAGTTTTAGTTCAGTTGTAGTTCAGTTCTAGTTGATTTGTAATTCAGTTGTAGTTCAGTTCAAGTTCAGTTTTAGTTCAGTTGTAATTCAGTTTTAGTTCAGTTGTAGTTCAGTTCTAGTTCAGTTATAGTTCAGTTATAGTTCAGTTGTAATTCAATTGTAGTTAAGTTCTAGTTCAGCTCTACTTCAGTTCTAGTTGAGTTCTACTTTAGTTCTAGTTCAGTTATAGTTCAGTTGTAATTCAGTTGTAGTTCAGTTCTAATTCAGCTCTTGTCAAATCCTAATTCAGTTTTAGTTCAGTAAGAGTTTAGATTAAGTTCAATTTCAGTTCAGTTCTACTTTAGTTCTAGTTCACTTAAAGTTCAGTTCTAGTTCAATATTAGTTCAGTTTTAGCTCAGTTCTGGTTCAGTTCCAAATCGTTTCTAGTTTTAGTTCTGATTCAAGTTCAGATTCTATTTTAAATTCATGCTCAGATTATATTCTTTTTCAGATTTTATTTCTGAATTTAGTTCAGATTCTGGTTTGTTTTCAACTCTTTTCAGAATCTTCTTTTTCTTTTCAAATTTCTTATTTTCGAGACCATTTCCCAAACTTGTTATTAAGGGGTTAATCGAAAACCTTTCCAAAAACCTTTAAAGCAATAAAATGTAAAAGGCAGAAACATGCTGCCATAGAAAAACTAATTCTAAATCTTTAAATACAAAAATACTAAAGACTAAATTAAAATATTTACAACAAAAAACATGAAGTGCAATCAAAAAATGCTGCATATAAAACACAAACACATACAAGCGTAACCGACTGCAACTAAGAATTGTATATGACAACTGCATTTTAGCATTTTACAAAATTTAACTAAAACACGATTACATTTGCATAAATACAAATAAACAAACAAACAAACAAACGAATACACAAACAAACAAACAAATACATAAACACTTTTTGAAATACTTGTGTTAAAACCACAAAAGGATATTTAGACTTAAACACAAGAATACTTACAAATTAATTTATATATCAACTAATACATAGAAACATATTTATTCATTCGTATGAATCGGAAATTTTATTTTCCTTACAACAAAATAATGAAAATTTCCCTCTTTTTCTTCTTTTTCTCCATCGTCTGACATAAAAACTAAATGATCACAAATTATTTATTTTAATAGTTTAAAGTCTTAAACAGAATATATTGCCGATATTGTTAGTCGGTGAGAATAATTACTTTGAATACGAATCGATGTTCAAGATGATGATGAAAATAAATAGCTTTTCAATGTTCGAATGATGTATGTTTATATGTGAATGTGTGTGTGTATGTGTGAGTTATAGTCTAGCTTAAAGGACCCTAAATAATGTAAGAAGTAGAAGAAAGTACTTAAATGTATGTAAATTGTGTGAAAATACAATTTGTTTATAATGGAGACGACATCAATAAATACTTTTACATATTAAAGTATTTATGGTCATGTAAATACATACAAATTCACATCCATACATCCATACATCCATACATCCATCCATCCGATAAAGTACACACTTAAACACTTATGAATAATTAAAGACTTCTTTGTGGTTCAAATACAAGAGGAAATAAAAAAAAACAGAAATACAAAACAAACATCTGTTCCTTCAATTTACAGTGAATGAAAGTGAAGGAATGAGTGTATTTAGAGATTTACATTAGATGGAGGTATTTAACAGATGTCCACACACACACACACACCTTCACAATGTTTGTCTACTTACACGTTATTAAGTAATTCTCTTGCCGTTCGTTATCTATTAATTAGAGAGACAGAAAAGAGTTAAATAAGAATTAAGAAGTTTTTAATTTTAAAGGATTTTAATTATTGAGTTGTAAAAATGGGAAAATGGACTTCAATACAGGAATGAAGACACTAATGAACCGAAGTAGGACTGAACAAGAACTGAACTAAGACTGAAGAACAACTGAACTAGAATTGAACCAGAACTACATTAGAACTAAACTAGAACTGGACCAGAACTGAACTTGAATTGAAGAAGAGCTGAACTGGAACTGAACTAAAACTGAACTAGAACTGAACTTGAACTGAAGAAAAGCTGATCTGGAACTGAACTAGAACTGAACCAGAACTGAACTAGAACTGAACTATAACTGAATTAGAACTGAACTAGAACTGAACTAAGACTGAACTAGAACTGAGTAAGACTGAAGAAGGACTGAACTGAACCTGAACTAGAACTGAACCAGAACTGAACCAGAACTACATTAGAACTAAACTAGAACTGAACCAGAACTGAACTAGAACTGAACTTGAACTGAAGAAGAGCTAAATTGGAACTGAACTAGAACTTAACTTGAACTGAAGAAGAGCTGAACTGGAACTGAACTAGAACAGAACTAGAACTGAACTTGAACTGAACCAGAACTGAACCAGAACTGAACTTGAACTGAAGAAGAGCTGAACTGGAACTGAACTAAAACTGAACTAGAACTTAACTTGAACTGAAGAAGAGCTGAATTGGAACTGAACAAGAACTGAACCAGAACTGAACTAGAACTGAACTGGATCTGAACTAGAACTAATGTTCAACTGAACCAAAACTGAACTAGAACTGAAGTAAGACTGAAGAAGGACTGAACTGAACCTGAACCAGAACTGAATTAGAACTAAACTAGAACTAAACCAGAACTGAACTCGAACTGAACTAGAACTAAACTTGAACTGAACTAGAACTAAACTAAGACTAAACTAGAACTGAACTGGATCTGAACTAGAACTGAACTAAAACTGAACTAGAACTTAACTGGAAATGATCTAGAGAATAACAAGAGTCCGAACTAGAATCTAAAATGCAATCTGAAATAGAATATGAACTAGAAATTAACTTTAATCTGAACTCGAATCTTAACTAGAACCTGAACTTTTTTTGAGCTTAAATCTTAATCTGAACTTGAATTATAGCTGAACTTGTATTACAGATACGTACCCAGAATCTGGACTGGAATGTGAACTATATTCTGAATCTAACTGGATTCTGAAATAAAATTTCTAGCATAATCTAAACTAAAATGTGAGATACAATCTGAACTGGAATCTGAACTATAATATTGAATGTAACTGTAACTAGATTTTGGACTTTAATGTAAATTATTATCTGAACCTGCATCGGAACTTTATCCATTAGATAGTTTCTGAATAAGTAATTAGATTACTAAATTTTAATTTAGTTAAGAAACTAGAATCTGTGCTTTAATTAGAAGAAGAGTAAAATGAATCATAATGTAAATTGAGAATTTGAATTCAAATCTGAAAAAAAATTAAACCGGATCTTTTTAGGACCTGATTAGATTCTCAGCTAAACTCGGAAATAAAATGTGATCTTCAACCTTAATTACTTAACTTAACAGAAATTGTAAAAAAGTCTATAAAAAATGTTCATTTTAAATAAAATTTATTAAAATTCTTATCACTTTTTCCCTTCTTTTTTTTAATTTTGTCCAAAAAAAAGAGGATTAAAAATTAATAGACTCGAACAAATCTGCCAACTGCACTTCATCTTTCTCTTTTATTATTTTTTTTTCCATTTTAAGACACTTCATAAAACCAATGTTGCACACTGTCACTTGCAACATATTGCACCCATTTTTGAAAAAATTACAAAAAAAAATAAATAAAATACACGAAAAAGGAAAAACTCATTTACAAGAATTTGCGCCAAAGGCCGAGTAGCAGCCACAATTTAATCTCCCACTCCAACTGATGCAAAAAAGAGGAAAAAGAATTGAAGGCTTTACAAAAATTAAAATAATATTATTTTTTCCTGAAAAAATAAAAAAATAATAATAATAATTGTTGTTGTTGTTGTTGTTGCCTTTGCCACACAATAAACTATTGTGGCAGGTTGTTATGGGAACAAACCAACAAAAAAGGGAAAAAACATTAAGAAACGGAGTAATAATGCTTTATTCGGCTTTGCCGAATCTTCAGTACACTCCACCATAAATTCTTATGCAGAAATACGTTATGTTTCGTACATACACACTCACAGATATATAAAATACATAGAAATATTTATTGACCTCTGCCAACAGACAGAAGGACAGACGGACTTAGCTAATTCAACTCAGATTTCGATTTGATGCAAGAATATATATACACATTATGGGATCTAAGATGATTCCTTCTTAACGTTACACACGAAATGACAAACTTAATAAAACCTCTTCACCACTTGTGATGGTGGAGGATATAAAAGACCGAAAAAAGGGAACTCAAACAATTCCACGAGTTTTACAAGGAATCTGCGAAAAAGGATATAAAAAAAATATTGTTTATTGTTGTAGCAAATTTTTATTGTTGTTGTTGTTGTTGTTAAATGCACTACATTTCATTTAATTTTGGATCATAATGTTGAGGAGAATGTTGTGGTTCTCATATTCATATTTGTATTTCGAAAAGATTCCTCTGCTCCTCCTATTTATCCTTATGGAATTATATTCTCGTATAAATATGTGAATATGAACAACAAACCAGATTCACATACCAGCAGTTGGAAATTATGTTTTTGTATTCTTTTGATATGTTTTTCTGTTAAAACCCCCTTAAGCCAATCTATCTGTTGGTTATAGACAAAAAAAGAAGTGAAAGAATTCTCGTTGACTCACAGAAGAGTGTAAGTGGATGGAGGGCAGCATGTTGAAATCATGGAATGTTCTAGTGGATTTTATACAGGTGAAATTTTACTGTTATATGTTTGGAAGAAATACATATATTTTTCTTCCAGATAAACTTTTTTCTAGGGAAACAAAATGTTTCAAAAATTCTTCATTTAATAAAAATCCTTGACAGGTTTTGTTTTAAGGTTTTAATTTTATGACATACTGTACATTCATAAAAATTTCCTAAATATGAAAATACCTTCATACCTTCATAGATTGAAGTTGCAACTTCGACTTAATACAGACAAAAATGATGCCAGAAAATTCATATTTCAAAGGAGACAAAATTTAAGAATCTTTTTGAAAAAAATTAACGAGAATTTTCAATAAAATCGAATTTGTCTATTAAATTGAAATTAAACGAAAATTTTCTATGAAATAGAAAAATAAATATTTTTTTATAAAATAAAAATTTAACAATTTTCTTTTATTGAAAAAAGAAAATTTAACTAAAAATTCTGTATAAAAGCAAAATACAACGAAAATGCTCTATAAAAGCAAAATTTAATAAACATTTTTAATTAAAAGAAAATTTAAAGGAAAATTTTTAGGAAATGAAAATTTAACGAAAATTTTTTATGAAAAAAAAATTTTAACGAAAATTAAACGAAAACTTTTTTAAAAAATCTATAAAAAATCGATAAATTACTGTATTTGTATTAAGAAACGGAACTAAAGTCAAAATCTAAATTCTGAGTTAGAATTAGAACTGGAATCCGCACTGGATCCAAACTGGAGTCTGAACTAAAATCTCAATCAGAATCTGAACTAAACTCTTAATCAGAATCTAAACTTGAATCTGAAATAGAATCTAAGCTCCAATCAGAACAATAGCTCTGGGCAATAGCTCACCACAGTGACACAATTCCAAGTTATGCCAAAATAAGTGAACACATTATGAAGTCTTATGAATGAAAGCGGTGTTTTTTCTAATTCTGAACCAGAATTTGAACAAGAATCTGCACTTGAATCTGAAATAGAATCTGAACTTTAATCGTAACTTTAGCTTTGGGCAGTTATACCGCTCAAGGTCTTGCTTACCATAGTAACAAGATACCAAGTCATTCCAAAATAAGTGGACACATTATGAAGTCATGAATAGAAGCAGCTTTTTTTGTAAAAATTCCATAAAGTAAATTTCGGTATTTATAGAGCCTGTTGGCTTCTATTTCCGTAATGGCATATTGTTTGCCATATGAAGAACTTTTTGGGAAATGTAGACCATTTTTGTATACAAAACGTCAACATTTCCTCAAACATAAACAAAACCGGGAAGTTATTTTGCAATCCATTTTGCGCGCAAGAAATTTTTCTTATAAAACTGAACTTCAATTTTCGTACTCTGTTTTGGCCTCTAATTTTTTAGCTAAGTTCCCGTCCGAAACTTTTTGGACCTTGTATGTTTTTAGACCTTTTTAGCTTTCACTTTTCTTGCCAAATAGTTCGATCTCTTAACTAATCGGACTGCTTTCCTACCGATTGTATTGGGAGTTCTTTTGAAAAGGCTTTAGAAACATCATGTGGACTATGCCTTCTACCTGTATCAGGTTTTCTATCAATGGACTATAGTACTCCCAGTACTATTTAATAATATTGAAAACAGTTTGACGGCAGACCCTTAAATGTTTGGCCATCTTTTTGTAGGACCAAATTGGGTTGGTTTAAAAAAATCCTTGTAATTTTATTGCGCACTTTTTTGGGTCATTCATTTTATCGGGTAACCAATATATAATTTCAATTAAGAACGTATGTTAAGAACTTTACGATTTCAGTCCCTAGAATCAGAACTATAATACTAACTTTAATCTGAACTACAATATGCACCATAATCTGATGTCAAATTTGAGCTACGATCTGAACTAGATTCGTATTTAGAATCTGAGCTTGAGTCTGAACCTAATTTTCAATTTGAATTTGAACCAGAATTTGTACAAGTATCTGAAGTTAAATCTGAAGTGGAATGTGACCAAGAATCTGAAGTAAAAGGGGAGTAGAATATTTCAGATATTAGAATTAGAATCTAAACTAGAATCTGAACTAGAACCTGAACTGGTATTAAAAACAGAGTTCCAACTATAATCTGAGCTAAAATCTGAACTAGAATCAGGACTTGAACCTGTACTATAATCTGATTTGGAAACTAAATTTCAATAAGATTCTGAATTGGAATCTCGACTAGAATTTGAACTAGAATTTCGGGATCACATTTTTTTTTAACTAAACTAAAAAGCGGAAGTGAAATTTAATTTAGCTGAAATCTGAACAAGAGCAAAGAAAATTTTGTTTGAAATTAAAGTTTATTTTCTATAAAAAGGAAATTAAGAAATGTCCTTACAGTGAGAAACATTTTCGTTTGAAATATCTGGCCACCCTTTCACCTTTATGGTTTCATAAAATGTTTCCTGAGATTCAAAATCCTTATTCGCACTCAAACACATACACACACATTCCCATACAATACTTCCTATTTGGCAGGTGTAAGGAATAACAAGAAAAAAAGAAGGACGAAGGAATTTATTATTTGTTGTAGTTTTCAGTGTATAAAAATCTCTGGTAATTGGTTGCACCGGAAATTGTTATGATTACAAATAATAATTCGTTTAATTTGTTTCACCGCCAACCATCTTGTTTGTGGGTGTGTGTGTGTGTTCAATTCAACACATATGCATATTAATATTGTACACACACACACACACACACACACACACACACAAATACAAACATAAATGTTTATTTCAGGTTGTTTGAATAAAATAAAATTTATTTTATTGTATGAGTTTTTGTTGTTTTCTTATTTTTACAATTATAAGAAATTGTTATTGTTGTTGCTGTTTTATTCGAACACATACTTACACACACACAAATTCACATTTATTAACTTTATTCAGGTGAGAATTGAAAATTGCTTTTACTGAAGATGTGTGTACCCTGCACCGTAAGTGGTTGGGATGTTATGTGTTTGTGCTGATGTTTGTAACACATGGTGTCATACCCACCTTCAAGTATACCGTTCGGCTCAAAATCACTTTCTGAGTCGACTTAAGGATGTCCGTCTGTCTGTCTGTCCGGCATGCTGTCCATGTAAACGTTGTGAGATCCATACATGTCGCAATTTGGAGGTATCTCAATGAAATTTGGTACACATTATTTGTTTGGCTCAGGGACGAAGTCTATTGAAATTTGTCATATTCGGTACAATATTTCAGGTAGCTCCCATACAAATGTCGCGGAATGAAGTTTCAAGGTCATCAAAGTTGTAAACATAAAGCGATTTCAACGAACTTCAACAAAAAGAAGCCTCATGGTATTCTAAATCCTTGTGCCAAATTATGCGAGGGTCGGTCCATTACTTCTCATAGCTCATATAAAAGCCCACTTCCAAATATCACATACATTTCACATATACGTTGGTATTGTAATAATTACTGGTCAAATTTAGGAATTATACGAGGGTCAGTCCTTCAGTACTTTAAGCTCCGACATAATCCATCAGAAAATATCCATTTTAAACCCAAAAATTTTACACAAAAGTTAGATTCACAATAATGTACTTCACACTTAATTATAAATCAGAAAAGCAAATTATACGAGGGTGGTTCATATAGTTTTCGTAGGTGTCATTTACAACCAACAACGTGGCGTAGGGTATTACATTGTTGCGATTTGGTTTTTATGTTTTTTATGGGAGAGAGTTAGAGGAAGAAGCTTTTGTATTGATGATAACTATAAAAGGATTTAAATGGAAATTAATTTCTTTTTATGGAGATTTTAGGACAGAGTTGGATACTTTGATAATTTTAATATATTTGTAAAAAGTTTTTTTTTTTGAAAAAATCAAAAATACTTATATCATTTGTTTATTTCTTCCAGGACTCCCGTTCATCTCCTCTTCTCTGTATAAAAGGTAAGAAATTTAGTGTTTACATTTTTCCATCTCTGGCTATTTAATATTAAATATTTATATGTTTAGGTGTAGTTGTATCATGTATAAAAATTTATATATGAAATTTAATACATTTACAATTTATAAATTAAATATTCTAAGCTGCTTATGGCAATTATTTGCCCTAAAAATAAGAAAACAACTTAAAATAAAAAGGAAAAAATCTATAAATTTAATGGAAAAAATTATGAAATTAAAATAAAAAGAAAAAGTAGTAAATTGAAACCTAAAAATAATAAAATCAATTTATTTACACAAAAACACATTCAAATAAAAACCATTACAAATACACATTTAGAACACAGATGCGATTTATACGAAATAATCTTTAAAATACATAAAATGGAGGAAATAAGGAATGAGATCGAGATTTTGTAATTCAACGAATTTTTTTATAGAAAAAAAAAACTAAAATTTTAAAATTTTCTATAAAAAGAAAAAATAAAATTTTGAGAAAAATTTTCTATAGAAATGAAAATTTTTAAGAAAAATTTGAAGAAAATTTTCTATAAAAAGAAAATTTTCTACAAAAATAAAATTTGAAGGAAAATTTTCTATAAAAATAAAATTTTAAAGAAAATTTTCCTAAAAAATATTTTTTTGTAAAAAATACCTTTTGAAGAAAATCTAAAAAAACTCTTTTTAATAAGAATTAAAAAAGTTCTTATTTTTTAATTTTCTGTTAAAAATTTTTAAATTTCTCCTTTTTTTAGAAAATTCTCTTTTATAGGTTTTTTCTCTTTTAAAGAATTTTTCTTGGAAAATTCTCTCACTTAATGAAAGATTTGTAGAAAATTCTGTTTTAAAAATCTTCTCAACAATTATTTTATGTAAAACCTTTGGAGAATTCACCTTTGAAAATTTTCCCTTAAAGAGAATTTTCCACAAAATTTTCTCTTAAAGAGAATTTTCCACAAAATTTTTTCTTAAAGAGAATTTTCCACAAAATTTTATCTTGAAGAGAATTTTTCACAAAATTTTATCTTAAAGAGAATTTTTCATAAAATTTTCTCTTAAGGAGAATTTTCTACAAAATTTTCTAGAAAATTTTCCACAAAATTTTCTCTTAAAGAAAATTTTCTACAAAATTTTATCTTGAAGAGAATTTTTCACAAAATTTTATCTTAAAGAGAATTTTTCACAAAATTTTATCTTAAAGAGAATTTTTCATAAAATTTTCTCTTAAAGAGAATTTTTCATAAAATTTTCTCTTAAAGAGAATTTTTCATAAAATTTTCTCTTAAGGAGAATTTTCTACAAAATTTTCTCTTAAAGAGAATTGTCCACACAATTTTCTCTTAAAGAGAACCTTTTTACAAAATTTTCTTTTAAAGCGATTTTTTTTTCAAAATTTTCCATAAAATTTTCTCAAAACGAGAATTTTTATATTATTTTCCTATAAAATTATAACTGAGCTTTAATGCGATCAGACTGCTTATATGTTTTCTTCCTACAATGAAGTAAAAGTATCCCATGAAGGAACTCCTTTATGATGGAACACACATTTATTTGATGTTTAAAAAATATAAATCATTTTTAATAAAATTTTTTTATTAATACAAATTCAGAAAATGTTTAGAAAAGAGTAAATTATTTAATTCAAATTCAAATTTGTACAATTTTCTAAAATTTAGAGCTCCATTCCCTCCTCCACCACCACTTGATAGAAATGGAGTTTAAAATAAGTTGCATAAATTCATAGGTCGTCTATGTGCATCATAAACACCTGCTCATCAAAATTTATGTGTTAATAAACGTCAGCAATGTGTCAGGACAATATATGTGAATACCCACACATATATGTACATACATATACATGTAGATAGCAATAGAGAGAACATGCAACAAATAACGCCTACCAAAAAAATATAAACAACAATAACAATGAGACAGAGAGACGTTTGAAACGTAACATTTACATATGAATTGTAAATTTTACTTCTCGATTTAATTAAGAGTTAAAAGGGGGTAAAGGACAAAGGGAGAGAATGGGAGAGAGAGAAAAGGCTAAATTTACAAAGAGTACTTAGTTTTTTAAGGCGTTTGTAACATTCAGAATTTATTGAACAAAATTGAAAATTAGACACCATTTCGCACTACATCCAGAAGGGGTTTAAGGATAATTGAGAACCACTTTGAAAAATGTTCAGAGGGGAACTTGACAATATGAAGAAATTAGGGGTCTTGAACCAGTATGAAAATTATCAAAAAAATAACAAAACTTTTAGACTCTTTAAAATAAAAAAATTTGCGAAAAAAAGTCTTTAATCAGTCGAGGTAAACCAGTTGTATTATTTTGAGCTGCTTCTCTTCTCTGTTCCCCTGTTTATTTTTGGTGTCATGTAGAATATTCACAATTATTTAAACGTGTCTAACAAATATATGGACCCTTCATTTAAACATCCTTATATAACATGATTTCAATATTTATGTATATGTTACGTTTGGTCCAAGTAAACACACATTCACTCAAGCACAGTGGGAGCAGAATAAAAAAATTTTTTTTATAAAATTTCAATGAAAATTTTTTATAAAATTTCAATGAAAATTTTTTATAAAATTTCAATGAAAATTTTTTATAAAATTTCAATGAAAATTTTTTATAAAATTTCAATGAAAATTTTTTATAAAATTTCAATGAAATTTTTTATAAAATTTCAATGAAAATTTTTATAAAATTTCAATGAAAATTTTTTATAAAATTTCAATGAAAATTTTTTATAAAATTTCAATGAAAATTTTTTATAAAATTTCAATGAAAATTTTTTATAAAATTTCAATGAAATTTTTTTTATAAAATTTCAATGAAATTTTTTTATAAAATTTTAATGAAAATTTTTTTGGATAGAAATTTTCCACAAGAAAATTTAAATTTTATTAATAGAGATTTTTTTTTAATTTTGTTGAAGAGAAATTTTCCTATAATAATTTTATTAAAAGAGAACGTTTTCTAAAAAAATTGAAGGAAAAATTTTTTTAAATTCTTTTTTATAATTTTCTAAGGAAATTTTCTATAAAAATATGATTGAAAGAGAAATTTTCTATAAAAAATTTATTGAAAGAGAAAATTTTCTTGAGAAAAAATTTAAGAGAATGAGCAATATATCTAGAGATAAAGTCTTAAACCCAATATATGGTGCTGTTTAAGCCCCAATTTATTTAAAAAATTTTTTTTTGTCATAATTTTTTCCAATGAGTTACACTGTGCATAAACGTCTGCTATTATTCTTTGTGCAAACTTTACAAAGCGTTTATTGAAGCTTAAATTTTATATATTTTTTTCTATTTCTCTCAGTATTTAATGTGTGTGTTTATTAGTGTTTAAATGTGTGTGAGTTATATTTACTCCTTTGCTTATGACAAAAAGGAGTTTATAAAATTGCTTTGTTGTTTATTACACATCTTCATCTTTCTTTCTCTCTTTCCCTGTCTCTTTATCTCTTTGAGGGAAAAACTCACTCCAGAGATTTCTTAAAGAAATTTATGCCAACTTTATTATTAAAAATTATGTGTGTCTCATATTAACATGACAGGTGGGATGACATTTGAAATTGTAAAACAATTTTATGGACAAGGAGGTGGACTCAATTACCGAGAGACAGAGAATAAACTTGTAAAATAATAAATAAAATTTATTTCATAAATTGAAACCAAAAAACAAAGAAAAGAAAAAACAAAATTTAATTGTTGTGGTTAAAAAAAGTTATTTTTTTATTAAAAAATAATTCCAAAAAATCCTTAGAACAAGGATAAAAAGCTTGTTACATATCAAGATTTCTCCGTGTTCAAAGGTTTAATGAAACTAATTTTAATCCAATATTTATTTCTAAGAATAAGAAACTAAATTTAATTAAACAGACAATATTTTATAACCTTTGGACATTATTTCCACTGTCCAAAGAATTGTCTTGCACTTTATTCCCTACGAGAATTTCCAGATTTAATTGTTTATTTATAAACTCCTTTAAAAAAACAGGAAACCGAAATATATTTTTTTAATATTTCATTTTTGTCAAATAAAAATACTAAATAAATATTTCAAAAACAACTTAACAATTAGAGAAATCATAATTTTAATTTATATAAAGAATTTTTGTATAAATTTTCTCTGTAATTTTATTATAAAAGTAAGAAAATTAAAACACTAAGAAAAAATTCAGCTCGCAGAAATTTTTCATTAAAAATGAAGATTTAAAAATTTTGAAAATTTCTCTTTCAACAAAATTTTTATAGAAAATTTTCTCTTTCAACCAAAATTTTTATAGAAAATTTTCTCTTTCAACAAAATTTTTTAGAAAATTTTCTCTTTCAACAAAATTTTATAGAAATTTTCTCTTTCAACGAAATTTTTATAGAAAATTTTCTCTTTCAACAAAAATTTTATAGAAATTTTCTCTTCCAACAATTTTTTTATTGACAAATATCTCTTTCAACAAAAATTTTATAGAAAATTTTCTCTTTCAACAAAAATTTTATAGAAAATTTACTCTTTCAACAAAAATTTTATAGAAAATTTACTCTTTCAACAAAAATTTTATAGAAAATTTTCTCATTCAACAAAATTTTCATAGAAAATTTTCTCATTCAACAAAATTTTTATAGAAAATTTTCTCTTTCAACAAAATTTTTATAGAAATTTTTCTCTTTCCACAAAATTTTTATAGAAAATTTTCTCTTTCAACAAAATTTTTATAGAAATTTTCTCTTCCAACAATTTTTTTATTGACAAATATCTCTTTCAACAAAAATTTTATAGAAAATTTTCTCTTTCAACAAAAATTTTATAGAAAATTTACTCTTTCAACAAAAATTTTATAGAAAATTTTCTCTTTCAACAAAATTTTTATAGAAAATTTTCTCTTTCAACAAAATTTTTATAGAAAATTTTCTCTTTCAACAAAATTTTTGTAGAAAATTTTCTCTTTCAACAAAATTTTTATAGAAAATTTTCTCTTTCAACAAAATTTTTATAGAAAATTTTCTCTTTGAACAAAATTTTTATAGAAAATTTTCTCTTTGAACAAAATTTTTATAGAAAATTTTCTCTTTCAACAAAAATTTTATAGAAAATTTTCTCTTTCAACAAAAATTTTCATTCAATAAAATTTTCACATTCAATAAAATTTTTTATAGAAAATTTTCACATTCAATAAAATTTTTTTATAGAAAATTTTCACATTCAATAAAATTTTTTATAGAAAATTTTCACATTCAATAAATTTTTTTATAGAAAATTTTCACATTCAATAAAATTTTTTTATAGAAAATTTTCACATTCAATAAAATTTTTTTATAGAAAATTTTCACATTCAATAAAATTTTTTATAGAAAATTTTCACATTCAATAAAATTTTTTATAGAAAATTTTCACATTCAATAAAATTTTTTTATAGAAAATTTTCACATTCAATAAAATTTTTTTATAGAAAATTTTCACATTCAATAAAATTTTTTTATAGAAAATTTTCACATTCAATAAAATTTTTTTATAGAAAATTTTCACATTCAATAAAAATTTTTTATAGAAAATTTTCACATTCAATAAAATTTTTTTATAGAAAATTTTCACTTTTAATAAAATTTTTTTATAGAAAATTTTCACTTTCAATAAAATTTTTTATAGAAAATTTTCACTTTCAATAAAATTTTTTATAGAAAATTTTCTCTTTCAATAAAATTTTTTTATAGAAAATTTTCACATTCAATAAAATTTTTTTATAGAAAATTTTCACATTCAATAAAATTTTTTTATAGAAAATTTTCACATTCAATAAAATTTTTTATAGAAAATTTTCACTTTCAATAAAAATTTTTTATAGAAAATTTTCTCTTTCAACAAAATTTTTATAGAAAAATTTTCTCTTTCAACAAAATTTTTATAGAAAAATTTTCTCTTTCGGCAAAATTTTATTTAAAATAATAAATTAGTATTCTAATAAACTTTCACAAAAAAGTTCCCTTCAATAAAATTTTATAGAAAATTTTCTTTCTCAAATAAAATTTCATAGAAAATTTTCATTTTTTTAAGAGAATTTTTTCTTTCATCATGAAATTCTTATTTAAGTGAGAATTATAATAAAATTGTTTGGACATTTCCAAGCAAAGTTCAATTCATTTTTCTTCAGTGTTTGGAAACCTCCCTCTCTGTCTCTGTGATAAATTATTGAAAAAAAGTAATAATTTATCTCTGAAAGCAAAAATATGAAAACATTGTCAGAAAAATAGAAAAAGAAGACTGAATAAATATGAAAACATGTGTCATAATTGCAAAATATTCAAACCAACATTGTCAGTAACATCAGCTGTTTCATATGGAATAAAATATACATATATATTTGTGAAAACCTCAAAGCCAATGACATAAACCGGAAGTTCCGGTCGTAGGTTTTAAATGCTTGTCGCCCTGTTACTAAGGGAGCTAAATTAGTTAGCAGAAGTTTTAATCAAGTCAACTAATTTTTGTATTGGAATTTTAGGATCATAATTCTAAAACATATTAATTTCAGATTCATTTCAGATCCTCAGGGCTGTTATCCCTATTTTTTTCAATTCATTCATTCATATCTTTCTCTTCATTTATTCATTTATTCATTCATTGCAATATTTTCTAACCAATTTTCTATTTTTCAAAATGTCTGGCAAAAGATTTTAAAATTGAAAATTTTGGCCAATTGATAGACATGCAAATAGACAAACAGATACGAACACAAACACATAAAGAGAATATAAAAACACATTCATACATACAACAATCAGACAAGCAATCGTATACTCAAACAAACACACACACACACACACGCACACATACAAATGAAAAGACATTAACTTCTAAACATTTCTAGTCCAACATTAGACAGACAAATTGTTTTTTTTTTCTCCTCTTTGAAATGATGTGGGTGAGAGAGGAGATAAACTAAACATGGATTTTTTAAAACCAATTAGATACACGTATACACATGTATGTATGTGTGTATGTAAGTAAACAATGTTTATGCAAAGTAATATTACAAACACATACAACGACATATGTAAGTAAACATGTAGAAAAAGCTAAAATGACACAAACATGAAATGGGCAGAAATTCTATTTTCTAGTCAAAAGATAAACTTCAGTTACAAATATCAGATGTTTCAAGTAAATTTGTTGTATTTTCATTATTATTTTTATGCCCCTAAAATATGCCCATTGATTTGGTTACTTTGTTAAAAAAGTAATAAAAGTATTAGGGGGATGAATAAATCTTCGGCAACAATTTATACTGAAAGAGATTTCTTTCCAAAAAATTATTTTTTAGATTTTTTTTTTTAAATCTGTTTTAGAAAATTTTGTTTTGAGAAATTCACTTTTAGTAAAAATTACTTTTAAAGGAAAATTTTGTGTGAAAATTCTTTTTAGGAGAAAATTTTTTTATGAAAATTCTCTGTAAGAGAAAATTTTGTGTGAAAATTCTCTGTAAGAGAAAATTTTGTGTGAAAATTCTCTTTAAGGGAAAATTTTGTATAAAATTCTCTTTAAGGGAAAATTTTGTATAAAATTCCCTTTAAGGAAAATTTTGTGAAAAAACACTTTAAGAAAAAATTGAAAAATTCTCTTTAGAAGGGAAATTTTTATGGACAATTCTCTTTAAGGGAAATTTTTGTGAAAAACTCTCTTTAAGAAGAAAATTTTGTGTGAAAATTCTCTTTAAGAGAAAATTTTGTGTGAAAATTCTCTTTAAGAGAAAATTTTGTGCGAAAATTCTCTTTAAGTTAAAATTTTGTGTAAAAAACCTCTTTAATAGCAAATTTTGTGTGAAAATTCTCTTTAAGATAAAATTTTGTTAAAAATCCTCTTTAAGAGAAAATTTTGTTTAAAATTCTCTTTTAGTGAAAATTTTTTTAAAATTTTCCTTAAGAGAAAATTTTTTTTAAAATTTTCCTTAAGAGAAAATTTTTTGAAAAATTTTATTAAAGAGAAAATTTTGTGCGAAAATTTTCTGTAAGAGAAAATTTTGTGAAAAGTTTTCTGTAAGAGAAAATTTTGTGAAAAATTTTATTTAAGAGAAAATTTTGAGAAAAATTTTATTTAAGAGAAAATGTTGTGAAAAATTCTCTTTACGTGAAAATTTTGTGCGAAAATTGTCTGTAAGAGAAAATTTTGTGTGAAAATTGTCTGTAAGAGAAAATTCTGTGTGAAAATTGTCTGTAAGAGAAAATTCTCTTAATGGGAAAATTTTATAGAAAATTCTCTTTAAGAGAAACTTTTATAGAAAATTCTTTTTAAAAGGGAAATTTTTGTGGACAATTCTCTTTAAGGGAAATTTTTGTGAAAAATTCTCTTCAAGAGAAAATTTTATAAAAAAAATTCTCTTTTAAAGGAAATTTTTGTAGAAAATTCTTTTTAAGAGAAAATGTTATTAAAAAATTCTCTTTTAAGGGAAAATTTTGTGAAAAAATCTTTTTAGGAGAAAATTTTGTGAAAAATTCTTTTTAAGAGGAAATTTTGAGAAAAATTCTCTTTGAGGAAAATTTTATTGAAAATTCTCTTTAAAAAAAATTAATAGAAAACAAGTTTTTAGAAAAAGTTTTATAATTTTTCATTCGTTTTTAGGAAAAGTTTTGTGGACGTTCTCTATAAACAAAATTTTATTGAAAGTTATCTATAAAAATATTTGACAGAAAATTCTCTTTTAGATAGAGAATTTTTTTATAAAATTTCAGTGAAAAAGAAAATAAAAAATATAAAAAGTTTCAATGAAAAGAAAATTTTCTGTAATAAATTTTATTGAAATAGAATTTTTCTGTAAAGTTTTGTTGAAAGAAAAATTTTCTATAAGAAATTTTATTGAAAGAGAAAATTTTCTATGTTATTTTACCGCCAATATTAATCGAATACTTTTCTCATTTATATCAACATTTTGAAAGGTATTTGCAAATATAATCGAAAAATGAATACAATTCTTACAAATGTCAATTATTCAAAGAGACTTAAGAAGAGACTTTGGAAGAGAATTTTTACTTCATTTAAAATAATTTAATTAAAGTTTATGACAAAGACAATGGTAAAACTTTAAGGTGCTAAAGATAAATTTAAGTGAAATAAGTGATGACTAAATTTTCTCTAAAGCTTAAAATTCAGTGTTTTCCTTTAATTTGCCTAAAATAGCTTTATTTAGCGTTGCAGCTGTTTATTTTCTTAATATTTGTCTTATGACTTATTTCCTTCGTTTTTTTCTTTTCTTATAAATTTCCATAATTATTATTATTTTTCATTCAGAAAGTCCTTTTCTCCCAGTTAATTTTCTATATTTAAAGGAAAAATTTTCCTAGAACTCCTTTTCATTTCATGAGCGTTTCCTTTAAAGCTTAAAAAGAGTTCAACGCCATTTATCATTTTAGCAGACTTAATTTCTCTTTCGGTTGGCAGCAATTCTGACAGTCGCAGACATAAAATGTTTCATTTTATAGAAAAATTGTTCATATTTTATTTTGGATTTTATTTGGTGTCGCTTGTTGCAACTGTGTTTGTGTTTAATGTTATGTGTTTGTTTGTGTATGTGTGTGTTTGAAAAAGTCTATTAAAATATAAAAAAGTCAACTTTATTATAATAATAATTTCAATAGTAAATGTCCGGACTTATTGCCGGCCCAATGCATACATACATGTATGTATGTGTGCTCGTTTGCTAACTGCATGAATTTTTGCTATTACTGCAGCAACAATTGTTGCGACTATTGTAGAGGATTTTGTGTCGTTTTGTGTGTTTGCGAGACGAGTTTAATATTTTGTTGCAAGTTATGGTGAACAGATAATTGCATTAAAATGATACAATGCAGGGAACAGTTAAGTTCTATTAAAGACAAAAACCAGTTACAACTGCAAAAGCTGAAAGGACATAAATATTAAGAATGAGGGAGACACTAGTGTGGATGAAATTCTCTTGAACAAAATTTTATAACAAACACTCTATTCTCTTTCAGAAAAAATTTATAGAAAATTTTCACTTTCAATAAAATTTTTTTATAGAAAATTTTCACTTTCAATAAAATTTTTTTATAGAAAATTTTCACTTTCAATAAAATTTTTTTATAGAAAATTTTCTCTTTCAATAAAATTTTTTTATAGAAAATTTTCTCTTTCAATAAATTTTTTTTTATAGAAAATTTTCTCTTTCAATAAAATTTTTTATAGAAAATTTTCTCTTTCAATAAAATTTTTTTATAGAAAATTTTCTCTTTCAATAAAATTTTTTTATAGAAAATTTTCTCTTTCAATAAAATTTTTTTATAGAAAATTTTCTCTTTCAATAAAATTTTACATAGAAAATTTTCTCTTTCAATAAAATTTTTTTTTTATAGAAAATTTTCTCTTTCAATAAAATTTTTTTTATAGAAAATTTTCTCTTTCAATAAAACTTTTTTATAGAAAATTTTCTCTTTCAATAAAATTTTCTCTTTCAAGAAAAAATTGCAAAAAAATTCTCTTAAAAAATTTTATTTTCAGGAAAATTTTATTCGTTTTTACCACTGTTACATTAATGTTATAAAAATATTATCACACCTCTTTGTCACATAAGGATTTTCAACATTTAGATTCCCTTTTTCAGACTCCTCCATATGAAATGAAATTTTTTTCCTTTAGACTCTTTATAAAAAATAATACCCGGCATATTAAGGAGCAAAAATTATATGGAGAAGAGGAAAAACTTCTTTATGTGTTTTTTTGCAGAATTTTCCATTTATTCTATCATTTAGCTCCTTTTCAAACATTCATTATTATAATCATTATTATTTTTGCTTTTTTCACTCTTTTTTATGAGGAATGAAAAAGGACGATGAAAAGACTCTGCGCAACGCAATAATTTTCACTGGCACAAAATATTTCATTCATTCACTCATTTCATTCATTTTTGAAAAAATGGCATTAAACAAACGGAAACAGGAAAATTAAGTCATGATTTATAATTTTGAACACTTTTTTCGAGTTTTTTCCATCTTTTGGAAATGCAGCGTAAATATATGAGAAGTTTTTCTATTCGATTTTTATATAAAAAAGGCAGAACGCTATATTAGGCTGCACCGAGTCTGCAATACCCTCTGCCACAAATGAGAGTGAAGTAAACACTCATACATAAACTCAAAGACATATATGTAAAATGAGTCATAAAATTAGTTTTATTTTTGTCTATAACTTTTTTCTACTGAACCGATTTTGAACCGATGATAATGAAGTACAAATAACTTTATATTATGCCGGAATTTCATTCTAATTTGTCGTTTTATAATTGAAAATTGTACAAAAGTGTTTTCCTCGAACTTAGAGGTTGCCTCAGATATCGTTCTATATCTTTTAATATACTTAACCGATTTTGTTAGTTTTAAATAAGAAACTTCTCAGGACTATGGGAAACACTAAGGCCAAATATCATTGAGCTCTGTCAAATATTGTGGAAGCGAGTGTGTCAGACAGGCAGACGAACATAGCTAAATCGATTCAGATTTTGATTTGCTGCAAGTAAATATATAAACATTATGGACTCCGAAATGATTCCTCCTTAGCGTTCCATATGGATTAACAAAGTAAATATACCTTCTTCACCCAGGTAGTAGTAGTGGTGTTGGGTATAAAAATTCATAAAATGAAAAACTGAATTATTTATTTATACTCTTGTGATTTCTCTCTTTTCTATTAAATGTTTTAGCGTTTTAATGATTTTATAGCAACTGTGTGTGATTGTGATTGTGATCTTTATTAAATTTTTTTGAGATGATAAAAGAAAAATGCGCTTTTATTAGTGAATTTGAAAAAAGAATGAAAAGAACTGAGTGGCTGTGAATAAATATTTATTTACATAGAAAATCTTTTTTTGAATTTATGTCTTTTTTATAATATTTCACCTTAATAAATATTATTTAAATGAAATTTACACTTTAATTGAAGTAAATGGAATTATTATTCTTTGTTTCATTTAAATCATTTTAATGGTTTTCTTAACTAGAATGAATTTTCTCTTGAAGCATATTTTGCGATTGACAGTTACATTTCCATATCCATACACAGAATAAGGAATGAGATCGAACAACTCTTAGCATACAATTTAATCAAAATGAATCTGTGTTTGTTTGTCGGTTTGTTGGGATTTTTAGACAGCTAAACTGCTGGATTACTTTTTCTGGATTTTTACACAATGACTCCAATATAACCGAAAGTAACACAGACTAAAAGAATCTGATAAGACAACAGTAGGATGGATAGGACCAGAAGGAAGAGTTCCATCCATAAAAACACTACTCATCTTGAGATTCCAAATTTTGTCACATTCCATTGCCAACAAAATTTTTTTAGAAAATTTTCTCTTTCAACGAAAATTTTATAGAAAATTTTCTCTTTCAACGAAATTTTATAGAAAATTTTCTCTTTCAACGAAAATTTTATAGAAAATTTTCTCTTTCAACGAAAATTTTATAGAAAATTTTCTCTTTCAACGAAAATATTATAGAAAATTTTCTCTTTCAACGAAAATTTTATAGAAAATTTTCACTTTCAACGAAAATTTTATAGAAAATTTTCTCTTTCAACGAAAATTTTATAGAAAATTTTCTCTTTCAACGAAAATTTATAGAAATTTCTTTCAACGAAAATTTTAGAAATTTCTCTTTCAACGAAAATTTTTTCTCTTTCAACGAAAATTTTAAAGAAAATTTTCTCTTTCAACGAAATTTTTATAGAAAATTTTCTCTTTCAACGAAATTTTTATAGAAAATTTTCTCTTTCAACGAAAATTTTATCGAAAATTTTCTCTTTCAACGAAATTTTTATAGAAAATTTCTCTTTCAACGAAATTTTTATAGAAAAATTTTCTCTTTCAACGAAATTTTTATAGAAAATTTTCTCTTTCAACGAAATTTTTATAGAAAATTTTCTCTTTCAACGAAATTTTTATAGAAAATTTTCTCTTTCAACGAAATTTTTATAGAAAATTTTCTCTTTCTACGAAATTTTTATAGAAAATTTTCTCTTTCAACGAAATTTTTATAGAAAGTTTTCTCTTTCAACGAAATTTTTATAGAAAATGTTCTCTTCCAAAACAAAATTTTTATAGGAAATTTTTCTCTTCCAAGAATATTTTGTAAAAATGTTCTCTTCTGAAGAAATATCAAATAAAAATTTCCAATAAGGAAATTTTTCTGAAATTTCGCTTTAAATAAAAATGTATCATTTCTGTGACTTTAACTTCTGCATTAATATTATTTCTTTTTGCTCTTTCACGACTCTATTTTCATTTCCTTTTCCGGTAAAAAGAAACGTTATCATTCAATTCATTCACTTCCATGTTTATTTACATTTATGCTTATTTGTTTGTCCATCCACTTAAGGTGTTTTCTGCAGAATCTTCCTTTAATTAAAACATTTTCGTTTAAGACTCTCTTTCTATTTAAACAATGATTTAATTCCTTTAAATCTCAGCCACTTCATAAATATATAAAAACTCTATTTAAATGCTCTGACATGTGTTTTGCATTTGAATTAAATGCCACAACAGCAAAAGATGTTCTCTTGCATTTGTATTTGTTTGCTTCAAATGTTGCAGCAGCAAGAGAGAAGTAGCAACAGCAACAACAGAAAAGGTAGCAAAAGCAGCAGCAACTTTAGCATTTTAATGCCACCTTGAATTACAATGCAATTAAAATTGTGCGCTTTTATGAATTTTCAACAGTTTTTTTCTTCGGTTTTTGTTTTTATTTATATTCATTTTTCAGTTTTTTTCGGGGAATTTTTCCTTTTATTATGGATTTTTCTTCTTTTTTATTATTCGGTTACCACATTCTTTTAATACAAATGAATAATTCCTAAAAGAAAAGCGGAATTGGTAGCTAGTGAAGGAATGTTTTCATTTAATTGTTAAATTTTCTAGAAGAAGAACGTAACTTTTCCTGTTTCAACAAAATTTTTATGGAAAAATAATAAAAATTTTGTTCGAATATAATTTTATTATAAAATTCTCATCCAATAAAACTCTATAGAATTTTTTTTTTTTAAACTCATGGAAAATTCTTCTTAAAAGAAATTTTATCGAAAAATTTCTCTTAAAAGAAATTTTATCGAAAAATTTCTCTTAAAAGAAATTTTATCGAAAAATTTCTCTTAAAAGAAATTTTATCGAAAAATTTCTCTTAAAAGAAATTTTATCGAAAAATTTCTCTTAAAAGAAATTTTATCGAAAAATTTCTCTTAAAAGAAATTTTATCGAAAAATTTCTCTTAAAAGAAATTTTATCGAAAAATTTCTCTTAAAAGAAATTTTATCGAAAAATTCTCTTAAAAGAAATTTTATCGAAAAATTTCTCTTAAAAGAAATTTTATCGAAAAATTTCTCTTAAAAGAAATTTTATCGAAAATTTTCTTTTAAAGTATATTTTTAAGAAAATTTTCTCTTAAAGTAAATTTTTTAGAAAAATTTCCCTTAAAGTAAATTTTTTAGAAAATTTTCTCTTAAAGTAAATTTTTTAGAAAATTTTCTCTTAAAGTAAATTTTTTAGAAAATTTTCTCTTAAAGTAAATTTTATCCAAAATTTTCTCTTAAAGTAAATTTTATCGAAAATTTTCTCTTAAAGTAAATTTTATCGAAAATTTTCTCTTAAAGTAAATTTTATCGAAAATTTTCTCTTAAAGTAAATTTTATCGAAAATTTTCTCTTAAAGTAAATTTTATCGAAAATTTTCTCTTAAAGTAAATTTTATCGAAAAATTTCTCTTAAAAGAAATTTTATCGAAAAAATTTCTCTTAAAAGAAATGTTATTGCAAAAATTTCTCTTAAAAGAAATGTTATCGCAAAAATTTCTCTTAAAATAAATTTTATCGAAAATTTTCTCTTAAAAGAAATTTTATCGAAAATTTTCTCTTAAAATAATTTTCATCTTAAATTTTCTCTTAAAGTAAATTTTTTAGAAAATTTTCTCTTAAAGTAAATTTTTTAGAAAGTTTTCTCTTAAAGTAAATTTTTTAGAAAATTTTCTCTTAAAGTAAATTATATGGACAATTCTCTCTTAAAGTAAATTATATGGATAATTCTCTCTTAAAGTAAATTATATGGACAATTCTCTCTTAAAGTAAATTATATGGACAATTCTCTCTTAAAGTAAATTTTTTTGAAAATTTTTTCTTAAAGTAAATTTTTTTATAAAATTTTCTCTTAAAGTAAATTTTAAAAAAAATTTTCTCTTAAAGTAAATTTTATCGAAAATTTTCTCTTAAAGTAAATTTTATCGAAAATTTTCTCTTAAAGTAAATTTTTTAGAAAAATTTCTCTTAAAGTAAATTTTATGGAAAATTCTCTCTTCAAGTAAATTTTATGGAAAATTTTCTCTTATAGCAAATTTTAGGACAAATTTTATCTTAAAGTAAATTTTATTGAAAATTCTCTCTTAAACAGAATTTTATAGAAAATTTTCTCCTAAATAAAATTTGATGGATATTTTTTTCCTAAAGAAAGTTTTATTGCAATTTTTCTCTTAAAGAAAATTCCCTGCATTAAAAAATTTTCTCTTTCAACAAAAATTCTTTAAAAAATTCTCTACAAATTGAAATTTATGAAAAAAAATGATTTAAACTTTTTCGCTTTTCTTTATTTAGAGAAGTTTAACTGAATCTGCTAAAACTTCGTTATGATATGATTTTTTATATTTTTGTTGGTTTGTTAATCTCAGTGGTCATATTATAACAAACAACTTAAGTGCAAAAACAAAAAAACAACAAGAGAGAATCTGCATTTTACATCTGTTTTATTTGTTTCTTGGCCTTTTTTTGGAAGCTTGTTCACATCTTTATATTATTATTATTATTTTTTAAACTTTTTCCTCGAAAAAAAAAGAGGAAAACTTTTTTCCACCACACTATGACTCTCGATGGCGTACTTATAGGAAAAACTTAGCAGACTTGAAATAAAAAAAATATTTTGGAAAAACATCAAAAAGTTTTTCGCAAAAATAGAAAAATTAAAAAAAGGCAGAATAACATTTTCATTTTTTTTTTGGAGAAGGAAGATATGAGCATCAAACAAGTAGGAATACTGTATTCAGCTATGCCGAATCTTCAATACACTTCACGTTGTGTTTCATACAGACACACTCACACATACACTATTTCATAAATAAACACAGAAACACTTATTGACTCATAAAATTAGTTATATTTTTGGCTACAACTTTTTTTCAACTGACATACACAAATCACAGACATACACACATCACAGACATACACACATCACAGACATACACACATCACAAATTCGACTCAGTTTTTGATTTGATAAAAGAATATATATACAATATAGGAACTGAGATGATTCCTACTTAGCGTTACACACAGAATGACAAAGTTAATATGCCCTCTTTACTACTTGTGATGGTGTAGGGTATAAAAATAGTTGTAACTACAAAAGTCTACAAATGAATTTCATGTTAATGTTGGCTTCGTTATTTATTTTCCAAAAAGGAAAAACGGAAAAAAACAAGTCGAAATCTTCCGAGAAAAAAATGAAATTTGTTATGAGTTTTTTCTTTTAAGTTAAAGTTCTTTTTTTTTTTTGGAGTTTGAATGATGCTGAAGCTCAAAGAATAAGAAAGTACATGAGAAATAGGCAAAGAGACTATTTTTTTCATATCGAACAAATATTATGTAACAAATCTCTTAAAAAAATGTTTACAAAATGAGAAAAGAAGCAAAAAAATCTGTTGGAAACACCAAAAATTATATAAAAAGAAAAATTTGTTTAGTAGATTGTATTACTTTCCAAAACTAAAAATGAACTCTATAAATAAAGCTGTTTTTAATAAATTACATATAGCAAAGAGGGCGACATATACATTCATTAAGGCGTTTCAAATCAAGAATCTCTTAAGCTCAAGTTTAAGTTTTTAGAGAACAAAATCTAGTTAAGATAAGAAAATAAACTTTAGCTTAAAAAAGGACAATGTCTGTCCAGTCTAGAGAATAACCTCGTTTTCTATTTAAACAAAGTTCTCTCTTTCAATCTAATTTTAAGAAAATATTCTCTCGAAATAAACTTTCTATGGAAAACTTTCTCTTTTAATAAATGTTGTATAGAAAAATGTCTTTTTAAATAATTTTTTTTTAGAAAATTCAACAATTTTTTTATAAAAAATTTTCTCTTTCAATAAAAATTTTTTATAGAAAATTTTCTCTTTCAATAAAAATTTTTTATAGAAAATTTTCTCTTTCAATAAAAATTTTTTATAGAAAATTTTCTCTTTCAAGAAAATTTTTTTAGAGAAAATTTTCTCTTTCAAGAAAATTTTTTTTAGAGAAAATTTTCTCTTTCAAGAAAAATTTTTTTAGAGAAAATTTTCTCTTTCAAGAAAAATTTTTTTAGAGAAAATTTTCTCTTTCAAGAAAAAATTTTTTAGAGGAAATTTTCTCTTTCAATAAAAAATTTTTTTATAGAAAATTTTCTCTTTCAAGACAAATTTTTATAGAAAATTTTCTCTTTCAAGAAAAATTTTTTATTGAAAATTTTCTCTTTCAAGAAAAATTTTTTATTGAAAATTTTCTCTTTCAAGAAAAATTTTTTATTGAAAATTTTCTCTTTCAAGAAAAATTTTTTATTGAAAATTTTTCTTTAAATAAAATTAAAAAAAAAAAAAATTGGTCTAGAATCTAGTCTAGAATAAACTCTTATCTAGTCAAGAAACTCTGGTTTAGACTAGAGAATCAAGTCTAGTCACGACTAAAGAATAAATTCTAGTATCGGCTACAGAAAAAGCTCTAGTTCTGTTTACAGAATAAAATCTAGTCTCGACTAGATACTAAACTTTAGTCTCGACTAGAGAATAAACTCTAGTTTAGACTAGATTATTAGCTTTAGTCCTGATTTAATATTAAATTAAAGTTCAAACTCTTTTCCAGAACATTGTAGCTCACTTTCTCTCACATGAGTTTTTTGCCAAATTTATTGCATTTTTACCACTCACAACCACAACAACAAAAATTAAAAATTGTTTATATAAAAGTATTAAAGTGTGTGTAAGTGTATGAGAGAGAAGGAGCTTTATAATGTTATTTTCAGAAATTGATAGTTTTTCGTGTGTACATATATGACTATATGATGGTTTAATTGTGTATGTGTGTGTGTATTTTTATTTAACATATTCTTCTTCTTCTTTTTATTTGCTGTTTATTCCCAAATACTTATTATTTTTAGAGCATCTTCCCAGTAAAACTTTTATAAAAGCCGGAAATAATGCACTTAAGTTTATTTTTTTGCTCTTTTTTTGCTTTTCTTTCGTCTTATTTCCTACTTGGGAGCATTTTTTTTGTGTTTCCTTTTTTATTAAGTTTTAGCACTTTTATTTTGTTCGCTTTCAAGTCAAAGTTGTTGCAGCAACATTTTTTTGAGACGTTTTTTTGTGAATTCAGCTGTGGGTGGTTTTCATATGAATTACAAGCCATTTAATGGATTTTGGCCAAAAGTCTTATAGAGAGTAAACGGAACAAGAGGAGAAAAGTTGAAGATCATGATAATTTTATTAAGAAAAAAACTGTCTTTGCCAGTTGTTGCAACAAGGTTACAGTTGGTGGCAAGTGAAGGTGGGTGATTTTAAAATCAAGCGGAAATATAAATCAATGAAAAGTGTTCAAATTGAGAACAGTTTTTGCTGATAATAATAAAAAGAGCAATCGATTGAAAAGAGGCAAAAGGAATTAAGAACATTTTCTTTTAAAATATATTTTATATAATTTAATGAATTCAGCTTAAAGTTTTCAATATTTTTCAAAAAAACTTTTCTGCAAGTTTTCCTTTATCATCCTTTTTCTTGGTGTTTTATTTTTGTTTAATATTTATTTAATATTTGTTATTCTTTCTTTATGTTCTTCATCATCTAACCATTTTTCTAATAACAACAACAATATTTATCAACAATAGTTTTTCTTTTCTGAAAACTTTTCCTAAAGAAAACTCTATTTTTCTTTCTTGTGTTCTAAAAAAAAAAAAGCTAAAGAAAAAAGTTCTTTGGAATAGAAAAGAGTTTGTTTTTTTGTTTTTAATACAGAACACAAAGTGTTACCAAGTTTATGTTGTATTTCGTTATTAAAAACTTTTATTTATATTTTCGCTCTTTTTTTTTTTTAAATTTGTTGAAACTGTTGCTGTTGTTCCGGCTGTTGGAGGGAAAGTTTGAATGCAACCAGGAAATAGTAGTTTTGTTAAAATTATTGCTTTATTTCTGAAGTTGTAACTAAATGAGGATAATCACAGGATAAATTGTTATCTCAAGTTTATATTAAACTCTAGTTTCACCATAGAATCAATTTTAGTCTTGGCTAGAGAATAAAATCTGGTCTTTATTTTAGACTAGAGAATAATCCTAAGCGTAGACAAGAGAATAAACTTTAGCTTTGAAGAGAGAATAAACTCCAGTTTAGACTTTAGAATAAAGTTTATTCTCCATAAAGAATAAACTTTAGTCTGGACTACGGAATAAATTCTATTCTGGACTAGGAAATAATCTCTAGTCGAAACTAGAGAATAAACTCTAGTCTAGACTGAATAATAATCTCTAGTCTGGAATAGTAAATAAACTCTTGACTAGAGAATAAGCTGTTGTCGAGACTACAGAATAAACTCTTGCCTAAACTAGAGAATAAACTCCAGTCTATATTTTATAGAAAATTTTCTCTTCAAACAAAATGTTTATAAAAAATTTTCTCTTTCAACAAAATTTTTATAGAAAATTTTCTCTTTCAACAAAATTTTTATAGAAAATTTTCTCTTTCAACAAAATTTTTATAGAAAATTTTCTCTTTCAACAAAATTTTTATAGAAAATTTTCTCTTTCAACAAAATTTCTATAGAAAATTTTCTCTTTCAACAAAATTTCTATAGAAAATTTTCTCTTTCAACAAAATTTCTTTAGAAAATTTTCTCTTTCAGCAAAATTTTTATAGAAAATTTTCTCTTCCAACAAAATTTTTATAGAAAATTTTCTCTTCCAACAAAATTTTTATAGAAAATTTTCTCTTCCAATAAAATTTTTATAAAAAAATTTCTCTTTGAACAAAATTTTTATAGAAAATTTTCTCTTCCAACAAAATTTTTATGAAAAAATTTCTCTTTGAACAAAATTTTTATAGAAAATTTTCTCTTCCAACAAAATTTTTATAGAAAATTTTCTCTTTCAACAAAATTTTTATAGAAAATTTTCTCTTTCAACAAAATTTTATAGAAAATTTTCTCTTTCAACAAATTTTTATAGAAAATTTTCTCTTTCAACAAAATTTTTATAGAAAATTTTCTCTTTCAACAAAATTTTTATAGAAAATTTTCTCTTTCAACAAAATTTTTATAGAAAATTTTCGCTTCCAACAAAATTTTTATAGAAAATTTTCTCTTCCAACAAAACTTTATAGAAAATTTTCTCTTCCAACAAAATTTTATAGAAAATTTTCTCTTCCAACAAAATTTTATAGAAAATTTTCTCTTCCAACAAAATTTTATAGAAAATTTTCTCTTCCAACAAAATTTTATAGAAAATTTTCTCTTTCAACAAAATTTTTATACAAATTTTTCTCTTTCAACAAAATTTTTATAGAAAATTAACAAAATTTTTATAGAAAATTTTCTCTTCCAACAAAACTTTTATAGAAAATTTTCTCTTTCAACAAAATTTTTATAGAAAATTTTCTCTTCCAACAAAATTTTTATAGAAAAATTTCTCTTTCAACAAAATTTCTATAGAAAAATTTCTCTTTCAACAAAATTTCTATAGAAAAATTTCTCTTTCAACAAAATTTCTATAGAAAATTTTCTCTTTCAACAAAATTTCTATAGAAAATTTTCTCTTTCAACAAAATTTCTATAGAAAATTTTCTCTTTCAACAAAATTTCTATAGAAAATTTTCTCTTTCAACAAAATTTCTATAGAAAATTTTCTCTTTCAACAAAATTTTTGTAAAAAGTTTTCTCTTTCAAAAAAATTTCCATTTTTAGCAAAATTTCATAGAAATTTTTCTTTTCCAGAAAAATTTTCTCTCCCCAACAAAATTTCATAGAAAATTTCTTATTTTGGCAAATTTTTTAGAAAATTTTTCACTTTATTTTCTAGTCTCTTTATACTTCTAAATGTTACCTTAAACTGTGATCATCCCTCCTTAAATTGTTTGTGAACTAAAGAAAAGAGAACAATATTTTTTCAATGTCCATAGTTTTTGAATTATTAGAGGTTGTTGATGATAAATACAATTGATGTTGTATATTTGTATTTAGTGTTGTTGTTGTTGTTGCTATAGTTAGTTATTGCTATCAACTATTTACTACTAAAAATGTTGCCAGTTGTTGTACACTTACAAGGACAAAAAATAAATGTTGTTGATATTTTTGCAGTCTATTGTGTATTTGCTGAAATTCGATTAACAACTTTTTTCTCTCTATCTGTCTCTCTCTCTTACTTTTATACACTTTCTCTCTCTTTTTTCCCTTCATTTTACTATTTCAGCAAAGTATTTTATTGATTCCAATATAATAAAAAAAGTGAGAAGAAAACTTAGTTTATTTCATTCATTGTTGCTGTTGAACTTATTATTGAAGTTATTTTCTTGTTATGTTGTTTGCAACATAACAACAACACCAACATCAACATCAACAGGAATAACAGCAATAACAATTTTGTAGTAACAATATTGAAATTGCATTTATTTCAAGAATGAAAAACTTTTTGTTGTTGGAAAAATTGTCATAAACTCAATTAACTTTGTTGTAATAAATTGAGTAGAAAATGTGTTATTAAGTTTTTCTATACCCTACACCATCTTAAGTGGTTGGGGTATTATGTGTTTGTGCGGATGTTTGTAACATACAGAAAAAAATTTTGTTTAAGTATATCGTTCGACTTAAAATCGATATTTAGAATTAACGTTGTTCATCCCTCCGCTTATCTGTCCATCCGGCTGGTTGTCCATGTAGACGTTGTGAACACTCTATAGGTTGCAATTTTTGAGACATCTTGATGAAATTTTGTATATATATTAAAAGTTTGGCCCAAAGACGAAGTCTATGGATATTGGTCATGTTTAATCTAATATTTTAGGTGCCTTGTCCTCCCGAAATCAGGTTTTTAGCCCAATAAAGTCCTAAATAGAAAGCACTTTTATTGAAATTAGACAGAAGTAAGTCTTTTGATATTCTTAACCAATTTTACGAATAATGCGGGGGTCGGTCCATTGCTTTTCATAGGTTCCATACAATCTCCCTTGGAAAGATCACATTAAAGGGCATAAATCTCACAAATACGTTGGTATTGTAATAATCGATCAAATTAAGATAAATAGAGGCAAAAATCGATGTACAACATTATACGAGGGTCGTACCATAATTTCCTGTAGCTCCTACATAACCCACCATGAAAATTCATTTTAAAATGTTTAAATTTCACATAAACATTAGCGTAAGTGTAAGAATAAGTCAGAAAATAAGATTATACGAGGGTCGTTCATTACTTTTTTGTTATTGACATTTACAAGCAACATTGTGGTACTACAAAGTCGGGCTTGAATGACTCTAACATTGCAACTTGTTTAACTCTGTTTTTAATTTTTAAATTCAAAGAAAAGAGGAAAATTTCGTGATGAAATTTTATACTCTTTTTTTGCTATGAATTTGAATTTGCTTGGAATTTAATTAACTGATATTAAAGTAAATTTTGAATTTTTTTGTTTTTAAGTTTTTATTGTTTCAAACATTTCAAAAAGGTGTCAATTTGACAATCTTTTGTTCATTATTTTAAATATTATTTATTCATTCTTATAAAATTCAATTAAACAATTTAATTGATTTTTTTGTTCAAATCAAATTCTATTAAAAATTTGAAAAAAAAAGTTTTGAATCATAATTATGCAAATCCCATTTATTCAATATTCAATACTTCAATTCAATACAAAAATAAATAACCTAAAAAAATAAACACTAAAGAACATTAAATAACAGAAATAAAAAACGGCATTGAGTCATCATGAGTACAGACATTTAAAATAATGGATTCTTACAATGTTTATGAAATTTTCAAAATTGAAAAATAAAAAAAATTTTTCTCAATATTCGAATCTAAAGTTTTCAAATTTTTCTAGTTCTAATTCGAATTAAATTTCTTCTTCAAATTTCAGTGTAGCTATTGGTTCAGGCTCTAGTTCATTATTCATTTTAGATTCTAATACAATTTTGAGATTAGTTTCCGGGTTACATTCTGGAGTAGACTCTGGTTCAGATTCCGGTTTAGAATCTAGTTTAGATTCTAGAGTTTTTTGAATAAGAATCTCTAGTAGAGATTCTTGCTCAACTTTAGTTCAATTTTAGGTTCAGATTCTTGTTTAGATTCTAATCCGAATTCTAGTTCCGATTCTGGTTCAAGTACCAATTTTAATTATATTTCATATTCAGGTTCAGATAATATTTCAGAATCTGATTCAAATTCTATTTGAGATCCTTTAACAGATTCTGGTTTATATTCTGGTTCATGTTAAAATTCAGTATCTGATTTAAATCTAAGTTTAGATTCTGTTACAGATTTTAGTTCATTTCTAGTTCTAATTCAGATTTTAGTTCAGATTCTATTTGAAACTTTAGTTAAGAATCTAGTTCAGATTTTTACCAGGTTCTAGTTCTTTCAATTTTAGCTTGATTCCAATCAAATTCTACATCAGATTCAAGATCAAATGTTATATCAGATTTTATATCAGGTTCCAGATCAAATTCTTCAGATTTTAGATCAAATTCCAGATTAAATTCTTACTTCATATTCTAGTTCAGATTATAGTTCAGATTCTGATTTTAGTTCAGATTCCAGATCAAATTCTAAGTCTTTAGTTCAGAATCTCATTCAAATTCTAGTTCAAATTCTTGTCAGGTTCTAGTTCTTCCAAATTTTATCTTAGATTCCGATACAGATTCTACTTCACATTCAAGTTCAGATTCTGTTTCAAATTCTAGTTAAGATTCTAGATCAGATTCCAGATTAAATTCTACATCAGATTCTACTTCAAATTCTATGTTACTTTCTAGTTTAGATTTTTAACAGACCCTTGAATATTTCCTGATTTAGTTTCAGAGTCTGGAACAGATTCTATTTCAAATTCTGGTCCAGATGTTGGTTCTAAGACTGATTCAGATTATTCAGAATATAATTTCAGATTATAGTTCTCTACTTTTCATATTATTTTAGGTTCTAGTTTAAATTCCCATTCAGATTCTAGTTAAAGAAACCAGAACAAGCTCTAGTTCTGATAAAGATTTTAGTTAAGTTCTAATTCAGATTCTCGAACGTAGAATAATTCAGATTGTAGTTAAGATTCTCACTCAGATTCGAGTTTTTCTTCCGAAAGTCATTTTCTTTAGTTTCAGTTTCAGATTCTAGTTCTGATTAAATTTTAGTTTTAATACATTCAGATTCTGTTTCAGACAGTGGTCCAGTTCAAGTGCAGCTCAACTTCATATTTGATGATTTTTTTATGTTCAAAAATTCGAAATTCATAAATAATTTTATAAAAATTAAAAAGGGAAGTAAAAAATCGATTTACGAATTAATTCAGCTGGTTTGGTCATTTTTTCTACAATTTTAAACTATTTCCACTAAGTTCGAATTAAATTCGAATATTTCGAACATACCATAAAATTATGAATATTGAGATTTAAACTGTTTAAATTATTTAAAATATTTTCATATCATATTTTTAACTCATATTCTTTATTTCGAAATTCAGTTCGAATTTTTCGAACATTCGAAAATATTTTGAAAATTCAATTTTTAATTTTTCATTATTTACAATATCATCAGCATAATATTTGACTTATTGTGTAAATTTCGAAAATTCGAAATTCAGTTCGAATTTTTCGAACATTCTAAAATATTTTGGAAATTAAATTTTTAAAATGTTTATTTTATTTACAATATTTTCAAAACATCAGTATAATTTTTGACTTATTGTGTAAATTTCGAAAATCAAAAAAAAAAAAAATTCGAAATATTCGAACATAATGGAAATCATTAGGAAACTATATAATTCTATTATTTTTAATGTTATTTATGTTTTATTACATGTTTATCACTTTTTTAATTATTTTGTAATTTTTTTTAAGAATTAATTCTTTTATTTCCCTTCATTTCGCATATTTTGATTAAATTTGTATTACAAAGATAAATAAATAAACATAAATTTGTTTACTTAGAAAATTATTAAATATTTATGAATATTTGCTATTGATGTTATTTTTATTTTATTGTTTAACAGATGTTTAATTAACAGCAAAAAAACAATAAATGAATTTAATTACAGACAAAAGGAACAAAAGAACGTGAAATAATAATTAAATTAATGAGTAATTGAAGAACGAACGAACAACAAAAAACATCAACATAAATCAATTATTCTTATGCTTGAATTCATAAAGATAAAACTAAAAAATTTCCGCATAATTTTGGAAAAAAAAGTAAAAATCATTTTAATGGAATTTGCTAAAAATAACTTTAATTAATTCTTAAATATAAAATGAGGAAAATAAAATTTTAATATTACATATTTTGTTTGGCCCACTGTGTTTTCTTAGAAAGTGCTGTTACTACCAATCATAATTTTGTTTTAGTATATGTTTCTGTCTTCTTTTGTGTGTTAGTGAGTTTTGGCCTTTAATCATTTTAAGTTTTACTAATCGATTATGAATGGAATAAAGACTTTTTTGCTTGACAAAGATTTAAATCAATAATTTTATGTTAAAGAATTCTAAAGAAATTTCTAAAAAAGAAAACAGTAAAAACAAAAATTTAACAAAAATCGCAAAAGAAAAAGAAACACTGCAAAACTTTAACAAAATAATAGAAATAAGCTTAAATAAAGTTTGTGTGTTTAAGCTTAAATTTGATGCACTGTGGTTCAGAAATGGAATTCTTTTGCCCAAATACTTATACATCAGTTTTAAGTTCAGTTCCTGTCCAGTTCTGGTTCAATTCTCGTTCAGCTTCCAGTTCAAATTTGATTTTGGAATTTAGTTCAGATTCTAAATTAGTTCTAGTAGAGACTTCAATTCCGATTGTAGTTAAAATTCAAATTCAGATTGTCATTTTAAATTTATCACAAATTAAATTGGATTAATGATTTTTGGTCATAAACATTCGAAATCGTTTAAGGGGTTTCAAAGTCCATTTTTCTTAATATTTTATCTTAATTTCAGTAGCTAAATTTCTCCTTCTATTTGCTGTTCTCCACTTTAATTATTGTCTAAACACTTTAATGATTCCCTGGAAAAAAACTTCTTTAAATATTTTTAGAATAATTAATGACTTATTTTTAGAAAACTCTGAAATTAAAAATCGTCACTAATTGGCGCTTCAAATTTGCAAATTCTACACAAAGTCAGATCTACTAAATTACACAGAAACAGAGACAAATATTCGAAGGTCAACCCATTTGGAAAAATTCCTGATTAATGATAAATCTGCATCATTAATTTTTGGATGCCAAGCGAAATTTCAATCAAATTTAAGATGGATAATTTAACTTCCGATAAATTTTTAATAAGAAAATTGTGTTATCGATATATTTTCTATTAGAAAATTTTATTTTCGATATATTTTCTATTAGAAAATTATATTATCGATAAAATTTCTACAAGAAAATTTTATTATTGATAATTTTTGTAAAAGAAAATTCTATTATCGATAAATTTTCTATAAGAAAATTTTATTATCGATAAATTTTCTATAAGAAAATTTTATTATCGATAAATTTTCTATAAGAAAATTTTATTATCGATAAATTTTCTATAAGAAAATTTTATTATCGTTAAATTTTCTATAAGAAAATTTTATTATCGATAAATTTTCTATAAGGAAATTTGATTATCGATAAATTTTCTATAAGGAAATTTGATTATCGATAAATTTTCTATAAGAAAATTTGATTATCGATAAATTTTCTATAAGAAAATTTTATTATCGATAAATTTTCTATAAGAAAATTTTATTATCGATAAATTTTCTATAATAAAATTGTGTTATCGATAAATTTTTTTATAAGAAAATTGTGTTATCGATAAATTGTCTATAAGAAAATTGTGTTATCGATAAATTTTCTATAAGAAAATTGTGTTATCGATAAATTTTCTATAAGAAAATTGTGTTATCGATAAATTTTCTATAAGAAAATTGTGTTATCGATAAATTTTCTATAAGAAAATTATGTTATCGATAAATTTTCAATAAGAAAATTGTGTTATCGATAAATTTTCTATAAGAAAATTGTGTTATTGATAAATTTTCTATAAGAAAATTGTGTTATCGATAATTTTTTTTTTCTGTTCTAGTTCACTTCTAATTTATTTATAATTTATTTCTTGTTCAGTTCCAGTTTAGTTCTAGTTCAGTATTAGTTCAATTCTAGTTCATGAAATCTTTTTCTATATTTTTTACAAAATTTAAAAAAAAATTTGGTTTTTAGAAATTTTTCTCATATAGAAAAAATTTTAAAAAATTTTCTTTTACAGATTTTTTTAAATTTTATTTTCTTCATTTTTTTTTTAAAAAGTTCACTTATAAAAAAATATTCTATTAAAATATTTACAATAAATACTAAAGACTAATTTATCGCGCTAATATACACAATAAGCTGTTGGGGAAATCCCCTTCCCTAAATGTCCTCCTCCACTTCTAATTCATCATATCTCTCCAAAGTCGGCAGACTTTCCAATTTATTCTTCTTCAAATATTTCATGAAAGCCTGGGGAGAATTAAAACTCTTAATGGGATATTTGCCAAAGCGACCATTTGTCTTGGAGACTACATAGTAGACAGGATAAGCACCAGGAGCTACATGGACCCTCATAGTTTTTGATAGTAAATTACCAGCTAAATCCTCTTGATTATAAAGAAAATGTAATTGTTTATTTTTGGGTTGATGTTTTGGTTTTAGAACTTTCTCAGGAGCGGGTAACAGAGGAATGCCTCTAATGATGGGAGTATCACTTGGGGGAGTCTTGGAGGACATTTCCATTTGAGGTTTAGGACGTTTCATGTTGGTGTATTTCCTTTTACCAGCGTAGGGTTTGATGGATTGAATTTTGTAGAGGGAGGAATCCATGTTTAAGACATTTGGATCGTCTTTGATGGGAGGCAGATCGAGAGGATTGACACGTATAACTTTTTTGGTGTCACGTTCTATTTTATCGGGTATTATGTCATCTGTTATGAGCAAAAGTTTGGGTAAATCGGAAATTTTTGCCTCTGGATTTGCTTCAGCTTCTGCAGCTGCCTCGGGTGCCGGTTTTGCCCAGCCGGGGTGATTTTTAGCACAGACACTAAAAAGAGCAAAAACTGCAATGGAAATTAATTAATCATTTTTTTAATTAATTTAATTAATTTTTTTTAGTTATTAAATTTAATAAAAATTTTTCAATGATTTCACTTTTAATCACTTCACTCACCCAGAATTTTCGACAGCTTAACATATTTTTGTTTTTTTAATTTTAATTTTTGCGAATTAAATTAATCGTTATTTCTAAATAATTGAAATTTATTGTCAATTTTACACCTTCACTTGTTTCTCACTTAAATTATTTTCTCTGTTTTAGAACGAATTTTGTCTTTTTTTCCGATTCCGATTCTGTTTTTTAGAATTTTGTGGATTTTACTTCATACAATCTATAGTGAAATGTTAACAACGACTGATCGGCTTGTAAGAGATTCTGTTAAGTTTTATGCGGCTTTTGTTGGAGTCAACAACAACAACAAGAACAACAAAACAAATCACATCTCACATCTGAACTCCACATCTACTTATTTACGTTTTTGTTGGCCGATGACAAATAAATAATTCGGTTTTTTTTTTCAAACTTCTTGATAAAAAAAAATCACTTTTTATACCCTCCACCATCAAAAGTGATAAAGAGGGTATGTTAACTTTGTCATTCTATATGTAATGCTAAGAAAGAAACATCTCAGATCCCATAATGTATATATATATATATCCTGCATGAAATCAAAATCTGAGTCCATTTAGCTATGTCCGTCTGTCCATCTGTTGTTGGCTCTCTCCCATCCTCAATAACTGACAGAGCTCAATGAAATTAGTCCTGAGTATTTGTTATAATCCTGAGAAGATTCCTATTTAAAACCTACAGAATCGGTTCAGTATATCAAAATGTATACACCGATATCTGAGGAAATCTCTATGTTCTAGCAAAGAATTTTCATAAGACTGACAATTAAAAATCGACAATTTGGAATAAGATTTTGGCTTCATTATCATTCCAAAAATTATCAAAATCGGTTCAGTTGAAAAAAGTCATAAATAATTTTACGACTCATTAAAGTGTTAAGTGTGTTGCATTTAAGAATAATGTTTACACTTTCATGAGTGTGTATGTACGAAACGTAACGTATTAACTTACAAGCGTCTGAGCTTGAAGGGCATTAAATATTCGGCATAACCGAATATAACATTCTTAACTTTTTTTCTATACATTTTATTCCGTTCTTTACTAATGTTTAGTTCTTTTTTTTCTAATTTGCAGAAAAAACACACTTTTTTATTGTTATTTGTGTCTGATGATGATAATGATGATTATGATTATCATTATTATCATGACGATGATTCTTTTATGTCTTAACACCCAATAGAAATTATTAGCAAAAACATGTCAAAGAAATAGAAAATAATAATTAAACAGACTCCGACTCTTGAATTTGACATAAACAAAAACAAAATAACAACAAAAACCATCAACAACAAATAAATAATAATAAAAATAAAAAAAATCTATAAAAAATGTAAAATTCTTGTGTTAACAAAAAAATCTTCTCTAATAATGAAGAAAGATGTACAGTGGGACTGGAGAAAAAAATTTAATGAAAAATTAAAAATTCTTTTTTCTAGAGAAAATTTTCGTATTCTCAAGAATTTTTTCCCAAAATTTTTCTTTCAAAGAAACATTTCTTTATAAAAAAATTTTATAAAGAACAATTTTTTCCCAACATTTTGCTTTTAAAAAAGAATTTTAGTTTTTTACAAAATTTTCTTTTATAGAAAAAAATTTTTATAGACAAATTTTCTTTTATAGAAAAAAATTTTTATAGACAAATTTTCTTTTATAGAAAAAATTTTTTATAGAAAAATTTTTTATAGAAAAAAAATTTATAGAAAAATTTTCTTTTATAGAAAAATTTTATTTTATACAAAAACTTCTATTATTGAAAAATTTTATATTATAGAAAAATTTTCTGTTATAAAAAAATTTTCTTTTACAGAAAAATTTTATTTTATACAAAAACTTTATTTTATTGAAAAATTTTCTCTTATAGAAAAATTTTCTTTTACAGAAAAATTTTATTTTATACAAAAACTTTCTTTTATTGAAAAATTTTCTCTTATAGAAAAATTTTCTTTTAAAGAAAAATTTTCTTTTACAGAAAAATTTTCGATTTTCCATTTTTTTTAAGAAAAAAATATTTTTCCGAAATTTTTCTTTTAAAGTAATTTTTTCAATTTTTCTTCTAAAGCAAATTGTTTCTTTTATAGAAAAATTTTCATTTCTCTACTAAAAAACAATTTCCATTTTTCGAAATTGTATTCTTCTTATAGAAACCATTAACTTTTTTCCAAAGGTCTTCTTCTTTAGAAAAATTATCGTTTTTTCCAAATTTTTCTTCTAAAGAAAATTTAAAAATTTTTCATTAATTATGGAAAATTTTCTGCAGTAGAAAAAAATTTCCAATATATTCTTCCGTAGAAAAATTTTCTTGTGAGGCTGATTTTGTTTACCAGAAACTGGATGATATCTTTCCCACTATAACATTCCATCTCCAACAGAGACAGAGATTAGACCCATTTCCTTATCATGAACAATTCTTACAAATTAACTGAGAATTGGAGATGAATAATTAAGGATAATAATGAATACTATTTGGAACTGTTATTTGTGATATTGAGAGAGAACCTGATATTTGGTTCATAAAATGATCGCAATGATCATTAAATAGTATCTAAATAAATTGTCTGATTAATTCAAACATAAAAACTTTCAAAACAGTTACATAATCAGACAAAAATTAATGAAATGAATAAACTTTAAAAAGATCGCGACCATCGTTCTCTAAACACATGATCAATGGAAAAAGAATTGAAATAAAAATCTTAATTTACATTTAGAAGAAAATTTATTTTTAAACAAAAAAAAAAAAAAACTGTCAAAAAATTTAAAAGAAGTTTATGATAAATTAGAGACATAAATAATAACAAATAATAACGACAAAAACAACAATCAAACAATGATCAAAATACAAACGATCAAAATATTGATCGATGACATAAAATCTATAGAGATCGACGAAAAAACTCTCCAAAAACAAATGATGAAAATTTATCTTCAAAATTAACGAAGAGAAAAATTTGCCCCCGATCAAGTTTTCTATAGAAAAAAAATTGCCAACGATGAAGTTTTCTATAGAAAAATTTGCCAACGATGAAGTTTTCTATAGAAAAATTTGCCAACGATGAAGTTTTCTATAGAAAAATTTGCCAACGATGAAGTTTTCTATAGAAAAATTTGCCAACGATGAAGTTTTCTATAGAAAAATTTGCCTACGATGAAGTTTTCTATAGAAACATTTGCCAACGATCAAGTTTTCTCTAGAAAAATTTGTCAATGAATAAGTTTTCTATAGAAAAATTTGTCAATGATTAAGTTTTCTATAGAAAAAATTGTCAATCATTAAGTTTTCTATAGAAAAATTTGTCAATGATTAAGTTTTCTATAGAAAAATTTGTCAATGATTAAGTTTTCTATAGAAAAATTTGTCAATGATTAAGTTTTCTATAGAAAAATTTGTCAATAATTAAGTTTTCTATAGAAAAATTTATCAATGATTAAGTTTTCTATAGAAAAATTTGCCAACGATCAAGTTTTCTATAGAAAAATTTTCCAACGATCAAGTTTTCTATAGAAAAATTTGTCAATAATTAAGTTTTCTATAGAAAAATTTATCAATGATTAAGTATTCTGTAGAAAAAATTTGTCAATGATTAAGTTTTCTATAGAAAAATTTTTCAATGATTAAGTTTTCTATAGAAAAATTATCAATAATTAAGTTTTCTATAGAAAAATTTGTAAATGATTTAGTTTTCTATATAAAAATTTGCCAACAATCAAGTGCCAACTATCAATTTTTGTATAGAAAAAATCCCAAACAATTTTCTTATAAAAAAACCAAAATTTTCTTAAAGAAAATCTAGAGAACTAAAATTTAAAATTTTCTAATAGAAAATTTTCGAAAATTTCAAATTTTCTTATAGAAAATTTTCGAAAATTTCAAATTTTTTTATAGAAAATTTTCGAAAATTTCAAATTTTCTAAAGAAAATTTTCGAAAATTTCAAATTTTCTTATAGAAAATTTTCGAAAATTTCAAATTTTCTTATAGAAAATTTTCGAAAATTTCAAATTTTCTTATAGAAAATTTTCGAAAATTTCAAATTTTCTTATAGAAAATTTTCGAAAATTTCAAATTTTCTTATAGAAAATTTTCGAAAATTTCAAATTTTCTTATAGAAAATTTTCGAAAATTTCAAATTCTCTTATAGAAAATTTTCGAAAATTTCAAATTCTCTTATAGAAAATTTTCGAAAATTTCAAATTCTCTTATAGAAACTTTTCGAAAATATCAAATTTTCTTATAGAAAATTTTCGAAAATATCAAATTTTCTTATAGAAAATTTTCGAAAATATCAAATTTTCTTATAGAAAATTTTCGAAAATATCAAATTTTCTTATAGAAAATTTTCGAAAATATCAAATTTTCTTATAGAAAATTTTCGAAAATGTCAAATTTTCTTATAGAAAATTTTCGAAAATATCAAATTTTCTTATAGAAAATTTTCGAAAATTTCAAATTTTCTTATAGAAAATTTTCGAAAATTTCAAAATTTTTTTATAGAAAATTTTCGAAAATTTCATATTTTCTTATAGAAAATTTCAAATTCTCTTATAGAAAATTTTCGAAAATGTCAAATTTTCTTATAGAAAATTTTCGAAAATATCAAATTTTCTTATAGAAAATTTTCGAAAATGTCAAATTTTCTTATAGAAGATTTTCGAAAATATCAAATTTTCTTATAAAAAGTTTTCGAAAATATCAAATTTTCTTATAGAAAATTGTCGAAAATTTCAAATTTTCTTATAGAAAATTTTCGAAAATTTCAAATTATCTTATAGAAAATTTTCGAAAATTTCAAATTTTCTTATAGAAAATTTTCGAAAATTTCAAATTTTCTTATAGAAAATTTTCGAAAATTTCAAATTTTCTTATAGAAAATTTTCGAAAATTTCAAATTTTCTTATAGAAAATTTTCGAAAATTTCAAATTTTCTTATAGAAAATTTTCGAAAATATCAAATTTTCTTATAGAAAATTTTCGACAATTTCAAATTTTTTTTATAGAAAATTTTCGAAAATTTCAAATTTTCTTATAGAAAATTTTTAAAAATTTCAGGTTTTCCAATAGAAAATTTTCAAAAATTTCAAATTTTCCTATAGCAAATGTTCGAAAATTACTTCCTTTTTTGTGAAAAATCATGAATATTAATTTGTTCCCTTCATTTTCAGTGCAATTTAAATTGTATTTAAATTCCGTTGCACGTAATCAGTTGTTTATTAATAAATTTAAATTCCAATTTTAAATAAAGTTAACAGTTAACAGTTGTTTTCTCAATTTTTAGTCAATGAAAACGTGTTCTCTGTTCCAACGAAATTCCAAAGATTCTTTAAATACAATTAATTTCACTGGAGACTCATTAAAATATTACAATTGCTGAAAAATAACTGAAATAAGAAAACAATAATGAAATAAAAGTTTAAATACAAAATATTAGAAATAAATCACTGATTACCTCATAATGCGAAACACAACCCCTCGTGTATTTTAAAACAGAAATCCATTCAGCAGCAATTTGTGAATTTTATTTAAAGTTGAGATTAGAAAATATTAAAGTCGCCAATTTATGAACATGAATTAGAATTAGTGACGGAATTTGAAACTTGTTAACAGTGAGAAAGACAGACAGATGGACAGACACATGTTTTCAATAAATTTTATAAAAATCACATAAATGATTTCGACATGCTGAAGCGTAATTCCGTTTTTTTAACTATTTTTAATGAAATAAATTTTTAATAAAAAAATCTTCTCAAAATAAATTTAACTACGAAATTAATTCTCATAAATAGAAATTGAAAAAAATAATAATTTTTTTTTTTTTTTTTATAAAAAAAGCTAAATAAACCGGCAAAAAATCCATGTATTTGAGATTGAATTTTATTATTATTTTGATTAATTATTAGCATTTTTACACTTCGCGACAAGAAAAATGCCATACGGTAACAGGCAAAAACAAAATAATTCAGACATTTTTTTAAATCAATCCTCTATTTTTCGAAAATTTCAATCAACGATCAATTTTCTATAGAAAATTTCAATCAACGATCAATTTTCTATAGCAAATTGTAATCAACGATCAATTTTCTATAGAACATTTCACTCAACGATCAATTTTCTATAGAAAATTTCAATCAACAATTAATTTTCTATAGAAAGTTTCGATCAACGATCAATCTTCTATAGGAAATTCGATCAACGTTCAATTCTCTATAGAGAATTTCGATCAACCATAATTTTGCTATAGAAAATTTCGATCAACGATCACTTTCCTATAGAAAATTTCGATCAACGATCACTTTTTTAAAGAAAATTTCGATCAACGATCAATTTTCTATAGAAAATTTCGATCAACGATCACTTTTCTATAGAAAATTTCAATCAACGATCACTTTTCTATAGAAAATTTCAATCAACGATCACTTTTCTATAGAAAATTTCAATCAACGATCAATTTTCTATAGAAAATTTCGATCAACGATCAATTTTCTATAGAAAATTTCGATCAACGATCAATTTTCTATAGAAAAATTCGATCAACGATCAATTTTCTATAGAAAATTTCGATCAACGATCAATTTTCTATAGAAAATTTCGATCAACGATCAATTTTCTATAGAAAATTTCGATCAACGATCAATTTTCTATAGAAAATTTCGATCAACGATCAATTTTCTATAGAAAATTTCGATCAACGATCAATTTTCTATAGAAAATTTCGATCAACGATCAATTTTCTATAGAAAATTTCGATCAACGATCAATTTTCTATAGAAAATTTCGATCAACAATCAATTTTCTATAGAAAATTTCGATCAACAATCAATTTCTATAGAAAATTTCGATCAACAATCAATTTTCTATAGAAAATTTCGATCAACAATCAATTTTCTATAGAAAATTTCGATCAACAATCAATTTTCTATAGAAAATTTCGATCAACAATCAATTTTCTATAGAAAATTTCGTTCAACAATCAATTTTCTATAGAAAATTTCGATCAACGATCAATTTTCTATAGAAAATTTCGATCAACGATCAATTTTCTATAGAAAATTTCGATCAACGATCAATTTTCTATAGAAAATTTCGTTCAACGATCAATTTTCTATAGAAAATTTCGTTCAACGATCAATTTTCTATAGAAAATTTCGATCAACAATCAATTTTCTATAGAAAATTTCGATCAACAATCAATTTTCTATAGAAAATTTCGATCAACAATCAATTTTCTATAGAAAATTTCGATCAACAATCAATTTTCTATAGAAAATTTCGATCAACAATCAATTTTCTATAGAAAATTTCGATCAACAATCAATTTTCTATAGAAAATTTCGATCAACAATCAATTTTCTATAGAAAATTTCGATCAACAATCAATTTTCTATAGAAAATTTCGATCAACGATCAATTTTCTATAGAAAATTTCGTTCAACGATCAATTTTCTATAGAAAATTTCGATCAACGATCAATTTTCTATAGAAAATTTCGATCAACGATCAATTTTCTATAGAAAATTTCGATCAACGATCAGTTCTCAATATAAATTATTAATTATTGATAAATTATCTAATTTCGCGATCATTTAAAAGACGTCGAACATAAAAATTTTATTTTTGCAATAAAAATCAATTAACAAAATTAAACATTTAACAATTTTGTTTTGAATCATAAATTTTCATGTCTCAACTTGTTTTCCTGAAAATAATTTTGTTTAAAATGCAAAACAAAACATGATTTAAACGTTTAATTAACCATCAATAATTAAGTTGTTAAATTAAGTTGTTGTTGTTGTTGTTCGTGTTTAAGCAACGAACGTGTACAAAGAAAAAAACAAACTTCTGCGTTCATCCACCACAAGATTTATGATTGAAATTAAAAATTTTTGAACTTCAATGCGAAACTTCAAAATCATTTTTTTTTGTTAATTAAAATATGAATCAATAAAAGAATGCGAAGCCGAATCTTCAGTACCCTCCATCAAAAATGCGCTTGAAATAAATTCGTGTTTCTTTCATGCACACTTACACATACATTCACAGACGTATACAATAAAGAGTCATAAAATTAGCTATAACTCTTTTTCTACTGAACCGAGTTTGATAATTTTTGGAATATTAATGAAGTACATGTAGCTTGATGAAAAATGTTTGCTTGAACTTAGAGGTTGTCTTAGATATCGGTCTATATCTTTTCATATACTTAACCGATTTTGCTGGTTTTAAATGGGAACCTTCTCAGGACTTTAGCAAATACTCAGGCCAAAATTCGTTGAGCTCTGTCATTTGTTAGGGATGTGAGCGTTCCAGCAATAGACAGAGAGACAGACATAGTTAAATCGGCTCAGTTTTTGGTTTGAGGGAAGAATACATTATGTTACATATGGTTTGACAATTTTATTATACTCTCTTCTCCCCTTTTGGTGGTGGAGGTAATAAAAATAACAAAATCGTTTAGCAATTAATTTTATTAAATTAATATTTTTAAAAACCAAAAAACAAGAAGAAGAAAGAAATACAAAAATAAAGTCAATAAACTTGTTTTCTTAAACGCAACACTAAATATGATCACACTCATCACTAATTTTACTAATTTTGCGAAAATTTTAAGAAATTTAATAAAATCAAAAAGAAGACAAAAACAAAAATCTGAATTAAAGAAATTAAGAAGTGACAACATTAAGCTGCCGTTAAGTTCCATTAATTTTCAAAAAATAAAAAACCAAAAAAAAAAAAAAATATTTAAAATTCAATTTGAATATTTAGGTCAAGAACGGAGTCTGGTTTTTGTTTTAGAACAAGATTTATTTCCATTTCAGAATTGAATCGAAATGAAGAAAACAAATATTGAGAAAAAAGAACAACCTGTTTTTCAAATTGAAACATTTTAAATATTTTTGTTTAAAAATAAAATTAATTTATTTTTATTTTTTTTTTTTAATTTATTTTATGTTAATGATCATAATAATAACGATCATTATTAAATTATTATTCTGAATCATCATTAAATCTGAAATTTACAAACTCAACCAGCACAAGTGGTGAAGAGGGTAAACTAACTGTGTTATTTCGTGTGTAATTCTAAGAAGAAATCATCTGAGATCTCAGATTATATAGGCTACGTTCTTGCATCAAATCAAAATCTGAGTCGATTTAGCTATGTCCGTCAGTCTGTTTATTGTTGGCACGCTCACATCCACAATAATTTACAATGGTCAATGTAATTTGGCCTGAGTATTTGTTATAGTTTTGAGAAGTTTCCTATTTAAAACCAGCAAAATCGGTGCAGTATATTAAAAGATATAGACCGATATCTAAGGCAACCTTTAAGTTCAAGCGAAGAATTTTCGTTAAACTGTCAACAAATTAGAATAAAATTTTGTCAAAATATAAAGTAATATGTACTTCATTATCATTCCAAAAATTATCAAAATCGGTTCAGTTGAAGAAAAAGTTATAGCTTGATATATAACTAATTTTATGACTCATTTAGTGTTCCTGTGTTTATATTCAAGAAAAACTTCTATTTATTGTATGCATTTGTGAGTGAGTTTATGTGTAAGTGTGAAACATAATGTAGTTACTTCATGGCGGAGGGTGTCTACTTGTTTCTTCTTAATATGGTTTTATTAACAAAAGATTAATTATGCAAATTTATAATTTCTTTGTTTTATTTTATAAAAAAAATCATGGGGATTTCATTTGTGCGTTTTAGCGGATTAACGAAAATTATAAAAAAATAGTAGAAAAAACAACAACAAAAATTAACAACAAATTTCATATCAAAAGAATATTTCAACAATAAGTCATCTTAATTTTAGAAGAATTTCTATAATAAATGGCGTTTGAAGGCAAAAACTGATAAATTAAAAAAAATAATAATGCCAAATAGAACGAAGTTATCGATAACAAATTATTTCTTTAAAAAAATAATTAAAAACTTCATCCATAATAAATCTTTCTTACAAAAAAATTTCATCATAATAAAATTATCCTACAGAAAATTTTTCTATAAAAAATCTCATATGGAAAAATTTAATGATAAAGAAGATTAACTGATAAGATGATTAATCGATTAAAAGATTAACCGATTAAAATATTAACCGATTAGAAGATTAACGAACTACAAAATTTTCGTATTGGAAATTTGTACAATCACTAAATTTTCTTATGGGAAATTTTTCGATTATATTTTCTAAAATATTTTTTTAAGAAATTTTTTTATGAAAATAAATGATCGAATTTTCTATAGAAAGATTGATCGTCGATCGAAACTTTCTATAGAAAGATTGATCGTCGATCGAAACTTTCCATAGAAAGATTGATCATTGATCGAAATTTTCTATAGAAAGATTGATCATTGATCGAAATTTTCTATAGGAAGATTGATCATTGATCGAAATTTTCTATAGAAAGATTGATCATTGATCGAAATTTTCTATAGAAAGATTGATCATTGATCGAAATTTTCTATAGAAAGATTGATCATTGATCGAAATTTTCTATAGAAAGATTGATCATTGATTGAAATTTTCTATAGAAAGATTGATCATTGATCGAAATTTTCTATAGAAAATTGATCGTTGATCGAAATTTTCTATAGAAAATTGATCGTTGATCGAAATTTTCTATAGAAAATGGATCGTTGATCGAAATTTTCTATAGAAAATGGATCGTTGATCGAAATTTTCTATAGAAAATGGATCGTTGATCGAAATTTTCTATAGAAAATTGATCGTTGATCGAAATTTTCTATAGAAAATTGTTCGTTGATCGAAATTTTCTATAGAAAATTGTTCGTTGATCGAAATTTTCTATAGAAAATTGTTCGTTGATCGAAATTTTCTATAGAAAATTGTTCGTTGATCGAAATTTTCTATAGAAAATTGTTCGTTGATCGAAATTTTCTATAGAAAATTGTTCGTTGATCGAAATTTTCTATAGAAAATTGTTCGTTGATCGAAATTTTCTATAGAAAATTGTTCGTTGATCGAAATTTTCTATAGAAAATTGTTCGTTGATCGAAATTTTCTATAGAAAATTGATCGTTGATCGAAATTTTCTATAGAAAATTGATCGTTGATCGAAATTTTCTATAGAAAATTGTTCGTTGATCGAAATTTTCTATAGAAAATTGATCGTTGATCGAAATTTTCTATAGAAAATTGATCGTTGATCGAAATTTTCTATAGAAAATTGATCGTTGATCAAATTTTCTATAAAAAATTGATCGTTGATCAAATTTTCTACAAAAAATTGATCGTTGATCGAAATTTTCTATAGAAAATTGATCGTTGATCGAAATTTTCTATAGAAAGATTGATCATTGATCGAAATTTCTATAGGAAGATTGATCATTGATCGAAACTTTCTATAGGAAGATTGATCATTGATCGAAACTTTCTATAGAAAGATTGATCATTGATCGAAATTTTCTATAGGAAGATTGATCATTGATCGAAATTTTCTATAGGAAGATTGATCATTGATCGAAATTTTCTATAGAAAGATTGATCATTGATCGAAATTTTCTATAGAAAGATTGATCATTGATCGAAATTTTCTATAGAAAGATTGATCATTTGATCGAAATTTTCTATAGAAAATTGATCGTTGATCGAAATTTTCTATAGAAAATTGATCGTTGATCGAAATTTTCTATAGAAAATTGATCGTTGATCGAAATTTTCTATAGAAAATTGATCGTTGATCGAAATTTTCTATAGAAAATGGATCGTTGATCGAAATTTTCTATAGAAAATTGATCGTTGATCGAAATTTTCTATAGAAAATTGATCGTTGATCGAAATTTTCTATAGAAAATTGATCGTTGATCAAATTTTCTACAAAAAATTGATCGTTGATCGAAATTTTCTATAGAAAATTGTTCGTTGATCGAAATTTCTATAGAAAATTGATCGTTGATGAAATTTTCTATAGAAAATTGTTCGTTGATCGAAATTTTCTATAGAAAATTGATCGTTGATCGAAATTTTCTATAGAAAATTGATCGTTGATCGAAATTTTCTATAGAAAATGATCGTTGATTGAAATTTTCTATAGAAAAGTGATCGTTGATCAAATTTTCTATAAAAAATTGATCGTTGATCAAATTTTCTACAAAAAATTGATCGTTGATCGAAATTTTCTATAGAAAATTGATTGTTGATCGAAATTTTCTATAGAAAGATTGATCATTGATCGAAATTTTCTATAGGAAGATTGATCATTGATCGAAACTTTCTATAGGAAGATTGATCATTGATCGAAACTTTCTATAGAAAGATTGATCATTGATCGAAATTTTCTATAGGAAGATTGATCATTGATCGAAATTTTCTATAGGAAGATTGATCATTGATCGAAATTTTCTATAGAAAGATTGATCATTGATCGAAATTTTCTATAGAAAGATTGATCATTGATCGAAATTTTCTATAGAAAATTGATCGTTGATCGAAATTTTCTATAGAAAATTGATCGTTGATCGAAATTTTCTATAGAAAATGGATCGTTGATCGAAATTTTCTATAGAAAATTGATCGTTGATCGAAATTTTCTATAGAAAATTGATCGTTGATCGAAATTTTCTATAGAAAATTGATCGTTGATCGAAATTTTCTATAGAAAATTGATCGTTGATCGAAATTTTCTATAGAAAATTGATCGTTGATCGAAATTTTCTATAGAAAATTGATCGTTGATCGAAATTTTCTATAGAAAATTGTTCGTTGATCGAAATTTTCTATAGAAAATTGTTCGTTGATCGAAATTTTCTATAGAAAATTGTTCGTTGATCGAAATTTTCTATAGAAAATTGATCGTTGATCGAAATTTTCTATAGAAAATTGATCGTTGATCGAAATTTTCTATAGAAAATTGATCGTTTCGAATTCTGAAATTTTGATCGAATTTCTATAGAAAATTGATCGTTGATCGAAATTTTCTATAGAAAATTGATCGTTTCGAATTTCTAGAAAATTTTCTAATTCTATAGAAAATTGATCGTTGATCGAAATTTTCTATAGAAAATTGATCGTTGATCTAAATTTTCTATAGAAAATTGATCGTTGATCGAAATTTTCTATAGAAAATGATCGTTGATTGAAATTTTCTATAGAAAAGTGATCGTTGATCAAATTTTCTATAAAAAATTGATCGTTGATCAAATTTTCTATAAAAAATTGATCGTTGATCAAATTTTCTATAAAAAATTGATCGTTGATCAAATTTTCTATAAAAAATTGATCGTTGATCAAATTTTCTATAAAAAATTGATCGTTGATCAAATTTTCTATAAAAAATTGATCGTTGATCAAATTTTCTACAAAAAATTGATCGTTGATCGAAATTTTCTATAAAAATTGATCGTTGATCGAAATTTTCTATAAAAAATTGATCGTTGATCAAATTTTCTATAAAAATTGATCGTTGATTCGAAATTTTCTATAAAAAATTGATCGTTGATCGAAATTTTCTATAAAAAATTGATCGTTGATCAAATTTTCTATAAAAATTGATCGTTGATCAAATTTTCTATAAAAAATTGATCGTTGATAAAATTTTCTATAAAAAATTGATCGTTGATCAAATTTTCTATAAAAAATTGATCGTTGATCAAATTTTCTATAAAAAATTGATCGTTGATCAAATTTTCTATAAAAAATTGATCGTTGATCAAATTTTCTATAAAAAATTGATCGTTGATCAAATTTTCTATAAAAAATTGATCGTTGATCAAATTTTCTATAAAAATTGATCGTTGATCAAATTTTCTATAAAAAATTGATCGTGATCAAATTTTCTATAAAAAATTGATCGTTGATCAAATTTTCTATAAAAAATTGATCGTTGATCAAATTTTCTATAAAAAATTGATCGTTGATCAAATTTTCTATAAAAAATTTATCGTTGATCAAATTTCTATAAAAAATTGATCGTTGATCAAATTTTCTATAAAAAATTGATCGTTGATCAAATTTTCTATAAAAAATTGATTGTTGATCAAATTTTCTATAAAAAATTTATCGTTGATCAAATTTTCTTTAAAAAATTGTTCGTTGATCAAATTTTCTATAAAAAATTGTTCGTTGATCAAATTTTCTATAGAAAATTGCTCGTTGATCAAATTTTCTTTAGAAAATTGATCGTTAATCAAATTTTCTAATACATTTGACCGTTGTCCAAATTCTCTTATTGAGAAGACATAAAAAATAATCCATTTAAATATTTGCACACGTTGACTAAACCTGTTTTAAATTGATCGCGCTTAATCGGTTGTTTACCATTTTAAATACGACATTAACATCGTATTACAATTTTATTTCACCCAATTTTTTTTCTAATTTAAACAAAACTTAAAAAATGTTAATGAGTTTGACAAACGATCAATTTATTGTTAAATGATAATTTTATTTTGATCATAAATTTTTTATAAGATGAAGTGATTTCTAATTCGCACCCATTTTTATGCGAGAGAGGGAATTTTTGGTACAAAACGCTCTTTGTTAGTGATCATTTATTGTTACACTTTCTCCGTTAACCATTTCGGAACAAAATTAATAATTTAGACCTTTTTTGGAGAGAGAAAAGAAATCGTTTGACGATCTTTTATATTTTTTTTTAGATTTTATATAATTTTTTTATTACAACAATACTATTGTTACAAAATTATTATGTGGGTAGCACTTTATCACAGCACTCTTCTTCTGGTTCATCTTTGTTATCGATTAATTTAAATTTAAATAATTTTATAAATAGAATTTTATAAATAATAATTTATGATAATTAACTCTTTTCATTTTCTTTTTTGTAATTCTTATTCTCTCTCTCTTTCATCATTCTTCTAATAAATAGATTTTTCTATCTTGAAATTTTCCGTTAGCATTTCCGGGCATATAATAAACGGGATAAGCACCTTCGGCGAAATTCAAAGCCGTAGTTCCCATAGCAATTTCGCCTTCTTTAATATTCGCCCGTGGTACAATGTCCATGTTGACGGGTACAAAGACACGTTGCATTTTACCTCGGGAATTTTTGACTAGATTTGTGGTGTAGGGTTCATAGGGAATCACAATTGTACTGATCGGTGAATCTTCGTTATTTCTAAGCGGGAGAGCACAGACGACAGCGCATATGGTAAGCGAGAGGACAACAAAGAGACTCTAAAAATAAAACAGAGAACGTGAAATTTATTGAAATATTTTTATAGATAAATTTTAAAAAATAATTTTTAATCAAAATCAACAAATAAAGTTTTTAACAAAAAGCAATCATTAGCGATCAATTTCTCTCAAACTTTTCCTTGCGATCAGATTTATTAAAGAAGTTTATTTATGATCAATTTTCTATAGAAAATTTCTTGTGATCAACGATCAATTTTCTATAGAAAATTTCTTCTGATCAACGATCAATTTTCTATAGAAAATTTTTCTGATCACATCAATTTCTAAGAAATTCTTCTGATCAACGATCAATTTTCTATAGAAAATTTTCTTCTGATCAACGATCAATTTTCTATAGAAAATTTCTTCTGATCAACGATCAATTTTCTATAGAAAATTTCTTCTGATCAACAGATCAATTTTCTATAGAAAATTTCTTCTGATCAACGATCAATTTTCTATTAGAAAATTTCTTCTGATCAACGATCAATTTTCTATAGAAATTTCTTCTGATCAACGATCAATTTTCTATAGAAAATTTCTTCTGATCAACGATCAATTTTATTCCTATAGAAAATTTCTTTCTGATCAACGATCAATTTTCTATAGAAAATTTCTTCTGATCAACGATCAATTTTCTATAGAAAATTTCTTCTGATCAACGATCAATTTTCTATAGAAAATTTCTTCTGATCAACGATCAATTTCTATAGAAAATTTCTTCTGATCAACGATCAATTTTCTATAGAAAATTTCTTCTGATCAACGATCAATTTCTATAGAAATTCTTCTGATCAACGATCAATTTTCTATAGAAAATTTCTTCTGATCAACGATCAATTTTTCTATAGAAATTTCTTCTGATCAACGATCAATTTTCTATAGAAAATTTCTTCTGATCAACGATCAATTTTCTATAGAAAATTTCTTCTGATCAACGATCAATTTTCTATAGAAAATTTCTTCTGATCAACGATCAATTTTCTATAGAAAATTTCTTCTGATCAACGATCAATTTTCTATAGAAAATTTCTTCTGATCAACGATAAATTTTCTATAGAAAATTTCTTGTGATCAACGATAAATTTTCTATAGAAAATTTCTTGTGATCAACGATAAATTTTCTATAGAAAATTTCTTGTGATCAACGATCAATTTTCTATAGAAAATTTCTTGTGATCAACGATCAATTTTCTATAGAAAATTTCTTGTGATCAACGATCAATTTTCTATAGAAAATTTCTTGTGATCAACGATCAATTTTCTATAGAAAATTTCTTGTGATCAACGATCAATTTTCTATAGAAAATTTCTTGTGATCAACGATCAATTTTCTATAGAAAATTTCTTGTGATCAACGATCAATTTTCTATAGAAAATTTCTTGTGATCAACGATCAATTTTCTATAGAAAATTTCTTGTGATCAACGATCAATTTTCTATAGAAAATTTCTTGTGATCAACGATCAATTTTCTATAGAAAATTTCTTGTGATCAACGATCAATTTTCTATAGAAAATTTCTTGTGATCAACGATCAATTTTCTATAGAAAATTTCTTGTGATCAACGATCAATTTTCTATAGAAAATTTCTTCTGATCAACGATCAATTTTCTATAGAAAATTTCTTCTGATCAACGATCAATTTTCTATAGAAAATTTCTTCTGATCAACGATCAATTTTCTATAGATGGTTGATTAAAAAATTTAATTAAAATTGATCGATTATCAAAAATTTTCTATTGAAAATTGTTCTTAGAATATTTTCTATAAAAAAATTCCGATAATTTTGCAAGAAAATTCACAAATTTTCTATACTATATTTTTAGCTCTTTTATTATCCTTGTGTGATCCTTTTTTTAATTCCATCATATCATTATTATTTTCCTAATACTTTTTGGTCTTCAGATTTTTTTGTATTTTTTATTTAATTTTTATTATTTAAATTTTGACTTATGAGACCTTTTTCACTGTAGCAAATTGTTCTTTATGGTTTTAATGTCATTTAAATATAATTTATTATTTTTGTGTCTTTTTTGTCGTTATGATCATTTTTTCAAAAATGTCTTTTTTTAAAAAATAAATAACTAAAAATTCGGAAATTTCTTTTCTCGTTTTTATTACCACTTTCATGTTTGTTGTTAATGTTGTTTATTTTGGTTTTAGAGAAAAAATCACTTTAATCCTTTTGATTGATTTTTTGTTTTTATTATTATTTTTTTTTTATAAAATTTTTACAACGTTTCTTTATCGCGTACTTAACGTACTAACGATATTTTTGAAATTTCAATAAAGTTTTATAGAAATTCAAATTCTCTAGAGATGAGTTTTTGTTTTTTATAGACGAAAGATGATTTCAATTCAAAATGAGTTTGAGTGTTGAGGTGTTTTTTGGACTGATGTCGTGCGATGCCTGTAAGTCTCTCAATAACGACTGCGATTTTTGGTTTTAAAAGAAAACAATTTAAATAAATTTATCAAGTTTTTTTTACCAATTTTTTTGGCATTAAATATATAAAAAAAGCTTAAAAATATATATAACGTCTTTTGTTGGAGCAAAAAAAAACGTATAAAATATTTTATAAATGATTGAAGCGTCTTTTTCATTGTTGGTGGCAAAAAGAGTAAAATATTTGATGATTTGAGTCTTGTGTTTTGTGTATACCCTACGCCATCGTAGGTGGTTGAGGTATTAAGTATTTGTGCTGATGTTTGTAATTACGTTACACCCATCTTTAGGTAGACCGTTCGATTCATTATCACTTTTGGAGTCAATTTAAAGATGTCCGTCCGTCTGTCCGGCTGGCTGTCCATATAAGCGTTGTGAACACTACTATCGCGATTTTTGAGATTTATTAATGAAATTTTGTATGTATTATTTTTTATTGGCCCGAAGACAAAGCTTATTAAAAACCTGCTATATTTGGTCCAATTTTTTAAGAGCCTTCCATACAAATGTCCTCCCGTAATAAGGTTTTAAGCTCATAAAAGTCCTTAATATAAAGCGATTTTAACTAAATTGTACAGAAATAAGTATTATAATGTTCTTGAACAATGTGCCAAATTATACGAGGATCGGTTCATTATTTTTCATAAGTCTTAAACAACTTTGAAGGACATTAATTTCATATACACGTTGGTATTGTAATAAAAATTAAGTGAAATATAAATAAAATTCGATATATAGAACTATACGAGGGTCGTTCCATAATTTCTAGCCTCAATTTAAACTCCCCCACAAAAATTCCTTTTTAAAAATCATAAATTTCACATCAATTTTATGTTTCAATCAAAAATTAATCGGAAAATAAAGTTATGCGAGGGTCGTTTATTACATTTTCGTAACTACCATTTACAACAAATATTGTAGTTTAAGGTATTACTTAGTCGAACTTAACCGACTATTTCATTCTCACTCTCATCATCATCATCATCATGTTTTAACATGAAACAATAGATTTCAGCTGATATTTGTGATGTTGGGTTAAAATCGTTGACTCTCTAAGTTGTAACACTTAATAGATTTGTTGTTAGTGGTTGTAAGTCTTGTGTATTACCACAAGTGTTTGCCAGTTCGCCTGCCTCTTTGTCTATCTCTCGCGATAACTAAATGTGGTGGCATCATAATCATCTCTTCATGCTGCCGTTAAAGTTGTTGTTGACGGCCGGGAATGATGTTGACGATGATCGATGACTTTTGATTTTTTTTCTATAAATTTTATTAAAATCTGTATAAACAAATAGTTAATATTTAAAGGTGTGTTTTTTTTGTTTTTGTATAAATAAATTTCAATTTATTTTCTAGTGTCAATTTAATTTAAGTCTTTTTTCTATTTTTCGCTAAAATTTATTATAAAATATTTTAATTAAATTTAATTAATATAAAACAAGTAAAAATGTTTTAGTTGATCAAGCCCGACTATGTAATATCTTAATGACAGCTATGAAACATTTATTAACGACCCTCGTATAATTTGCTTTTCTGATTTATTCTTAAGTGTGCAGAACATTATAGTGAAATTTGTGGGTTTGAAAATATTATCTGGGGAGTTATATTAGAGCTAGAAGATATGATGGACCGACCCTCGTAAAATTTCGAACATCGATTTAATTTAAACAGTTGTTATTACAATGAAAGATTTATTCCTTTCAAAGTGATATTTGGAAGTGGGCTTATGGACCGATCCTCGCATAATTTAGCACATCAATTTAAAATGCTATATTTTGTTGCATTTCTTTGAAATCGCTTTATATTATAGACTTTTATGACCTTAAAACTCCATTTAGGTAGGAAATTTGTATAGGAGCTACCTGAAATATTGGATCGCATATGACCAGTTTTAGTAGGGTTCATTTTTGAGCCAGAAAAAATAACTCGTACTGAATTTTATCAAAATATCTCAGAAATTGCGACCTGGGTGCCAACATTTACATGGACAGCCAGACAGATGGACAGACAGAAGGACGAACGGACGGCGACCATCATCAAATCGACTCAGAAAATGATTCTGTTTCGAACGATAAATTTAAAAATGTGTGTCACCATTTTTTGTATGTTACAAACATCTGCCAAAACCCATAATACCCCAACCACCTACGGTGGTGTAGGGTATAATCATGTTTTTTTCTTCATTAACAAATATTTATTTTATTTTATAAAATATTTAAATAAAGTCGACTTTTTTCAGAAAAAAATTAGCAATTCAAATACTGTCTGTCGACAATTTTTATCAATTTTATTATCAGTCGAAAGAAAAAGTGATGAAATGAATAATCGCAAATTTTTATGTGATTTTTTTTATTTTCGCCGTGAAATAATTGTTGCATAAGTTTTATTTACAGTTATTTAAAATTTTGTTTTATTTTTTTTTTTTATCAAATTGAAAAAATCTTGAAAGTGAAGTTACAAACACGAAAAGAGGAAAAAAATCGAAAAAATATTTGAAATATTTAAAACTGTTTAAAAAAATAATAATCATTTGTGATCCACTTTCTGAGTTGTCTAAATCAAAATTAAAACTATCAGCTTTAGAAATTAACTGAATTATGAGTCAATATCTGAACCAGAATCTGAAGTAGGATCTCAGGCATAATCAACCACAATCTGAACTAGAATCTGAAGGAGAAATCGAATTAAAAATTGGTTTGCAATCTGAATTCATTATTTAGAATCTGAACCAGAATCTGAAATAGAATTTCTAGCAAAATCTGAATTAGATCCTCAACCTGAACCTGAACTAGAATCGGATTTAGAAATTTGACTTTAATCTGAATTATTTAGAATTCTAACTAGAATCTGAATTAGAGCCCGAATTGGCATCCAAAATAGAACCTAAAATACAATATAAATTGAAAACTGAACAAGAATTTGAATCTGAACTAAAATCATACATAAAACATGTTTTAGAATCAGAAATAGAATCTCAACCAGAACTGAAGTAATCCGAAGTAAAATCTTATTTCGAAACTGGACCAACATCTGAATTAGAATCGGAAAAACCATTTGGTTTGCAATCGGAAATATAAACTGAACGTGAAGCAAAAGCTAAATTGAAAACTCAAATAGAATCTGTAGTAAAATCAGAATTAGAAAATTAATGGGAGTCGGAACTAATGTCTGAAATACAAAAATATATATTTTCCGAAAATTTCTAAAAAAAAATTCTTTTCGAAAACTCTCTGAAAGAGTCAGATTACAATCTAAGCTAAAATCTGAACCAGAATCCGGAAAATAATATATATTAGAATCCGAGCTAAACTCTTGACTAAAATTTTAACAAAAATCTGAACTAAAATCTATTTTAAAATTGAAACCAGAATCGAAATTATAATTTGAACAAGAAAATCGGTCAAGACTAAAACTAGAATTTCAAAATGGCCATGAATTAGAACCTGAGCTAGAATCGGAACTAAAATCAGATTTAAAATCAGGACTAAAATCGTAAGTAGAATTTTAACTTAAATATGAGATGGAATTGGCAGTAGAATCTGATTTGATATCTGAACTAGAATCTGAAGTAGAATATAAATTAAAACCTGATCTAGAAATCAGATATGAATTTGAATTAGAGTTAAGATCAGATTGGAACTTTAAATGAAATATTGTTAGGAGCCGATGTCAATTCTGAATTCAAGTATAGAATCTGAACTATAAACGTGCATTAAGATTTTGAACTGATCAAGAAGTGAACAAGAACTGAAAAAGAAACTGAATTATAACTGAATTAAAACTGAACTAAAACTGAACCTAGAACTGTACTAGACAGAGCTATAACTGACTGGAAAATGAACTAAAACTGAATTAGAACTGAACTAAAATTGAACTAGAACTGAACTCGAACTGAATTTCAACTGGTATCGTTTACCCAGCGAAAAATGTGTCAAAGATTATTGAATTTTTTTATTTTTCACTGAAACGATAAATTTAATTGTTTTGCAATTTTTAAATAAATTTAAATTAATTTGCATAATTGTTACCAATTAAAGTTATTTTTAAAATATCAACTCCTAAAACAAAATCCAGTTTTAGTTTCCGTAAATTTAAACACAATTTTATTTTAAAATTTCTTATACAATTTATTTTATATTTTTTAAATTAAAAAGAAACAAGTAAAAAGTTAAAATCGGACAAACCCGACTACTGAATACCATACACCACATTGTTGTTATTATGGTATTAATATTAATGAAGGATTTTTGTATTTTAAGATGATTTTTCTAGGTCTCCAAAAATTGCGACGGTAGCTAAAAATAACATCGATTTTGCTTATTTCTGTTCTAATTTTAAGAATTCATATGACCGACGTATATGTGAGATTTGAGACCTTCAAAGTGATTTAACCGTTCACACATCCTACATCGTTTTAAAAATTATAAATTTATTGTTGCCAAATTTCGTTGAAATGTTTTTATATTTAAATCTTCCTCCCAGAAAGGAGGTTTTGTATGGGGTCTAGGTGAAATAGTGGACCCATCATCACCAATTTCAATAGGCATTGGCCAAGTTTCATCAAGATATCTATAAAATTGCATCATGCATCTGTCAGCCAACCAGTCGGCCAGATGGACGGAGAATGAACCTCGATAATTGACTCAAAAAGTGATAAATGATTTTTATGTAAATGGATTCCACTTTTTGAAGACAAAAAACCTTGTCATATGGATAGAACTGTCCTTTATAGTTTAAGAGATATTTAGCTTAAAAAGTTTAAAATTTTACTTTTAATCGATCTAGTTTTTATGCGATATTGAGTCCAAATTTTTCTCGATTTTTGTCATATACAATTCATTTTACTAAGAACTAATGCAAAACTTTATAAAGAAATTATTTTAGAATATCTTTATAGAATCAAAAGTTATAAGCCTTTAAATTTGAATTTTCAAATAATGTCGATTTTTCGCCGATTTTTTTTTTTGCCAAAACATTATTTAAGTTATAAAAGTTAAGTTATAGAAGAATTTTCTTAAATAAACTATACCGAACTTATATTTCTCTGAAAGGTTGCTTTATGGGCTTTTGTGTACTGGAAAAAAATTTCAAGAACTTAAATTTTGTGAGAGTCAGAGGTTCCCAAATTCAACCTATTTTTTCACAATAACTCTAATTTCTGGTTTAATTTCTCAGATCGCAAAGCTGGAATTTTAAAAGAATTATGTTTCCTTCAAAACCTGATATGTTTTTGGAATTTTTAATATTAGAAATTTTTTTGCTCTCCGATATCGGTTAGAAAGATATAGCAAAAAATGTGAAAAAAAACAGTTTTTTGAAATTTTCGAAAGTTTTTTTTTTTTTTTTGAAAATTATGGAATTTCTTTTAGAAAAAACAAAATAATATTGAAAGTTTCCTATTAAGGGTCAAATGATCTATCTTTGAGCAAAATTTCATTAATATAGATTGAGTAAAAAAAAATTATTCGAAGATCAAAATTTAAAAATTTGCAAAAAAAAAAAACTATTCAACACTTTCATGACACTTGTCCGCAAAAAGTGTGCAACGAATTTTATTATTCTCAATAATGTTAAATATTTCTGAAAAGTAGACATAATTTCCCATAAATTGATATATAATTTGTATAACTTCATCTTTCCGTGTGTCAAAATTATTGATCAAAACGTTACAGGTCTTTGTAAATCTTAGCAAATTATATTTGTACAGTTTAATAAAAACAAAATCGGACTAATCGTTCGGAAGATACAGATTTACTTCCATTTCAGTTTTCTGATGAGACACTGTACTGTGTTGTATTGATTGTAAAAAGCACATAAATTAATTACTTAATTAAACGAACCTCATTTTCTGCCAAAGTCATTATGAGCAAAAAACAAAAAACTGTTACAACAACATAAATTTGTTGCAAAATATTAGTTGCATAAATAGTGGCAAAAAAGTAACAAATGCCGGAAATAATATTTTATTTATATAAATTATTTATTACATCACACAGATGTCAGATGAGAGATGACAATGACAGATATCAATTTTAAGTAAAAAAAAATCCACTAAAAACAAAGTCAAAGACATAAACCTTTCAAAAAGTTATAACAACAAAAATAAAATAAATAAATTTTGTAGTTTATTTTTTAATTTAAATTTCATTAAAGTTAAAACTAAACACACAAACATAGTGATGACACTAATACGAATGATTAATGACAGCGATAAAAAATCATTTAACACGATCGTCAAAAATTTACTCATCACAGGAATAAAAACAAAAAAAAAAAAAACAAGTAAAAATGCTGCATTCGGCAATGTCGAATCTTCAATACCCTCCACCACAAATGCAAGTGAAGTTAATACGTTACATAACAAAATACACACACATACACTCAAAGATGTATACAATTTGCAAAAGTATTTTCTTAACAAAAACAATAAATGAGTCATAAAATTAGTTATATCTTTTGTCTATAACATTTTTTCCAACTGAACCGATTTTGAGAATTTTTGGAATCGTAATGAAGTACGTAAAAGTTACAATAATGACGAAATTTTATTCTTATTTGTCGACTTATAAAAGACAATTAAAAATTGGTTGCTTGTACTTAGATGATGCCTGAAACATCAGTGTATATATGTTAATAAACTGAACCGATATTGCTGGTTTTAAAATTGGAAATTTTTCAACACTTTAACAAAATACTTGGGCCAAATTTCATTGCGCTCTATAAGTTATTGTAGATGTGAAAGTGAATACACCATGCAGGCGGACAGACAGACAGGCGATCATAGCTTAATCGACTCAGATTTTGATTTTATGCAAGAATATATAAACATTATGAAGTTTTAGATGATTCTTTCTTAGCGTCACACACGGAATAACAAAGTTAATATACCCTCTTCACTAGTTGTAGTGGTGGAGTGTATAAAAATAAAATATTTTTTTTTTTTTTATAAAAATTTATTTCTTTATTACAAAATAATTAAAATTTTTATTAAAAAATAAAAAAGAACAAAAACAATTTTATTAAATTTTAGTTAAGAACAAAACTAACGATCTGTACCCACCTTAAAGGTGTCAGTTTATGTCTTCAATGGCAAAACCACAAACTGCCATGACAACGAAAAGTTGAATAAAACACAGTGCCAATGATGATGACTCTGATGACAACATTAAGGTTTTGTTTCTGTTGTTGGTGTTGGTGTTGATGATAATTACGACAATGATGATGGTGTTAGTGCAACGCCTAATTATATGCAACAATAAACTAACCACCAAAGCAAAACAAAAACTTTGCTACTCTTCTTTTCGAACTTATTACTCTTAACTTAAAAATAATAACTGTTGTTTTGTAGAATCGCAAATATTGGGTTAGATAAAAAGTAACTGACGGTTTTTGGACTTAGGCGGTGGACTGTAGTATAGTTCAGACTATGGACTAGAGTCTGAGATACAATTTGAATTAGAGTCTTAAGTCGAATCTAAATCATAATCTGAGCTAAAATTTATTCTGGAGCTCTATGGATCTACGATCGTAACCAGCACATTGAAATCGGAACTAAAAAATTAGAGCTCAAGGCAGAAGTCTGTAAATTAATATGATGTATAATCTGAACTAGAATATGAACTTGGAGTTTGAGTCTGAACTAAAATTCAAAGTAAAATCCGAACTTCAATTTAGTAAAATCGAAAGTACAATCAGGACTTAAATCTGATTTAGAATCTGAACTAAAATCTCAAGCAGATCCTGTAGTAAAATTTGAACTTAAATCTGAACAAGAATCTGTGTTGGAATTTAATTTAGAGTCGGATTTAGGATCTGAAGAGGAATTTGAATAAGAATCTGAACTTAAATCTGAACTAGAATCTGATCTCCAATTGGCATCTGAACTGAATTGGGATCTGAGCTACAATCTTAACTGATATTCTAACTAGAATTTGGATTGGGCTCTTAGAACTGGAATACGACTTAGTAGCTGAACTAAAGTCGGATTTGGAATCTGAACTAAAATCCGATTTAGAATCTGAACTAAAAACTGAACTTAAATCTAAGAATCTAAACTGGAATCTGAACTATAATCTGAAATAGAATCAGATTAGAATCTGGACTATATTCTGAACTAGAATACTAATGTAAAACTAGAATCTGATCTGATATGTAAAATCTGTACTTGAGTCTAAGCTGGAATCTGATCTGGAATATAACTGAAATCTAAACTGGAATCTGTAACTGAATCTGAACTGAGATCTGATTTGGAATCTGAACTGGATTTTGCACTGTAATCTGAACTGGAATCAGAACTAGAATCTGTACTTGAGTCAAAGCTGGAATCTGATATAAAATTTAACTGGAATTTAAACTGGAATCTGTAACTGAATCTGAACTGGGATCTGATCTGGAATCTGAACTAGAATCTAAACTGAAATTTAAACTGGATTTTGAACTGGAATCTGAACTGGAATCGGAACTAGAATTTGTACTGGAATCAGAACTAGAATCTGTACTTGAGTCAAAGCTGGAATCTGATATAAAATTTAACTGGAATCTAAACTGGAATCTGTAACTGAATCTGAACTGAGATCTTATCTTGAATCTGATCTAGAAACTAAATTGGAATCTGAACTGGAATTCGAAGTGGAGTCCGATCTAGAATCTGGACTAAAATTCGAAATAGAATCTAGTTTAGAATCTAATCTGAAATGATGTGAACTGGAATCTGGGATCCTGCTCGAATAAATCGTTTTCTTTTAGAAATCGCTGATAACTTTTAATTTCATCCAATATCTCAACCATAAACTTTTATTTCCTCCCAAAGAGCTAAGAATCTTGAGTATAAAAATTCATTTAGAAAAAAAACACCTTAAAAAAGCGGTTAGAAAGTTTTGTTATTTAGTTAGTCTCTAACTGCAAAAACAACAACAAAAACAACAACAACAATAACAATACGAACAACTTAACAAAAGAAAACATTTATTTATTTAATTCCACAATGGCAACACCTTTAATTTTGTCAAAGACAAAAACCGGAAACAAACTTAAACCAGACCGTCGTCTACAACACAAAACGCAGTTTGTTGATGTTCTAGCATAAAAATAACCTTTTTATCACCAGAACAACCACAAAAGTTAAGTTTTTTTAACGTGTTCGACTCTGTGTTATTGTTGTTGTAAATTTAAATATTTTTGTTGTTGTAGTTGTTGTTTTTAAGTGAAAAATGCAAATGTGTAAATTATTTCTTCGTTAAAATACAAAAAAAAAAGTAGTGAAACAGACAGACAAACGAACTCTCATAGAGATTTAAATAGAAAAGTTCCTTTTTCTACTTTAGATGCCTGCAAATACGTTAAAAAGTAGAAAAAACGTAACAAAAGCGTTTTAAATTAAAATGTTATGTCGAGTAAAGAAAATAAGTTTTCAGGAATTTTACATGGAAACACACATAAACCAGTGAACAATAGAGTGATATTCAGAGGATCACAAATTAACCTTAATTTCGATCATAGAAGAAAAATTTCAAAAATGAGAAAAGTTCTTAATTACTTATGCGAATTTTTGTATTTTTGTAAAAGTGATCACAAATTGAGGTTATTTTAGCGAAAATAATTTTTATTGGTCTTTTGTAAAAATGACCACACATTAAGGTAAAAAATTGCAAAATTTACTGAATTATAAATGTTTATAAATTTAAATTTGGGTTTTTGAAGTTTTGTAAAAACTATCACCGATTAAGCTCATTTTAAATACAATTGACATTTTTAAGTTTAAATTTACTTTAACAACGATTTAAGAACGTTTTCAAATTTATACTTGGACATTTAAATTTTTGTGAAACTCATCACAAATTAAAGTCATTTTCTCTAAAAACACTTTATTTGCCCAAATAATGATATTTTTAATTTCGAAATTGTAGATATAATTTTTCGCAATTTAGCTTATTTCAAATAAAATCATAACTTGAGATTTTAATCAAAAGCTTTTTGTAAAAAGGATCAAAAATAAAGAACAAAAACGAAATATTTCTTGAATTACAGACGTTTATAACTCTGAATTTGTATTTTTATTTTTTTTGTGTAAAATTTATTCAACTGATTGACTTTTTTAGTTTATTAGTTTAATTAAACCTTAAACTTGGATTTTTTGTTATATTTAATTAATCACAAATTTAAGTTATTTTCCTTAATAACACAGTATTTACTCAAATATTTATATTATTGTTAATTTTACAATTTTAGTTTAGATTTTTTGCAAAAGCAATCGCGGATTATTTGAGATAAAATAACATAATTTGGCATTTTAGCAAAAAAGCTTTTATTAAGGAATTTAACATTTTTTCTATTTAATATATATTTCAGAAATAACGATTTGTTCAAAGAGTTGTAGGTGTTTCCAACTGTTGATTTGTATTTTTGACTGTTTATGAAGTGATCACAGATTAAGCTTATTTTTTAAAAATTCGCATTATTTGCTGAATTATAGCCGTTTTTTAATTTTACATTTCATTTTAATATCGATTTATATTATTTTTTGCCTTAGAATCGCTTTAATGTTAAAATTTTTATTTTTGTAGATTAATCGCAAATTAAACTTATTTCTCCGGAAATCATGTTATTTCTGGATTATTTTTTTAATTATCAACAACCTTGTTTTAGTTAAAAAGCATATTAAAAAACATGTTGATTTCAACCTTTAATTATGGTATCTTTTATGATTTTTGTAGAAAAAAACGCTTTATCTGCTGAGATTAAATTCAATTTGGGTTATATCGACTTTAATTGGTTGTTATGCCGTAATATCAATTTGTACTTTTGTAATATTTATTAAAAATTACTCAATAATTAATTATTTATTATTAGCAAATGGCGATATTTTTTAAATTTTTTTGACAAACTGCACTATTTTTTCCTAAAAAGACATTTAATTCAAAAATTTTTACTTATTTTGGATTTTTGTTGTTATCAACTGATCACAAATTAAGCTTATTTGGTAAAAACTGCATTATTTACTGATTTAAAAGACGTTAGTAGGTTTTCGATTTTATTTTAATTATATTTTTTAAATTTTTCAAATAAGTCACAAAAGAACTTTATTTTGTTGAAAAAGACCAGTATTTCGTAAGTTATGACTTTTGTTAGCTTCTATATAATTTCTATTTTTTTACAAAGTTAACAGGCTTTTTTAATTCAAAAATTTTCTCATTCTCGACTTCCCTATTAATGATCCTTATTGAGTCATTTTCCCCCTGCACAATCTGAATTGTTAAAACACTCTCATTATTTTGAGGAAAAAAACATTTTTTAGATACTTTAAATTTGGATTTTTAGTTTTTACGTCATCACATATTACTATTATTTTTGCAAAAATCGCAATTTTACAGACTTTAAAATATTTTTAAATTCATTTCAAACATTATGATTTTCTGTCAAATGATCACCAATTAAAGTTATTTTGGCTAAAAGCATACTATTTCGTAAGTTATGGCTAACTTTTCTTTTGTGATTCTTATGAATGTTTTAAAAGAGCTAAATCCGCTTTTAAATTTAAATTTAATTTTTGCTTTACTCTCCCTTAGTGATCACTTATTTAACTTATTTTCCCTTTAAAAATTGTTACCTGGTTTATTTTCTTAATGAAATTTTCTCATATTTAGTAGAGCAGTTAACGTTAGAACCTAACAAATGTCGTCCTGATACTTAAGTAAAATATTCAATTAAGCAAAACTTTCTTTTTCGCTTTTTCTCCGTTACTGCCACCAAAGACATGTAAATTTTTTGTTTTTAATTTTATTTTCCTTAACGGAAACTCTTTATCTAGTAAAAAACGCTTAAATAGAAAATAGCGAAAATATTTTTAAACCCAAAAAGTTTCACAGTCAAAAATATGCTAAATAGTTGGAAAAAGGTAAAATTCACTAAGAAGTGAGAGAATGAGCCTATTTCAAAATGTCATTGTAAAGCTGCTGTTTTAACAGTTTTTCTTCCTCTTTTTTGCCAAAAATTCAAAACAAAAAAGGTTAAGGACAAAAAAAATTATTTTAGAGAGAATTTTCAAAAAAAAAAATATAATTTATTGCACATTGAGGTTTTGGTGGTTTTGTTTTAGCGTTTTTGTTTTTTGGAGGGAAAAATTTTGTTTTATAAACATTTTTATTAGTTTCTGAGAAAAAATAACTTGAATGCAGGATAATAATGGCAACAATGTGCTCGAGAAATTTTAATTGAATTTAAATGAAATTTATTAACAAATTTTTGGGGTTTTTAAAGGCAGAAAATTTAATTTGCAAATATTGCGGGAAGTAGCATTTTTTATATATAAAAAGGAGTAAATAATGATAATTGGTGATTTTAAATATTATGGATATTATAAGTCTAATTTAAATAAATGAACACATTCATAAAAAGCTAATTATATTATTTGCTAAATTTTCAAAAATAAGCTTAATTGGTGATCATTCTAAAAAACTTCTAAAATCGTTATTTTTAGAAAATAAAAATCAAATTTAGGGACAAATAAATCTGTAGTGTTAGAAATCGATATTAAAAATTAATAAAGTGCTTTTTTACAAAATAAGCTTAATCTGTGATTATTGAGAAACTCAATATTTAAAGAAATTAGTTAGCTAAGAATCCCTATTCACCGGTATTTATCAAATTTCAATAAAATCTGACAGTATTAAAAATTTTAATGAGCTCAAGACTGATTTCTAGAAAAGGGCCTTAAATGGAAGCTATGGCAAAACATAGACCCATATTGGTGAAATAAATAACATATATTCTGAGCTACAGCATAACATGGGCCGACATTGGTAAAATTTTCAATTATTCTAGACGTGAAAATACTTCCAACGGACAGATGGACTTAGCTAAATCGAATCAGATTTTGATTTGATGCAAGAATATATATGGGGTCTTAGATGATTCCATCTAAGCGTTTCACAAAGTTAATATACCCTCATTATGTATTATAAATAACTAATTAAAAAGTCGGCAGAAAAAGGGCATTAAAAGTTAAAACATCTATATCTCTGTAAATATAGCGTTTTTATTAAAATAAGCTTAATAAGTCATTTTACAAAAATTTTAAAATCCTTAAAAAATTAAATCTTAAGTAAAAATCTTGTAATTCAGTGTATACTACGTTTAGTCAATTTAAGTTCTTGGAATACTAAGATTCATGCAAAATGAGCTTAATCTGTGATCATTTTACCAAAATCTAAAATCCATATAAAAGTTTAAATTTTGGACTAAAACTGCATAAAGAGGTTTAAATATAGCATTTTAGGCCAAAATAAATTTAATTTGTGATCACTTTGACAAAAATTCTGAAATAGAAAAAAGTGAAATTTAAAGGTAAAATCGTCTTAAAACTACTAATTACTGCCTTTTTAAAAATTGACAGTTTTATGTGATCACTTCTACATAAGTAAAAATAATAAATACTGAATTTTAATGGACAAAAACTAAGATTTTTGATAAAATAAGCTTAATATGTGATCATATTTATAAAAATTAAAAAACCGCTTAATGTCTTCCTAAAATCCTCTGTTATTTCGAATAAGACCCTTTATTTACCTTAAGAGTACGGAATTTCATTTCAATTTTAACAATATCACGTATTCGCCTTAATGTCGCCTTATTGTCCCATAAAATTCTTTTACAACTTTAATTCCTCGGTATCCTACTGTTTTTTTTTATTATCGGCATATTTTACTTTAAACTCTTAACCGAAAAAACAATTAAAACTATTTCTTTAACGTTAGAACTATTTTCATATTTGCAATTTTACGCCGTTTGCAAATAATGACTTTATTGCGGTTTTACATTAAAATTTCATTAAGAAATATTTAAAGTTTTCTTCTTCTTGATTAAAAAGCTAAAGTTTGTACACGAAATTTTTATACAAATTTGAGATTTTCTAAAAAAATTGGAAATTTTTGCTTATTTTGGTCTGATACTCAATATTTACCGAGTGATCACAAATAAATATCATTTTGATCAAAATCATTGTACTAACTGTGTTATAGACATTTTGAAAATTAAATTTAGTTTCTAACTAAATTTTGCGGAAGTATACAAAAATAAAGTTCATTTTGGTCCAAAACACAGTTTTTACTAAATTATAGACGTTTTTACATTTTTATATTATTTTTTCAAAATTTTTTTCGAAATGATCACAGATTTAGTTAATTTATGATTTAAAGGCGCTTTTTGATTTTATCATGTGAGTATATTTAAAAAGTGATCACAATTAAAGCTTATTTGTAAAGAACTGATCACAAATTTGACCTATTTTAGTCAAAAATACATTATATATTAATTAATACAAACTTTTAACTTTAATTCCAATTTTTTGGACATTTGTAAAAGCCATCACTAATAAAAGTTATTTTCATCGAAAACGCTGTATTCACTGAATTTAAATCTTTTTTATCTTTTATTTTAAATTTTGTTATGATTTCTTATTTTTTTACAACTGATCACAAATTAAGCTTATTTTTGTTAAATACGAGGTATTTACTGAGTTAAAGAAGATTTTAACTTGAAATTTTATTTTTTATCAATTTTAGGATTTTTGAGAAAGTGATCACAAATAAACTTAATTTTTGTCAATAATGCTTTATTCCTCTTGTTGTGGAAGTTTTTATTTAATTTATTTTTTTTTTAATTTTAATTTTTTATTTAATCACAAATTCTCAAATTACTGTAGAAGTACTCATTAGTTAAGCACATTTTGGTCAAAAATACAGTATTTATTAAATAACAGACGTTTCTAAGTTTTCATTGAATTTTTTCTGAACTGATCACAAATTTAGCTTATCTGGGCCAAAATCACATTATTTACTAACTTCACTAAAAATTCAATAGATACCGAGTTATAAACTTTATTAAATTTTAATTTTGAATTTTTTAATTTGTTTACAATTTTTTTGCTGATGATCACAGATTAAAGTTTCTTTTAGTCGAAAATGTGTTATTTACAGAGTTACATACGTTTTTATTATTCCAATTAATTTTCCCATTGATTTCTTTTATTATTAACAATTTTTGGATTTTTTGGAAGTGATCACAAAAAAATGTTATTTTCATCCAAAAACGTTTAAATGTCGAATTAAAGACGAATTTGATTTTTCATCTTGGATTTTTTAATTTATTCACAAAATCCTAATGATTTCAGCTAAACGAACTTTTTCCTGTTTTGTTATTTACAAATGATCACAGATTGAACTTATTTTCACGAAAATTAAGGTTATTTAAGAGTATTTTTCTTAAACTAATTTTAAAGAAAAAAATATAAGTTTTTGTAAAAAAATCGATTTGAAGTTTTATTTCTATTATAAGTCCTTTTTCTATTACAGACGTTTTTTCTGAATTGATAAAAAATTTAAGTAATTTTTTATTAAAAAGCAATTTATTTTGAGTTATCAAAGTCTCTAACTTAATATTTAAACATTTAACATTTTAGTTTTTAAGTGATCACAAATAAGGCCTATTTTCGTCCAAAATCTTTAATATGCCGAATTAAAAACTTTTTTAAATTTCATCTTGGAGTTTTGATTATATTTGAAAATGCTAATAATTTTCGTTAAATTATTTATTCCTTTGTTTTTTTTTTACTTATGATCACCGATTAAACTTATTTTCATCAAAATTTAAGGTTATAAAAAATTTTGAATTTTAAAATTAATATTTAAAAAAGTGGTCACCGATTAAACTTATTATTAACAAAAAAACAGCTTTTGGTTTTATTGTTAATTTTAAGCTTTTTTTAAAATGGCGATTTTGTGAATTTTATCAAAAATTTAATATTTGGAAAAAATAATTATTATGAATAACAACTTTAATTTTTTAGTGAAAATTTGTGTAATTTGAATAAAATATTTAAATAAAGTTTTTCTGAAATGTCTCCTTTTTTAAGGCACCAAATTTTGTTTTAACTAAATTATTTAAAACGTTTTATCCCAAAAACTTTATTATAATTGTTATTTTTAAGGGACTTAATTTATCACTACAATTTTCCTAAATATTTATTTGTTAAATCGTATACATACTTTGTATCCCCTATTATCCTCCTTTTCCACATTATCCCTTTCTAAAACCAACAAATTGTTGCATATTAAAAAAAAATAACAATAATTTCACTGTGAAAACCTTAATAACAATATTTTTAAAACATAAAATATTATTGCTATTGCTGCTACAACTGTGTGAATAGTTTCACACACACACACTATTAAAAGTAACACTAATACAAATGAAACAAATAAAAAGAAAAACTATTCAACAATAAGAGAAACAGGAAAGAAATGTCTACAAGAAAGAACGGAAGTACGCAATAAGGGCAAATAACGGTCATCAAGGAAAATATATTTAAGTAGCAAAAAGGACTTAAATACATATACACACACAAAAACATTTGTGTAGAAAAGTAAAACATCAGTAACCATAAAGAAAGCAAAAGGAAAAAACATTTGCTTAAATTGTTGTTGGCAAAAATATTTATATTGTTTTGTTTTTGTATTTTTATGATGATGGCACAAGCATTTGACGAAGAACAAGAAAAAGAGGTTAATAAGAGCGTAAAGCCATAGATTTTTACAACACATTAGTTACATTTCATTGGTTGGAGTTATAAACGAAAAGAAAAAACTTCTAAAATGAAAAAAAGCAAAAATAGAAAACAAGCCGTTAGAAAATTCTTTGCTGTCTAGGAATGTTGGAAGAGAAAGAAAACGAATCTTAGATACCCTTCACTAAAGTCCTAGAAACTTCTATATCAACAAAGAGATCAGGGCACTAGGTCTAAACGCTTTTCTTTTGAAAATAATTCTCTGAATTTGAAACTAAAGAATATTTTTTAATGAAATTTCAGGTGGACAATCCTGAAGTGTTTGCCAATTGATTTGCGAAAAGAACAAGTTTTTAGAGAGACCAGAGGACTAAGGGCGGGCATCCAAGTTGTTCACCTCGAACATTGAAATTTTTAAAAAATTTTATTCATGATTTGATTTTACTGTAGGAAACCAAGTTTCAGTCAATTTTTAGTTAACACCTTAAAATATTAATATAAGTGTTTGGAGTCATTGGAAAGGTAATTACTCGAAAAATAAAAATATTAATATAATAAAGTAAAAAAACTAAATTTCTTTAATGATTTTTTCTAAAAATATAAAAAAATTATTTTCAGTGTACTTTAACAAAAAGTGTATTTAATATTTGAGTTCCAATAAAATCTATATCAATAAAGCTATTATCTTGCAATTTGAGTATATCATAAACAGATATCTCTTAAATACAAGGCTATAATTAGATTCCCATATTTTTACTCCCAAATACCCAAAATTCCAATTCAGGGAAAACTCTTAGCAAAAATTTACTTTCTTCACAAATTAAGTCACTTGTACGTTATTAAGGGAATATAATATTTCATAAACCATCCCCTGAACCCTCTTAAAATTCATACTTCTTGTAATCAATTGGAAAACACCTCAAAAATAGAGATGTGGAATTTTATTCAAAAATATTTAATAGTTCCAAAGTTATAAAATCTTTTTCCTAAAAGTATTAATTCTAACCACAGTGCATCATTGGTACTCCATTTTAAGATCCCATAGCTCAGCTTCTAGGCAAGAGATAGATTTCTCTCTTAAATTGTGAAGCTATGCTTCTTAGCTATAATTCAGTAAAAAGTTGTGCAGATCTAGTTAAACGATCGAAAGTTACAAAGTTCAAAATGTTTCATGCCCCAGTATCTAATCTGCAGCTTTCTTCACCAAAGGTGCTTTTTATGAGTCCACTCAATTAGTTTTTAGAGAAATTGTGGATATTTCTTTGCAAACTTACAAAGACATGCCACTTGGCTATAACAAGGTAAATTTTTGTGCAGATCCAAGTCAGCGATCAGAAGTTTTTAAATAATTTTCCAAAATCTTTTATATCCAAGTGTTGTGACCTGCAACCTTCTCTCCTGTAAAGAGTTATTTTTTGTGCCAAAAAATGGTGGAACATTTTCTCTTACATCTCTTAAGGGATTGTCTCAGTAATGGATCCATTTCCAATTTTAGGGATTTTAAGTAGAAAATTTTGATCGCGAACAAATTAATAAATTTCAATAAAATTTTAAATTTCTTTAAAGTTTAACCTAAAGACGGACAGAGAGACGGACACATTTTTATCCTCTCCAATATTGACAGGGTTCCAAAGTGTATATTATTTATAAGGCCATGATCCTTCTTTAAGTTCCATAACAAATAACAAAATTAATATTCCATTTTTGTGTTGGTGGAGTATTTCAAAAAAAACTCTCCTCCATTAAAAACATAAGAGAATATAACTGTGTTTACAAAACATTTCCGGTGTTGGTTTTGTATACATGTGAGTGTATGAGTGTGTGTATGAAAACAAGCTAAAGAAGAGTATTGGAAAAATGTTTGCAAATATTGCTTCTATGTATTGGTGTATGTATGGACTAACGGATGTGGCAAGTGTCCATTTGTAAATGTTTCGCTCTTTTTTTAAACATTTCTGTTCTTTCATTTTTTTCCACTCTCCTATACTTTTCCTCCTCCCTCTCTTCTTTATGTTTATCGGTTGTTGCATTTGTTTATAATTCATGAGTACCATTAGTTTCAATAATGACACTCAATGAATGAGGCCTTGGTCCTGTTGTTTTGGTGTCTAACTGGAGTTGGTTTCCTTTTTTTTTTTGTTGCTCTCTCGCTCTCTCTCTCTATTTCTATTTCTGTAGTATTTTTGTGGTATTTTAGGGTTTGAGGTTATGTTTGGTATTCGTTTATTGCAATTACTGCTACTTTCTAAAAGTTTGGGTTATAATATTTGGATAATTGATTAGATACATTTTGGATTACAAATGTTAGATTTAGTTTAGTTACTTTATTTAAGGTGGAATTAATGTTAAGTAATAATATATTGAAGGTAACTGACATTAATTTATTGAAGTTTTTAGTTTTATTCAAACATTCAAACAATGTTTTTTAAATGGAATATTGAGGTTCTTGACCAAATAAATAATAAATCGGACTGTTGACAATATTTTGAAGGAAGTAAAAATAATGAATTCAGTTCAAAATTGAATCAAATTTATCGTCGAAATAGACAGGCTTGAGAGCAGTTAGTTAGCTTCAAGGGTCTAGACCTTCACACATCTCACTTGGGGCCATTGATTGTTGCTTCCATTGTGTTACTTTAAAATATAGTCAAGTGGCTTAAAACCTAGTCAGGGTCTGTACGACACTTTCTCTTACTCAGAATCTTCATTATATAGATCACCTCGTTCAATAGTATAAGTTCCAAGTACTGGGCAGAGAAACAATAAGTGAAATACTTTCTTTATTCCTCAAGTTTTACCACGACAGAAATCATCGTTTATCAACAAAAATCAGTCATTAGAGTAATTAATTTGTTAATTCCAAAGGGCTTGTCCTACAGGCTTCTCAGTTGAGACCATTTATTGTTTAACCTCTTGTGTTACCCTAGAGAACAGACAAGTGATTCGACCGCTTTTAACCAGTTTGCATGTCACCTTCTAAAAACCGCAGAATCTCAGTTCTCATGCGAGACAGTGAAATAATAACTGCACTTTATTCCCCTTCCTCATGCCCGACTGTCATCGTAGATAAAACTCCTTCTTTTAACATTTGCTCTGAAAACATAGTGTCCGATTATAATCGCTACCAGAAGTCTAATCTGTCTTCTATTGGCAGCAGATAACTGATTGATGCACTCACATTTTAACTCAATTAACCATTTTATTTGCTCCATTCCATAAAGCTTATTCTCAAAAGTTGTGGAAAGTAATCCACTGGAAGTTCAACTCAAGTTCTATGCGTTCTTCAACATCCCTACTTCATCACCTAGGAATGTATCCAAATCAATCTATTATCGCGGTATCTGCTTTAAAGAGTCAAACCATTTAATCTAGAATTCTAAAAAAGGAAATAAATTATTATTTCAGCCCAAGAATTCAGATGTTAAGTAAGACCAATTAGCCAAATCAACATCATGGGATCGGAGGATGTTTCCAATTGAAGTCAGGTCAAACGTTTATAGGGAACCAGTATCAAAGGTGTAACCTAGCACTGCGCTTCAAAATTCAGCGATCAACATTGATTTCTTAATGACCAAGTGAATTTCCAAATGAAAAATCTTACCATGACACAACTTCCTAAAAAGTCTTAAACTTTTGTGACTTAGTGAGTCTTAGCTTGGATAAAATGTCTCAATTTCTTTCGTTATTGCTTATGAAATAAGAAAAGCTGTCATCATGCCAAAAGCGCAATCCTTACGAAATTCTGAACTGACATCCGAGATCAACTCTTCTACGATTTTGCTAAAGTTTAATTTTATATATTAATGAGAATATTTGCCCGATTTTACTATGAACACATCTCCTTAAAGATTCTCATTCCCTTTTTTAATTTGATTAGGTAAACCCCCCAGATTCTGAGTAGCTTCCTTGATACTTTTTCCACTTTACGCCAATTTTGTTGAATAGCCTCCTTTAATCAGCTTTTGAAGTGTCTTGATCCCGATTGATCTAGGATTCGTATAATAGTTTTGTGACTGTCGGAGACCCCAAAATGAATTAACTTTAACAAGCTTCTGAAATGTCTTCATCCAGCTTAATCTGAGATTAGAACTTCAAACTGCTTTAACACTCTCGAAATTCTTCTACGCCTTTTTCATCTGCAAATATCATCTTGAAATATCTTGAATCTGAAATACTCATTATTTCAAACTTCTTCATCATTTTTATACAATTTTAGAATCAAATAGATTCGGAATGTGTCCTAAACCGGTTTTTGAATTACAACAGAGCTTCAGGATTCTATTTCGCCTTGTAAATCTTAATTATATCATTCTTTAGCACTCTGCTTCTTTATCGCACTGTCTACTAGGCAGGTGTTTTCATAAAGTCCAATATTTAAATTTCTTTTTGATCTTTTTAAGGTCCTAAATCAGAGACGATAATTATACTTCTTTCAAACCAGTTATGAACCCGAAAGGATTTTATTCCATTTTGAAACGTTGAAAAAAGTTTGAACCAACTCCTTTGAAAATCCTTTATATAACCATTTCCAAATTAAAACCTTCTCTGCATAAATATTTGACAGAGTTGCTAAATCTTCGCTAGAATTTGCTGAACTTTTTATTTTTGGTCACGATCGTGACACCGTTTTTTTTTTCTTAACTTTCATTGTCTTATGAATAGTTTAAGTCCGATCTCTGCAGAAACAAATCCAAAATAAAATCTTAATTAAATAACTCCAAGTTGTTGAAGTCCTTTACTTTAGATAGCGATCGTGCAATTTTTTATGATCAGTTTAAGTCTGATCTCTATTGAAACAGATCCAATCGAAAATATTTATTAAACAACTCCAAGTTGCCAATGTCATTTGTTTTAGATCGTTGTAACCTTTTTTGAACTTTCTAGAAACCAGTTTAAGTCTGATCCGTACAGTAACAGATCGTTATTTGAAGTCTCGATCACACCACCTTTTTGTGTAGATTTCTGTGGACTCAAATCAGTTTAAGTCTGATCTCTGCAGAAACAAATCCAAAATAAAATCTTAATTAAAGAACTCTAAGTTGCCGAACATTTAATTTAGATAGCGATCGTGCAATTTTTTTATGATCAGTTTAAGTCTGATCTCTATTGAAACAGATCCAATCGAAAATATTTATTAAACAACTCCAAGTTGCAATGTCATTTGTTTTAGATCGTTGTAACCTTTTTTTGAACTTTCTAGAAATCAGTTTAGTCTGATCCATACAGTAACAGATCGTTATTTTAAGTCTCGATCACACCACCTTTTTGTGTAGATTTCTGTGGATTCAAATCAGTTTAAGTCTGATCTCAGCAGAAATAGATGATAACATTTTATTGTAAAACTTTTCCCAAAATTGTAGCATAATCAAAATTCGTTTTATATTCCAACAATATCGGTATTAATGTATTTAACCTTATTTGTATTATAACAAAAAATATAACATATAATTTATGTTTATTTATATGTATGTGTGTGAATAAATGTATAAATGTGTGTGAATGTATTTATGGTATGGAAAATATGTTTTAAATATTGTTATTTGTCGTCTCTAAATTACTCACACACACACGCACACATACACACACATGAGTCTATAAGTGTGTGTGCATGTTTTAGACACATACAAACTAATATTAACACACTAAATAGACTTTTTTTCAAAAAAGTTGTGAACCAAAAACAAAAAATTCCTAGAAAATTTATTACAATTTCTATTACGTTTTGTTTTTGTTGTTATTATGTTTCATGCTGAAAATAAATGTTGCCTGTTGACCGGACTTTTAACAAAAAAAAAAAGGAGCAAAATGTCGATAACAAAAACAAATGCAAAAATTAAATACAAAACAAAGAAAGAAAGAAAAAAAGCTCGACAATGCAATTTTGTGGTTTGTAATTTTGTTTTCAATAAATGTGTGAGAGTGTGTGCGGCTGAGTGTTAGAATGTGCTATTGTTGTCGTTATTGTTGTTCTCAGGACTATTAAAACAATTATTCTATTCTCAGCTTGTTAAAAAATCAAATCACTTCCACAACCACAAATTTAACTAAAATTATTCATTTTTATAGCAAAAACACATATATTTTTTGTTCTCCTTCTTCTTCTGTTTCTATTAAAGCAAAAACAACAACAATAAAATAATATTTAACAATAACAACATTAATTACAAACTTTAAATAAATAAATTTTCTACAAAAAAATAACGTTAATTTTAATAATTTGTTAACATCTACACTCACACACATAAACACACATTTAAACAAAAACATATTTTTGTTTTTATAAAATTTCGTATAAATTATTTATTTTAATTAGTTGCATTTTAAGTGATTTATTGTTTATTGGCCTTTTTGAACACAAATTTTTGTTATAAATTAAATAATACAAATAACAATAACAACAAATTTTATAAAAATATAACTGTAATAGACACATTACATAATTCTATTTCAAAATAACAATTTTAATATATAAATTAACGTTTTTTTAGGGGCTGCATTTAACAGTTTTATGTGATTAAAAGGGCGTTTTAACATAAAAAATGTCACATAAATTAATAATAAAAATTTGTAAAGGACAATGAAACAACTTGAACTAGAACTGAATTAGAACTGAACTGGAACTGAACTAAAACTGAATTAGAACTGAACTAGAACTAAACTAGAATTAAACTAGAACTCAACTAGAACTCAACTAGAAGTAGAACAGAACTACAACTGAACTAAAACTGAACTAGAACTGAACTAGAAATGAACTAAAACTGAACTAGAACTGAACTAGAACTGAACTAGAACTAAACTAGAATTAAACTAGAACTCAACTAGAAGTAGAACAGAACTACAACTGAACTAGAACTGAATTTGAACTGAATTAGAATTGAACCAAAACTAAACCAAAACTGCACTAGAACTGAACTAGAACTAAACTAGAATTAAACTAGAACTAAACTAGAATTAAACTAGAACTCAACTAGAAGTAGAACAGAACTAGAACTGAACTAGAAGGAATTTGAACTGAACTAGAATTGGAATTGAATTTAAACCAGAATCAGAACCTCAATTGGAATCTAAACTAGAACTTAAACTAGAAGTTAAACTAAAATCTAAAAAAGAATCTGAACTGGAATCTAAACTTGATCCTGAACAAAAATCTGAACTCGTATCTAAACTGGAATTTAAACTGAAATATAAACTGGAATCAGATCTAGAATTTGGAATCTAAACTTGAATCTGGTTTAGAATCTGAAATACTTAGTATTGAACTAGAATTTGTTTTTATTATATTTAAATTTTAAAACTCTACAAGAAATGATGTTAAATGAGATCATTTCCAACTTAATGATTTAGTAATTTATCAAATAATGTTACTTAAATTGTAGATATAATTCATCTAACAAAAGTAAGTAACCAAGTAAATTTCCATGTCTTCTCTTCTCTTTTCTCTTAATTTTTGGTCTTTTATTTCTTTATCTAAACGGGGATAAAAAGAAGTAATAAATCCAAAATGTTACTCACTGCTTTTTCATTTGTCTTTTGAGAACAATTGTCTCAACCAAAAACTCTTCAAAAGATGGCGCTCAAGTATTATCTTAGTGACACTCCATTAATCTGTAACCAACAAGAAAGAAGAATAAAATTAAACTCCTACTTAACCACACACACACACATAAAAGAGAATATGATGATGAAGAGCTGTAAAGATAGAAAATGAAAAAAACTTTAAATACTTCCTGGCAAAAGTCAAGTAAAACATTAATACACACTCATATTGCAAGTATACAAACACATACATAGATACATGTATATAAATATTCAAAACTTCATAGAAAATACTTAAAAGTAGAAAGAAATAAAAGCATAACTTAAGGCTGAATGAGATTTTTTACTTCGAACTGCTAAAAACATTCCCACTAACTTAATGTTGTTGTTTACAGCAAATAAACATTAACGGGAAAAATTAAAAACATTTTACTAAAGAAAACGAAAAGAAAATCTTTTTTTTTTATACAATCACACATACACTCCCACTCACACTTTTGCAAATGCAGAGGAATAGACCAGATATTGTTAAGGCTTAAAATAAGCTAAAAAACAAGTGAAAATTCTATATTTGGTTATATCGAATTTTCAATACCCTTCACAAATTTGGCTGAAGTAAATACGTTACATAAGAATATACAACACACTCACACATAAACTTATAAACGTATACAATATATAAGAGAGTTTCTTAAATATGATACAGGATAAAAGAGAGCCAAACAACAGACAGACGGACGTAGCTAAATCGACTCAGTTTTTGATTTAATGCAAAGATATAAATTATGTGGTCTGAGATAATTCATTCTTAACGTTACACGTGGAATGACAAAGTAAATATACTTCTCCACTTGTGGTGGTTGAGGTTATAATAAATGAGAGATAAAGAAAGAGTTTGTGTTTGTTTGTTTAAGTGTATTAGTTTATATGTTTAAGCCTTGAATATTAACTCACAGACACATAGAAATACATGTGTGTAAATATGAACGAAAAAAAAAAACATTATTTTTATAGTTTGTTTTATAATTTTAATGGCAAAACTTTCAACATTAAGTTTTTGATGAAAATAACTTTAATTTGTGATCATGTTAAAAAATCATAAAGATATATATATTTTTGATCTGAAATTTTGATATGTCCTGAAAGCTATAAATCAAACTGTATTTTGATTGTAAAAGAAATGAAATTATATTGCAAATGTGGGTTAAAATAAAAAATAAAATTAAAAAATAAAATAAATTTTTTTATAAAATTTTCATAGGAAATTTTTTCAAGATATCAATTTCAGGCAAAATTTAAAAATCCTTTACGGGAAATTTTCTTCATTGTACCTTTCTAAGGATAATTCAGTTTTAAAGGATTTTTAATATTTTTTTTTTTAATTTTCGATAAATCTCTCTCTTTTTAGAGGATATATTCCACAAATTCTCTCTTTTTAAAAGAAATTTTCTCTTCTTAGAGGAAATTTTTAATAAATTCTCTCTTTTTGACGAAAATTTCATTTAATTCTTTCTTTTTTGACGAAAAATTGTCAATAAATTTTCTCTTTTAGAGGCAGTTTTTCATAACATTTCTCTTTTGAGAGTAAATTTTCGATAAATTTTATTTTTTAATTTTTGAAAATTTTTCGTTTTGCAGGAAATTTTTAAAAAATTTTCTATTTAGAGGAAACATTCTTAAAATTTTCTCTTCAGAGGAATTTTTGATAATTTTTTTTATTCAGAGGAAATTTTTAATAAATTTTCCCTTTAGAAGAAATTTTCTTAAAATTTTCTTTTCAAAGGAAATTTTCTTAAAATTTTTCTTTAGAGGAAATTTTCAATAAATTTTCCATTTAGAGGAAATTTTCAATAAATTTTCCATTCAGAGGAAATTTTCAATAAATTTTCCATTCAGAGGAAATTTTCTTAAAATTTTCTCTTTAGAGGAAATTTTTAATAAATTTTCTCTTAAGAGGAAATTTTCCTAAAATTTTCCATTCAGAGGAAATTTTCAACAAATTTTCCATTCAGAGGAAATTTTCAATAAATTTTCTCTTTAGAGGAAATTTTCAATAAATTTTCCATTCAGAGGAAATTTTCTTAAAATTTTCTCTTTAGAGGAAATTTTCAATAAATTTTCCATTCAGAGGAAATTTTCTTAAAATTTTCCATTCAGAGGAAATTTTCTTAAAATTTTCCATTCAGAGGAAATTTTCTTAAAATTTTCCATTCAGAGGAAATTTTCTTAAAATTTTCTCTTTAGAGGAAATTTTCAATAAATTTTCTCTTAAGAGGAAATTTTCAATAAATTTTCTCTTTAGAGGAAATTTTCAATAAATTTTCCATTCAGAGGAAATTTTCTTAAAATTTTCTCTTTAGAGGAAATTTTCAATAAATTTTCTCTTAAGAGGAAATTTTCAATAAATTTTCTCTTTAGAGGAAATTTTCAATAAATTTTCTCTTTAGAGGAAATTTTCAATAAATTTTCTCTTTAGAGGAAATTTTCAATAAATTTTCTCTTTAGAGGAAATTTTCAATAAATTTTCTTTTCAGAGGAAATTTTCAATAAATTTTCTCTTCAGAGGAAATTTTCTTAAAATTAATTTTTCCAATTTTGCATTTTTAATGAAATTTCAGTTCCAGTTCAGTTCCAGTTCAATTCTAGTTCAATTCTTATTCAGTTCCAGTTCAGTTCCAGTTCATTTCTAGTTCTGTTCTAGTTCAGTTCCAGTTCAATTCTAGTTCGGTTCCAGTTCAGTTCTAGATCATTTCTAGTTCTGTTCTAGTTCAGTTCCAGTTCAATTCAAGTTCAGTTCTAGTTCAGTTCCAGTTCATTTCTAGTTCGGTTCCAGTTCAGTTCTAGTTCATTTCTAGTTCTCTTAGAGGAAATTTAAAATTTTCGATAATTTTTCTATTTAGAAAAATTTTCGACAATTTTTAGAGAAATTTTCGATAAATTTTCTATTGAGAGAAAATTTTCGAAAAATTTTCTATTGAGAGAAAATTTTCGATAAATTTTATATTGAGAGGAAATTTTTGATAAATTTTCTATTGAGAGAAAATTTTTGATAAATTTTCTATTGAGAGAAAACTTTTGATAAATTTCCTCTTGAGAGAAAATTTGCGATAAATTTTCTCTTGAGAAAAAATTTGCGATAAATTTTCTATTGAGAGAAAATTTTCTATAAATTTTCTATTGAGAGAAAATTTTCTATAAATTTTCTATTGAGAGAAAATTTTCTATAAATTTTCTATTGAGAGAAAATTTTCTATAAATTTTGTATTGAGAGAAAATTTTCGATAAATTTTCAATTGAGAGAAAATTTTCGATAAATTTTCTATTGAGAGAAAATTTTCGATAAATTTTCTATTGAGAGAAAATTTTCGATAAATTTTCTATTGAGAGAAAATTTTCGATAAATTTTCTATTGAGAGAAAATTTTCGATAAATTTTCTATTGAGAGAAAATTTTCGATAAATTTTCTATTGAGAGAAAATTTTCGATAAGTTTTCTACTGAGAGAAAATTTTCGATAAATTTTCTATTGAGAGAAAATTTTAATTAAATTTTCAATTTAGAGACAATTTTCGTTAAATTTTCTGTTTAGAGAAAATTTTTGTTAAATTTTCTGTTTAGAGAAAATTTTCGTTAAATTTTCTGTTTAGAGAAAATTTTAATTAAATTTTCAATTTAGAGACAATTTTCGTTAAATTTTCTGTTTAGAGAAAATTTTTGTTAAATTTTCTGTTTAGAGAAAATTTTCGTTAAATTTTCTGTTTAGAGAAAATTTTCGTTAAATTTTCTGTTTAGAGAAAATTTTAATTAAATTTTCAATTTAGAGACAATTTTCGTTAAATTTTCTATTTAGAGACAATTTTCGATAAATTTCCTTTTAAGAGAAAAATTTAAGTGTTTTTTGTTCTCTAACGCATCTGTCTCACCCACTGTCTCCTTCTATTATCCTGAGAATAATATTTTGGCAACTGAATTAACTTTGTTGGTTTGAAGTTCTTCTTCCTCTTTTAAGCCTTAAAGCTACAGAAGAGAAAGAAAAACATTTAAAATGCCAGATAATACAAGTCAAAGTTAAAACAGAGAAAAATATTTTTAAATATTGTAGAAACATATAAAATTAGACAGGGTTTTCCAAGTGTGTATGTATGTATGTATGTATGTATGTATGTATGTATGTATGTATGTATGTATGTATGTATGTATGTATGTATGTGTGTGTAACAGTAGGTGTCTAAAATTTTGTGTAAATGTTTCCCACACAAATAAGAAATGAATATAAACTTTCTTCAAAATTGTTGCCCAGATTTTTTTGTCGTTTTTGACTAAAATTTCAATTGTTGTTGTTGCTGTTGCCTCAACTAGACGTTAAAGACAAATTACGCAAAACAATGACAAATTATTTCACATTTTACTAGACAACAACATTAATTTTATTTTAACTTACTGTTGCTGCTGCTGCTAAGTTACTGCTTTTTTGCAAACTCATACTTGATACACACACTCACACACACTGTGCACGTTAAACCACTACCAACATAAAGTTCAAACACTTACTCTCACAAATAAAACATTTAAGTACTCTTCTCTCATTTAGTTTTTCATTCAAGGAATAAGTCTATCATTTTGTCTCTGTGAGTGTGAGTGTATTAGTGTGTGTGTTTTAAAACTAAACTGGTATTAAAAGGGATCTTAAATATTTTTTTTTGTTTCTTAGGGATTTAAAGCGTTTATTTCCTTATATTTTGGTTTTCCCTCCTCCCTCCTCTTCCCACTTTTGTGTTCTCCCGTTCAAGGTTCTGATTCTTTTCTTTTTCTTCATTTTCAAGTTTGTGTTAATGAGTTTTTCAGTTTAAATCCCATAATTTTTTTCCTTTTCTTTTCGGCAGCTTAGTGGCACAAGAATGTAAGAGAGCTTAAAGGACTTTGATTAATAGTTTTTTCCTTTTTGCGTTAGAAATGTGTGTATTAAAATGAAATTTGTTACATTAATTTCATCGATTTACAAGGCGGGTAGATAATTGCTTAATGACAGGATTAAAATATTTTGTCAAAAAATAAGAGAAAAAAATAGAGATAAATTGAAGAAAAATTACAATTAAACATTATTTTCGGTTCTTTTACTTCAAAAGGAACGATTTCCAAAATATTGTTTTTAAGGAAATTTTTAAAATATTTTTATTGAAGACAAATTTCTGTCAAATCATGTATTTAAAGGAAAATTTTCATAAAATTTGAACTTAGGGAAATTTTCAATAAATTGGAAATTTTAAGAAATTTTTGAGAAATTTAAAATTTATGGAAAATTTAATAAAATTCATTTTTTCAATTTTGTATTTTAAATGAAATTTCAGTTCTAGTTCATTTCTACTTCTTTTTTAGTTCAGTTCCAGTTCAATTTTAGTTCAATTCTTATTCAGTTCTAGTTCAGTTCCAGTTCAGTTCCACTTCATTTCTAGTTCGGTTCTAGTTCAGTTCCAGTTCAATTCAAATTCAGTTCTAGTTCAGTTCCAGTTCCAGCTCATTTCTAGTTCGGTTCCAGTTTAGTTCCTCTTCAGTTCTTCTTCACTACTTGTTCAGTTTTATTTCAGTTTTTCTTCAGTTCTTCTTCAATTTTAGTTCTAATTCAGTTTTAATTCAGTTCTAGTTCAATTCCAGTTGGATTCTAGTTCAGTTCCAGTTGAATTCTAGTTCAGTTTTAATTTAGTTCTAGTTCAGTTCCCGTCAGTTCTAGTTCAGTTCCAGTTCAGTTCTAGTTCAGTTCTAGTTTAGTTCCAGTTGAATTCTAGTTCAGTTCCAGATGAATTCTAGTTCAGTTCTAGTTTAGTTATAATTCAGTTCTTCTTCAGTTCTAGTTCTACTTCTGTTTTAATTTAGTTCTAGTTCAGTTCCAGTTCAATTCCAGTTCAGTTCTAGCTCAGTTCTAGTTCAATTCCAGTTCAGTTCTAGTCCAGTTGCAGTTCAGTTCTAGTTCAGTGCAGTTGAATTCTAGTTCAGTTCTAGTTTAGTTATAATTCAGTTCTTCCTCAGTTCTAGTTCTGTTTTAATTTAGTTCTAGTTCAGTTCCGGTTCAGTTCTAGTTCAGTTGTAGTTCAGTTCCAGTTCAATTCCAGTTCAATTCTAGTTAAGTTCTAGTTCCGTTCCAGTTCGGATTTATTTTGCTGTTATTTTGTCTCAAATTTAGCATATTTTAATTTTTCCTGATCCTTAAAAGCTCCTGCAAATATGCAGCATTCTTCGTTTTACTTTGTTTAAATATTTTCTTGCTTATGAAGGAAAAATTAAAAAGAATCTGAAAAATAAGAAAATAAATATTTTAAAACTTTGTTTTATATTTTCTAGTAAACAATAATTTTACAAAGTAAAAAATTTAATTTCATTAAAAATATTTCGTATAGAAAATGTAAATTTTTCCAAAGAGAAAAAGATGAAAAAATCAACTACTTGAGAGGGTGTGAGTGTAAAATAACTGAACTATTAAATTTTACTTTTTAGTATTTTTCTCTTGTCTGCTTTACAAATTTCTTTTAAAGAATCATTCATCATAACACTATTCTTTACCCAACACCCTCCCCCCCCTTTTGGATTAGAGATTTTGTTACGTTAGTTAAATGTTCGTTTTCGTCTTTTTTTGTTGCGTTTGAAAATCATTTATGGTTTTAAGCAAAACAAATTTTACGTGAGCAGAGCATTTTCTCTCTATTTGAAGTTCTCATCTTCATTTTGAAAAGGAGGATATTTGCCAGTCAAATCAGACAATTTCTTAAACACCGTTGCAGTTGGCAATAGGAAATAGGGAATGGAATACAATTACACATACACATTTATAAAATTTAAAGACATTTTTTTATCCTTTTTACACTCACACGCATACAAACAAACACATGTTTGTGTATTTAAACTAAAATCCTTGTTCATGTATTTTTTTCTACTTTACAATTTATGTTTAGAAATACAAAAATGTGAGTATTTGAAAAAGAACGTTATGTGTGTAATGGCATACATGTATTCTAATACTCCACATACATACGCACACAGATGCTTACTTACACTTACAACTACTCTAATATCCAGTTAAAAGTATAAAAAATAAAATCGAGTAGTAGATTTTTATTTCAAACAACATTATTACCTGGTTAATATTCATGCCAAAACGTTCATAATCATAAAAAACAAATATGTATTTGTACACTTAGTGATACATAAACATATACAGACACACACGTATTGTTAACAGACATATTTATATACAAATAACATGTAGTTATGCATATGTGGAACAGTGGAAGTTTAAGTAAAAAAAGTGGACTAGAAACTCGGATTTGAACTTGGATCTGAACTAGAATTGAACTAGAAGTGAACGAGAACTGAACTAGAACTAAACTAGAACTGAACTGGAACTGAACTAGAACTAAACTAGAACTGAATTAGAACTGAACTGGAACTGAACTAGAACTGAGTTACACTTGAATCTGAACTCAATTAGATCTGAACTTGAACTATAAAACTCAACTAGAACCGAAATAGAACTAATCTGGAGCTGAACTAGAACTGAATTAGAACTAAACCAGAACTGAACTAGAACTGAGTTACGCTTGAATCCGAACTCAATTAGATCTGAACTTGAACTATAAAACTCAACTAGAACCGAAATAGAACTAAACTAGAACTGAACTAGAACCGAAATAGGACTGAACAAGAACTGAACCAGAACTGAACTAGAACTGAACTAGAACCGAATTAAAACTGAACCAGAACTGAACTAGAACTAAACTAGAATTGAACTAGAACTGAACTAAAACTGAATTTGAACTGAATTTGAACTGAATTTGAACTGAACTAGAAATAAACTGGAGCTGAACTAGAACTGAGCTTAAACTGAACTAGAACTGAACTAGAACTGAACCAGAACTGAACTAAAACTGAACTAGAACTGAATTAGAACTGAACCAGAACTGAATTAGAACTGAACTAGAACTAAACTAGAACTGAACCAGAACTAAACTAGAATTGAACTTCAACTGAATTAGATCTGAACCAGAACTGAACTAGAGCTAAAGTAGAACCGAACTAGAACCGATCAAGAACTAACCTAAAACTAAATTTTAACTAAATCAAGATCAAGTATTTAGCGTTTTTCCCGCTACAGTTCCACTGTTTGTCAGACAAATACATGAAAATACAATCAAGTTGTAATATTGTATTAGACTGTCTGTGAAGAAAAGAAATAGAAATGTTAACGTTGTAAAGTAGTTTAGTGTAGTATTCAGCTCTCTTTTTTCTGCATATTCTTTGGAACAACAATTACGGCAACTACTTTGACATTTAGCATACAGGGTCCGTAAATAAGGCATGTTAATTGTGAAGTAAACAGAAAGGAGGAGAAAGATAGAGAAAAATGCGAAATCATATACTCACGATTTGATATCGGATATTAAATTAATGAATTCAGCTAAAGAAGTTCCCTCATTTTCACTATATGCTCCGTGATATTTTTAATAGTTTACACTCAATTTTAAAACACCCTTTAAATTTGGTAAAAAAAATCATTTGAACGTTGAAATTTATCACCAACAGACGGAGTTGTAAAGTAAAACATGATATGACGACGACGGTGTAGTATTTCTGTTGTTGCAACATATAACATACATTTTGTATGTTGCAGCTGTAAATACTGCATATCATGTCGTATTAACAAGGTTGAATGCCAACTTATATAACTAAACATAAAATCACATACACACACAATCCTACTCATACAATTACACTAACATAAGTAAACTAATACTTATAAAGAATAAAGAGAGAGAGAGAGAGAGAGAAATCATCGAAGTAAAAGCATCCAACTAACTACAATATGATACACACAATCATATTTAGTTCTCGTGGGAGGGAAGAAAGGAGTAAAAAACAGGAGTCTAGAAAAAGAAAAAACGTGAACGTGTCATTGTCTTGTATCTGCACGCTTAGTTAAAGATTATGAAATCGTTTCAAGTTCTAGATTCTTTTCAGAATTCATTCCTTTTTCTCGTTTTCTTTTTTATTTGTAGCGTTTCAGCATCAGAGATTTACAAGCAATTTGTTTTGTTGAACTTAAAGTTTTCATTGCAGCTTAATGTACAAAATCACATGTAAACTTTTATTCCCTCTGTTTTGCTTTTTTTGCTTTTTTGACATTTTTTACATGAGAAAATGTATTAAATACATATTTAATTTGAGAACAACAAAAATGGATTCAAAATTATGAGAAATTAAAAAAAATCATTAATGAAATATTTTTTATCCGCAAATTTTTACAAAAATTTTAATATAATTTCTATTTTATACAAAAAATACATAAAAGTTAAAACTCATTCAAACAGTTCTTGTATGAGAGTTTTATTATCCATGGGAAAATTTAATTAATCAAAAATTTTCCATGGGAAAATTTTTTTATTCGAAAATTTTCTATAGAATAATTTTATAATCAGGAATGTTCCCTTAGGAAAATTTATATAAGAATTCTATCGCAAAATCTTTTTCCATATAAAAATTCGTCCTCAAATTTTTTTGTAACAAATTGTCTGCATAATATTTTTACCCTCAAAATTTTCTATATAAAATTTTTAACCACGAAATTTTCTATAAAAAATAATTATCTGCCAAATTTTCTGTATAAAATGTTTATCCACAAAATTGTCTATATACAATTTTTATCCACAAAAATTTCTATATAAAATTTTTATCTACAATATTTTCTATATAAAATTTTTATCCACAAAATTTTTCTATATAAAAGTTTTATCCTCAAAATTTCCTATATAAAATATTTATCCACAAAATTTTCTATAAAAAATTTTTATCCACAAAATTTTCTATAAAAAATTTTTATCCACAAAATTTTCTATAAAAATTTTTATCCACAAAATTTTCTATAAAAAATTTTTATCCACAAAATTTTCTATAAAAAATTTTTATCCACAAAATTTTCTATAAAAAATTTTTATCCACAAAATTTTCTATAAAAAATTTTTATCCACAAAATTTTCTATATAAAATTTTTATCCACAAAATATATAAAGTTTTAATCCACAAAATTTTCTATATTTCTAAATTTGTTTCACAAAATTTTCCATATAAAAATTGTATCGACAATATGTTCTATATAAAAATTTTACCAATAAAATTTTGAATATAAAAATTTTACCAATAAAATTTTGAATATAAAAATTTTATCCATAAAAATTTTATATACATATCTTATCCACAAAATTTTATCCACAAATTTTTCTAAATAAAAATTTTATGCAATTATTTTCTATATAAAAATTTTATCCAGATGATTTTCCACATAAAAGTTTATATATAAACAATTTTATCAACAACATTTTCCATATAAAAAATTTTAACCACAAAAGTTTTCCATGTGAAAAATATTATCCATTTACATAAAAAACTATTTAATTTTGTGTTTAATTTTCTAAATTGAAAATATGTTTTAACTAATTTTAATATAATTTTCCTTCATTGACATTAACCTCTTTTTCTCCTTTAAATGCAAGAGAACTTTTTCTAAAGAATTCCTCCTTAACTTTAAGTTAATCTTATTATGACCCACATTTTCTCTCGTTGCCCTTAAATTCATTAGTAATTTGTTACTTTTATTCTTCTGAAGTTCTTTTCTTCTCCGTTAATGGTCTTTTAACAAAACCATTAACATTTTTGTGCCCGAAATACAATTAGATTAACTTTAATACTGAGTCAATGTCAAAGTTATCAAAAACAAACGAAAAATAAAAAGAAAAACAAAAGACGTAAATTGATGAAAAAATCCGAAAGAAAATCAAGTAAAATAAACTTTATTGCGTCCACAAATTACTTAAATATGAAAATAATAACAATAAAAGACATTAAAAGACATTATGATCATAATAATTGTAATAACATTTTCTTACTTCCTCTAATAACAAATTTTAAACTTCATTTAATTCTCACAAAAATAAAAACAAAACAAGAAAAGGAGAAAAATGAAAAATAAAAATCTAAATTCAAAAACTTTTTCATTAAAATTTTATAACTTCATCATCAAAATCCTGAAAATCATCATCTGTTAAGAAATGACAAGTTTTAAAAATATTTTTGTTGTCTTTTTTTTAATTTTTGAGACATATAAAAGAGATAATTATAATAATAAACATTAAAAGATATTTGTAAGGACTCTAAAACAGAAATTTTATTTAAGATTCTATTATCCGAGAATTTGCTCCTACAGAACATCCTCGGATAGTGAAATTTTCTTATAGAACATTTTTGGATAACAAAATTTTATTTTAGAAAATTCTCGGATAGAAAAAAAATTTCGTTTTTCGAAAATTTTCTATAAGAAAATTTCGTTTTCCGAAAATGTTCTATAAGAAAATTTCATTATCCGAAAATTTTCTATAGGAAAATTTCATTTTCCGAAAATTTTCTATAAGAAAATTTCATTATCCGAAAATTTTCTATAAGAAAATTTCATTATCCGAAAATTTTCTATAAGAAAATTTCATTATCCGAAAATTTTCTATAAGAAAATTCCATTATCCGAAAATTTTCTATAAGAAAATTTCATTTTCCGAAAATTTTGTATAAAAAATTTCATTTTCCGAAAATTTTGTATAAAAAATTTCATTTTCCGAAAATTTTCTATAAAAAATTTCATTTTCCGAAAATTTTCTATAAAAAATTTCATTTTCCGAAAATTTTCTATAAAAAATTTAATTTTCCGAAAATTTTCTATAAGAAAATTTCGTTTTCCGAAAATTTTCTATAAGAAAATTTCGTTTTCCGAAAATTTTCTATAAGATAATTTCGTTTTCCGAAAATTTTCTATAAGATAATTTCGTTTTCCGAAAATTTTCTATAAGAAAATTTCGTTTTCCGAAAATTTTCTATAAGAAAATTTCGTTTTCCGAAAATTTTCTATAAGAAAATTTCGTTTTCCGAAAATTGTCTATAAGAAAATTTCGTTTTCCGAAAATTGTCTATAAGAAAATTTCGTTTTTCGAAAATTGTCTATAAGAAAATTTCGTTTCTCGAAAATTGTCTATAAGAAAATTTCGTTTTTCGAAAATTTTCTATAAGAAAATTTCATTTTCCTAAAATTTTCTATAAATAAATTTCATTATCCGATAATTTTCTATAAATAAATTTCATTATCCGAAAATTTTCTATAAGAAAATTTTATTATCCGAAAATATTCTGTAAGAAAATTTCATTATCCGAAAATTTTCTATATGAAAATTTCGTTATCCGAAAATTTTCTATATGAAAATTTCGTTATCCGAAAATTTTCTATATGAAAATTTTGTTATCCGAAAATTTTCTATATGAAAATTTTGTTATCCGAAAATTTTCTATATGAAAATTTCGTTATCCGAAAATTTTCTATATGAAAATTTCGTTATCCGAAAATTTTCTATATGAAAATTTCGTTATCCGAAAATTTTCTATAAGAAAATTTCATTATCCGAAAAAATCTTTTTTAAATAAAAAATAAAAAATTTACATAAACATATTCTAAATAAAAAATGTATCCTTAAAAATTGTCTATATCAAAAAAATTATCCGCAAAAATTTTCTATATAGAAAATTTATCCGAATAATTTTCTATACAAAAAATTATCCGCAAAAATTTTCTGTACAAAAAATTTATCCGCAAAAATTTTCTATATCAAAAAATTTATCTGCAAAAAAATTTCTATATCAAAAAATTTATCAGCGAAAATTTTCTATATAAAAAATTTATTCGCAAAAATTTTCTATATAAAAAAACTTATCCGCAAAAAAATTTCTATACAAAAAATTTTCTATATAAAAAATTTATCCGCAAAAATTTTCTATATCAAAAAATTTATCCGCAAAAATTTTCTACATATAAAAGCAATTTAAAAAATAAATCCGCAAATTTTTTCCTCCAAAAAATTTTGTATAAAAATTTATCCGCATAATTTTGTTAACCTCAGTTTTGTTATGATAAACTACTTTAATCTTTTTTCTCATATCTTTTTTTTTTTAATTAGAAAACTTTTTTTATTTTCTTCAAACTTTTTACAAAAATAAATTTCCTTCAAAATTTGGTTCAGTAGAGTAAATTATTTTTCTTTTCTCTTATTTTAAGTCTCTTAACATTTATTGACACAACTGTCAACTTGATTTTCTTATGTTTTTTTTATTTTATGCTCTCAAAACTCTCCGAGTAAAATAGTGTTGTTGTTATTTCTATAATTTTTCTACTCAATAATGAGGAATTTTCCCCGATAGTGTGGTAACGCATTTTAAAGTTTTTTCTATTCCCTTCTGTTCTATTGTTTTTGCTTGAAAAAAAAGGAAGATTTCTTCACTTTATTTCATCCTCGAGTATAACAGCTGGTGTCGCATCCAATTATTTGATAATTACGTGCTTCATTGAAGCGCATAAGTGTGCTGCTGCTTCTGATGTTGTTATTGCTTCAGTTCCAGTTTCAGCTCCTGCTGCTGTTTTAAGTATTTTAGAGTAAATTTTATTATCATCTTTACTACGCCACAAATGAAGGAAGATGGAACTAATTTTACCTTTTTTCACAAAATTTCTAAAGATTGAGAGGTTTTTGTTATGAAATGTCTTCTTCGAAAGCTTTTAAAACTACTTGAAAGAGTATTGAATGTTTTAAAGTATAGAATACATTATTTTTGGAAAAAGATAAAAACTATGGCCGTTTTGATACAAAGCACAGTGGGACAGAATTAAATATTTTAGAAATAAAACCAAAGTCCAAATTTTAATAAAAAAAATCGAATCGGCGAAAAATATTTACAGGTCAAAAGTTTTTCCATTTCAGCTATTTCTATCCCCATTGCGGGAAAAGCTATGAGTCCTCTAATTTAGACTCGTGATAATACAGATCTCTGCTACATCTGTGTACATTTTTATGGATATAGAACTTCTGTATCAAAAGTTATGGAGTTATTAAGTTAAATGAAATAAATTGATAATTAAAGATTGAGATCAAAAACATTTTCATAAATATTGAGACCCCAAAATTTGTGCGAAGGTAAGACTTCTTCAAATTTATGAATCCAATGTAATTCCATGCGGAAAAGACATCAAACATCGAGGGATTGTTAGAGTCTATAACAGTAACGGTTCTCCCAGTTAGATAAAGTAGCTGATAACGTACTTCTAAACTTAGATATAACAGTGGTAAAGAGACTCATCATCAAAATAAGATAAGGTAGTGCTTATTCATACATTTTTGGTTAATGAATCCTAAAGAAATCCAATCGGAGAAGCTTCACTACATTTAACATCGATAATAGTTTAGATCACAGAATAAAAAGACACATTTCGAGATGTTAAGTAGGACCTACTATTTTTAGAAATGGGCGATCATGTTAACAGAACATCGAAGGACGGATCGCACATGAAACATCACAAGTTTTTATAGGTTTGCGTTTTGTGCTTATTTTTGTAACGTATAGAAAATGGTGTTGCACCCACTATTCGGAATCACTTTCTGACTCGATTTTACGATATCCGACCAGTTCGAGTATAACAATCAGTTCGTCCGTCGTCTGTCCATCCGACCGGCTGGCTGTCAATGTAAACGTTGTGAACACTATACAGGTCGTAATTTTTATAATATATTGATGAAATTTGTATTTAGTCCCAAGGACCCATTAATATTGATCATGTTCGGTCCAGTATTTCAGGTAGCTCCCATGCAAACGTCATCGCGGAATACGCTTTTAACCTCAACAATCTCAAATATTTCAAATAACTCTTGCATAAGTCCAAATCCAAAGGATAAATCTTATGGAGTTCAGTCACCAATTCACTATAGCACTCATTCAGGTCCACCCCCAAAATTCACTTTAAAATTCATGAGTCTTAAGAAAATGTTATGTTACTTCGAAGATACGAATGTTTAAGATGTTTGTAACTCGAAACCATTCTACCGAAATTGGCGATGATTGATCCATAATTTCCTATAACTCTTATATAACTCCTACTTCGAAATTCACCTCAATTCTCTCAAATACACATGTAAGTATAAAGAAAATGTGTGCAATAAGTATATTTTATAGAAAATCAGATTCTACGAGGATCAATTTATAATTTTGTATGCCTGCTTAATGGTGTAGGGTATTATATCGTCGGTCTTATCCGACTATTACACTCTTAATTGGTAAAACAATGCTAAAATGGAAGCTTCTCACTCTAAGAGTAATTAGATCATCTGAAGTGATATAAACAGTAGTGGAAAACTAAAACACTTTGGATCCAACAATACCACTCTAAGGACCATTATGGAAACCCTTGCAATTAGGCGAACGATTAAAAAAATGGTGAAATTTTATAGTGTATAACACAGCCAAACATTTAATTATACCCTTATTGGAAAGTGGCAAATTCACTTGGGTTTCTCTGACCAGCAAATGGTAAGTGATAAGTCACAAGGTTCGCTTTTGGATCAGCAAGATCAATTGGAGGTCTAAAAGTTGAAGGTTGTAGATGACAGATTTTTATTACAAAGTCCATTTTTGAGGAGCCTGTCGCTAATATTTTCAGCTATAAAGAATGTGTGCTTATAGGACGAGAAGCTGCCTTTCAAAAAGTATTATCACGATAAAAATAATATTGATATGATCCAGTTCCACTGTAGAGCACATTAAGTTTCTATTAAGAACGATGTTAAATGAATTAATTTGTTTTTTTTTCTTTATACTAAGTTCTCATTAAAGTAAATAAATATCTTATATATATTTATGTATTAACAAACTTCTAATACCCTACACCAAATACATTCAATTTGCCTTGATTTCGTTTAGCCAAGTCAGCCTACTAATTTTGTCTGGCGGCGAATTAAATTTGGGAATAAATAAAACAAAACTCAAGAATAAAATTAAAACCCAATATCGGGTCTATACATTCAATTTCAATTATCCCCTTTCTCTACTGAAGGGTATATCCGGATACGCCTTAACTTTTAGAATATAAATTTCTCCTTTATTTTAGTTTCTCTCATTTAACTTATTTTCTTTATTATTTTATCTTAGTTTGCTGTTTTAATTTTTAAGATGAAATAAAATTGACATAAAGTCTCTTTAAATAATTCCACTTGTCTTCTATTCTCTCTCACCCTCTCTCTCTCTCTCCTTCCCTCTCTCTCTCACTCTTTTATTTCCTTCAATTAAATGGAAAACAATTTAATAACTTTAAACATTTTAATTTACAAAAGCTTCTTTATATTTTTTCCTGAAAATCCTCTTTTCATATTTCACTATTAAAAGAAAAAACAAAACAAAAAAAAGAGAAAAATAAGTTACGCACTCATACACAAACACACTCAAACAATTACCAATACAAATACACCTACACAATTCATCCTTGAAGCATCTAAATCAGCTTTTTCTTACTAAAATAAAATATTTTCTTTTTTAGTTTTTATACCCTCCAACACCAAAATTCGTGAAGAGGGTTTATTAACTTTGTCATTCCATGTGTAATGCTAAGAAGAAATCATCTAAGAGCCCATAATGTATATATATAGTCTTACATCACATTAAAATCTGAGTCGATTTAGCTATGTCCGTCTGTCTGTACGTCTGTCCGTATGTCTACTTATCTATCTGCCTGTTGTTGGCCCGCTCACATCTGCAATAATTGACAGAGCTCAATGAAATTAGGCCTGACTGTTTCTTAAAGTCCTGAGAAGTTTCCTATCTAAAACCACTAAAATCGGTTCAGTCTGTCAAAAGATATTGACCGATATCTGACACAACCTCTAAATAAAAACAAAGAACTATAAATATAAATTTACCATAATATCAAAACAAATGTACCTCATTACTTATCCAAAAATTATCAAAATCGGTTCAGAAAAAAATATATAGCCAAAAATATAATAAATTTTATGACTAATTAAGGTTTCTTTGTTATTTATAAGAAATACATTCGCATATTGTAGGCATTTGTGAGTGCATATGTGAGTTTGTTTGTACGTATAGTGTACATGTACGATACATCATGTATTTAATTCTTAGGCACTTGTGGTGGAGGGTATTGAAGATTCGGCATAGCCGATGTTTCATTCTTACTTGTTTTATTTATAAATTTGTATACCCTCCTCCACTGAAAGCGATGAAGAGCGTATGTTAACTTTGTCATTCCGTATGTAACGGTAAGAAGGAATCATTTTAGACCCCATAATGTATATATTGAGTTTTATTTGTCTGTCTGTCCGTCCGTCTGTCTGTATATTGGTGGCACTTTCGCATGCACAAAAATTGACAGAGCTCAGTGAAATGTGGACTGAGTTCCTATAATAGGCCTAAAAAGTTTCCTATTTGAAATCAGCATAATCGATTTAGTATAGCAAAAGATATAGGCCGATATCTGAGGCAACCTTTAAGTTTTAGCGAAGAATTTTCGCAAAACTCTCAATTACAAATTGACAAATTACAATAAGATTTTGACATAACATAAAGTTATATGTACTTCATTAACATTACAAAAATTATCCAAATCGGTTTAGTAGAACAAAGGTTACAGTCATAAAAATAACTCATTTCGTGACTCGTCCCGCGTTATACTAAATAAAAGCTTTAATTTATGGTATACGTCTGTGAGTGTATGTGAGAGTGTGTAGGTAAGAACATAATGTATTTACTTCATATGTATTTGCATTGGAGGATATTGAAAATTCTTCATAGTCGAATATAATATTCTTTCTTACTTGTTTTATATTTCAGCTTTTTTCCCTTTAATACTTGAAACAGTAAGTAAAATTCTGAAAAAATGATTTTATAGTTTTCTTTTTATGATTTTATCATTTATTTTTCTTCTCTTTATTCTATTTTATTTTACATAAAATAAAATAAAATAAAATGAAAATTAAATAAAATTTTAAGTAACTTCTCTTCAATGAATTTTACTTTTTTTATTTTTTGTTGCAAAATAAATTATTTTAGAATGAAAGAATTTTTCTGAGTCAAACTCAAGTTGAAGCAACAACAACAACAAAATGTTTAATAAAATTCAAAGAAAATTAAATTTTCCCTGAAAGAAAAGAATTAAGATAAAGGGGTTGGAAAAGAGCCCTCAGAATACAATAAAGAGGATAATTTTTGACATTATCGGAGATATTTTTTTTAAATAATCTGGAGGAACACAAATTCTAATTAATGCTCTTCAAAAAATGAATACAGTTAGTTTAAATTGGTCCATTATTTTTTATTTTTTATAAAAAAAAACTGACCCTCGTATGATTTTGCACGTTGACTTTTACTTATATTTATCTTAATTTGACCAGCTTTTATTACAATACCAACGTATATGGGAGATTTTTGCCCTTAAAAGTGATATTTGAAATGCGGTTTCTATGGAACCCACAAGAAATAATGTACCGATTCTCGTATATTTCAACACATCGTTTTAGAGAATTATAAGACTTACTTATGCCAAATTTCACTTAAATCACTTTTTCTTTAGGATTTTTATGACCGTATTGAACATTTGTATGGGAGGTACCTGAAATATTAGTACGAACATGACCAATTGCAATAGGCTTCGTCCTTAGACCGAAATATGAAATAAATTTCATCGAGACATTTCAAAAATTGCAACCCGTAGACTGTTCACAACGTTTAAATGGACAGCCTGCCGGACAGACCGACAGACGGACAGAAATCGTTAAATGGACTCCAAAAATGATTCTGAGTTAGACGGTATACTTAAAGGTGTGTGCAACACCATTTTTTCTGAATGTTACAAACATCACCACAAACGCATAATACCCAACCACCTTCGGTAGTGTAGGGTATAAATATTCAGTAGTTCCAAAATTAATTATTTCTTAAATAACAGTGTTAGAGACCAGGTTCTCATTAAAATTCTATTTCAGATCTATTTCAGTTCTAGTTCACTTCTAGTTCATTTCTAGTTCACTTCTAGTTCAGTTCTAGTTCACTTCTATTTCAGTTCTAATTAAGTTCTAGTTCATTTCTAGTTCATTTCTAGTTCACTTCTAGTTCAGTTCTAATTCAGTTCTAGTTCATTTCTAGTTCACTTCTAGTTCACTTCTAGTTCAGTTCTAATTCAGTTCTAGTTCATTTCTAGTTCACTTCTAGTTCATTTCTAATTCATTTCTAGTTCATTTCTAGTTCACTTCTAGTTCACTTCTAGTTCAGTTCTAATTCAGTTCTAGTTCATTTCTAGTTCACTTCTAGTTCATTTCTAGTTCATTTCTAGTTCACTTCTAGTTCCAGTTCATTTCTAGTTCAGATTCCTTTGAAGATGTATTTAAAATTTTGATTAGACCGTCCTCTATATTACGATTTTATAAAATTTTTCATCGTGATAAATTTTTAATCGTGATGAATTGTCGATTTATTTATTCTTTTACATTCGAAATTATAAATTTATAAATTTTCCAAATTTAATGCTTCATTTTGTAAATTTATTTAAATTATTAATTTTTTGTTTTCAAAAAATTATGTTAATTCTTTTTTAAAACTTCATCAAAGAGATAAATTTATTTTTGGGAAAATTATAATAAATAATTTTTATTTTTTCATTATTTTTTTATTATTTTTTTGTTTGTCAATTTTATGTAATATTTAATTAAAATACAATAAATTGATTTCAAAATCACAAAAATTTATTACAAATTATTTTCAAATGAAAATGCAATAAAAATAAATAAATAAAAAATTGTAGTGAATTAAATAATAAAAACTGAATAAATGAATAAATAAATAAAAACACTCATACGCTCTGGGGTCTTTTAATATAATAAAATATATATTTGTATACCCTACACCACTATAGGTGGTAAAGAGGATAAATAAACTTTGTTATTCCATGTGTAATGCTAAGAAGGAATTATCTTAGACTCCATAATATATATAGTCTTGCATTAAAACAAAATCTGAGTCGATTTATCTATGTCCATCTGTCTGTCTGTTATTGTAATGCTCATATCCACAAGAATTGAACGGGATGTTTGATATTACGCCTGAGTGTTTGTTATAGTCCTGTCGGTTAAGTATATCAAAAAATAAAAACCGATATCTGAGACAAACTCTGAGTTCCAGCGAAGAATTTTCATAATTCAGTCAGTTAGAAATTGAAAAATTAGATAAGAAATTAGAATAAGATTTTGTCAAAATATAAAGTTACATGTACTTCATTAACATTTCACAAATTAACAAAATCGGTTCAGTAGAAAGTTATAGCCAAGTTATAACTAATTTTATAACTCATTAAGTATTCTTGTGTTGTATTTAAGAAAAATGGTTATATAAAATATGCATCTCTGCGTGTATGTGTGAGTATGTATGTAAGAAACATAACGTATTTACTTCACATGCATTTGTGGTGGAGGGTATTAAAGATTCGTTATAGGTCAAAATAGCATTATTACTTGTTTTAAATATTTTTTAATTCAAAGTGTTTGTAATACAGTTTGTTAGTGTGTGTATGTGTGTGTTAATGTGTAAATGTGTTTATGTGTTTTAATCATAAATTATAAATGACTTTTTAATATGTTTATATTTGCCAGGATAAATTATATGTTTGTATGTTTTAAAGTACATACACATTAATATATGTATGTGTGTGTATGTGTGTTTGTAAATATTTTTCTCATTTATTTTTTATTAAATATTTTTTTTTGTATTTGTTGTTGTGGCATGTTAGCAATTCAAAATTCAATTACTTTTCCATTACACTTGTCCACTCAATCCTCGATATTTCTCTCATTTTGTCATTTGTTTTAAGGGAGAGGATTTTTTTACAGTTATAAATAAAATTAATTAACACTATTAACGCCACCTTAATAAATTATATTGAATTGAAATAAAATCCAAAAAAAGAAATAATAAAAATTAAAAAAAAATACGTTACAATATAAATAACAAAAACTGTCAGTTATGATTAAAAACAGAAATAGTTGCACCCTACACCACCATAGGTGGTGGTGGGGGGGTAATATGCGTTTGTGCAGATGTTTGTTACTGGCAACAGTCCTATCACGGGAAACAGGGCTACCGCCACTTTTAAGTATAACATTCGACTGAGGATCATTTCCTGAGTCGATTTAAGCTTGTCCGTCTGCCCGTCTGGCTGGTTATTAATGTAAAGTTTGTTTGCAAAGTTCAAGTTACAGTTTTGAAAATATCCTAATGAAATTTGGCACGTACTATTTTTTTGGCCCAAGGACGATGAAATCGATTATAATCAATCCATTATTTCATGGAGGCCTCATACAAATGTCCCCTCAGAATGGGATTTTTAATCCATAATATTCCTAAATATAAAACTATGTCAGCCAAATTTGACAAAAATTAGTATTATCAGATTTTAAAAGGGTTTTCCAAATTATAGAAGGATCCGTCCATTTTTTCTCATTGGTACCATACAATCACCCTTTCAAATATCATCTTGAAACTCATAAATCACCCAGATACATGGTTATTGTAAAAAGTTTTAGTCAAATTAAGATGAATTGAAGCCAAAACCATTATGCGAAATTATACGAGGGTCGGTCCATAATTTTTTTTCTAACTCCCATATAACTCCCAAGAAAAAATTCCTTTTAAATCGCATAAATTTTACATAAATATTTTTATGTATCATAAATAAGAAAAGCAAATTATACGAGGACCGTACACAAAATTTTCGTAGCAGTCATTTATAACCAACAATGTAGTGTGAGGTATTACATTTACCGACTATAAAATTGTTATTTGTATTATGTGACCCATAACCGAAAATCTAGAATAAAGGTTTATTTTGTTCACAAGTCCTTATGACGCACCAAGATAAATATTTTAAACACCCTATTAAGTATATATATTTTTGATCTCTATCAAATTTCGTTTTAGTTTAGCAATATCCCAGTGTCTGTCCATCTGTCTGGCTGTTCATCCTATACTTATTGACACTTTAAATGATCATCAACCAAAAAAAAAAACAGGAAATAAGGTTATATTTAGTTCACCAATTCCCAGTATACACATAAGTAAATATTTTTAAGACCCAATAAAATTTATATTTTTATCCTGCTTTAATTTGATATTAATTGAGAAATGGCAGGCTGTCTGTCCATCCGTCCGGATGCCCATCATTCGCTTCTGGTAGATTTTCTTATATGAAAAATCTATGGATTTTCTTATGAACTTCAAACTCTAAGGAGAAATAAGGTTTTATTCTGTTCACCACACCCTAAGACACTCATTATATTATGTTAAGATCCTGTGACTTATTTATTTCTTATTTTCATTCAATTCGAAATTGATTTGGCAATAGAAAACTGTCTGTCCATCCGTCTGTCTAACCAACCTTCATGCGATGGATTTTCTTATATGATCATCAATCTTTAAAATAAATAAAATTAGATTTTGTTTATCATGTCATAAGACACACACTGATAAATCTTATATTTTATTTAACTACAATTTTGCATTGTTTTTTTAACAGAAACCTGTCTGTCCATCCAAATTGCCTTTAAACGATGGTCTAGAAATCGATATCAATCGCATAAATTCAAAATATAAGTTCCAAGCGATTTCCAACTTCAATGACAATCAATACTAAATATATTGACAACCAAGTTACATGAATTTAAATTAAGGATGAAAATATTTATATTTGGGGGCGTGGCATGCTATTAAAAACAAAATGTTGATGTATTTTTTATTCATCACAAGTAAATGGTCATTATTTGGAGACTTCTAATACTAATATTTGGCCAATTTATCTTGTTTGGATTGTAAAAAAAATTATCTTTAGGAACTGGTAAGGACTGAAATCGAAAAGTTCTTAACATTCATATATGTTAATGAAAATGAAACCACTAAAATTACAGTTTTAATTTGTTTGTTTGATTGACATTTTCATTACAATTTACAAAAAATATTTCTATAGTTTTAATCACTGGTGATGAAATTTTTGAACATTTTTCGGAAACCAAAACCCCCCCCCATTACCATAAAGGTTTTATAGTTCCTTCGTCTCTTTGCTCGAAAAGGAGGTCCATATCAGTTTAAATTCTACCACAGTTTTGTGCTCTTCAATTTTCTCTTAACAAGAGCCCAATGTCTCTCTCTACTGGCCTTATCTCAGGGCAGTTTGAAGGATTTACCTCTCATGGTGCAAATACCATATTATTGTTTTTGTAAAACTGAATAGTTTGTTTACCATAGTGACAGGATGCCAAGTCAGACCAAAAATAAGTGAACACATTATGAAGTCTACTGCCCTACGCCACATTGATGGTTGTATTTACGAACGACCCTCGTATAATTTTCTTTCTCTATTTTTACTTATGAATAAATAGGGAAAGAAAATTATATGAAACTAACATTTCTAAAATGGAACTTTTTCGGGAGAATTATATAAGAATTAGAACAAATAAGAGACCGACCCTCGTATAATTTCGCATAAGAGATATGGCTTATATTTATATTAATTTAAGTAAATATTTTTACAATACCCACGTATATGTGCTATATATGAGTTTGGAAAAAGATATTTGGAAGGATGGTTGTATGAGAAATTATGGATTTATTTGCCTAAAATTGGGTTGACATATGTTTTTATATAGAAATTTTATTGACTTAAAACTCCAATTCAGGGGAAATTTGTCTAAGGCCTCTATAAAATAATGGTTTGATTATAACCAATTTCAATAGCCATCGTCCCAATATAATTGTACGTGCCAAATTCTATAAAGATGTCTTCAAAATTGCGACAAGCTTTATGTGGACAGCCAGCCGGACGAACATGCTTTAATCGACTTAGGAAGTAATTCTAAGTCGAAAGGTATACTTAAAAGTGGTGGTAGGACTATTTTTTCTGTTCAGATTCTTCTTCAGATTCCTCTTTAGATACTAATTCAGATTCTAGTTGCGATTTTTTTAATTCTAGTTCGAATTCTAATTAAGATTCTAGTGGAAATTCTAGTTCAGATTAAAGTTTAGACTTAGTTCAGGTTCTAGTTCAGATTCTGGTTCAGATTCTAGTTAAATTTAGCTTTTAAATCAGATTCCAGTTCAATTTCCAATTTAGCTACTAAATCAAATTCAAATTGAAAATGTATTTCGAATTTAAGTTAAGATTCTAATTGGAATTCTAGTTGGTATTCAAGTCAGATTCTTCTCCAGATTCTATTTCAATTCTACAGTTCAGATTCTAGTTAAGATTCAGAGATTCTTGTTCAGATCCTACTTTAGATTCTGGATGTGATTTTTTGTTAAAATTCTTGTTCGAATTCTTATTAAGATTCTTGGGAAAATTCTAGTTCAGATTCAGATTTAGTCTTAGTTCAGGTTCTGGTTCAGATTCAAGTTCAGTTTTAGTTCAGATTAAAGTTCAATTTCCAGTTTAGCTGCTAAATCAGATTCTAGTTCAAATTTTAGTTTGGATTCTAGTTCAGATTCAAGTTAAAAATATATTTCGAATACCAGTTCAAATTCTAGTTGAGATTCTGTTTGGTATTTTAGTTAGATTTTTAGTTCTAGTTCAAATTCTAGTTGAGATTCTAGTTCAAATTTAAGTTCAGCTTCTAGCACAGATTCTAGTTCAGTTTTTAATTCAAATTCTAGTTAAGATTTTAGTTAAGTTATATTGGAACCAAAGGAAGTTGTAATGCAGGGTGTTTAAACTTCACCATAAACTCATAAACAATTTGTTCATTTTAAAAATTATTACACATTTGTAACCATAAAAGGTTTCCTCTGGTGTATTTTTATATTTTATGGCATAAATTTAATTTTTTATTAACTGTCATACAATTGTTTATGTTAAAAACAAAAAAAATTAAATTAAAATAAAAATATTAGTTGAAAAATGTTACTCACTAACTAAATTATGATTAGAATTATCCTTCATAATAATCAAATAGAGAGTGTGAAATTTTATAATAAACACAATTTTTAATATTAAAAATAATATTTTCATATCAAATATTTATATAGACGTCTGTCATAAAAATATTTTTATATTAAAAATTATGACAATTTAAACATTATTTCCGTTTCCCATGGTCACGTTTCAAAAACAAATCTTTTTTTCTGTTAATTTTAAAACCAAATGTTTGTTTAAAAACCAAAAATTGTATACACAAATAGTTGAAAAAAAGATTTGTTCAGAAGTTCTTCCTCTTCTTCTACTTCTTCTTCTTCTTCTTCTTCTTCTTAGAAAATAGTTTTGAAAACGTGTATAAATATTCAACTTTAATTGTGAGCAACCAAAAGTTATTCGCCCCTTAATTTAACCCCTAATTTTATTCCCACCATAAGAAACAAATGAAAAGAAGACGTTGATTTTAAACTTTTGAAAAAAAAAAGTTCACTTGAAGTTCGTTAGCGTATCCGTATCCGGTTTTGTTTGATTTCATATGAAACTTTAGATGAATGTCAACGAAACCAACAATAACAGAAACAAATTAAAAACTTTAAGGGGGACTCTAACGATTCTAAAATACCCTCTAAAGAATTTATATATCAATTTAATTCAGGTTCAGTTCCACTTCTAACTTTAGACTCTAATTTAGATACCTGTTTAAATTCGATCTAAAATTTTAGTTAAGATTCTAGTTCAAATCAAGCTCAGATTTTAGTTTAGACTCTGATTCAGATTGTGGTTCAAACTTTAGCTCAGTTAATAGTCAGATTCCAACACAGTTTAAGTTCAAGTTCCAGTTCAGAATCTAGTGCAGATTCTTGTTCAGATTCCCATTCAGATTCTCATTTAGATTCTTGATCAGATTCAGCTTAAGTTCAAATTCTAATTCAATTCTAGAGCTGAATTAGGATCTGAACTAGAATCAGAACTAAAATTAGAACTGGAATCTTAACCAGAATCTGAACTAGAATCTGAACTAGAACTGAACTAGAACTGAAATAGAACTCAACTAAAACTGAACTAGAACTGAACTATAAGTGAACTAGAACTGAATTATAACTGAACTAGAACTGAATTAGAACTGAAATAGAACTCAACTAAAACTGAACTACAACTGAATTAGAACTGAACTAGAACTGAATTATAACTGAACTAGAACTGAATTATAACTGAACTAGAACTGAATTAGAACTGAAATAGAACTCAACTAAAACTGAACTAGAACTCAACTAAAACTGAATTAGAACTGAATTATAACTGAACTAGAACTGAATTAGAACTGAATTAGAACTGAATTATAACTGAACTAAAACTGAACTAGAACTGAACTAGAACTGAATTAGAACTGAATTATAACTGAATTAGAACTGAATTAGAACTGAATTAGAACTGAATTAGAACTGAATTATAACTGAACTAAAACTGAACTAGAACTGAACTAGAACTGAATTAGAACTGAATTATAACTGAACTAGAAGTGAACTAGAACTGAACTAGAACTGAATTAGAACTGAGCTAGAACTGAATTAGAAGTGAACTAGAACTGAATTATAACTGAACTAGAACTGAATTAGAACTGAATTATAACTGAACTAGAACTGAATTGGAACTGAAAAAGAACTCAACTAAAACTGAACTAGAACTGAATTAGAACTGAGTTATAACTCAACTAAAACTGAACTAGAACTGAATTCTAACTGAACAAGAACTGAATTAGAACTGAATTATAACTCAACTAAAACTGAACTAGAACTGAATTAGAACTGAATTAGAAGTGAACTAGAACTGAATTATAACTGAACTAGAACTGAATTATAACTGAACTAGAACTGAATTATAACTGAACTAGAACTGAATTAGAACTGAAATAGAACTCAACTAAAACTGAACTAGAACTGAATTATAACTGAACTAGAACTGAATTAGAACTGAGTTATAACTGAACTAGAAGTGAATTAGAACTGAATTAGAACTGAATTATAACTGAACTAGAAGTGAACTAGAACTGAATTAGAACTGAATTATACTGAACTAGAACTGAGTTATAACTGAACTAGAAGTGAACTAGAACTGAATTAGAAGTGAACTAGAACTGAATTATAACTGAACTAGACTGAATTATAACTGAACTACGAACTGAATTATAACTGAACTAGAACTGAATTAGAACTGAAATAGAACTCAACTAAAACTGAACTAGAACTGAATTATAACTGAACTAGAACTGAATTATAACTGAACTAGAACTGAATTAGAACTGAGTTATAACTGAATAGAAGTGAATTAGAACTGAATTATAACTGAACTAGAACTGAATATAACTGAACTAGAACTGAATTAGAACTGAAATAGAACTCAACTAAAACTGAACTAGAACTGAATTATAACTGAACTAGAACTGAATTAGAACTGAGTTATAACTGAACTAGAAGTGAATTAGAACTGAATTAGAACTGAATTATAACTGAACTAGAAGTGAACTAGAACTGAATTAGAACTGAATTATAACTGAACTAGAACTGAGTTATAACTGAACTAGAAGTGAACTAGAACTGAATTAGAAGTGAACTAGAACTGAATTATAACTGAACTAGAACTGAATTATAACTGAACTAGAACTGAATTATAACTGAACTAGAACTGAATTAGAACTGAAATAGAACTCAACTAAAACTGAACTAGAACTGAATTATAACTGAACTAGAACTGAATTATAACTGAACTAGAACTGAATTAGAACTGAATTATAACTGAACTAGAACTGAATTAGAACTGAACTAGAAGTGAATTAGAAGTCAATTAGAACTGAACTAAAACTGAACTAGAACTGAACTAGAAATGAACTAGAACTGAACTAGAACTGAATTATAACTGAACTAAAACTGAACCAGAACTGAACTAAAACTGAACTAGAACTGAACTAGAACTGAACTAGAACTGAACTAGAACTGAATTTGAACTGAACTAGAAATGAACTAGAACCAAACTAAAACTAGTTCCATTTCAAATTGACCAATTTTATATATCTCTATTCTTTATGGAGGGTACACAAATGGCTGACAATGTTAAAAAGAGCAAAATTCTTAAAAAAAGGCAAAAAACGCCAAAAAATCTTAAAAACTAAAAAAGACAACAAAAATTTCATAAAATGTTTCTAATAAAAAAGTTAACAAAACAATGCAACGTTTTATAATTTACCCACCATTAAAGTCAAAGTTTTTTTCTTCTTTTTTCAAAAATTCCCGTTTTTTCCTCATTTTTATCTTTGTCTCACCGAAAAAGTCATTCATGTTCCTCTACAAATGAACAGCAAAAGAAGTTTTCCACAACAACAACAACAACAAAAAGGGGTTAAATAAAAGAAAATTTAAAAGGAAAATAAAAGAGCGTCAGAGACAGAGAGAAATGGCATGCAATTGTGCAATTGCACACACGTGACTGGAAATCTTAACGAAATTTTTAAAACACCAAGATTATATTTTTATCCATCTTCACTCCCTTTTCAGGGAAAATGGAATTTATAAAGATTTTTTTTCGCTAAATTCAAGACAGTTTTTTGTTGAAACTTAAAAAAAAAACTTTGAAATAATTTGAAAAGGAGATTTTTTTTGCACTGAGAGAATATAAAAAAAAATAATTTAAATTTTGAGTTTTATGGTCTGGAATTAAATAATAAAAAATGGGTCTTTAGTACCAAAAATAGTACCAAAATTACTACCCTTTGAAAGAACATAATTTTGTTAAGGAAACTGGTTCCAGAAGTAAAAAGCTTTCGTAAAGGAATATTAAATTATTATTTAATTTTGTTCTGACAATTTTTGAAAAAGTACTTTTCATAAAATTTTTGGTACCAAAAATGGTACTTAAAAAAGTTTTGAATTAATATTTAATGCGTTTTATTCCAGAAAATATAAGAAATTGGATTAAACTTGATTTTTTGTCTTTGTCAATAAAACCAGGATTTTAATACGTGGTACCAAATCAAAAAGTACTAAATATTTTTTACAGAAAACTTTTTAAGGTTATAAAATTATTTTAATATCATTTAATCTGCATAAAAGTTGAAATTTTTTTGTTGATTTCGACTTGTAATTTTGTAACAAATACCGGTACTTTTTGTAAAAAGTACCATTAATAAAACTTTAGTACCGAGTCTTCTGGATTTTTAGTTGTTTTATGGCTAATTTGATCTCTTAGTTTTGTAATAAATACAAGTACTTTTAAAAACTAATACATTTAAAAGAAAAGTACCTTGAATAAAACTTTGGTACCACATTTTCTAACTTTTTCAGTCCCGATCTTGTCTTTTTATCTGTATTATAGCTTTAGTACCAAATTCTCCTTTTCTGACCCTTTCAATATCTTATAATTGTTTATGGCCAATTTTGATTTGTTAATGTTGTAATAAGTACTTTTCATGAAAGTACCAAAAGTTCCAAAAGAGCCTTATTAAAAACTTTTTTCCTTTTCTTCAGTACCTTTCAAGATCTTTTATTTTTATTGAATTTTGATCTCTTGATTTTGCAACATATACAAGTACTTTAAAAAAAGTACAAAAAAATAGTACCAAATTCTCTCCCTTTTTTTCAATAAATTTTTATACCCTCCACCACCACAAGTGGTGAAGAAGGCATTTTAACATTGTCATTCCGTATGTAACACTAAGAAGGAATCATCTCAGACCCCATAATGTATATATTCATGCATTAAATCAAAATCTGAATCGATTTTACTATGTCCGTCTGTCTGTCTGTCTGTTGTCAATAAGGAACAGAGCTTCTTAATGTAATTTGCCATGAGTATTTCCTATAGTCCTGAGAAGTTCCTATAAAAAATTAACAAAATTGGTGTAGCATATCAAAAGATATAGACTGATATCTGGGGCAACCTCTCAGTTTCCTCCAATTTTCATAAAACTGTCAGATAGAATTCGATAAATTAGAATAAGATTTTGGCATAACATAAAGTTATATGTACTTCATTATCATTTTATAAATAATCAAAATCGGTTCAGTAGAAAAAAAGTTATAGTCAAATATAAAACTATAATTTTACTATTATAATTTTATGCCTCATTAATTGTTTCTTTTTTTATTTAAGAAACTTTTTTTGGTAATAAATATACATCCATGAGTGTATCTGTGAGTTTGATGTACGAAACATGGAGGGTATTAAAGATTCGGCGTTGCCGAATACATCATTCTTTCTTGTTATTTTTCATTTCATTTCTGTCCCTTCAAAACATTAACTTTAAGAAAATTTAAAACTGAAATCTGAAAAATAAAAACTTCGTTGTTTTTGTTGTAATCCTGGAAAGAACTTTAACGGTTATGGTACGAATTTTTTGTTGTTCTTGTTCTTGCATTTAGTTGAGTGTTATTGCAATCATTTCATTTTGTATTGTATTGGTGTTATTGTTATTGTTGTTTGTTTTTTAGTCTTGAGAAAGGGAGAAGACGAAAGAGAGACAGAGAGAGAGAGATAGAGGGAGTGAGTGAGAGTATAGATTAACAATGACACTGACATTGTGTGGTCAATTGACATTTATTTCATTGTAGCTGACAATTTTTTCCAAAGTTTTTTTTTATACCCTACAGCAATACAAATAGTAAAAGAGGATGTATTAAATTTTTTAATCGGTTTATAAACTCAAGTTTATTTTAGAACTTATGAAATATTCCGGAATCCGAACAAATTCCTTGACTGACCAGCAGTTCGTTCTTTCCTAAATTTTTATTACAGTTCTGTATAAGTCCTCTTGGAAACACAGATCACATCATGAGTCAACTCATTATTCAAAATATTGTTCATAGTTAAAAGCGATTCTGTTTATCTAAATGAACTGTCCAGACAAAAAATGAAGCAAAAGATTATTTAAAGACCATTCGGTCATCATAAGTGCTTTCGATCAATCTTTACGAGCGTTGTTGTGATGGAAAGTATTTTGGTATCACAAATTATCAGTGTGTTTTACAGCAAAAAGTTAGTCTAAAGGATTAAGATGCATCCACTATTTTTTAAATAATTTTTTATTGGTCTTAACGCACCTTGTTAATTTAGAAAATTGTAACGATGTTTATGGTCGAATGTTTCTGTGAGATTTTGAGTCGATTAAAGAAAGCAAGACAGATCTTTATATCTCTGAAACTTTAGGAGATAACCTACAAATAATACCAACACACAAAAATTTTTTTCAATATCATAATTGATTTTTAGTGAATTTTTGAAATCAAAAATCTATTTGAGGACCACCAAATATTGCCCTGGCCAGCTCTAGACTGAAATCATCAATATTAGTTCTAACTGTATTGAAATTTATTAAGATATATCTAACGGTTCAAAAGTTATAGTCGGTCTATGTTAAACGTCTATTAAGAGAAAATTTTCGATAAAATTTAAAAAAATCTACAAATTCTTTTTTAAGAGAAAATTTTCGATCATTTTTCTTTTGAGAGAAAATTTTTGATAATTTCTCTTTAATTTTTTTTTAGATAAATTCTTTTAACAGAAATTCTTTAAGAGGAAATTTTCGATAAATTTTAATTTAAAAAAGAATTTATCTAAAGAATTTATCGAAATTTTCGATAAATTTTTTAAGGGAAAATTGTCAATAAATTCTCTTACAAGAGATATATTCTCTTTTAAGAGAAATTTTTCAATAAATTCGCTTTTAAGAGAAAATGTTTAAAACTAAATTGAAGAAAAAATTTTGATAAATTCTCTTTCAAGAGTAAATTTTCGATAAATTCTCTTTTAAGAGAAAATTTTCAATAAATTTTAAGAGAAAATTTTTGAAACTAAATTGAAGAAAAAATTTTAAATAATGCTCTTTTAAGAAAAAAATTCCGATAAATTCTCTTTTAAGAGAAAATTTTCGATAAATTCTCTTTTAAAAGAAAATTTTCGATAAATTCTCTTTTAAGAGAAAATTTTCGATAAATTCTCTTTTAAGAGAAAATTTTCGATAAATTCTCTTTTAAGAGAAAATTTTCGATAAATTCTCTTTTAAGAGAACATTTTCGATAAATTCTCGTTTAAGAGAACATTTTCGATAAATTCTGTTTTAAGAGAAAATTTTCGATAATTTTTCTTTAAAATTCTGAGAAATTCTTTTAAAGAGAAATTTTCCAAAAAATGTTCTCTTAATAAAGAATTTATCAAAATTTCGATAAATTTTATTAAAGAGAAAATGGTCGATATATTCTCTTGAAAGAGATAAATTTAAAGATATTTTCTTTTAAGAGAAAATTTTCAAAAAATTTTTGAAAGATGAATTTGGATTTTTTTTAAGAAAAATTTGGATAAATTTTCTGTTAAAATAAAAATTTATATGTATTTATTATTATAATTATTTTTTATTTTACTTTAATTAATTTAATAGAAATTTTTCCAAAATTTTCTTTAAAGAAAATTTTTTCTGAAAATTTTCCATAAAGTTTCTTTTAAGAGAAAATCTTTTATAGAAAATTTTTGATGAATTTTTTATGAGAAAAATTTTGATGGATTTTCTTTTAATAATTTTCTTTTGAGGCAAAATTTTTGTAGAGAACATTTTCCGAAATTATTAGTTTGTTTTAGTCTGTCGGCGTTAACCGTATTTTTCACTTCAATTTGTTTTTGGTTTTATTCTCTCACGTTCTTAAAATATTTGAGTTTTTGTTAATGTATTAGTATAAAAAAATGCTTTCAACACAATGTTGCATATTCGTATTTGTTGCACCATTTGTATACAATTTTATTTTTTTCCCCCATTTTCATTTCAATTTTTATTTTTTTGGATTTTCTATTATCCCCACTTTCTAAAGTTTTCGATTATTTTTATTTTCTTATTTCAAATCTTTTCTTATTGTCTGTGGATTTTATTATAAAAATTGACAGAAAAAAAGTCAAAGAATAGAAAAAAATATTTTTATTTTTTAATAAACAAAACAATGAAATGAAATGTTTCTTTTAGACGTGCTGAAATAATAAAAGGACAATTCATTTAAACAAAAAATATCCTTTTTTTCTATTTTCTCAAAGAGAATAAAAATGACATCTAATCAACGCCAAGACATTGACAACAGAAAATAACTTAAATGAAGGATGAAATACGATTCTACGATTTTCAAATTTTCAAATTTTTAAGAAAATAAAAAAGGTTGTTCTTAAATTTAGTATATATTTTAAATTAATCCCTTTTTATTATTATTTACATTATTTTTAACTTACAATAATTATTTATTTTAATAAGAAACCCAGTTTTTTAATTTAATTCTTTTCTTAAAATTTAATATTCCACTTAATGTTGCATTTTCACCACTTGTCCAAAGAATTGTATGCCATCTTTATTGGTGATTAGAAACAGGAAGGGGTGACTTATATCGAACAGTTCCGGTGAAACTCTTAGATAAGAATAGGAATTCCAAAATAGAACAGCTGAAAAGTGTATACGGAAAAAAATTATGTTATTAATTATTGATCATTTTTTTATAAAGAAAAAACAAGTAATTCGACTATGCCGAATCTTGAATACCCTCCACCACAATTGCGTGACAGTAAATACTTTCGTGCATACACACATACACTCACAATAGTATATAATATATAACCGTCTTAAATATAACATACTTAATGAGTCATAAAATTAGCTATATTTTTGCCAATAACTTCATTTCTACTGAACTGATTTTGATCATTTTTGGAATGATAATGAGTACATATAACTTTATTCCAAAATCTTATTCTAATTGACAGTTTTCCGAAAATAATTTGCTAAAATTAAGTTGTTGCCAGAGATATCGGTCTATATTAAAAAAAAAATACTAAATAAATTTTGATGATTTGAATTAGGAAACTTCTCAGGACTATAGAAAATACTCAGTCCAAATTTCATTGAGCTTGTCCATTATTGTGGATGTGAGCCTGTCAACAACAGACAGACAGAAGAACATAGTTAAATCGACTCAGATTTTATTTTGATAAATTATGTGGTCTGAAATGGTTCCTTCTTAGCTTTACACACGAAATGGCAAAGTTATAATACCCTGTCCACCACTTGTGATGGTGGAGGGTATCATAATTGGAAAACGACTACAATAAATCTTTATATGTAACTTCAATTGTTGAAGCTTGATGTTACCCCATTTCTATGATCAAACACAAAATAAAGGCCTTTGAATTGAACATCCAACTTGAAGACTTTAAGACTCGTTAAATTTTAAACCGATATAAATATAGTCCACGAAATTTAGGGCAAAATAACTTAGGAAGTTCCTTAATAAATTCCTTTCACTCGGACAAAATCTTCGTTGTTACAAGAAATTAAGATATTGACTGATGAAGATATGTGACTATATATATAGTCAATCAAACCAGATCCATTGATTTTTGAAAAATTGAACACGTTGCTTAATACCAGAAAATAAATTCAATTAAGGAATATTTAATATAAAATATTTTTCCAGCAACATGTTGCAAAATCCAACAACAGCAACATGTTGTCTATATACCAAGCGCTCAGAATAATAAAATTGTTTTTCATACAATTGAAGAATAAACATATAAACCTTCAAGTTAATCATGTAAACATGTTGCATAATCTCACGCAGCAACATGTTGCTCATATGTCTGATGCACAAAGATAAATGTGGATTAAATTAATTTAACAATTTTTTTTAATATTTTCTATAAATTGAGTCCACGAACATGCTGCAGAATCAAAATATGCCAGCAACAAGTTAATTATGGACTAAGCGCAAAAATGTTGCCAATTATTTGTCACCACAAGTCATTTCGTGTGTAAAGGAATCATCTCAGACTCTATAATGTATATATATATTATTGCATAAAATCAAAATCTGAGTCGATTTAACTATGTCCGTCTGTCTGTTGGAAACATAAAATTTAACCACATTGTTTGTTATTGTCCTAAGCAGTTTCGTGTTTAAAACCAGATATATCGGTATATTATCAAGGAAATTATAGATCGATATCTGAAACAATCTCAAAATTTCGAAGAAGAACATTTTTAATTTCTTCCTAAAAAATGTAATTGGACTTAAAAAGAACTTTAATACGTACTCCATTAATGTGCAAAAGATCGTCAAAATCTGATTAACAGAGATATCATGTGAAAAATTTTGATATAACCCCAAACTCTGCGTGTCATATGGGCCGCAATTTTGAGATAATTTACTGAAAATTGTCACACATACTTATTTTGATATTATAATAAATCCAAAGAAGCCATATTGTTCTGGGTTCATTATGACATTATGACCCAGTTTCCATATTAGACCCCTTCCCGGAATATGATTTATTGCTTATAAAACTCTTAAATTCTAACTAATTCTATTGGAATCTGGCACAATTAATTTTCTAACTATTCTGAATATATATTATAATTTTTTTTTAACATGGGTCCATATTATGATAAAGCTTCCATATAACGCCCTTTCCCCGGAAAACGAGTTTGAACTTATAAGCCAATTAAATGAAGACCAATTCCATTGAAATTCGGTACAGTGATTTTTCTAATTATTTTTAATGCATATTTTTAATAAGAACAATCTCAGTCCATATTTTGATGTATCTCCCATACGAGGCCCATCATCGAAAACAGTTTTCAGCTTATAAAATTAGTAAATAAAGATCAATTCTATTGAAATTCGGCATAATTACTTTTCTAACTGTTCTGAAGATATTATATTAATTTGCCTTATATCGGTCCATATTTCCCTATAGCTTGGACCATATATTGCTGTAGCTCCCGTATAAGATTATTTTTCTTGGTACTTCTTGACGAATATGGGTCCATATTTTGCTACACTTATAAGATTTTTAAACTTAAATCAAATTTTGTGAAACTGAGCACAATTTTTGATAAATTTTCCTTAAAGAGAACATTTTTGATAAATTTTCCTTAAAGAGAAAATTTGATAAATTTTCCTAAAAGAGAAAATTTTTGATAAATTTTCCTTAAAGAGAAAATTTTTGATAAATTTTCCTATAAAAGAAAATTTTTGATAAATTTTCCTTAAAGAGAAAATTGTTGATAAATTTTCCTTAAAAAGAAAATTTTTGATAAATTTTCCTTAAAGAGAAAATTTTTGATAAATTTTCCTTAAAGAGAAAATTTTTGATAAATTTCCTTAAAGAGAAAATTTTTGATAAATTTTCCTTAAAGAGAAAATTTTGATAAATTTTCCTTAAAGAGAAAATTTTTGATAAATTTTCCTTAAAGAAAGAATTTTTGATAAATTTTCCTTAAAGAGAAAATTTTTGATAAATTTTCCTTAAGGAGAAAATTTTTGATAAATTTTCCTTAAAGAGAACATTTTGATAAATTTTTCTTAAAGAGAAAATTTTGATAAATTTTCCTTAAAGAGAAAATTTTTGATAAATTTTCCTATAAGAGAAAATTTTTGATAAATTTTCCTTAAAGAGAAAATTCTTGATTTAATTTTAAGAAAAAAAAATTTGATAAATTTCCTTTAACTTAATTTTAATTTAAATTTCTCTAAATAAATCATATTAAAAGAGAACATTTTTGATAAATTGAGAAAAAAATTAATATTTTTTATAGAAGAAATTTTTCGATAATTTCTCTTTAAAAAGAGAAATTTATGAATTCAGCTTTTATATTGAATTTAAGAGAAAATATTTGATAAATTCTCTTTTGAAAGAAAATCTTCGGTAAATTTCCGAATTCAGCTTGTATGATGAATAAAAGTTTTCCACCTGACTAATCTACTTTGAGGACAGATTTTACTTACTTGTTCTCTCGAAACGTCCTATACCACGTTCATTAAATTCCAAATTTGTTTGCTGATAAATATTTTCATAATTTTCCACTTTTTTTCTAGAAATCTGCAAAAAACAACAAATCCAACATCAATATAAAATCCCAACTTCTTAATAACTCCCTCTTACCTCTTCAAAGAAATCCGATAATTCTCTCTTATAACTCAAATGAAATTTCGGCAGCAAAACCCTCACCAAAGTCATGCGATTTATTCTCTTAACAAACTCTTTGAAATCCTCCATATTCTCTAGAAAATAATTCTTAAGTTGTGGCAAATCATTCCATTCATCTGGCAAAATCAATTTCAATTTTATCTCCTTACATTTAGGGGCAATTCCAAAATACTGGCATTTAATTGGTCATCATGGGCATAATAGAAAGTATCATCTTTACGCAAAAAATCAACCCACATTTTTTGATTTGGTCTACCCAACTGATGGAAGACTCGTTTATGGGTATCCCGAGTTTGGAAATTAAAGGACCATCGGGCGGTTAGTGAAATGGAAGATAATAAATTTGGGTGACGGGTTTGATTGGATTGTAGGGTCTTCTGTTGTTTCCGTATAGCCGGCATTATGGTGGTTAATTCTTGTAAATTTTTCTCATCCTCATTTTCGTTGGATTCACTTTCATTACTCTCATCGGGTATTTGGAATAAATCTCTATAGATCTGATAGGCCTCATAGGGGGCAATAACGAAATTCTCTGTATTTTTAGTGGAATTTAAAGTATTTTCTATTAATTTCCAGGCAAATTCCTCTGAGGTGATTTTTTGACCTCCAGCTGCAAACCAAATAGTGGTAAATGTCAGCACAACTGCAACGGTAAATAAATAATTAGTCTCTCCCTCTCTCTTTACTCTCTCTCTCTCTGTCATTTCTCTTTATTTAATTTGCATAAATTAATTTTAATTAAAAACTTACTGTTCAAAATATAAAATTTCATAATTTACTTTAATTCAATTTAATTATAGTTTATTTCTCACTAAATGACTGATGAATAAAGTTTGTTTTTTTTTATTTTTCAATTAATTTTTAATTTTTGAAACTGAAAGTTTTTCAATAGAGGAAAATATTAATCAAATCGCTTGACTGAAATTGTGCCGCCGATGTTTTGTTTGCTTTTTATATTTTAGTAATTAATTTTAAACTAAATTCTAGATTTTGAGTTTAATTGTTGAAATTCTGTCTTTAATATAAAAATGATTCTTATCAGTTATAAAAAAATACAAACATAAGAAAAATACGTTTTTGAACTTGAAATAATCAGCTTTCGAACGTTAAAGCTTTTTTCGTAGTGTAGATGATACAGTGAAACCATGATAATAGAGACCTCTTCTAAAATTGTTCTTAATTAAAAAATAATAAATTTATTTAAGAGAAAATTTTTCATAAATTTTCTTTTGGCAAAAATCTCTTAATATCTGTTCTTTTGAAAAAAATTTTCAAAAAATTTTTTTTTGAAAATTTAAGAAAAATTGATTTTTTTAATAAAATTTCTTTAAAAAAATCCACTTATTCTGTTTTCGAAAAAAATTATTCATATTTCCCAATATATTTTCTAAAAAGAGAAAATTTTTGATCAATACTCTTGGAAACAAAAATATTATTAAATTTTCTTTCAGATGATAAATTTCGATAAATTTCCTTCAAAAAACATTTTCTTCTAATGCGAAAACTTTCCAAACTTTTCGTTACAAATTTACTCTTAAAAATAAGTGAATAAATAAATAAATAAATAAATAAATAAATAAATAAATAAATAAATAAATAAATAAATAAACATCTCCATTAAGAGAAAATTTTTCCTAAGTTATTTCATTCTAAGTGTAAATTTTCTATCAAAATTTATTTTAGGGTTAATTCACTTTTAAAAAATCTTCTAAGAGAATTATGAATCTTCTTCATCTGTAATCGCTTTCGCCATATTTAAAGTTTTTCTCTTAATCTATAAAAATATAATTTTCTCTTAGATTTATAAAAATTTTTCCTAAAAAATAGTTTCTCTTAAAAGAAAATTCATAGATATAGATAAAATTCTCTTAACAAAAAATAAATTTTTATAATGTTTCTTCTTCCACCTTTTTTCTTAAAAAAATATTAAAAATTCTCAGTCTCTCTAAAATCTTAAAAATCAAAAGGATTATTTAAAATTTATTCTTATCGAAAATTTAAGATAATAGAAAATATATCGACAATTTTTTACTAAAAAGACATAATATTCTCTTAAACGAAAATTTATGAAAAATATTCTCTTAAACGAAAATTTATGAAAAATATTATCTTAAACGAAAATTTATGAAAAATATTCTCTTAAACGAAAATTTTTGAAAAATATTCTCTTAAACGAAAATTTATGAAAAATTTTCTCTTAAAGAGAAATTTATGAAAAATTTCTCTTTAACGAAAATTTATGAAAATTTTTCTCTTAAAGAGAATTTTATGAAAAATTTTCTCTTAAAGAGAAATTTGTGAAAAATGTTCTCTTAAAGAGAAATTTATGAAAATTTTTCTCTTAAAGAGAATTTTATGAAAAATTTTCTCTTAAAGAGAAATTTATGAAAAATTTTCTCTTAAAGAGAAATTTATGAAAATTTTCTCTTAAAGAGAAATTTATGAAAAATTTTCTCTTAAAGAGAAATTTATGAAAATTTTCTCTTAAAGAGAAATTTATGAAAAATTTTCTCTTAAAGAGAAATTTATGAAAAATTTTCTCTTAAAGAGAAATTTATGAAAAATTTTCTCTTAAAGAGAAATTTATGAAAAATTTTCTCTTAAAGAGAAATTTATGAAAAATTTTCTCTTAAAGAGAAATTTATGAAAAATTTTCTCTTAAAGAGAAATTTATGAAAAATTTTCTCTTAAAGAGAAATTTATGAAAAATTTTCTCTTAAAGAGGAGAAATATTTGTTTAAAATTTTCTCTTAAAGTAAAATTTATTTAAATTTCTCTTAAAGTAAAATTTATTTAAATTTTTCTCTTAAAGAAAAATTATTTAAATTTTCCCTTAAAGAAAATTTATTTCTTTTCTCTTAAAGAAAAATTATTTAAATTTTTCTCTTAAAGAGAAATTTATGAAAAATTTTCTCTTAAAGAGAATTTATGAAAAATTTTCTCTTAAAGAGAAATTTATGAAAAATTTTCTCTTAAAGAGAAGAAATTTTTGAGAAATTTATGAAAAATTTTCTCTTAAAGAAATATTTGTTTAAAATTTTCTCTTAAAGAAAAAAATTTATTTAAAATTTTCTCTTAAAGAAAAATTTTTCTCTCTTAAAGAAAAATTTATTTAAATTTTTCTCTTAAAGAAAATTTATTTCTTTTTCTCTTAAAGAAAATTATTTAAATTTTTCTCTTAAAAAAATATTTAAATTTTTCTCTTAAGAAAATTATTAAATTTAAAAAATTATTTAAATTTTTCTCCTAAAGAAAAATTTATTTAAATTTTTCTCTTAAAGAAAATTTTATAAAGAAATTATCTCTCAAAGAAAAATTTATGAAAAATTTTCTCTTAAACGAACATTTTTCCAAAAATTTTCTCCTTAACAAAATGTTATCCAAAATTTTCTATTAAAAGATTTTTGTCTTTCTCTTCAACAAAAATTTTGTTCTCTAAAGTAAAAATTTATCAAAAATATTTCAAAAGAAGAAAATTTGCAACAAAAAATTAATTGAAAATTTTCTTGTTTTGGCATGTTTAAATATGTGTGTGTGTGTGTGTGTGTGTGTTGGATAATAATTCACAGATAAAGTTTGCTCATTTAATGTCCTTTGAAATTCCCTCAAACGTGAAAAGGAGATTAATTCATAATAAGTTTTAATGTTAACCAAATTACAATGTCCATCAAGTACACACCTCCCTATTTGTTGTTGTTGCTTTTGTATTTTGGAACATAAAGAGGAAAAAGAATTAACATAATAATAGTTACGTGATTATAAAGTTAACTTTAACTCTAAACTTTAACTCAACACACCCACGAAAAAGGGTAAAAATGGACTTCAGATAATATTCAGACCAACAAGAACATAAACAAAGTCCTAGACAATTTTCGTTTTAATAAAAGGAGCAGATAATATATTCGGCTATACCGAATCTTCAATACCCTCCATCACTAATTCATGTGAAGTAAATACATTATGTTTTATACACACACACTCACTAACTTTATATTTTTGGCTATAAATTTTTTTCTACTAAACCGATTTTGGAACGATAAGACGAAGTATATATAACTTTATATTATGCCAAAATCTTATTCAAAATTTTCGATTTCTTGTAGACAGTCTAACGAAAATTCTTCGCTGGAACTTAGAGGTTGTCTCAGATATCGGTCTATATCTTTTGATATACTACACCGATTTTTCTGATTTTTAATAAGAAACTTCTTAGGACTATAACAGATACTCAGGCCAAATTTATTATTGAGTTCTGCCAACAACAGTTAGTCTGTCCGTGAAATCGAATCAAATTTTGATTTAATGCATGAATATATACATTATGGGGTCTGAGATGATTCCTTCTTAGCATTACACACGGAATGACAAAATAATATACCCACTTCTCAACTTTTGATGGTGGAGGGTATAAAAAATCGGTAAAAAATAACTTTTTAACACCAAAACAATTTACTTACACAAACACATTTACATTTTGATACAAATAAATGAAGAACAACAACAAATATTTTGATTTTAATATAGAAAAGGAGAAAAAGAATCAAAAATGTAAAGAAACTAAGAGAGCGAGAGAGAGAGAGAGGAAGAAACCTTTAAACATGAAAGAAGCTTTTTTTGCCATAAAACTCCGTATTTTTATACAAAAAAAATACGAGAATTTTGCTTTCGGGGGAAGAATATTAAAATATTAAAGGGTTTATATGAGTTCCTTTTTCCGAATATTTTTATATGAATAAAAAAGTTTAAAACTGTTGTTGTTGTTTTTTTTCGGACCAACTTTTGCCCCCCAAAAAAAGTAAACTTTTTAAATTAAAATTATGAATTGTTCAATTTTGGTCACGTTGGCTAAAAACAGCAACAACAACAAACCAAACAAAAAATTATTATGGACACAACAAAAAAAAGTTAATAACAACAACTTGTCTAATGAATACAGGAAGGAGAAACAATAACTAAAGGAAGTTCACTTTTTTTGTGAGGTTATGTTTGTATAGACCATCAACTCTATATAAACAATAGAATCAACAAAAAGAATAACAGCATTATGAGCATATTCTATAGATGAGCTTTTATTTTTGAATTTTTCTTCCTTTTTTATAATTTACCTCCTTTTTTTGGTCTTTTAAATGAAAGTTTATAATCAAAAACAACAAAGTTTTGTGTCGTTTTTTTGTTTTTTTATTTTAATTTTTATTTGAAAATACTTCAATAAATTGGAGAATGTATGTGGAACTGATATCCTTTGCCCGGGAAATTCGAAAGTCTTCATTTATATATTAATTCCGAAAAAAACTGAACTAGAAATGTACCAGAACTAAACTAGAATTGAACTAGAACTGAACTAGAATTGAACTACAACTGAACAAGATCCACAATAGAATGAAACTAGAACGAAACTAGAACTGAACCAGAACGAAACTAGAACTGAACCAGAACTGAACTAGAACTGAACCAGAACTGAACTAGAACAGAACAGAACTAGAACTTAACAAGATCCACACTAGAACTGAACTAGAACTGAACAAGATCCACAATAGAATGAAACTAGAACGAAACTAGAACTGAACCAGAAACTGAACTAGAATTGAACTAAAACTGAACTAGAACTGAACAAGATCCACACTCGAATGAAACTATAACTGAACCAGAACTGAACCAGAACGGAACTAGAACTGAACTAAAACTGAACTAGAACTTAACAAGATCCACATTAGAACTGAACTAGAACTGAAAAAGATCCACACTAGAATGAAACTAGAACGAAACTAAAACTGAACCAGAACTGAACCAGAACAGAACCTAAAACTGAACCATAACTGAAGCAGAACTGAACTAGAACTCAACTAGAACTGAATTAAAATTAAACTGGACTTAATCTGAACTAGAACTGGGATTAAACTCTTGTCTCTCGTAGACTAAACTTTCGATTCTTGTCTTTTAATTGTAATTTTTTGTCTATTAACTCTAGACTCTGGATTAAAAATTAAGCTGGAATCTTAATTTATCTCTGATCTCTTAACTGAAGATTAAACTTTTTCAGTTTAAACTCAAACTCTCAATTGTAGACTTAACTTTAATCTCATAACTTTAAGTTAATGTGATGTAATCTCTAATAGACTCCAGTTTATTTCCCGAATTTAGGTTAAGATGTCTTTAATCTACATTCTAGTTCACTAAATCTTTAGTTATTTAACTATCAAATAAGTTGTAGTGTCTGACTGATTACATATATATGACGAGATCTTTGTCTATAGATTGAACACCAGTTAACTTTAGATCAAACTTTAGTCTCTGTTCTATTAAACTGCAGTTTTCAATCTGATTGAAATATAAACTTTGGTCTTAAGATTAAATGCTAATCTTACATCTTAAGGTTCAGATCTAAAGATTTAACTCAGAGATTAAGTTTTATTTCTCAGCCCAAAATTAAACTTTAGCTTTTATTATTTATATAAAAATAAAATATGATGAGTTTAAATTAAACCATCGTCTTTTATGAACTTATCCACAGATTCTAGAGAGTTCTAGTCCTCTCTTAAACTAAAGATTAATCAATCGTCTTTATCTTAAGCATTATTTATACTCTTATTAATTAATCTGCGTTTAAATTAATCTCTTGTCTTAAGATTAAACTTTAGTCGCTACATTTATAGTTAAATATTTATCTAAACTTAAAGCATACTTTTGTCGCCTTTAGGGTACATTTTAAACCCTGCAAATCACATAAAAATCTCTTTTTATAGTTTCAATAACTTTTCACATCAAACATTTTTTGCTTTTTTTAATAACTTTTATGGGTTTAATTTTTTTCGAATGGACTATTTATAGAATACAATGGGAATTATTTAAACTATTGTGTCTTTTTTTTTTTGCTATAATTTTTTTTGTTATATAAATATTATTTAGTTTTTATTAAAACTATAATTGATAAATAAAAGTTAAAGAAAAAAATACAAAAACTCCCAGCAGGAGAAGTTTTATGTTTTTTTTTTAATTGAAAATAAATTTAATTTTATGAAAAAGACAAATATTTGGTTTTGAAATTTAATTATTTAAACAACAAAAAGTTTATTTTAATTCTTTTGTGTTAATAATTCTAGATAATTAAAAAAATATCTAAAATAACAAGATTAAAAATAAGATTTTCCTTGACTGTGGATTAATCTTAAGACTCTCGTCAGATTTTACATTATTATCTTGAAGATAACTCTTATCTTTTAACTATAGATTACTAGCTTAGGCCCAGTGCGCTTTGCCACCCTAGGATCATGGTTCTCCTTCCCCTTTCGTCCTACATTTTGGCCAGTAAAAACGATCTTTTAGAAAGTAATTGGAACCGCTTTAACAATTCTTTAGATATTCGATAATTAATAGGGAGTACCTTTTCTCTTGACCCTGCCCGTCCCATATTTTAATCAGTAAAACAAATTCTTGAGAAAGTGATTGGGGACGAATTTGAGAACTATTGCTGTTATAGTTCTCCTCTCTACTCATGATCTTACCCGCCATCATTCTGTCCAGTAAAACAGTTATTTAAAACATTTATTGGGACCAATTTCGAAAATTCTCGCTGTTATAGTTCTTTAT